>OU342744.1:140441802-141041802 GCA_910589775.1 Avena eriantha | reverse complement strand
TGCATGGCAAAATTCAACCGACACAAAACATGACCTTGTCAAGCCAAACTTGCAAACCTGCTCATCCTAATACCGGAGACTATGTATAACTACGGTGTGATATATATATATATATATATATATATATATATATATATATATATATGTGTGTGTATGTATATATATATACCTAGGGTTTTCTAGAAACCTTGAGATTTATTGCATGATTTCAGGGTTCTCTTTGTTCCGGGTAAAAATCTGCACCGTTCCGCGTATGCACCGTATTCAGTCTGTATTTGCTTTCGACAATATCTGCTTCTGTTTTTGTTTCCGGGATTTCTATATTCGTTTCTGCTTCCGCAAAAAAAATGAAAATAAATATGGCATCACTCAGTTCCATCCGTTTCCGCTATGTTTTCATTCCTAGCCGAAACCAGATATAGATGTATATACACACGAGTCCGGTTAAAAGGGAAACCGGCCAAAAAAACCAAGCAACACAGTTTTTAGCAAAAACCGGCAAAAACCACACAAGGCTACACTACCTAGCTCGACTAGGTCTGGAGCACCGCCGATCGACACCAGCACAACGACAACAATGGGCTCTATGAAAAGTCTGGTCCACGTCCCTAGGGAGGAAGTCAGAGCCGAAGGAAATGGCTAGGCCTCCTAGGCTTCATGGCGAAAGGTAGGCCGAGAGTGGCTCCGCTCACTCTGAAAAATGACACCTCCAAGGAGGTAACGATGTCCACGACAATGCCCCCAAGAGGGAGAACGACGCCCTCAAGCGCCACCACTGTCGGCACCGACCAAGTTAGGCTGGACTTTCGTTCGGAGAACTCAACCACCACCTCCAATGGACTATCACCGGGACGGTCCATGCCGCCCGGTGAGCAAGAGTACTGGAGAAAGAGACGACACCCCCGTCTCGTATTCTGGTTCCGTGAGTCTTCTGGAAAAATAGGCACTTTGGCTTTTCCCGTGCAATTCCGAGAATATTCATTTTCTGACTTTTCTGAAACCAAAAATAGCAGAAAACAGGCAGTTGGCACTGTGGCTCTTGTTAATATGTTAGTCCAAGAAATCATATGAAAAGTACTCCAAAGTATGGACAAAACACAAGAAAGTGGATAAAACCAAGCACTGAGCATCAAAAATTATAGATATATTTGTAATGTATCAGACACGCGCGCGTGGCATCGTCATCAACGATCCCCGCGCTACGCCGCCGCCGACCGGGCAGATGCCCCTTCTCTAGCCAAATCTAGAGCCCGTCGACTGAGGCACCGTCGTCGACGAGGACTCCTTCGCCATGAAAATGTCGATCGAGCGTTCTCTGCACGAGGCCACGCCGCTGTTGCTGTCCACGGAGCCGAACATCCTCGCCTAATCCAGGACAGACTGGGAGGAGGAGGAGGCGCTGCGCGTGCAGCGCCTGCAGGAGCAGGCCGAGCGTCGCGCCAGAGGGCGCCGCGATCCCGCCCCGCCTAGAGCGTGCCCCGAGCCCGCCTACCTAGGCGGGCCCCTCGTCGTCCTTGACAACGACGATGACGCTGGCCCTTCCTACCAGCTGTGGAGGTACGGCGACCCAGGCCAAGGCAGCTCGCAGCCATCGCAGACGCCGGACGATGACGGCAACGACGGCACGACCGATCCCGAGTACACCAACTTCTACTGCCACTTCGGCATGTGAGGTGGCGTCATCGGCATCGCCTTTTTTTTACTGTTCGTTTATGCTAATTTGGCAAAATTCGGGTATATGTCCGAATTTGGCCAACTATTGTACAAACTCGCCGTTGTTTAATTAAAATCGTCTATATTTTTCCAAACTTCGCCGTGTTTGATCAAATTTCGGCTAAACGTGGGGACTCGATCTGAAAACGCGAGGGGAAAAAAGTCATTCCCAGATCAAAAGTTACATCCGTCCGGCGCATAATAACGTCAGATTTCTATCTAGAAACTGCAGTGGGATGCTCTGATAGGCTTCGTAGCCAGTCGAGCGACCCGGAGGATATGGCCCGGAGGAGGAGAATCATTTTCCATCGGGGATTAATCGGATGCGGCTTGCCTGCGCCCCGTTGGTGCACCCATCCGTGCGACCGGACGCGTGGCGTGCATCCAGTTATTCCGTTGCCGAAAAAATGAGAATATGGGACAAATACAGAACTCGTCGTACCGGCTTCCTTTCTCCAGGAATTCAATGCAACCGTGAACTGTGAAGGCTCGCTCTCGCTCCATTCATGCGTGCGTGAGTTCCACCTGTCTCTCGCCGTCCGCCGCTCCGGCGCCGGCGGGCCACTTCCTGGCCACCTCCGCCACTTCCTCTAGCCATCCAGTCCGCGCCATGGCAAGCCATGTGGACCTCCCAGACTCCCCACATGAGCGCCCCTTGTGTGACCTCCCGCATCCCGGCGCCCCCGCTCCGCTCGGTCATCATCGCGCTTGGGGGAGAGGGGTTGTGACGTTCGTGCTAGGCCGAGCCGCCCCGCGCCGGGGTTGCCGGTGACGCACGTCGAGCAGCCAGCTGAGTAGGGCGCTCCTTGGCGCACGCGACTCAGCCACAATGCATGTCGGGCCCAAGCGCACGCTCGTCTTCAGGAGCACCGCATCCTGCTGCCTTCCGCCCGCCCGCCGCCCGGTGGCCGCTCCAGCCGCATCCCGGCAGTGCTGCACGCACCACGGCTGCTTCTACAGTTGCGGCGAAGAAGACCACATCGCTGCACAGTGCACTAAACCCACGAAGCACACTTGGAGGGACTGCAAGCGGTCCAGGAGCGAGTCCAACGGATTGCCGCCGCTTCCAGGCCCTCCACCCCTTCGCCACAGCGCGGCGGGCGGCGTGGCTGATGCGGGTGCCGATGAGGTTGCGTGGTGGTGACTGTTGAGGGGAGGTATTGGCGTGATGTCGCCGGTGCTGGTGCGGCCAGCGACGCTGGGTCGGCGCCCGTGGGCTTCTCCACGCCTTTCTCTATGCCATCTCCCTCCGTCGTCAGCTGGAGCACCTCGGCCTCCATCTCCGGATCGGCTCGACCTTTGCTATATGGCTCCTTCCAAAAGCATCTCGAGACTCGGTCTGCTCGACGCCGTAAAGCTCCTTATCCTTGTGGCCTTCTTCTTCAGCGTCTACGTCCATGGCATGCAGCGATGCCTCTGACTCCGGCGGTGAAGCAACAAGCATGCTCCGTACGGCGGCGTTCTACCTTTTTTTTCGGGAGATCCAAGTCGCGTACGGCGTCTTTCTAGCTTTGGGGTACGATACGAGTATTACGGGAGTGGGAATCTCCATATTTAGGATTTGTTTTCCTACCGTAACACACGAAAACGAGGCAAAAATTGCGGGAGCGCTAGATGCACGCCACCTGTACCGGTAGCACGGATGGGCGCACCCGCAAGCAAGCCGCGTCCGGATTTATCTCTCCCAGCTTATCCGGAACGGAAACCGGGATATTTGCTGGGATCGGACCAAAGAGTCCATCCGGCGTCAGACTTTAGCGAAATCACGGGAAGAAGATAAAGCGTCTCACCTCATCACACCACCGCGCCGATTCGATCCGGTTCCTCCAATCCGCGGTGAGTCGATCGCCTTCTCCCTCCTGTCGCGAGTGCGAGTGCGAGTGCGGCCTCCAGCTCCAGGTGCTCTCGTCGTCGTCGTCCGAGTCTAAACTCCCACCGTACGTCGTCGTGCTTATTAGGATTTGGTGGTGCGTTCTTTACAGGGGAGTGATGTTGACCAAGAAGAGCGTGGACACCCTCTAGGACACGGATCTCAAGGGGAAGAAGGTGTTAGTGCTCGCCAACCTCGACATCCCGCTCGTCGACAAATCGGACGAGATCACCGAGGAGGACCGCAACTGCGCCTCCCTCCCCACCATCAAGTTCCTCTGCAACAAAGACGCCAGGGTCATCCTCGTCAGCCACCTGGTAAACTCACCCCTCCCTGCCCCTGCCTCCCTCCCAAATCCTGGTTGTTAGCACTAATCTTGATTAGTGGAGTCTAGTTAATTTCTTAACTAGTATGCACGTGTTTGAGTCCGGTTTAGAGTTGTTTGTGTTCTAGTCTAAATAGGTTTGTTAATTAGGTAAGCTCTCGTGTGTGTCAAAAGTGTGCCTGGTTGTGTTGGCTGTACCTGTTGGAATTGGATTAGGATAGCTAGAGCTAGTCCTAGTCCGCTTCATAGCAGGTATTTGTGTTGGGCTATGTCTAGCACGTTAGGTCGGCTGCAACGTGTGTGTATACATATACATATATATATATACATATACCATCATATTTGTACGTACAAAAGGAGGTGTGAATATCAAGAAAATAGTATATATATTGCTCAAATATTCTTATATATTTCATACTATCCATATATAGTCTCATGTACGATAGATACTGCCTAAATTACGTAAAACACACGTAGGTGGCTATAGTATGAATATGTTCTATATATATAGAGAGAGTGAATTTTGTACTTGTACACATGGGTATAGGACCTATCCTATTCGTCGGTGCAGCCACCGAGATCTGTGCCCATTAGTCAGCAAAACATTATGTGAATTATTATTTGGAATTATCCTGTCACGTCCGGGTGACTTTGCTCCTTTTATGCCGCCGCACCCGCGTTGCAGGAGTAGGCTTTTCTTCTCGTGAGCCCACCCCGTGCCCATTCAGTGCTAGGGAGAGAGGGTTGGAGGATCACGGGACAGAAGCTCATCCATCCCCACTCCTTTCTTCCATAGCCCAAGCTTCCTTCCGGCGACATCTTCACCTGCTCCAGCAAATTTTCCGGCGTAGTCAAACTAGCGCCCCCTTCCCGCGCCCGTTCCAACAGGACGCTGCAGGCAGTGCGGAACGCGTACGCCATGGGCAACGTGCGGATGGTGGCGTCCGTGTTCGAGACGGCCACGCGCGTCGTCAAGAACCGCGGGCCCAGCGGTCACGGCGCCGCTGCCGTCGAGCACCGCGGCTTCATGCTCTGGACGATGGCCCCCGACATGTGGTACGTAGAGCTCGCCGACGGCGGTAGCAAGGTCCACGCCGGCTGGAACGGTCGCCTTGTCTGCCGCCACACCCCCTGGCTCGGCGCCCACACCGCCAAAGTGCCCCGTTTGCCTCCTCCTCTGCGTGCTCCAGGTTCTGGACATTGCCACCTCCTCTAGCTTCTTCTCTCGGAAATATCTCTCAGTCAGATGAGCAAATCCCCTTACCGACCACAATCTTGCCAATGCAGAGTCTCGATCCGCTCACCACGGCCGGTCTGTTCGCGGAAGCGTGGTGCGTGGGCGAGAAGAAAGTGAACGGTGAGGACTGTTTCATCCTGAAGCTGTCGGCCGACCCGCAGACGCTGAAGCTGCACAGCGAGGGCCCGATGGAGATCATCCGGCACGTCCTGTTCGGCTACTTCAGCCAGCGCACGGGCCTCATCATGCACATCGAGGACTCGCACCTAATCCGCATCCAGCCGCACTCGGGCAGGGACGCCGTCTACTGGGAGACCACCATCAGTCCCTCGAGGACTACCGCGCCATCGAGGGCATCATGATTGCGCACGCCGGCTGCTCCGCCGTGACACTGTTCCGGTTCGGCGAGGCGGCCATGAGCCACACCAAGAGTCCAAGACGCGCATGGAGGAGGCCTGGAGCATCGAGGAGGTGGCGTTCCACGTCCCGGGGCTACCCGTGGACTGCTTCATCCAGACCGCCGACATCCGGTCCGGCTCCGTCAGCGAGGCCTGCGAGCTGCCGCCACAGCGACCGCGCCAAGTCCGGCGCCATTCATCCTGCTCGCGTCGCTGTCGTAGAGCAGGGCGCCCACAGCCACAGCGCTGCTGGCATGAGCATGAACCTCAGCGGCGCGGGAGGCCGCAGTGGCGAGAAGATCATGTGGAGAGTGGAAGTATAATAAGAAGCACAACCGTGAAGAATTAGCTGTTGAGTTGCTAGAGAGAATTGAACCAGCCCAATCTGTCCATACCAGAGTTTGTTTTTCCATCTAACATAGTTGATTCGACTGCTTCATCTTCTCTGTAAATAGAAGCATAAATGTTCTCGTCAGGCCGCTCGTGTTACTACCTGGCCTGGATGAATCTTTATCCTCTGAATGCAGAAATTTTAGTGCAACCTTTTTCCCCTGCATCTGCATCCCCCGAGACTTGTAGAAGCCATCCAGAGTTGTACTGCTAATCGTGGCCAATCTTTGGTGTTACCGCTGCCATTTCTTGGTAGTTCCACTTGACAGATGATACTCGATACCTAGTACTGGTGCTTATTTTGAGCTTGGTGCCTCTGCTTACCTCTTCGGGAAGAAAGGAGGGGGACAGCTGCTGAAAACATGCATGTTTATCACGTTAAAAATAAACTCCAGAGTTTTTCTTAACACTGTACTCTGTCCAGATCAATGTGCACATGACTCACTCCATCTGAAAGCTACAAGTTGCTCTAGTACTATCAGTACAGATCTTGCTTATAAACAAGTTAACGAAGTTGTGGTACTGGTATATTGGCACTGTCTAGTCCTGGAACGAACGAGAACGATAGCGGAGTGCATCGGATGCTGAGATCTCGCGGAGAGCCAGATCTGCCACTCATCAGCAGCGCTTTATTTTCTTATCTTTATTGACCATGGACCTGACCTGAGATGAGCGCATGCAGTGCAAGCCAAAGCCTTGCCGCCGCGTGATGGGTGTGCCTGCGATCATGAAAATGTTTTTTATATGTGCCCATCGCTGTCAGCCGCAGATTGCTCGTGGATAGTACTAGTACTCTACTTGCTGCTCAGGCTATGTGTACAGGCGCAAGCTCTCACTTTCCCGGATAGCACGGGTAGGTCTGTTGCTTTCTGACAAACTTTTCCTGGATTCGCTCAAAAATATATATTTAAAAATGCACACAAAAGGAGCTCTGGGTAGCAACTTTCTCTAGATCTCAAAGCAACAGACAACACATAGGCGGTTAGATAGGTCACGTACCCATTTGTACAAGTACATACATATATATATGATAAAATAACTAGTGTACCTTGGTGTCCAGATATCATACGTGATACGCATATTTTACCTATAAACCATACATATCTGAGGGTATACGTACCTAAGTTATACATACCTAGTTTCAAATTTCGGAATTCTAGTCACTTCACTCACAGAAGCGAGGAAGTAAAAAATTATTCATGACTCATCTACACCAAAACTCGATGGCAAGCTATCTCAAGTCCATACAAACCATAACTTTCCAGTGTTACACCATGGTCCAGGAAAAAAATGGCACGCAAGCTCCGAGAACCAGCTGAATTAGCCAGGAATAGCTTAGGCGTTATCGAGGGCAAGGACAGCTGGCAGTGTCTTGCGTTCTAAGAGCAGCTCCTAGATTGCACAACCGCCGGTCGAAATGTAGGTCATGTCGTTGGCTGCCATGCAGCCTTCTTAGCAGCAGCAGCAGAGCCACCATCGATGATCGTGGTGACATTTTTTCCGTCAATAAGTTTACCCAGCTCCTCGGCAAACTTTTGAAGAAACACAACTGTCATTAGATACCAAAACTATGGGACAAAATGGACACTACAAGCACATACGAAATATTGAATGCAATATTATTAACCTCAATGCCGGACATCGCAAACTCAGACTCTCTCAGAAAACCGTCCCAAATAATAGACTTGGCATTGCCCAATGCTCCAATGAATGTTTTGATGGCATTAGGGCCAATATTAAGATCCTTCCACTTATCAGCGATATCAGTGGCAGGAACAATCTGCAAAAGTCAAGAGTAAGCATCAAGACAGCAGATAGTAACAATTTTTTTTTAGCGCTGCATGAAATTACTACTACTCCACCAGTTCAAAATTATATAAGTCATTCTGGAATTTCTAGGTGCGTAGCTTTACCTATGCATCTAAACATACACTATGTATGTAGAAAAGCCAGAATGACATATGGAATGGAGGGAGCATTATGAAAATAAGCATGCATATATCACTTGTAACACTTGAACTGTTTATGGGTAATTGTACTTTGTTGCACAACGTAAACTGTGCAGCTAAAGTTAGGAGCAAGGTTTGTTTATCTATGCATAAAACATCTCAGAAGGTACTTCAGAGTTCTTTCATTTATTTGGTAAATTGTGGAAACTATTCAGTAGAAATTCTACAGCTTACGTTGTACAACAAAGTACAATTATCCATAAACAGTTCAAGTGTTACAAGTGATATATGCATGCTTATTTGCATAATGCTCCCTCCATTGAAAATTATGTCATTCTGGCTTTTCTACATACATAGTGTATGTTTAGGTGCATAGGTAAAGCTACGCACCTAGAAATTCCAGAATGACTTATATAATTTTGAACTGGGGGAGTAGTAGTAATTTCATGGAGCGTTAAAAAAATTGTTACTATCTGCTGTCTTGATGCTTACTCTTGACTTTTGCAGATTGTTCCTGCCATTGATATAGCTGATAAGTGGAAGGGTCTTGATATTGGCCCTAATGCCATCAAAACATTCATTGGAGCATTGAGCAAGGCCAAGACTATTATTTGGGACGGTTTCCTGGGAGAGTCTGAGTTTGCGATATCCGGCACTACCTTATGATCGTATGTGCTTGTAGTGTCCATTTTGTCCCATAGTTTTGGTACCTAATGACAGTTGTGTTTTTTCAGAAGTTTGCCGAGGAGCTGGGTAAACTTATTGACGGAAAGATCGTCACCACGATCATCGGTGGTGGCTCTGTTGCTGCCGCTAAGAAAGCTGGCATGGTAGCTAACGACATGACCTACATTTCGACCGACGGTGGTGCAATCTGAGAGCTGCTCTTGGAACGCAAGACACTACTAGATGTCCTTGCCCTCGATGACGCCTAAGCTATTCCCGGATAATTCAGCTGGTTCTCGTAGCGTGCGTGCCATTTTTTTCCTAGGCCATGGTGTAACACTGGAAAGTTATGGCTTGTATGGACTTGAGATAGCTTGCCATCGAGTTTTGGTGTAGATGAGTGATGTCTACGCACTTCTATTATTGTAGACAGTTGTTGGGCATCCAAGTGCAGAGGTTTGTAAAACAACAGCAAGTTTCCCTTAAGTGGATTACCCAAGGTTTATCGAACTCAGGGAGGAACTGGTCAAAGGTATTCCCTTTCAAGCAATCCTGCAATCAAGATACAAGAAGTCTCTTGTATCCCCAACACACCCAATACATTTTCAGGTGTATAGGTGCACTAGTTCGGCGAAGAGATAGTGAAATACAAGTGGTATGGATAAAAGACAACGGTGCTAGAAAATAGCTTGATGGCGTGGAAAAGACTAAAGTCAAACTGAAATAAAGATGGAAGCAAGCAAACATGTAACAGATCTAATTGCAAACGCTGTTTCAATGTTTAGAAACAAGGCCTAGGGATCATAATTTCACTAATGAACACTCTCATATAAATATATTATCTTCATGATACTACTCTGAACTACTCTCCGGTTGGACACTTTAATCCATGGTAGGGCTATAACAGCACATCTCAAAGTAAGCCTTTCCCATCTAGAAAATCCCACACTGTCACCTTGAGCACTAGATGGTTCCAGCAAAGACCACAATTTTATAAAGACATCCAACTCCAAATATAACTCATAACAAGTATTTGTAATCTCTAGCCTAAGTGCCACCATGGTGTGCATGCTGTCACTTTCACACACATAGGGAGAGCAAAGATCTATTAAAGCACTTGAGTAGCAAGGTAGATCTACTTGATTACAAAGCTCATGATCACAATATGATCATGTATAGAGAGAGATGAACACATAGCTACCGGTAGAATCCTTAGCCTCGAGAGAGAACTACTCCCTCCTTATCATGGGAATCAGCAACGGTGATGGAGATGAAGGTGGAGATCGATGGAGATGGCTCTGGGGGCACTTCCCCATCCCGGCAGGGTGCTGGAACAGAGACTTTCTGTCCCCCGAATCTCCCCTTCGGTGGCGGCAGCGCTGCGGAACTTTTCGTGGCTGGAGGCTTGGCGATTTAGGGTTTTCGCATCTTGAGGCATCTTATAGGCGAAAAGGCAAGGTCGGTGGAGGCCAGAGGGGCCCACACCACCTGGTGGCGCGGCTAGGGCTAGCCCACGCCACCACATGGTGTGGACACCCTATGGCCCCTCTCCGTCTCGTCTTCTGGCTCCGTGAGTCTTCCGGTAAAATATCAACTTTGGCTTTTGTCCCGTCCAATTCTGAGAATATTCATTTTCTGACTTCCTGGAACCAAAAACAGCAGAAAATAGGCAACTGACACTGTGGCATCTTGTTAATAGGTTAGTCTAAGAAATCATGTAAAAGTACTCCAAAGTTGGAACAAAACATAAGAAAGTAGATAAAACCAAGCATGGAACATCAAAAATTATAGATACATTTGCAATGTATCAATGAGTCGTGAATAATTTTTTACTTCCTCGCTTCTGTAAAGTGACTGGAATTCCGAAATTTGGAACTAACAAACTCCTCCCATGGAGTTTGTATGTACGGTATTTTATTTGACAGTTGGTATGCCTGTGTTGTCGTTGCTATTCTTTATTCCCTGCTATGGTGAATTTGGCAAGGTTTTCTATTTGAGTTAGTTATAAATAAACTAGAAGGACCTAGCATGCTTTGCTGCTGTCATTCATTTTTGTGTGTGATATGTACAACATTGGTTGAGTTGTAACTGCACACGATATTTCAGTAGATGATGGGTAAAAACTTTGACATCTGAACTGAGAAGCCTAATAATATGATCACTTCACGACACGTATATAACTGAACTGGAAACGACTATGACATGTACATAAAGCATTTGAAACTCTTAGCTCAAATATGCATATAAAAGAACAGAACGGTTACACTCCCCTGATCCGAACCAAGATGTATCTTACATGTAACCAATGAGTTGATTGCCTTTGTACAATCGAACAAATCATTGACGTCAAAATACTAACAAACAAATCATGCAACAGAGCTCGCGGCATACTATCAATCCATGAACGGAAGTAGTCGATTACATGAAATTGCTGAAGGCTAAGAATAAGTATTTTGATGCACAGGTTAAAGATACAAAAGGTACTCGAAGGAGCTTTCTTGAGTTGTCATTTTCCACACAAAGAATTAAAATCAGAGGCATTCAAAACAGAAAAACATGTATGGAGCAGAAAACTGTACCGACATACATTGATCTCAACTTATGGAGAATAAAACTGTACTGACTAGATGCATAAATTGTCTCTATTGAGTGTGCAAGTAATGTGGTATGCAAGAGATAGTATAGTATATGGTTCCATTTAAGTGCCATGTACTTTGATCACTTCAATGACGATCGACAAAGAATGGGCACATCTTTAAAGCACAACACCTCAGTATATGTTAAGGGGTAACCCCGTGGGTGGCCCGATCTTCATGGATCTCATGGTCAAATCGATGGGAAAGCGATGGGAAAGGGAGAAGGTAGCGGAAGTGGACACACACCTCGCGAAGAACACGATGAACACACGCAAAACTCACACGTTACAAGGCCGATTGCTCTCGCCGGCGGCCACCGGTCCGATAGAATCCTCGCAAGGAAAGATCGGTCAATGTGCTCTCTCGATCCCAAGCGGAGAGGGAAGAACACCTTGGAGAGGGTCTTGACGTCTTGGCAAAGGGACACCGATGCCAAGGCCTTGTACAACGAGGGAGGCGCGATGCAAACTCCAACGAGGTGGTGACGATAGTCGATCCCCTTTGGTAGAAGGGGATGAGACAAAACTAGAGATTCCACAAAGGGGGTTGTCTTTAGTCTATCATCTATGCCTAAGGGATACATGAGGGGTGGGGGCTCTATTTATAGGCCAACCACTTACATAGGGGTAGTTTGGGCATAATACTAGGGTTGCAACATAATAAGGGGGTACATGGGTTGTGGCCCAGCTGTTGAGGCGCGTAGGCCCAGTCTTGACCGGTAGTATCGGTCCTCGGGTCCGGTAGTACCGGACTAAAGAGGTAGCGGCTTCAGGGGGCGGTAGCTCCGGGATTCAGATGTTGTCGAGCTCTAGGTTCGGTAGTACCGCTTGGGGGCGGTAGTACCGCAAGCCGATACCGAGGCATCCAGAGGCGATGCCGTGGGCTTCAGTCATGGCCGGTAGTACTGCTGAGGCCGAGCGGTAGTACCAGGGCGCGGTAGTACCGCTCGTGTCTGTCTTCTTGGGTGACTTTGGGACGAGCTTGGACTTGGCGTTGTAGATGTCGTAGCATCCGTAGGACGGGCTGCATCAACTCCCCCCTTCGAAAAGAGTCGTCCTCGACTCTATACGCTTGTCATGTAGAGGTGGTCGAGAGACATTCTTGATCCTGGGGTTCGCCATGTAGTCGTCCTCGAGAAGCTTGATGTGGCAGCTCTTCAATGTTCCTTCACTTTCCATGTAGCCTACAAAGCTCACAACAAAAGCGAAGCAACACTCAAAGAGTAGCCAATTCATGAAGATTATAGCATGAGTCCTCAAGTAGAAGGAAATCACCTTATGGTGTAGATATAGCTCGATGAATGCATCCATAGGTAACTCTCTTTGATTCTTCTTCTCAACTCTTAGGTGGTAGAGGGACGAGTATGCATTCATACCTTCACACAACAAAGACCAAGCAATATATGTTCGTGCATGATAGAGGAGCATGTTATTTGTGACATGTCCATTCTTATTCACAACACTATTAGCACAACTCGAGTATAGCAAATGGGATGCATATGCAAGGTCAAAGTGCATGTAAATTGTTGAAACATCATCCAAATATGGGAACTCAAAAACTCCATAGAACGTCTTAGTGTGGCACTCAAATCAATTGACTAGAATATTGATCAACATCTTTGATGCAAGGGTAGGAGAATTCAGCAAAAACACATGAGTAAGAATATCTAAAACAACATCATTATGTGTGCAAACCAACCATTGGAAATAGAAATTGTTCGCCATGTTGGATGTCACACACAAATCATTGAAAGCCAAAATCATGGACAAATGAGTATCACAAGCGGAAGCAAAAACAACATGTTTGCAAACAAACCATGGAAAAGAGAAGTGCTCCTTATGTTTGTTGCAACATCTACATGAGGAACTTGGAAGCTCTCATGACAATACATGCTCATAATGGCATTATGTTTGCACACAAAACATCAGAAAGAGAAATTGTTCAACATTTTTATTGCAACACATAAAGCATCAATATCCAATAGCAACGAAACATGATTGTCACAAGGTGAAAGAATACCATCAACATGCTTGCAAGCAAACCATAGGAAAGAGCAATTTTTCAACATGAAAGATGCAAAGCATGCAAAAGGTATCAGAGCTGGGTTCGATCTTGAACTCACTTGGGGGATGCTCTCTAGAGCTCTTTTTGTCAACCCGTGCTCAACCGAGGTTGACATTCTTGTGCGGGTACCTACACACATCAAACACAAAAGGAAGAACGTATGTGCATGGTAGAGAAACACATCATCCATCATGACGTATCTCTTCTTGTGCACATCACTATTAGTGTCAATCAAGTGTAACATAGGTGCATGGTGAATATGCAAGTGGGGAACATTCTTATCATGGTATTTACCAAAATCTTCAAAATTTGAGAAAGCTATGGGGGCCATCTCAATAGACAACATATGATAATTATTATTGCAAGCAAAGCAAGTGAAAGAGTAATTATTCAACTTTTTGCAAGCAACGGGCAAAATTGTAAAACACTCATGACAAAGCATGGTCCTAGGGGTATTGTTGTCATCATCATTGCAAGCAAAACATTGGAAAGAGAAATTGTTCAACAAGGTGCAAGCAATGATGTCATCAACGTAACGTTTAGAGCATATCATGTCTATGGCAATATCATGACAATAAAAGGAATCCACATGGTCATCATGATGCATAGCAAGATCAACGCATGGAAATAAGAGTGGAACATATGTCATGTCACAAGTATCATCCATAGCATGCAAGTCATCAAAAGTCATCATGTCCACTAGTGGGATCATGGCATCATCAACACCTGTATTTTTACCTTCTTCATACCTCTTATATGATGTGGGTGTTGTGGTAGTATTGACCTCCATGTGGGCAACTTCTTCATCCAATATGGGGATGGCATCATCTTCATCCAAGCTTGGCGCTTCTTGATCCATGGAACCTAGCACATCATGAGAAAACACACTAGAGGTAGAGGGTAAGTCGTTAGAAATCAAAGTGGTCTCACATGACCTATCAACTACCACTCTCAACTCACTCGGTGTATCACTCTTGCCCTTCAAGTGGAAGCACTCAATCTCACGTAATGTGGAGTCACTCATCTCACTCACTCAAGTGGGCTAAGCGGCTCTCATACTCACATGGCATTGGTACCACAACATCACTCAAGCATGTAGAGATAGGCTCAGTTCTCTCAACTCCATGCGCCTCCTTTGGTGAAGGGAAAGTCCCATGCTCACCATTCTCGACCTTGTCTCCGTCTTGAAGTAGTGGTGGAAGTAGGCTTATGTTGTCGAGAGCGGTGCTCGAATTGACTTCATCACATATGTGTCTTTGGCTTCCTCCATCTTGAAGTGTAGACTCTTGGCGTGAAGCTTGATGGTGTGGAGGAGATCTTGCTCTTGGTGCCCTTTTGGTGGTGGCACGAGTAGTTGATGGCCCAAAATATATCGAGCTCATTGGGGAACCCCAAGAGGAAGGTATGATGAGCACAACAGCAAGTTTTCCTTCGGTTATGAAACCAAGGTTATCGAACCAGTAGGAGCAAGGAAACACCTCCAAGGTGTTGTTTCCAACTTGGAATCCTGCACAACACAACCACATAACTTTGTCCCAACTTACAGTGAGGTTGTCAATCTCACCGGTTTTGCTGAAAAGAAAGAATTAAACGTATTGTGTGGAAGATAGTAATAACTTGCAGAAAGTAAACATAAAACAGTAAATAGTTATAGATTGATGGTAAAATAAAGGACCAGAGTTTATAGTTCACTAGTGGTGATTCTCCTTAAGATAGATGACATGTTGGGTGAACAAATTACAGCGGGGCAATTGACAAACATCGAGAAAGCATTCATGCATATACTAATCATCTTGACTCCTATGAGACTTGATTGGGCATTACAACATTATACATAGACCGTAATCCAACTACATCTATGACTAATAATCCATCTTCAGGTTATCATCCGAACTCCCTCCAGTATTAAGTTGCAAGCAACAAATAATTGCATTAAGCATTGCGTGTAAAGTAAACAATACAATTATTCTATGAACAAAGGATTGTTGTTTTCTCCCTAGTAGCAACAGCACATCTAGTACCTTAGAGATTTCTATCACTTCCCCAGATTACTAGAGGCATGAACCCACTATCGAGCATAAATACTCCCTCTTGGAGTTGCTAGCATCTACTCGGCCAAGATAGCTACTAATAATGGAGAACATGCAAGATCACAAATAACAAAGACATGATAGAATCAATAATGAATCTGAAATAGCATCTCAATATCCATCGGATCTCCGCAAACACAACATGTATGATTACAAATAGATGATCTTGATCATGAGCGGAGCTCACAAGATCTAGACATGATAGCACAAAGGAGAAGAACCAACTATCTAGCTACTACATGGACCCGTAGTCCAAGGATGAACTACTCGCGCATCACACCGGAGGCTTGCATGATGATGAAGAAGGCCTCCAAGGTGAATTCTCCCCTCTAGCAGGGTGTCGGGAAGAGCTTCAGATCCCTCCCGATCTAGGGATGGAGATGACGGCGGCTATAGACTCTTTCGTTGCATTTTGATCGGGTACTTAGGGTTTCTGTATCGGAGGCATTATATAGGCGAAAGGGGAGGCCGAGGGGGTGCCCTAGGCGGCTACACCACCCCCTGGCACGGGCTAGGCCTGGCCGCGCGACCAGGTGGTGTGGCCGGCCTCTGGCCCCTCTCCGTCTCGTCTTCTGGCTCCGTGTCCCCCTCGGTGAAATATTGACTTTGGCTTTTGTCCCGTCCAATTCCGAGAATATTCATTTTCTAACTTTCCTGAAACCAAAAACAACAGAAAACAGGCAGCTGGCACTGTGGCATATTGTTAATAGGTTAGTCCAAGAAAGTGCATAAAAATAACCAAGGTGTGGACAAAACATAAGAAAGTAGATAAAAACCAAGCATGGAACATAAAAAATTATAGATACGTTAGCAACGTATAAGTAGTTGAAGGCGCCTTATGATGGTGTCGACGGAGGTCCTTGGTGTGCCTTGACAAAGGTTGATGTAGATGGCGCACTTGATCATCCACATGATGCTCGTGACGATTCTCCTTTTCCTTGGCACTCTTCTTGGTGAGATGTTGTAATGAGCACAAAGCATCATTAGTCTTGGCCATCATGCTCATGGTTTTTGCGAAGTTGTTGTCCATGTCGCTCTTGAAGTTGTTGACGGAGCTTTCGAACTTGTCCATTTGATGGTAGACCTTGGCGCTCTCGAGGTGGAGGCTCCCTCTTGGTCGATGCGACTTGAGGAGCTTGTCATTGTTGTCCTTGAAGTCATCCATGCTTGGGGAGTTATTGTTGTTGTAGAACTCCATATCACCTAAGCATGTGGATCCATTTTCGGTGTAGTGCTCCATCATGTCATCCATGCTTGTGGAGGCATATGCATGGTGGCTCATCGTGGATTCTTCATAGATATCATCCTCAGTTCCGAAGTCCCTAGACATGATTCACAAGATCGAGTGGTGTATATGGAAGTGGTAGAGGGTTAGGGATGCAACGTCAAAGCTTACTTTATCTTGGAATATAGTATCGTGCAAGTGGCAACACTTGAGAGCAATCAAAACCAAGCAAAGTGAAGTTCAAGCGGAACACCAAAACCAACTAACCACTAAAAAAACACACACACAAAGCTTATGGTGGATAGGTATGGAAGGTGGCGTGTACAAGCACAATCCGAAATCAAGATATTGTAATGGCAAGTAAAGAACCACAATGATCACAAAGCAAAACAAGTCAATCCACAAGATAGGAATTATGTACAAGGAAACACACACGGTTGGATAAATGTGACTTGTGCGACGGAGAAAGTGAGCTAAGAACCAAATGATTACCTAGCGAAGACTATAAGCTCGTGTCACACAAGTGCAAGGAGAGACGCTAGTTCGATTGCAATAAATTGGTAGGCTACAAGATATGCACAATAAGTACCACCTATTTGATGTTCATCGAGCTTGCGCTTCCTATTCTATGAGGCACTTGTTTCTTTCTTTTTTTTCTTCCCTTTTTCTATTTTTTTATCTTTTTCTTTTTCACTTGCCTCTTTGTGCCAACAACTATATGAGATAGCGCGCTCACAACTTTTGCTCGGAATTCTACAAGGTATCAAATGTGCATAGCCCAAGAAATCATAGGAGGAACTAGTCTCAATAGGTGTTTTTTGATCACAAAGATAGTGGAGTTCATAAAGGAATGCAAGTGGAGAGAAGTGGCGGAATGTTTATACCTTTCGTCGCTGATCTTCACCCTTTATTGTTGGATTCCGCCTTGCTCATGAAATTAGTATGGAGTAGATGGCATGAACCACTTGGATGATGTTGTAGAGCTCCTTATCCTCTTCGAAACGAGCTAAAGAACACCAAAATTCGAGTTCGTATGCAAAAGTTATACTCAAAACGGTGAGAGACTGAAATCTGGAATCTGCTGATTCCTTTCTGGTCTGGGCGGTAGTACCGCTTTTTGTACCCTGGTAGTACCGGAAAAGTGCGGTAGTACCGCTTTTTGAGCCCAGTAGTACCGGTTATACCTGGGACGCGCAGATTTGACACGATTTCGCGATTTTGGGGTGATTTGGGCGGAAAATGTTGAGGAAAAACACCAAATCGAAGGGGTAAATGATGGAATTAGGCCATGGGAACGCAGTGGAAGGTAGATCAACAAGTTTAGCAAGTAATCTACAGATCAAAACCTACCAAAACGCACTCAAATCACAGATCAATCTAAAACATGAATTGGGGCTATTTTTGGTGGAATTTTCAAATTTATGGGGAAAAGACCAAATCGATGAGAAATCTGTGGCAACCAAAAGCTGCTAATACTAGATGTTAAAGGGTAACCCCGTGGGTGGCCCGATCTTCACGGATCTCGTGATCAAATTGATGGGAAAGTGAGGGAAAGGGAGAAGGTAGCGAAAGCGGACGCACACCTCGCGAAGAACATGATGAACACATGCAAAACTCACATGATACAAGGCCAATTGCTCTCGCCGATAGCTGCTGGTCCGATAGAATCCTAGCAAGGAAAGATCGGTCAACATGCTTCCTTGATACCAAGCGGAGAGGAAAGAACACCTTGGAGAGGGTCTTGACGTCTTAGCAAAGGGACATCGATGCCAAGGCCTTGTTCAACGAGGGAGACGCGATGCAAACTGCAATGAGGTGGTGACGATAGTCGATCCCCTTTGGTAGAAGGAGATGAGGCAAAACTAGAGATTCCACAAAGGGGGTTGTCTTTAGTCTATCATCTATGCCTAAGGGATACATGAGGGGTGGGGGCTCTATTTATAGGCAGCCACTTACATAGGGTAGTTTGGGCATAATACTAGGGTTACAACATAATAAGGGGGTACATGGGCTGTGGCCTAGCTGTTGAGGCACGCAGTCCCAGTCTTGACCGGTAGTACCGGTCCTCGGGTTCGGTAGTACCGGACCGAAGCGGTAGCGGCTTCAGGGGGGCGGTAGCTCCGGGTTTCAGTTGTTGTCGAGCTCTAGGTCCAGTAGTACCGGTTGTGCAACCGGTAGTACCGCAAGCCGATACCAAGGCATCCAGAGGCGATGGCGTGGGCTTCAGTCATGGCCGGTAGTACCGCTGAGGCCGAGCAGTAGTACCGCTGTTGGGAGCGGTAGTACCGCTCGCGTCTGTCTTCTTGGGTGACTTGTGGACGAGCTTGGACTTGGCGTTGTAGATGTAGTAGCGTCCGTAGGACGGGCTGCATCAGAATACACAAATCTTAACTTATCAAGTAAAAAATGAATCATAGGCAGATGAATCATTCCCGCTGCTAGAGACGATAGATTCTACTAAAAATGAACCACGAGACATCAATACATTGAAAGTGCGAGTCCATATATGTTTTGCAAAAGAGTCATATAACCACAGAAGAAACCAAATGGCTGCATATTTAATAACTATAAACCAAATAGAAACTAAGTAGGCTGTCTTGCATAGAAGTTAACATGGAAAGTTTTGATAAATTAGAAGACGAAAAAATTACATTTAAGCAGTTTATAAAGTTGATCGCAACCCACGAGCAAGATATTAACTGAGTGGTACACTGTTTACTTAACATCATTACTGCCAACATCGGATAGAAAAAATCTAATTTACATGCAAGAGTCAGTTTGTCTATTCAATGAGAGAATAACATCAGCTCATTTAGCCCTTACGGGAGAAAATAATTAGTACTACATAAACAAATAAAATGCATGCAGCCAGCATTGGGATTCTCTTAGTTTAAATTTCTTTGTATGCTAAAAATAAGTTTTCCTCATGTGAGACAGAACTACTAGGAATCACGTAGAAGGGAAGAAACAAACAATTCCAGGCTAAGAAGGTAGGAGGAACCAATTTCCGTGTGAAATAATATGTATCAAGTTTGTGATGACACTGTCTCATCAACCTTTTTGTCCATTTTCCCTTGCATAGAAGAGAAAAGGTCCTTGCATAGAAGAAAAAAGGAAATTCTGCAACAAAGATGAACTGGTAGTTCAACACTAATTGTATTTAGAGAATTCTGGAAATTATGGTGATGAAGAGAAGAGGATCAGGCACTATTATATACCTCAAGTATGTAACAATATATCACCTCAATATGGAAATGCGCAGCACCGAAAAAGGGGAAGTTATTTGTATGTATCATTATCCAAGGGAGGATCAAAGTGAGAACAGCTCGCTTCAAGGAAAAAAAGTTGACAATGAGCTCTGGCCTTTTGGGTGTCAAGAGAAGGAGTCAGTTCTGCACTTCGCGTTTGGCTGCCTGTGTACCAAGCAAATCTTGAGCAAACGGGGTATTGAGATGGCTGATATAACTGAACTAGAAGACGCTAGCAAAAAATGAAAATTTTAGATATGAAGATTCACGCTTGGGACACGATCATTGCTGCAGTATACTGGACTATAAGGTTACCAGGGAATAGGAAAGTTCGAGGTTGTTGCTCGGCAACATGCCGAAATGATGAAGCTCTGGACATTCAGAGCTAGGGAGAAGGAAAAAGAACCGGCTAAAATTTGGGCTGCCAAATGGCAGTACTGATCGTTGTAATCCTCCTTTTCATTCTCCTTATATTTTTCTTTCTTTTCAATGTAATGAAACACAAAGAGGTTTTTGCGTTTTCTCAAAAAATATTTTTCTTTCTCTAGACTCATACTCTTGCAGTCTAGCTTGTTGCAAAAACTTTGAGTTCTGGTAGCTCGCTGCATTTCGCAATGAAATTTTCAGTAGGGGCTTCCCCTCTGGACGTTGCTTCAAAAGAAAAACAATATGGTGTCACCAAAAGATTCTGCAATAGAGGAAAGACAAAAAAAAGACTGGAACTGGGCATGCTAATCCAAGTTCCATTTATCCAGTAAATGTATTGTCTAGAGTCTTCATCACTCAAAGAAATGGAAAAATTAGTAACCATAATCCACACAATGCACCATGTAGTCACTTTCAACTCCTTGCTTATGAGCCCTATATTCATCTAGAAAATATAGAGAGAGCAATTAGTTCCATACATACTGAAGTTGGGACTCGAGTCAGACCTCCAATAGCATATTATTTTACCTTGAATTGCTTATGAACCATGATTTCTAATAATAGTTTGGCAGCTACGCTACATAATATTTTTACTACAATCCATCCCAATTACTTATTTGACATTTAGAGGTTACCTCAAAGAGAAACAGAAGAATCATATTCTGCTATTGTTAGAAAAAGAATGAGTGGACTCATATAGAAATCATAAAAAACATTTTTCCTTGCAATGAGATGATTATGTCATTCATGAACAGCTGAGACTTAATTACATACTTCTGTTGTGATTGTTATGTTAAAATAAATTCGACGCATTTAACAAACCAACTCAAGAACTTCTGATGATACCCCTTTTCCCATAACACATAGCTAAGCACATTATGACCTTAGGAAAAAAATGCACAAAGCTCATTATGCAAGAAAATAGCTCTATCTACAGTGTGCAGGACATCGATCTTAGCAAAAGCAACTAACTAAAACATATTATGACCTTTAAAAAGAGAGCATCTACTCAGCTCGTTGTGCTGGAAATATGTAGAACAACGGGATGCAAGCCATCAGGTGTACTGTACTTTCAGAGAGAACTGACCTCTAAGAATAACTTTGGAAAAATCACTTTGATTTCCAATTCATTATGCATCCATCAACTTAGAAATTTCTTATCTCATGTAGAAGCCTCTCAGAGGTATATCAGTTTCTGAATGTTGATTGATGCATTGCCAAAATAGAGAAGATGGTCATTATTGATTGAATTGTAGAAAATTTTGTGCAAACATCCTGAAGTAAATGTAAGCATAACATCCTTAAGCCTCTCTATTTCCATGCCACTTATGTATCAAACCGTGAACATTTGATCTTTGTTCAATTACATGGAAGATAAGTAATATCAGAAAACACTAAATATGCAGAAACTGAATTTAAGAAATCTGTAGATGCCAGTGATTTCAGTAACATAAGTGCTCGCATTGGATTCCGTTGTCCCCTTTTCTTAAGTAGATATGACAATCTAAAGATTAAAAGTATAACTAAAAATATGTGTCAATGCTAAAAGTGGAACCAAACATTGTGTAAATGCGCACGTTCATGTACTTAAGTCCGTTGATGGCATATTTAATTGCTGATCCACAACCTACAACCAAGTATGACTTTTTGAACCTATTCACTTGCTATTCTCTTCACCTAACAATAGCTAATGGACTCAAAGTCTCAAACAATAATCAATTGATAATAAAAAAACATCAAATCAAAGATATCAACAAAACTATATAAATACTATACCATGGGTATTCACCTGCAAGAGGAAAAAATCAGGAAAACAACTTGTGACTGCTGAAACAATCAACTCTCACCTCTTGCATCTACAGTTTTTGTGCTACAAATCCACGTAGATATAATTACTATTATTGAACTCTAATTTCCAGGAAACGTTACAAATCAGATTCCTTACACCAAACAAATTGAGGCAACTGGTCTAAGCAGAAAAATCTTTCACGTACAGTCGTACACAGGCTGTGTGTGGTGGTGGTGGATGCCTGAGAGACAGTGGGCATAGCTGCTGGTGGTGAAACCAGGCCAGAGGGATAACCCCAGGGGGAGTGGCGATTTAATCAGACCTCTGGAAGCCAATTTAGCGGAGCACGCCGACGGAGATGTGAATGGTGACCGCTGTACCATAGGTGAGCACTGGAGGAGCGCACGAGAGAAGGGGATAAATCTGGCCAACTACTACCAAGAGATGTTATCAAAGAGGAACACGAGCCAGACCATGAGATGCTCACCGTCGGGGACGAAGACTGTGACTCCAAGACGGACTGAGTCTGCAGGGGAGTGAGGGGAGGGGCCGATCCCCTTTCCGCTCTATCTCCGGCCGGACGAACCGGCGGAGAGGAAGTGAAGAAGACGCGCCGGTGCTACATATAGAGAAGTTTGGGATAGAGAAGGAAGAGAGGGAAGAGACAGAGAAGAAAAAGTCAGCAAGTCGGTTCAGTGCGAGTCGTGCCAGGAACAGACGCATACCAGATGAAAAAAAACAGTATCACGCTGACACGTAGGACCAATATCGTCGGACACGCTAGAAGAATCAGAGAGCCCTATTTCCAGGGAGCTAGAGCTCTTAGAGGATTTACAAGTGTGAATTATAGATCTAACAGAAGCCCGGACCAATGACTCAGCCCGAGTCTCAGGTCAGGCTAGGTCGGGCTTCCCTTTGAGGCCAGGCTCGGCCTAATTTTCCTGCCCTGAGGAATAAATCGGGCCTTTCTCAGGCTTCAACTATTATAGAAAAAGTCTATGGCTTCTTTTAGCCGCTGCCTTTGATTGACTCTAAGGCCCGTGTAGGTTGGCGGCATACAATGCTTAGTTTTTCAGAGAAATAACTAAAATTTTAGTAACAGCTACCACAAAACATTGCTTATTAGGTGTTGTTTCTTGGAATAATAGTGGACTTATAGCCCTCTTACGTGGCATTTTATCTATATGGAAGAGAGAGACGTGAAAAAGTGAGGATACTAGGCTCTTATGGAAGAGTCACCCACAACACGTGCTACCAGACATTTTGTAAGAGTAACATGAGCCATGTAATAATAAAGTACCCCTCCATTTCAAAATATAAGATGTTTTAGTCTTTTTTTGAAACACATGTATCTAAACATATTTTAGTGTGTTAGTTCACTTATTTTGCTCCGAATTTATATAATAAAACACATTTAAATACATGCGCTTCAGAAAAAAAGCTAAAAAATTCTTATATTTTGAAATAGGGAAGTAACGTAGACGCTCATAATGCGTACATACACTCACTCCTATGAACACATGCACACACCCCCTATCCCTATGAGAACCTCCAAGAGATTGAGTCGGCGGGTCTTGAGATTGACGAAGTCACCGCAGGCATCTCGCTATCGACGGGAACGTCGCCTCCCACTGAAAGAATATTCTGCCTTTATGAGACACCAAAGCGTCAAACATGAGGTTTAAACTCTGGTAGACTGGGGGTTTGAACTATTTAACATAACTATTATTTAACATAACTATTGTATATACTGATTATTTGGTTGAGTATAAATAGCATGTCAACGTCCTATACCTAGCACTGTGATTTATTAGAACTTGCTTTTTGAGATGTTGCATAGCCAGTTTTTTTCTCCGGTAGCGTGCTAAGATTGTAACTTCCTTAAGTGACATGCCATGTGAGAAAAATAATTAGGGTACCGCGCTAATTCTGAAAGGGCTAAGGCTAGTCCTAGTGGGAGTATCATAACTAGTATCATGCATGCCATGCTGGCAAAATTCTGATATGGCACAACAATTAATGGAGAAAGAGAAGGATTAGAGTATCATAGATAGATACCGTATCATAGCACGTAAAACTAGAAATTCTAATGCACGTAAATCTTATACACAATTTTACATTGAGATTCTACAAATTATTAAATATAATGTTACTAGAATACTATCATATGATACCATGTACTATAAAAATAGTATCATACATTAGTATCATATGCATGATAGTAGTATGATACTCCCACTATGACCAGGCTAAGTGGTGTTTGCACTCGCAAATCATTAGTTCGACCGCAAGGTAGACCTTTCAAGATCAAATCAGCGTTAATTCCAATTTTTTTTTACTTCTTAGAGAGCGACCTACAAGGCTATAATTGCTGGAGGTAAAATTGCAAGTGGGAAGGGCATGCCGCCAAGCCGGTCACCCATCCCGCCTGCAAAACCCAATTTATCCCTTTTTGATCATCCCGATTTGCGCTGGCGGGATTAGCGGCTGCGCACGCTTATCCCGTATTTAACCCGCCCTGGTGAGATGAGCAATGTGCGACCTGATGGATCCTAAAAACGCGCAGCCAGCCGAACGCGATTCGAAAAGAATCGGAAAGAGATAAGATAGCAGGTGCCGATCAAGCCGGAGAAGCCGGAGAGATTTCAAAGATTGAAATACGTAGAGACGGCTGGTCCAGCGGGACCCGGGTGTCCCGCGTGCTAAACTTCCCAAAATCCCGATTATTTCATTTTTCCCATCGGGCATGAAAAGATGGGAGGTGGTCATCCCATGTCCGTCCCACTTGCATTCCTAGCTGGAGGGAGCTCGGTCGTGCTGTCGATAGATTGATTTATTTTTGGCTAGTTCTTGTACAGGCAGGGCGCACTGAGGGGTTGGGTGAACAGAAAGAAACTGGTGAAACGGTGTACCCTAGCAGCAACAGCCATGGAAATAGGGTGTCAAGTGGGATCCCATTTAAGTCACACATCTATTTCTAGTGTGAAATTTTGATAAAATTTTCCACTATAAAATTTAAAATGAACTAAAAGTGGGATCTAGGTGGGATCCCAGTTGACACCTTACATGGAAAAAAATAGGCCCTCTTTCCCATGGTCGACCTGGGGGAACAAACCCTATCTGCCGCCGGTAGGGAGCACCACATGTGCACGACATCAGTGGTGACGAGGCAGTAATCATTGTTCAGACCTCGCAACGCGGTGCAGAAGTCTCGGTGCTTTGCGGCATGAGCTGCGGCTAGCACGGCTGAGCGTTGCATGTCCTCCGGTGCTGGCTCGGGGCGGTCTCGAGGCCGCTGCTGCTAGGTTCTTTGGTCCGATAGGGCTACAAGAGCAAGGTTTGCGGTGGCTATGGGAGGTGTTTGGCGGCTGCTACCGGCAGCTGTTGCGTGGCAGTACGGTAGTGGGTATGCAGTCAAGCGGCGGATCATGATCTACTCAGTACAACGTTAAGGGCGTGATTGGTAACCTGGGCCGGATTTGGGGCTCCCGGGGCAGGGCGCGGGGGGCATGTCCAGGGGAAAATGGCTCAAAAACGTGTTGTGGGTTTTGTTTGGTGGGCTGGGTTGCACCGGTACCAATGTAGAGGCTGGGCCGATTGGTTGAACCACTGTCAACTGTTTGGCTGCAACTAAACCACCCTCTTCTTTTTCCCCCACTGCGATGCGATCACCACATTCAAACTTGGTGAGGTTACCAGCACATCGATCAGCATAGAAGCATCAGCAAAGAAGCCCACACATTCAGTACACAAGCAGAAAAGCACACACATTCAGCAGACAAAGCATTAGGCAGAGGCATAATTGCAGTACTTAACTTAACATACCTAATTAAGATGGATCAACCATCACATACTTAGCTTAGCATAGTTCAAAACAGGTGCATCCCATGCAACCTGCACACAACCAGGGGTGCACTCACCTAGCTCAAAAGAAGGGTTCACTTATCCCAGCAACTTACTTACATAAGATCAACATGATGGAGGAGGCTGCAAGATCACATGTCCATGCCTTGGGGATCGCCATGGCGCGCGCATACGAAGATCCCCTCCGCGCTCTTGCCTTGCTTGAGCTTCTTCATCTTCATGCCATCGTACTTGAGCTTGAAGACAAGGACGTCACCAGGAATCAAATCTATCTCGCTGACGAATTCCAGCCACCCCCTCATGAAGAACAGACGCCCTCCAAACCACTCCATCTACACAACATGCTCGCAGAACTTGCCAGTCCTGATGGGCACATCTACTGGAGCATGGTGAGTCACCTTCAGCTGCTTGGCCACTATGGACGCAATCCTTGTGGGCAGCAAGAGCATGGAGATGTCAAACCTCTAGATCTGCACGTCGAACCGGCGAGGCACCGATGGCGATCCATGATGCCCCAACTTTGCATGCCTCCCCAGACGAGCCCGTTCATTCTTCATATGCACGTGCTGAAGGAGATCTGCCCCAGAGGCAAATAATAAATAGGTTTTTATTGTCATATCTCAATTAGTTCATAATAGTTTCATACTGTGCTATAACTGTATTAATATGAAACGTTAATACATGTGTGGTATGTAAACAAACCAAGTCTCTAGTTACCTCTAGCAAACTAGTTCATTGGTCATGAGGATGATCTAGGGTTTCGAGATCATGGACATTTATGCCAATTGACAATGAGGTCACATCATTAGTTGAATGATGTGATAGACAAACAACCCAACCAGTTGTATCTTAATGAGATCTAGTTACAAAGTTCACCGTTAATAATAAACTAAGGAAACCTTGCGACCTAATCCTTAGACTGTGAGGTAATGCAAATCACCGTTCTAGAGGGAGCTTAGATGGTTATCAAGTATCATATCGTGACTGGTTGATCAAAAAGGTGCCACTCAGGTTTCCCAAAGGGGCGTGTAGAGGAGTACATATCAAGACCAGGATTTTCCCATCTATGTAATGGACAGATACATTAGTGGCCATCTCGGTAACGTTGCATTAACGAAGCTTGCAAGCGTGTGACTGGATCATGGAATGCAACGACACGGAAACAAGAAAACAAGTTCATCGGTAACGAGATCGAATGAAGGTATGGAGATACCGTAGATCAAATATCGGGTGAACTAGGTATCAAGTGGCAAAGGGAATGGGAAATGACTGTTTACGGTTCAAACGACATTATAATCGTGGAATGCACATGGGTCATTATGGGCATCCCGATCCCTCTATTGATCATTGATGGAGATCATGTCTATTCCATTCCTGAGCCGTGGGGAAATACACTTAAGGGTACGATGAGCTAGAGATCCTATTTAAGTTGGAATCACCATATGAAAGAGAAAAGGAAACCGGAAAAGTTCCACGAGACAACGAAATCGTTTCGGGAAAGATCCGAAGTCGTTCGGAGGAAATCGAAAGGGAACCGAAAGGTGTTTTGGGTCAAATCGGATTTTGTAATATGTATTTACATATTAATTAATGTAATTAATATAAATATAATATTAAAATCTAATTTGAAGGGGTATTCCACTAATGGGCCAAACTTCCTAGGGAAAAATGGCCCATGAGGGAAAACCGAAGGAGGGAAGGGCCAAGGCCTAGGCGCCTCAAGGGGGCCTACTCGGCCAACCTAGGGTTGTGCGCAGGGTGGGGCCCACCCCTGGCCGGCTGGCCCATGAGGCCCATGCGCCTCCCCATCTCTCCCTTGTTTAGTCCCACATGGGAAACCCAAAGGGGAGGGCACACCCCTCCCCCTATATAAAGGGGTGCCCATGGGTGGGAATAGACACACCAATATTTGGAGAAATCCTTTGGTTGACTTTCTCCTTCCCTCTCTCTCTCTCTCGTCTCCATGTGTTGGCACGGTCCCAAGTAAGGACTATCCATGCAAGAGACACCGCACCTGCAGCACGCTGTTGCGCTGCAGGGATTCCAAGCCGGAGATCTACTTCCGTACTCTCAACAGGGATCAAGGAGCTGGAGGTCGTCATCATACACCGTATGTGTACGAAACCACGAGGGGCCTCACTTGAGGCTCCTTGGATGTCGTGAGCCGGAGCTGCTGCACGATGAAGAAGGAGCAAGGGATGACCTGCGAGGAGCTTCACGACCTTGAGGTCAGCTACGGGTTCGACTACTTCAACCACGTTCCCCTCGGAATGTTAACCGCGTACGGTCTACAAGGGTATGTATTCTATACGCTCGGCCGTTACCGCATTACTACATAGATAGATCTTGGGCGTATTAGAGTTCCAACATAGGAATTTTTTTGTTTTCTACTGCGGAACCCTTTAGTGGTATCAGAGCCGATCTATGCGTACAAGTGTTGTACGGCCAGTACGCACAAGTTTTGTGCGGGCATTGATCCCTTAGTTGTTACCCTCTAATGTGTACTTGTTTATATCACGGTATTGTTTGATGAAGCGGCTCGGACCGACCTTACACGTATTCGTACGCGAGACTGGTTCCACGCTCAACATACGGCTTGTATCGTATAAGTGGCTAGCGAGTGTATGTCTCTCATTCAATAGTTGATATAGCATTTACAACGAAGGGCCCCCAAAGGGGTGTAGTAGAGACAACCGTTGGATCCATGTCGTGGTTGGAAAGTTCGTAGATTAGAAACGGTTCTATTGTGAAAGCCCTAACAACCACGTAAAACTTGCAAAAGATAAAGTAGAGGCGTCTAACTTTATTTTGCAGGAGGGCTTGTGTTATGATATGGCATTGGTCGTTACAAAGGTAAAGTAGTTTACTTTTCTGTTACTAAGTGTATAGTAATAGTTATCGTTCCGATGGATGATCGGGTGGTGGCGTCGTGGACTTGGTGTCAAACTAGGGGGAAGATGGAGATCATGCCGGAGCGCTCGATGGAGATCAAGGTGCAAGAAGGACCATATCATATCACAATATACATGTGATGTTGATACCTGCTTTATATCTTATTATATGCTAGTATTAGATACTCAACGATAGCAAATAAGATAATCCCTATATAATTCCAATGATAGTGTTCCCCTTGTGTGTGCACCACCAAGAAAGTTTGCCGTTATGAATCCGGCTGTGATGATCGGGGGCTAGACATATCTACATTCACATACAGTGGGTGTAAGCCATGTTTCACAGCGAATACACACAAGTTAGATTTGGTGAGCCTGGCATGTGTATACATGGCCTCGGAACACAAGAGATCGAAAGATCGAGCATGAGTCACATGGCTGATGTGATTGACATTGGGAATGTCTACCTTTGATGCTGCACTGATGGCCGTGACGATCGGGGGAGGTGCAGAGGATCGGGATCATGTGATCACTAAAATCGTCCAGGGGATGACAATTTTAGTGGGAGCTCAATTAGGATTGAACTCATATTATGAACTTAGTCTAGATGTCTATTTGCAAATATCTTAGTAGATCATGGCCTATCCCATTGAGGTCCTTTGCGACCATGGGAATATACTTCTTGATATGGAACTTAGCAAAAGGTCCAACTTCATAGATTAATACCCACGCCTGAGGGATATCCTCGTAAAAGGTGATCTTCTCTTCTTGATACAATGACCATTATGAGATAATCTGATGACTCTGCAATGTTTGTGTGTTCTCCGTAATCATCCAATAAGACATTCTCCATTCGATGGAGAGTTGGATTACAATCTTGTATTCCGCAAGATCAGGCACATAAAGTATGAGCCGAAGGATGAGTTTTCTTCCATGATGGATGAAAAAGGGAATATTTGGAGAGACACTTAGCAATCTTGCATTAGAGTTGTAAACTCTCAGAAGGGCTTGATTGCAATGGAGGTCATTAATAAAAAGGTTATATGTTAGATATACAAAGTTATAAATGTAATTCTTGCAAAACTCATTGCAGTTTATATAAGTATTGGATACTTGTCCCATTTTGTGAAAACAGAATGGTCTGCTTGAGAATTGCTTGAATTGAGGCAATATGGCAAGATGACGGCAAGCAAAACAGTTTATGGCTGACATCACCCCTTTCCTCAAAGATTATCATTTGGATTAGTGGGCTTGAATGTAATTTTGTAATCCTTGTTTGTGTGTCTTGATTTTAGCAAGACGATTGTTCATATAAATAAGTTACAAGCCAATTGTACTGTTCTTATGAATAATACCTTTATGGTCACATTACGATTATAAATGAGTTATTCTCATCACTATGTTAATGATAATAGTTTAAGCATTTATTAAGGATTAGAATGCTAAAAGATATCCAAGGTTTAGTAATGACATGGCACTATAGTTTAAGTTATTTTGGTTATTGCATGTTCTTCATGAAGATCGGGGTCCTAGATTCTTAATCTAGAGACTTTGCAAAACCATGCCTCATTAGGCAGAATGACTAAAACTCCGCATTCTGGTAAAACGGTGATATGCGAAGAAATGTTGAAGTTTATACATAGTGATGTATCATATTTTTAACAAATAGTGGAAATCATTATTTATAGTTTATGTTGAAATTTATACATAGTGATGTATCGTATTTTCAACAAATAGTGGAAATCATTATTTCACATTTCATTGTGGATTTAAGTGAATATGAATATTTACTAAACAAAACATAAGTTTGAAACTATTTTGAATTGTTCAAAAGATTTCAAAATGAATGAGGATATTGAATTAACAAGAATATAAAAGTCTCTTCGATTTGATCGACATGACTAAAGTATTTAAGTCAATTTTGGCATAAAAGGACATGTAAAAGAGGTTTCACAAATTATGATAATAGGGAAATTTCAAAGTGTATTGAAATGTCTAAATATCATAATCATTATGTATTAGATACATATGGTCTAATATTATCTCTTATCGGGGTTATAGTTATCATTTAGAGTTAGACATCGAAATGAGCAAACACTCGATTGAAATACAAAGGAACATCTAAAAGGATTCGTGGAAACAACACCATAAGAGTTATGGCATGTTCGAGTTTCTAGAGGTTTCAACAGTTCGAAATCATGGCGAATAAACAAGTCTTTGTAGCGTATTCTTAGGAAACTATGAATACATCTTCCAAAAAAGGGGCAAACCTGCTATTTTCCAAAGCTGACGTGTCTTGATGAAGATACAAGTGGAAGAAAGTAAAAGATCAAAACAAGGTATTTGACCTTGCCTCCGAATTGTTGAGTGGCACAGCGGAATTTGTTTCGTGAAACCAAACTCTACAAATAGAGGAGAAACTAATGATAATGATCATAAAGTTTCAGTGAATACTTTTACTAAAGAAAGTAGGATTCAACAATATATACTCTACAAGTTCGTGGAAATATATTATTGATTCAGTTGTCATGTTTATGAACAAGACATACCTACAAATTACAAAGAAGTGTGATGGACCTAAGTGCGAGAAATGACCAGGAGTCATAAAATCCTATATTAAGTTAGATTTAAGATTGTGAAGTAATATGTTACTTGATCTTATTAAGTAAAGAAGTTTACTTGATATTTCTGAATGACTTCAAAGTCATAAGATGGAAATAAAACTTAATGGAGATGTAAAGCCATTTTTGTCACAAAGTATGGACAAATTCAAGGAGTTGACTACAAATGTAGTGATACTTGAGTCTATTGGATTTACACTAGCAATATATGGATATTGAAGTCTCGTAGCTGGAATTCTCAATTTGATGATGATCAAAGAATTTTGGAATGTCCAAGATTATCGAGAGGACCTGCATTTGAGTGGGAGCTAATTAGCTTGGACAAATCTTAATATGTAAGAGACATATTTTGAGTGGGAGCTAAGTAGCTTGGCCAAATCTTAATATGTAGTAGACATATTTTGAGTGGGAGCTAAGTGAAATCCCTGGATCTCAAATATGGATGCCATATTTGAGTGGGAGCGTGAAATCATTCTAGAATATGTGGACGACATATGTGAATGATGTGATTGGTGTTAATAACATTTAAGTAGATAAATTGGGATGAAGTTGAAGTTATTAAACAATGAGATCTATCGAGATAGATTGGTGAGTTTAATAAAAAATCAAATGTCGAATGCTTCTTGGACTTGATTCTGAAGATGTTCAGAATGTCCTAAGCAAGATTCTGAAGAAGTTTAGAATGAAACAAGGTAAGAAAGAAGTTCTTACTATATGAAGCATTGTCTTAGTATTACAACGATGGTTAAAAAGGAAGAAAGAGATGTGTTTCATATCCTATGCCTCGGTCATAGGTTCTTCCATTCAACCATATTATATACTCGACGTAATGTGACCCGAAGTTCTGGTTGGAAGGAAAAGCTCTTAACTGTAAGAACATGTCCTGAAGTGATTCTTGAGTTAATCACTGAACCAGAATTAAGTTTATACTTAAATGGTAAGAAGCAAAGTAAGTGGCATAGTTGCATTTCATGCACTAGGATCTACATATATATTGAAGTATAAAGGCTCCATGTGATGTATATTGTTATGGCGGGGCTAGTTCGCTTTTAACGTAGAATGATGTGTCCCAGGGCATAGTGCCCATGAGAAAGCCCTCGAGGTTGATCTAAAGTCACTGTAGGCTCCTGGAAACCGGCCTCGTTCTACTGCCATAACCGCCATACATACACAAAGGATTGCAAAGTGTGTTTCGAATTTTAGATGACAAAAGTGAAAACGGCCGTCATTATAAACACTAGAAACAAAGTCTCACTTTGTTGCCAGACGAATAGTTCGACCCATTATGAGATAATGGTGTGACTGTCAAAGTTAGGAAGACATTAACGGTTTGCAAAGACATAATGATCTGGGAAAACAGAACATGGACATGACGTTTTCCATAAGCATGCATGATCAATAAATGCATATGTGATATGGTTTATGATGAGTAAAATGCAAGCTAGATTATTTGTACTCTAGTGCAAGTGGGAGACTGAAGGAGATCTGCCCTAGAGGCAAATAATAAATAGGTTTTTATTGTCATATCTTAATTAGTTCATAGTAGTTTCATACTGTGCTATAACTGTATAATACGAAATGTTAATACACGTGTGGTATGTAAACAAACCAAGTCTCTAGTTACCTCTAGCAAACTAGTTCATTGGTCATGAGGATGATCTAGGGTTTCGAGATCATGGGCATTTATGCCAATTGACAATGAGGTCACACCATTAGTTGAATGATGTGATAGACAAACAACCCAACCAGTTGTATCTTAATGAGATCTAGTTACAAAGTTCACCATTAATGATAAACTAAGGAAACCTTGCGGCCTAATCCTTAGACTGTGAGGTAATGCAAATCACTGTTCTGGAGGGAGCTTAGATAATTATCAAGTATCATACCGTGACGGGGTGATCGAAAAGGTGCCACTCAGGTTTCCCAAAGGGACGTGTAGAGGAGTACATATCAAGACCAGGATTTTCCCATCCATGTAACGGACAGATACACTAGTGGCCATCTCGGCGACGTTGCATTAACAAAGCTTGCAAGCGTGTCACTGGGTGACGGAATACAACGACATGGAAATGAGAAAACAAGTTCATCGGTAACTGATACGCTCATTTTGCATCACTATTCTATGTCTTAATTCACTATTATTCATTGATATATTTCGTATTGAGAGGTGATACTTATGTTATTTCATCTGTTTTTGCATGGTTGATGACTTTTCGAGCATGGACCGTTGTACTCAGGATTCTGATGGAAAAGTTGCTGTTTTGAGGCAAAATTCGCGAAGATCAGAAAATCCGGGAAAATATACGGAAAATCCTATTTTTCCAAAAGATTAAGGATGCCAGAAGATGGAGTGGAGATGGGCCACAGGGGGCCCACACCACCCCATGGCGCGGGCAGGCCTAGGCCATGCCAGGGAGTGGTGTGGCCACCCTGGCCCACTCCAGCCTCTCCCCTCTGGCGTATATCTTCCTCCCAAAACCCTAAGACTCGAGGAGCGACCAGAGAAAGATTCCGCCGCCTCTACGGGGCAGAAAACACCGAGAGAGAAAGATCTCTCCGGCAGACAGATTTCTGCCGGGGGAATTCCTTCCCGGAGAGGGGAGATCATCGCCATCAACACCACCATCAAGCTGGACTTCATCGGGATCATCATCATCATCATCACCACCACCATCATCACCATCAGCACCCTCATCACCATCTCCATATTGCTGTAACAATTGCGTTGAATCTTGCTATAGTTCATAGGGGAAACTTTCCCGGTGTTGATTACTCTTTGTAGTTGATGCTATTGAGTGAACCATTGAATTATTGTTTATGTTCAGATTGTTATACATCATTATTCCATCTCTAATCATGATCCATATGATGTCTTGTGAGTAGTTTGTTTTGTTCTTGAGGACATGGGAGAAGTCTTGTTGTTAGTAGTGGAGTTGCGTTGAGAAAGATTCAATAGATTGTTATTTAAGTTGTGGTGTACTTCTTCTAGTGATGTCATGTGAACGTCGACTACATGACACTTCACCTATATGGGCCTAGGGGAATGCATTGTGTATTTGGCTACTAATCGTAGGGGTTGCCGGAGTGACAGAAACCTGAACCCCCGTTAGGAAACAATTGACAAGGGACGTAAGGGTCTTAGAGTTTAAAGCTATGGTTAGGTTTCTACCTTAATTACTTTCTTGTACTTACGGATGTTTGCAAGGGGGTTTAATCACAAGTATGTATTAAGTCTTGGATGGGACGGTACATTAGCACAGGTTCACCCACACAACACTTAGCAAGCTAGAGAAGATTAATCGACTATATGAAGCGAAAGCACTTGACTGTCTTCCCATGTGTCCTCGAGAACATTTGGTCGTCTATAGAAATACAACTGGCTTGTCCTTTGCTGCATAAAGGATTGGGCCACTTTCTGCATTCATTCTTACTGTCTTTTATTTACTCGTACTTTGTCTACTTGCTTTATCGAAAACCCCTAAAAATCCGTACCACTAGCCAGCACCTTCTGCTCCTCGTTGGGTTCGACACTCTTACTTATCGAAAATACTGCGATACACCCCCTATACTTGTGGGTCATCAAGACTATTTTCTGGCGCCGTTGCCGGGGAGTGAAGCGCTATTGGAGAGTGGAACTGGTAAAGGAAACTTCTACTGTGAGTATTGTTTACTTCTACTAGTTGCTTTATTTTCGTTATGGATAATTCGATGAGTTTCTTATTTGGTAATGCTACTACCACTGCTACGGTAGTAGATAAGCCACCACCTGCTGAGAAAGATGTTTTCAAAATACCTATAAGAATTATTGATCGTGTTATGGATAACTACTATGTTGGGGATGGAACTGTCCATCCCGGTGATCATTTACTCTTTATACACGAATTATGCAGGTGTGCAGGTATTACTACAGATCAAGTTAAGAAGAGGTTATTCTCATTATCACTGAAAGCAAGAGCTGAGGAATGGTATAAGCTGCTGAAGAATGGTCAAGCTCTGGAATGGGAGGAAATAGTGTCTCTCTTTTATTCAAAGTTTTATCCTCCTAGTGAAATTCATAAAGATCGGAATCAAATATACAACTTTTGGCCTTTTGGTGGAGAGAGTACTGCTCAAGCTTGGGGGAGATTGAAGTTACTAATGCTCAAATGTCCCATTCATGAGCTCCCCAACAATATTATTATCAATAACTTTTATGCAAGGCTCCCTCTACATGACAAGGATTTATTGGATGCTTCTTGTGCTGGATCATTCACTCGCATGGAAGAAGAAGTTAAATGGGACCTTCTGGACCGTATTCAAGACAATGCTGAAGCTTGGGAGAACGACAAAAGGTAGAACGTCAGGTATAAAATATGATTATGAATGCATTGAATCTTTTATGGGAACTGATGACTTTCAAAATATTAAAAATGCTTATGGTCTAGACTCTCAAGCTATTGCTTCTTATTTTAAGGCTTTTGCTTCTTATATTGAAGTGCCTAGAAAGAAGTGGAATAAGTATCATGAACCTTATAAAGATATTGCTAAGAGTGTTCCTGCAAGAAATACTGAAGTTTATACTGCTAGTCATGTTTTACCTAAACCTTATATTGAGAAAATGCCTTTCCCAGTTAAGGTAAATGAGCATTCTATGATAGCTAGTATGGTTAATGAAAGTATGAGTAGGGCTGCTGAACCTGATAAACAAATGATTGATGGACCTATTGTAGCAAATGTGAAATACTTTGTTGCTAAATATGAAAAAGAGGGACACACTATCCTTTGTAAGGATACCTCTAATATTGTTTCGCATAGTAGTGTTATGAGAGCTAGTATTCCTGTGTTTTCTGTTAGAATAAGTGATCATTGCTATGATAGTCCTTGTGATAGCTATATTGTTAAGTTTATGCATGATACTGAAAGCTATTATGAGAGAGGGAAAAGTGTTCGTGTGCATCTCAATAATATCAAGTTTCCTCGTTTTATGCTGAAAGTTTTTATGTTGCACTTCTTTTGCCTTCTTATGCAAGTTGCCTTTGGTTCCAATAACTTGTTTGTTTACAAATTTCCCTTGCATAGGAAGTGGGTTAGACTTAAATGTGCGTGTGTTTTTGCTTCTTAATGCTCTCTTTCACTTCAAATCATATCCCTATGAGAGCTTCTTCAAAATTATCATGCCCATCTTAATGGCTATAAAGAAAGAGCTTTATGGGAGACAACCCAATTTGTTTTTGCTTTCAGTTTGGTTTTGTTTATTTGAGTCTTGGGAGTTATTACTTCGGTAATAACCGCTCCTTATCCGTTTTGTTTGGTTTTTGTGTCAAGATCAACCTCTAATGAGAGAGAAGTAAGATTTTGGGAAGTTGCTGTCCCGAAACAGATTTTTGTGCTTCACCGTAAACATTCGTGAGAGATCTCTGTATATAGGATTGAGCTGTAATTTTTTGTGCTTCTGCCCCAGGTTGTTATTTAACTTTCGTTAGTTTTGCATTTTTTGATTTTAGCAACAGAAGATTTTCGAAAAAAATTGATCTTTACCTGCTGGTCTGTTTTGACAGATTTTGCCAATCTTGCATTTGCTTCTTTATTCGATTTCCTTTTTGAATTCTTTTTGGGTTTTCGAAAGGAGTTGCTACAGTAACTTTTGTTTTGATGGTTTTCAGTCGAAGTTGGACTCAAAAGGTTTTATCACTTCACTTATACTAATGTTGCTAATAAGAACTGTGTGAAGTTTTGTGTGAAAGAAATTTCCAGGAAGTGGAGATAATGGTGTAACAAGGAAGAGAAAGGTTTTATGACTCGAGTAATAAGTATATGAAGATGAAGATATCGATGATATTCAAGTGATGACTCCGGAAGGATCCACTCAATACCAAATTCAGAGACCTGCAGAGTCCGTTTCCAACTAGGTAACAGTCCTGGTAAGAAAAGTTCCGTGAAAATACAATCCAACTATATTTTTGCAGTTTTCAGTCAATAAGGAAAGCTATGAAGCGAAAAAGGGACGGAACCGGAGCCAGGGTGGCACACACCACCCCATGGCACGGGCCCACCCCTGGCCGCGCCACTAGGTGGTGAGGCCACCCAAGACTCTGTCTCCGACCTGTTTTCTCCCAGTACCTTCCTTTTGATATGAAACTTCGTAATATATACCCCCCCGGATCTTCCGAGGTTCGTATATCGTGTTTTCGTTGTGTTTTTGTTTCGATTTGTTTCTGCCAGGTGTAATCTCAGATTTGGAGCCACAATGTCTTCCCCTAGAACATCCAAGGGAGATCCCTTAGAAGATATCATCAACCCATATATGAGAGAATTGAAGATTCATCCCAAGGAGTTGTTGCTCAAATATGGGGAGGTCCGGATTAAGGAGGTTCAAGGCCCTAAAGGTGAAGGAAATCTGGAGGACAGGATGGAAGCATTGGAGCAAGAAGTCTTTAGGTACAGGAATATGGCGGAGCGCGAAGTGGACAACATTCACAAGATTTGTTCCGAACTCATCGCCGAGCACCAAAAGGAGACTTTTGAACTCAAAGATGAAGTCTTTTCACTCCTCCAAACAACCAACGAACTGCAAGCACAGTTCTATGACGTTCAAAATCAAAACTATGAGTATGAGGCTAGATTTAAACGCATAAGTGCTGCTGCAAGTTTTAGGATGTTGGAAACCACGACGTCCTTTGTTGATGGGAAGCCTTTACCCTGGAAGACGGACGAAGATGAGAAGATACCACCACCTAAGGAGTAATTCGTTATCAGGTTTGGCATCCCCTTGGTTTGTTCCAAGCTTGGGGGAGTGCCGCGGTATCATATCACTATCTTCTATCTTTTTACCTTGTTAGTAGAGTCATATCATGAATAGAGGAGTTATTTTATAGTATGGTTTGCATTATGGAAGTGTCCCCTCTCTCGTTAGATTTTTATCCCTTGGAGTGAGTTTCCATTATGGAGTACTAATGAGAAGTTCTATCATTCACTCTTTTGCATAGCTTATGATAGTTTTCAATTCGTGGTTATATGATTGATCTTGTTGTTAGTATTGGTAGAACTTTGGGATCATTGAGTTAATTCAGTTGGTTTTGGCAAACCTGGCTCGGTCAATAGCAACACCCTTTTTGAGAGTTGAAAATAAAAAGATAGAGGTACTCTAGAGGAAACTAATTTGATCATCTTTCTTTCTTGATTTGCTCATAAGTCTAGTTTTCTCTAGTTAAGATCTTTTGTGCTTCCAAGGAAGATTGCATGTTTGTCTTTACCATTTGTATGTTTGTTTGTTTCCTTCAACTCTTATACTTGCTACCCAACCTTGCTAGCCAAAAACCTATACTGAGAGGAAATTCTTCTCGTGCATCCGCCTCCTTTAAACCAAAACCTTCACCATTGGTGTCCACCATACCTACCTAGTAGCATTATTGCTATCCCAAGTAAATTCTTGTTTTATCTACCTCCCAAATTAAACTTGTTATGTGAAATTTAGTGATTAAAGCTCTCACGAACTTGATGGCACACTTTACTTTCTTGCATTTAATAAAATTGAACCATTGGGTCCTTCTTTGTTGCGTATATGCTTGTGCTTTATGAGTTGAAGTTAGCCGAACCATGTATCATGGGGACCGCTTTCAACACTTCATTTGGTACTTTGTACCTAGTTCATATCATGTTCTTTTGCTTATGGATCCCGGCGGTGTGAAATAAAAGTGGAACTTGTAAGATCATGGAGTTTATATGTGTGTTAGAGAAATGCCTGGGCCGCTAGCCTAAGCCATGCCTAATCATGGTGGAAACTTGCAGCATAACTATAGTGAGCATTCTATGAAGCATCCTCAATAAAACCCTATGCAAATAGCAAATAAAAAGATCGCTGAGATGCTCACTGTCTGCTTGCCTTGTCATTTTCATTATGGGATAGCTCCTGTGTCATGTGCAAGGGGTACCCCGTTGGCGGTTCTCGATGATACGCATGTATTTACAATGACAAGAGCTTGCTCGTGACTGAAGTTGAGTAGCATGAGGATCGGTACTCATAAGTAAGGGGCATGAGATTTCAACTTATAACTTGTCAAGCATATCCTCTTAGTTGTGTCACTTTAACCTTAATCACCTAAAGATGCCTATGATAGGGGCAATGAGAGCTGAAAACTAGTAAGTATCATAATTTTTGGGAGCTCTTTATGAGACTTGTAATCCCTACTTCCCTCTTTGAAGGGCCCTTTCTTTTACTTTGTAGTTGAGTCAGTAAACCTATTCCCTTCTATCTCGGCAAGTATTTTGAGTTGATGTGTTTCATTCATTCATACGATGATTTATGCATTCATGTTTCTTATGTTCCTTGTTTTGCACATTGCTCTTATCTTGATGTTTACTACCTTGAAAGCTTTCGTTGAAAAACCAGCTATTTGTGAACTCCAGCAAATTATCAACTATTCTTCGACCAAGAGCTAAGTTTGCCATTACCAATCATGACTCACTTTATGTATCTTTATTGTGTTTCCTTTACTCATTGCAAGTTGAGTTGTATAATAGTGAGTTGTCTTCTATTATGATCTATGTATTTGATGAATGTGATGCTTCTTGTCCGTATTCTTTTATCGACTCTTCACTCCATAAACTTGAGGTCATGTTTATTGAGCTCAGTTTCGCTTGGGGACAAGCGAAGTCTAAGCTTGGGGGGAGTTGATACGTCCATTTTGCATCACTATTCTATGTCTTAATTCACTAGTATTCATTGATATATTTCGTATTGAGAGGTGATACTTATGTTCTTTCATCTATTTTTGCATGGTTGATGACTTTTGGAGCATGGACCGCTGCAGTCAGGATTCTGATGGAAAAGGTGCTGTTTTGAGGCAAAATTCGCGAAGATCAGAAAATCCGGGAAAATATACGGAAAATCCTATTTTTCCAGAAGATTAAGGATGCCAGAAGATGGAGTGGAGATGGGCCACAGGGGGCCCACACCACCCCATGGCGCGGGTAGGCCTAGGCCACACTAGGGAGTGGTGTGGCCACCCTGGCCCACTCCAGCCTCTCCCCTCTGGCGTATATCTTCCTCCCAAAACCCTAAGACTCGAGGAGCGACCAGAGAAAGATTCCGCCGCCTCTACGGGGCGGAAAACACCGAGAGAGAAAGATCTCTCCGGCAGACAGATTTCTGCCGGGGGAATTCCTTCCCGGAGAGGGGAGATCATCGCCATCAACACCACCATCAAGCTGGACTTCATCGGGATCATCATCATCATCATCACCACCACCATCATCACCATCAGCACCCTCATCACCATCTCCATATTGCTGTAACAATTGCGTTGAATCTTGCTATAGTTCATAGGGGAAACTTTCCCGGTGTTGATTACTCTTTGTAGTTGATGCTATTGAGTGAACCATTGAATTATTGTTTATGTTCAGATTGTTATACATCATTATTCCATCTCTGATCATGATCCATATGATGTCTTGTGAGTAGTTTGTTTTGTTCTTGAGGACATGGGAGAAGTCTTGTTGTTAGTAGTGGAGTTGCGTTGAGAAAGATTCAATAGATTGTTATTTAAGTTGTGGTGTACTTCTTCTAGTGGTGTCATGTGAATGTCGACTACATGACACTTCACCTATATGGGCCTAGGGGAATGCATTGTGTATTTGGCTACTAATCGTAGGGGTTGCTGGAGTGACAGAAACCTGAACCCCCGTTAGGAAACAATTGACAAGGGACGTAAGGGTCTTAGAGTTTAAAGCTGTGGTTAGGTTTCTACCTTAATTACTTTCTTGTACTTACGGATGTTTGCAAGGGGGTTTAATCACAAGTATGTATTAAGTCTTGGATGGGACGGTACATTAGCACAGGTTCACCCACACAACACTTAGCAAGCTAGAGAAGATTAATCGACTATATGAAGCGAAAGCACTTGACAGTCTTCCCATGTGTCCTCGAGAACGTTTGGTCGTTTATAGAAATACAACTGGCTTGTCCTTTGCTGCATAAAGGATTGGGCCACTTGCTGCATTCATTCTTACTGTCTTTTATTTACTCGTACTTTGTCTACTTGATTTATCTAAAACCCCTAAAAATCCGTTTGCAAAGTATTTGCAGAGAATTCCTGATCCATACCACTAGCCAGCACCTTCTGCTCCTTGTTGGGTTCGACACTCTTACTTATCGAAAATACTGTGATACACCCCCTATACTTGTGGGTCATCAGTAACGAGATCGAACGAAGGTATGGAGATACCGTAGATCAAATCTCGGGTGAACTAGGTATCAAGTGGCCAAGGGAATGGGAAACGACTGTTTAAGGTTCAAACAACATTATCATCGTGGAATGCACAAGGGTCATTATGGGCATCCCGGTCCCGCTATTGATCATTGATGGAGATCATGTATGTGCCATTCCCAAGCCGTGGGGAAATACACTTAAGGGTACGATGAGCTAGAGATCCTCTTTAAGTTGGAATCACTATATGAAAGAGAAAAGGAAACCGGAAAAGTTCTATGAGAGAACCAGAATCGTTGCGCGAAAGATCCAAAGTCGTTTGGAGGAAATTGAAAGGGAACCGAAAGGTGTTTCGGGTCAAATTGGATTTTGTAATATGTATTTACATATTAATTAATATAATTAATTTTAAATATAATATTAAAATCTAATTTGAAGGGGTATTTCACTAATGGGCCAAATTTCCTAGGAAAAAAGGGTCCATGAGGGAAAACCGAAGGAGGAAAGGGCCAAGGGCCAAGGCCTAGGCGCCTCAAAAGGGCCCACCCAGCCAAGCTAGGGTTGTGCGCGGGGTGGGGCCCACCCCTGACTGGCTGGCCCATGAGGCCCATGAGCCTCCCCCTCTCTCCCTTGTTTAGTCCCACATGGGAAACCTAAAGGGGAGGGCACACCCCTCCCCCTGTATAAAGGGGTGCCCATGGGTGGGAATAGACACACAAATATTTGAAGAAGTCCTTTGGTTGACTTTCTCCTTCCCTCTCTCTCTCGTCTCCATGTGTTGGCACGGTCCCAAGTAAGGACTGTCCATGCAAGAGACACCGCACCTGCAGCACGCCGTTGCGCTGCAGGGATTCCAAGCCGGAGATCTACTTCTGCACTCTCGGCAGGGATCAAGGAGCCGGCGGTCATCATCGTACACCGTATGTGTACGAAACAACGAGGGGCCTCACTCGAGGCACCTTGGATGTCGTGAGCCGGAGCTTCTGCCCGATGAAGAAGGAGCAAGGGGTGACCTGCGAGGAGCTTCGCGACCTTGAGGTCGGCTACGGGTTCGACTACTTCAACCACGTTCCCTCGGAATGTTAACCGCGTACGGTCTACAAGGGTATGCATGCTATACGCTCGGCCGTTACCGCATTACTACATAGATAGATCTTGGGCGTATTAGAGTTCCAATGTAGGAACTTTTTTGTTTTCTGCTGTGGAACCCTTCACGTGCTACAATGTTCCATGCATGGGCACCCTCTGCTCGCAGTACAAGTTGATGGAGACCTCGTCAAGTTGCTTTGGAGACGGGGCGACGTAGCTGCTCCAGACCATCTCCCAGTCATGATCAACATGACAACACACACAAGTCAGTACGGGCGAGGCATAATTGATCATAGGTGACACGCTCATGGAATTACCGGTGATCAACATCACATCACACACAATTGACTACGTGCAATCCAGCAAAGGTTGCACACTCAAAGGCCATGGCGGTGATCACCGGCATGGAAGTGCGCGAAAAAGGGAAAGATCACCTTGCTGACACAACCGTGTCACGGTGATCACCAGCAATGCCATCTTGGTGCAACGGTCATGCCGGTGATCGCCGTGCAATGACTGCATGCACACGTCCATCTTTCACATGCCTGTGCACGGCCGACGGTGCTCTACCTCTGCTCGCAGAGCGCCTACTAACATGCACAAGCCATTGATCGTGCCGACACTCTAATCTACCTAAAGAAGTGCATATCCGGCCTAAAATCAACTAACCCCAACTCTAATCGACTAATTAAACCAAGATTGCACGGATCTACCGAAGATCTAAAAACCCTAAGTAAGCAAATTCCCTAGTGAGTTTGATAACTTACAGAGGGGCGCAAATCTAGAGGTGGTACAGGAGGACACACACGCCTTGAGGAAGATGGACTTCTCGAAGAAGGCCCTGCCGCTGACGGACCTGCATCGGCCTCTTATCTGAACTCCATGGCTCCTGAAGGAGGTAATTCGAATCTGGGCAGAGGAAATGCATTGGATCGGATAGGAGGGAATCGTGGCACGCGGTTGAAGCCCGGCGGACGCGACATCCACTAGCTGTTGTCGCGCCATGGCGTTGATCTGCGATCCTGGTGGAGGCCCTGTGGCAGCGCGGAGCTTGTCAATGCATCGACTTGCCCAGTATGCAGGGTCGTCGATGGAACCCCTGTAGCTGCCATCGTCGTCGCGCGCGGTGCCATAGCCGCAAACGGAGAATGGCAGTTCAGAGACGACGCCATTGCCGGATTCACTACCTTCCCCGAGCTTTGCATAAATTTGGCCTCGTACTCCTGGACAACGCGAGCTTGTTCGGCGGCTCGCCAGGGAACGATCTTGGTTGTCGGAGCGGTTCGAGTGGGCGGAGGAGGCGATGCGTCCATGGTTGGTCGCCGTTGATGGGACTTGAGGGGGAAAAGAGTGTGGCAGGGAGTTATGGCCGCGTCGCCTGCCCTTCTTTTCGCGTGCAGCCGATTGAGAAAACGAGGCCACAATTCGCTCCCTAGGGCCCGACTGTGGTAAAACGGCTGAATCGGCCGTTGTCGCTGAGCCTGGCCGCGCTCTGCTTTATCGTGTGATGGCCACAACTCCAACAAAGCCTAGCCTATCAAACGGTCCAAAAAATGCAGTTGGAGGGCTTGTTTGCACTTCATGCGGGCTACCAATCATGCCCTAACTGATTGCATCACGATAGTTCTGCAATAGGGGCAACGGTCCTAGTTCTTGAAGGGCAATGACCTCCTTGGTCGACATGGTGGCTCTATCTCGAGATGGGGATTGCCTTTCCGAGGCCGTAGTTGGTATGGGACGCCCCTTCACCTCTAGATTGGCTTCTATCGGGCCCGGCTAGTGCTAGGAATGAAATCTCTTCCAGATGTGTCAAATTCATGGCTGTCTCGATAAAGTATAATGCCTCGCTATTAGCATGTTATAGCATGATATAACACACTAATAGAGTATTTTTAAAGCCAACGCTATTTGCTATAGCGCGCTAATTTTTTTGGGTGGAAATACAAGATACTTGATCAGGCAATGTCGACTCGCGCCTCCGTCGTGCCCTTCTTAAAGGTTGTGGCTCGAAACTTGGATTCATGGATGAAAATCCTGAGGTTGACCTACCGTATGACTCGTCATCATTTGTGCACCTGCATCGATTCATTCTTCAAGGCCTAGTCTAAGACTTGCGTGTACTTTTTGTTTATTTCGATCAGATAGTGGTTACCTGGTGGAATTATTATGACCCTGTTTATTTTAAAGGAAAATGCATCACAGGTCCTAAAACCACAGGCCACTGCAAGCAAAAAGCGCCTGCCTCCCCTACACATCTATCTCTCTCACTCTCACGCATCTCTCTCCCCAACAGACATAAACAGAAGTAATAAGATTTCTCTTTCCCTTCTGTACTCTCTCAAACTCTCACGCTCTCGCTGCACACATATGCCCACCACCGTCGGCCCTCCCTTCCTCCCCAACCACCGGCCTCCTCCCATCCCCTTCCCCCGATCCCACGAGCCTTCGCTCAAGGAATGACTTCCTCGTTTCCAGGTGAGTAGATCCCTCCAGGCCAAGCGGCGAGCACGGCGGTCGAGAGCTTGTGACTTGGAGTCTGATGACGCGGTTGCCGGCGGCTGTGTCCCTGGCGAGCACCCATGCCAGAAACTCCCTCTTGGATGTGTCCCTCTGGACTGCCCGTCCTTCCATTGCCCCAGAGGCACAACGACACGAGGTGAGGAGGGTCGCAATGGAGTAATGTGGGAGGGGGTGCAGGATCCCAATCTGATGATGGACCAAAGTATCGCTGCGCGGTGACGGAGTGCCGTGTCGGAGCTTGGCGAGGATGCATGGTTCCGGGCCCTACGGGAATCGATGAAGGGGAGTCTCACGGGCTACCTAGCGACGCTTGTGGACCGGCGGACCACGACCGACGTCCTTGGGCCATGCGGTCTGCCGGGCCAGCGTGAGTAGAATATCCACTGAATCGTTAACTTTCACTCGGCGGTGGCAAAGCCTGTAAATATTCCTAAAAGTCAGGAGCAAAATCAGAATAAAAAAGATGGTTGATATATGCGTTTCTTCTTTTATTATTAGGTATAAATATAGACTATCTCAAAAAAAAGGTATAGATATGACTAGAAATGCACTCGTATTCCAAAGGTTTGAGCCAAATCTCTACAAACACCGATAAATTTCACGGAGGAAATTAGATGGCTGATATTCATACCCACTAGAAAGAAATATACCCCTGTTCTCTTCTTGGGTTGATTTGTCGTACTTGCAGTACATAGATTATTTGATCCTTTTCATTCATGTACAAATCTATTGTACATTTATAACATAAACCCAAAATAAAGTATCCAGTAGAGTCCCACTATTTTCCTAATAAAATGGTATTAGCGACAATCGGTGGAATATGATTCTTGGGAAGAGGAGGCCGAAACTCGGTAGGCGTCACAGTAAAGTAGAAGTTGTGGTAGAGATGGTCGTCGCAGTAGAGCGAAGAGCTACGGACAAGGAGACAATCACAAACACACGGAGAGAAGAACTTTCTGCGCAGAAAGGGTACGAAGAAAAAGAAGACTGCAACTGTATACTCCCTCGTCTACAAATAAGTGTACTTCTAACTTTTGTATAAGCCAAATTTTAATAAATTTGATCAATTTTATAGGTAAATATAACATTATATTACACTAAATTGACATATTATGATATAAATTTTAAAAATGGGTCTAGTGGTATCAATTTAGTATTATAAACATTACTACGTTTAGCCATCTAAAACCGAGTAAATGAACCTTGTGGAACATCTTCATTTACACAAGTGTCAAAATTCTATACCCGTGTTTGATGTGGCCTGGTGACATTACAAAAAGTACATTTACGATTCCAAGCCAATCATACATACATAACGCTCGGAGAATGGAAGCACACATTATGTTTAATTGTAGTTTTTCTATCTTAGCACGAGGTATGGTTGGACTACATCTTAGGGTGCTTACAACTGATTGCCCCTGCGTGCAGGGGCGGAGCCAGGATTCAAAGAGAATAAAAATCGACGCTACAAAAATAAACTACATATCTATTAGCTTAAAATCCGCTTTACGACCACCGGTGTCAAATAGGTCGATAATCTCATCAGAACTAATTTTTGCAGCTAATTCCTTACCAATGTAGAGAATCATATAATGCCGAAGAAAATCATCTCCCATTCTATTTCGAAGACGCGTCTTGATAAGTTTCATGGCCGAAAAAGCTCGCTCGGTGGTTGCAGTTGACACCGGAAGAGTAATGACTAATCGTAGTAATCTATCAACCATTGAGTATGTGGTAGCTTTACCTGTTTTGGCTAGTCCAACCGTTAAATCATCAAGTGAAGACAAGCATTTAAGCTCTGAATTATTGCGAACATCCAACTGAAAATGGGGAAGTTGAGACTCCAATTGAGCCCTTTCTTGACTAGAAAAATCCTCAGGATAAAACTTTTCAACCAGTATGCATATTTTTGAGATGTCAAAAGAATCATGCCTTGGATCCAAAGATGCACAAAGTGTCAAGAGTTATGTACTTTGAATACCAAAGCGATCATTTATCTCAGCCAATTGTTGATCTATAGCAACATTGAACACATCTGCTTTGTAGTGATGTAGTGTTGTTGTGTTATCATGCTTGTTGCGAGGACAACACAAATTGCCTCTTTGAGAGTCAATGCAGCAGTGTCAATGACATGAATGATATCAAGAAAACGCTCCTTTATGTATCCTTCATTGTTCACAAACCGGACAACCAATTCCATTTGCTCTTTTTTTGATTCGTCTCGAGCTTCATCCACCATTATACAAAACTTGCTAGTACCAATTTATTCTCTAATTTGCCTCTGAACCTTTCGAGAAAATATCTCCAGAATCTCTTGTTGAATAGTAGGGGAGGTGTACCTCAGCATTCCGTGGAGCATTATCCAAGACAACCGCATCCATCTCCTTATTATAAAAGGCCAATAACTTTACCAATTCAAGAAAATTACCCTGATTTATGGATTCTTGATATTCATCATGGCCTCTAAAAGCACAAACTTGGAATGTTAACCACCTGGTGAAACCGACAAGGAAAAAATGTTAATAACATGCTTAGTACAATATCTAATAATCTATTGTCTACTAGAAAACTATTTCTTACCTAATGGAATCAATTGTGACTTTAAGCCTCAGCCTTACATCTAAAACCTTTTTTTGGTTGCTTGTACAATTGCCTTGTCGATGTGGGTCATACTATTTTTCAGATTATCAAAACATCGAACTGAATAATTATGAGCTGAGTTGGAATCTTTGCCCACGTGTGTTAAAAAAGCACTCTTTTCCATCATTCACCTTCTTCCAATTTATAAAACCTTTAGCTGTGAATGTATCTGAGACACATCTTCCACTTGTTTTTTTTGTAAAGACGAAACAAGGCATACAATATGTACGATGTGTGGAAAGTGAATACTCTAGCCAAGGAAAATTTGTGAAATAACTAAATTGGAATTGGCGAGGATTTTTTCTTTTCCATTATGTGGATATACTCTCATGTATGGCTGATAAGGGCCCTCGGTAATATAGAATCTCTGTGCTTCTTCTTGCTTATCAAGCGGAAGTTCCCAAATCTGTTGACGCTTACCAGGATCTCTTTCATATGTCGTGCTTCCAATTCTACCATGTTCTGAAACTTGTACTGGTTCCACAATATTTTGATCATGAGTGTGCATATCAACCGGATTGAAACTGTCATCTATAAGAGGTTGCTTGTCCTCAGATAGTTTTGCATTCTCAGCAATAGATTGGACAGTAATATTAGCGCTCGAAGTTGAACCAATCTGCTTGAAAAATAAATCTACTCTCCTTTCTGATGGTCCCTTTCTCTACTGCCTAAAAAGAATCTCGAGTTCGGTCTCTGCCGATACGTCGTTTGGCTTCGTCGAGCATTTCTGTCGTCAAATCCCGTGACTCCCGTCCCCCGAGTCCCGCTTCTTCCGCCCCTTCCTTCTCTGCGAAACCCAAACCCAAGTTGTCATCTCCTCCCGTCAAAACTTCCTCCCGAACCCTCGCCTCCATCGGCGACACCCTCCCCTCGCGTCCACCGATGGCGCACTCCCCTCTAATCCAGTAGAGCCCTCTCATCCCCTGCTTCGAGATCACCCGGTGATGCCCTCCTAGCCCTGCATCGAGTTCAACCTCCTGCGTCGATTGCACTGGAAGCACCCTCCCCTCATGCCTCGTGTGCCCCCTCCATCTCTCACTCCTGCCTCGATCTACATCGGAGGTGCCCCCCTCCTGCCGTGTGCATCCCCTCCAACCTAACCCATAGTCCCGGCTATTAGATTTACGACAAGTAAATAACGAAGAACGAAAATAAAATCGCAGCAAGGGGGAAACAGATTTAACGTGGAAAACCCTAACCAACAAAGAGAGGGAAAAACCACGGGCGCCAGCCAGCGAAACTTCACTATAACGGAGAGTGTTTACACAATGCCGAGGATTTCACAGATGCAACTTATCCCAGCCGGTGGCTTACAAGAGGTATATATAACGGTGGAAACCTAGGTCTTCGACGATCCGCATCAGCCCAAGCCTCCGGCGATGGGCCTCGCTCCGCTCCGTCAGAAGTTGGCCTTTATTTTGTAGAATTTGGATCAATATATAACAAACTCCACCTTGAGACAAATTCCTTCTTATAGCATCAACAATAATCATCTCCCTAAACAAACAAAGAAAACACTTTCGGCACCAATAGCCACTTGGGCTAAGCAGTTATACTAACTAAGCTTGAGCATAGCTCAAACTTAGCAACACGAACAGGCTTTGTCATCATATCAGCAGGATTATCATGAGTGCTTATCTTGCATACCTTCAGCGTACCTTGTGCAACAATATCACGGACATAATGGTACTTGATATGAATGTGCTTTGTTCTCTCATGGAACATCTGATCCTTAGTGAGGTAACTAACACTTTGCTATCACAGAACAGGTTAATGTCAGAATCATCCTGACAAAGCTCAGCATACAAACCTTTTAACCAAACAAACTCTTTGCAAGCTTCAGCAATAGCCATTTATTCTGCTTCGGTTGTATATAAAGCAACAACTAGTTGCAGCGTTGCCTTCCAACTCACGGCACATCCACCTACCGTGAACACATACCATGTGAGTGACCTCCTCTTATCCAACTCGGTTGCAAAATCTGAATCCACATAGCCTGTGAGTCCCTCACTAGTCTTGCCAAACTTCAAGCAAGCATTCGATGTACCACGAAGGTACCTGAAAATCCACTGAACAACTTTCCAATGTTCTTTACCAGGATTAGCCATGTAACGACTCACCAAACTCATAGCATATGATAAATCAGGGCGAGAATAAACCATGGCATACATCAAGGAACCAACAACACTAGAATAAGGAACTCGAGACATGTACTCAATATCTTGATCAGAACTAGGACATTGAAATGCTGAGAATTTAAAGTGAGGAGCAACAGGAGTACTAACTGACTTCGCATCATGCATATTAAAACGTTGAAGAACTTTCTCAACGTAACTTTGCTGACTAAGAAACAACAACCTAGATTTTCTGTCCCGTTTAATTTCCATACGTAGGATTTTCTTAGCAGCACCAAGATCTTTCATCTCAAATTCACTACTTTGGTGTGCCTTCAAAGTAGTGATTTCTTTCACGCTCTTGGCAGCAATTAACATATTATCAACATATAACAGCAAGTAAATAGGTGATCCATTAACAAACTTTATGTAAACACAACTATCAAATTGAGATCTCTTAAAACCTTGTGAGATCATAAATGAATCAAACATTTTGTACCACTGTCTTGGAGATTGCTTCAAACCATAAAGCGACCTCTTCAATTTGCACACAAAATGCTCTTTTCCAGGAACTATGAACCCTTCAGGTTGGTCTATGTAAATTTCCTTCCCCAGTTCACCATGCAGAAAAACGGTCTTTACATCTAGCTGCTCAAGCTCAAGATCATGCATAGAAACAATACCAAAGAAAGCACGAATAGAACTATGCTTCACAACCGGAGAGAAAACATCATTATAATCAACACCTGGAATCTGACTGAAACGTTTTGCCACTAACCTTGCCTTAAACCTTGGAGGCTCATTAGGAGACAAACCTTCCTTTCTCTTGTATATCCACTTACATCGGACGACCTTCTTCTGTTTAGGCAAGCGCACAACTTCCCATGTGCCATTCTTATCAAGCTATTGCATTTCTTCTTGCATAGCAAAAACCCACTTCTCGCGGTCAACGGATGCAACAACCTCATTGTATGTAGCAGGTTCAGTATCATGCTCCACCTGTTCAGCACAACTCAAAGCATAATGAGCAAGATTACACTCTTCAATCAAACGACGAGGTGGAACTATGTTACGCCTCGGTCTATCAGCAGCAATAGATTCCCGTGGCTGCTGCAAAACAGTAGGTGAGTGCTGAACAACATCATCATCTATATTTTCCCCATGAGTATCATCACCGCCAACATTATTATCAACAGATTTCTGCAGGTGCTCCACCTGCACACGAACTCCCTCCTCTCCAATAACAACATGAGAGGGATCTGATGGCAAGCTGTCATGATACATAATGGATCCATTGAAAACAATGTTCCTACTCAACAAAATCCTTTTAGTTTCAGGATTCCATAGTTTGTATGCCTTAAATCCTGAACCATAACCAAGGAACATACACTTAACAGCTCTAGGCTCTAACTTTCCATTATCAACGTGAGCATCAACAGTGCAACCAAAAACTCTCAACTGTGAATAATCAGCAGGCGAACCTGACCATACCTCAATGGGAGTTTTCTTCTCGAGTGGAATAGAAGGTGACCTGTTGATGAGGTAACACACTGTGTTGGATGCTTCAGCCCAGAAATGTCTATGCATACCTGCATTGGACAACATACAACGAGCCCTCGAGATGATGGTTCTGTTCATGCGCTCAGCCACGCCATTCTGCTGGGGAGTGTAAGGGATGGTGTGGTGCCTGATCATACCATCATTATTGCAAAACTCCTCAAACTCATTAGAACAGAATTCCATACCATTGTCAGTACGTAGTACCTTTACCTTCTTTTCAGTTTGCTTTTCTACCATAACTTTCCACTTCTTAAAAGCATCAAAAACATCAGATTTATGTTTCAGAAAATATGGCCACACTTTTCTTGAGTAGTCATCAATAATAGTAAGCATGTAATTAGCACCACCAATAGATGTCTTACGGGAAGGCCCCCATACATCAGCATGCACATAATCTAAAATGCCTTTAGTGGTATGAACGGAAGCATTGCATTTAACTCTTTTATGCTTACCAAAAACACAGTGCTCACAGAACTCAAACTTACCCAAGTTGCAGCCATCAATCAGCTCTCTCTTAACCAATTCTGCCATGCCATGTTCGCTCATATGCCCAAGATGCATATGCCACAAAATTGTTTTTCCAGAATCATCAGAATCATTAGAAGTAACAGCAGCAGCAATACTAGACAAAGTGCTACCTCTAAGAACATATAACTTAGCAGAATTCATATTACCTATCATGTGAATCGGAGAACCTTTTGATACCTTTAACAACCTACGCCCACCGGCGTACTTGTATCCATCAACGTCCATGGTACTCAGGGAGATCAGATTTCTGGCCATGCTTGGTATGTGCTTCACCTCATTCAACGTACGCGTCACGCCATCATGTGTCTTGATCTTAACAGATCCAACTCCGACAATAAGGCATGGGTTGTCATTCCCCACACGTACAAAATCTCCAGTCTGCACAGACTCATATGAACTGAATCAATCTTTGTTACAACAAATATGAAACGAACATGCAGTATCAAGTATCCATTCATCATCACGAGAAGCACAAGCAGCAAAAACGGCTAGACATTCACCGTCAGAACTATCACTAGAAACAACAGCAGCCTTACCATTACCTTGATCCTTATCCTTCGGTTGGTAAGTTCCGTTCCTTTTCTCCTTATTCTGCAGCTTCCAACAATCAAAATAACATGATTAGATTTCTTACAATACCTGCAGAACTTGTCATTTCCCTTAGACTTCGAACGACTTCTGCTGTCTTTTCTCTTATCTCGATTGCCATAGTTGTTAGATCTCTGCTCGGTCCTGTCGTGAACCTGCAGAGCTTCAGCCTTGGAAGACGCCCCATCTGCCTACACCATAGATTTCATCTTTTGCCTCTGTTTGAGGGCATCTTGTACTTCATCAAGGGTTATTTTATCACGGCTCAACAACATAGTATCACGAAAGTGTGGATAAGAACTAGGCAGCGAGCATAAGAGTAATAGAGCTAGATCCTCATTGTCATATTTTAATTCCATAGATTGCAAATCAGAAATAATCTCTCTAAAAAGAGATAAGTGATTCATTACCGATCCACCTTCCTGCAATCTATGCGAGAACAACTTCATCTTCACATGCATCTTACTGGTTAGATCCTTTGACATGCAGATCGATTCCAGTTTTCCCCAAAGGGCAGCATCATATTTCTCTGTCAAAACTTCCTACAAAATATTATTGGATAGATGAAGTTGAATCATAGACAAAGCCTTACGGTCCTTCCGCTTCTCTTCATCAGACCAGCTCTTAGCATTATCTTTCCCGAATCCTTCCAACGCCTCATCCAGATCTGAAGTTTGGGCGAGAATCGCCCGCATCTTCACCTGCCACAAGCAGAATCTTGTGGAGTAGTCCAGCTGCGGTAGATCGAACTTCCATGACGACATGTCGCAAACCCTAGATTAGAACCTGGGGCTCTGATACCACTTGTTAGATTTACGATAAGTAAATAACGAAGAACAAAAATAAAATCGTAGCAAGGGGGACACAGATTTAACGTTGAAAACCCTCTCCAACAAAGAGAGGGAAAAACCACGGACGCCAGCCAACGAAACTTCACTATAACGGAGAGTGTTTACACAATGCCGGGGATTTCACAGATGCAACTTATCCCAGCCGGCGTCTTACAAGAGGTATATATAATGGTGGAAACCTAGGTCTTCGACGATCCGTACCGTGGGGGCCTGTATATCGGCCCAAGCCTCCGGTGACGGGCCTCACTCCGCTCCGTCAGAAGTTGGCCTTTACTTTGTAGGATTTGGATCAACATATAACACCGCCCAGTTCTATTCCTTACACCGCACTCGTCCCGTCCAAGCAGCGGCGGAGACCTGCGAGATCATGCGCCTGCCGAAGGAGATCCCGCACCTCCCTGCACGCCGCCACAGCCGTCTTCGCGGTCTTCCGCGACGTGGCCAGCTTCGAATCCGTCTGGACACAAGCCTGAGCCCTCCGCGCCCGCCTTCGTTTGACCTTTACGGGAGGTGCCTACCCTTGGAAGTAGGAACTCCCACCTCTTCCACCGCCGCTGTTGATTCTTCTACTTCGTCTTGATGTCATATGGCTGATGCCTAATAGGCTACTGCTGAAGTCGATTTTTTTTGCATAAAGTGCCGAAGGCGACATATCCCTATGCTAATCGTTAGACTAGATCTCTTTCCATCCAATTCACGCACAACTATGTTGATTTTCAGCACCTCACTTTACTAATTAGACCAAGGTAATGTGATTCTCAATTATATATGATACTCTATTTTGTGCAATCTAATTCTAGTGGTGTTGTGTTCTTGAGGCGCGGCTTGGTAGAGGCCCATAGGGAACACAATTGCGTTGATTTTCTACATGCATGGATTACTGAATTGTGATTTTTATATATGATACTCTATTTTGTGCAATCTAAATCTAATCACATATAATGCATTATGTTCTTGAGGCACGGGGTGGTAGAGGCCGATAGGGAACACCATTGCGATTGATTTTCTACATTTGTGGATTACTGAATTGTGATTTGTATATTGGTAGCACATGGTAACTTGTTTGTCGTTCTTCCTTGTGATTGTACCATCAAATTTTGGCAGCGAGACGCAGAATACTCGAGGAGGAGGCATCACGACTGGATATTAGAGAAGTTGAATCTAGCATTGTATGGTGGACATACCGACATGAATGTGGCTTGCCATCTTCGATGCCCACCACCACCTCCTCTGCCTCCTGCGCTTCACCTCAGCTGCAACCATCAGATGCTCTGCAATAGCCACCCCACATCACAGGTATCCCTTCTATATATATCTTATTTTTTCACCTCATACTTTCATGGATTTTTAGCATCTCAATCTTGCAAGTTTTATCAGCATGTTCTGTGGGTATCCCCTTTGTAAGTTTTGCTTCAGATATAGGTGATGTACTAATCTCTCTCTTATTTTCGATCTCATACTTTCATGGATTTTGGGCATCCAAAACCTGCAAGAGTATTGACATGTTCTATGCGTATCCCATCTGCAAGTTTTGCTTCAGATATAGGCCATGTACTAATATCTAATTTGATAAGCCATTGTTCTTAAGCCTTGAGTTATTCAGTGGCATTCATGTACTATTATTTAATCTAGCCGTGATAGGACTCACGGTTTTATTTTTACCAATGTATAGAGATAGTCTCGACTGCAATGGTGTGATATGTTTTACATGTTAACCATATCATTTGTGAAATAACTGCTTGTCAATTCTGGAATTAAGCCCAGAACTAATTTGAGGCCAACAACCGCGTTGATATCTTTTATACCCGATGTGTGATTTCAAGTCATATTGGAGCAACTAAATTGTGAGGTATTAAAATTCCTGGGAGGTGAGGTTCTTGTTAGTCCCTCAACACTATATCCAGGATTCGAATTATGTACGTTCTTCTGTTCCATATTCTTTTATACCTAATGCATGATTTCAAGTCATATTGGAGCAACTAAATTTGAGGTATTCAAATTCATGGGAGCTAAGGTTCTCACCTTGGTATACAACGAGAATGGGGGTGCAAGGAAGGTCAGTAGAGATGTCGCGGGAAAGGCAGGCACCTTGGCAGTAACATTTTTGAGTCGCTGTATAGTCACCCTTGAGTTCGCTAGAGTAATTATAAGTTCTTACCATGCACATTTTTTACCGGGAAAATATTTCCATATACTGAAATGTGGTAAATATTTTTGATTATCCAGAAACCTTGCTACATGTGGAAACATAGCCTTCCATGCACACGGTTTCCGCTCCTAACTAATGACCTTCTCACATTTGTTTTGATAGCAATGTACGCCGAGGATGTAACTTGTGGGCAAGGAACGCCGCATCAACATGTATGTGCTCACCCACAATGATATGATGTGTGTTCATGACGAAGGCTCTGCTTATGGCCTCGAGGAAGTTGGTTCGACCGATGTGGCGAGAATGGCAGGCGCGTGCCCAACATAGCCGGCGGTCCGATCGATCTACAACTGTGATTTTATAGAGCACCAATTCCTAGACCCTGAAGGAGTATATCTGGTGACGTGTCCTACTAATTGATTCAGTTCTGGATTGGGAGAGATCAAGAACATTCTGAATTTTTCCCTACAAAGAGAAGAGCAGTTTGTATCAGTTAAGGTATGTAATCCATTAGAATGCTTCAGTTCTAGGTTGACTACGTGATTCTTTATCTATGACTAATAAAGTTCAGTTCATAGAAAGACGAAAATCTACATCAGTCAATGTGTGATTGAGCTTAAGCACCTTGTGTGTTATTGATGTCTATGCACTTCTATTCTTGTAGACAGTTGTTGGGCCTCCAAGTGCAGAGGTTTGTAGAACAGCAGCAAGTTTTTTCTTAAGTGGATTACCCAAGGTTTATCAAACTCAGGGAGGAAGTGGTCAAAGGTATCCCCTCTCAAGCAACCTTGCAATCAAGATACAAGAAGTCTCTTGTGTCCCCAACACACCCAATACACTTGTCAGGTGTATAGGTGCACTAGTTCGGTGAAGAGATAGTGAAATACAAGTGGTATGGATATAAGACAATGGTGCCAGAAAATACTTTGATGGTGTGGAAGAGACTAAAGGCAAACTCAAATAAAGATAGCAGCAAGCAAACATGTAAAGATCTAATTGCAAACGAAGTTTCAATGCTTAGAAACAAGGCCTAGGGATCATACTTTCACTAGTGAACACTCTCATATAAATATCTTCTCTTTATGATACTACTCTTAACTACTCTCCGGTTGGACACTCTAATCTATGGTAGGGCTATAACAACACTCCTCAAAGTAAGCCTTTCCCATCTAGATAACCCCACACTATCACCTTGAGCACTAGATGGTTCCAACAAACACCACAATTTCATAAAGACATCCAACTTCAAATATAACTCATAACAAGTATTTGTAATCTCTAGCCTATGTGCCACCATGGTGTGCATTAAAGCACTTGAGTAGCAAGGTAGATCTACTTGATTACAAAGCTCATGATCACAATATGATCATGCATAGAGAGAGAGAGATGAACACATAGCTACCGGTAGAACCCTTAGCCTCGAGGAAGAACTACTCCCTCATCATCATGGGAATCAGCAACGGCGATGGAGATGGCGGTGGAGATTGATGGAGATGGCTCCGGGGGCACTTCCCTGTCCTGGCAGGGTGCCGGAATAGAGACTTTCTGTCCCCCAAATCTCCCCTTCGGTGGTGGCAGTGTTGCGGAACTTTTCGTGGCTAGAGGCTATTCGATTTAGGGTTTATGCATTGGGAGGCTTCTTATAGGCGAAGATGCAAGGTCGGTGGGAGGCCAGGGGGCCCACACCATGCCCTGGCGCGGCCTAGGGCTGCACGCGCCAAGGGGTGGTGTGGCCACCTTGTGGCCCCTCTCTGTGTCATCTTCTGGCTCTGTGAGTCTTCCGGTAAAATATTAACTTTGGCTTTTGTCCCGTCCAATTCTGAGAATATTCATTTTCTGACTTTCTTGGAACCAAAAACAGCAGAAAATAGGCAACAGGCACTGTGACATCTTGTTAATAGGTTAGTTCTAGAAAGTGTATAAAATACTCCAAAGTATGGACAAAACATAAGAAAGTAGATATTAAACAAGCATGGAACATCAAAAATTATAGATACATTTGCGACGTATCAACATCCCCAAGCTTAACTCCTGCTCGTCCTCGAGTAGGTAAGTGATAAAAAGAAAAGAATAATTTTTGAGGTGACATGCACCATCACAATCTTGATCAAGGCATTTATAAAACATTGATAGCTAGGATCATAGTACTTTAACATAGCATGAAAGATATAGTTCTAACAATAAGACATAGCAACTATGTTGCAACATGAAAAGGCACAAACAAAAGATTCATGAATAACAATGCTTTGCAAGACGTTTGTTTGTTTCACATAAAGAAAACATAGCATAGTGGCATTCATCTTGTCCCTCGTAGAGTAGCAAACATAAATGCATAGGGCACCTTCAAAGTTTATAAGGGTGAGTAGATACAAATAGTTTACGAACAAGCAATATCAAAGTTATGCATCAATCAACAAGTCTTGGGACAATGCACATAGAACTAAGAATGGCAACTATGCTCTCCTAATTGGTGCATAAAGATAGAAGGTGGAGACTCAACATAAAAGTAAAAGAAAGGCCTTCATAGAAGGAACCAGGGATTCAAGTTTCATAAAGAGCTTCCAAAAATTATGGTACTTATTAGCTTTCAGCTCTCATTGCCCCTATCATAAGCATCTTTAGGTGATTGAGGTTAAAGTGACACAACTAAGAGGATATGCTTGACAAGTTATAAGCCGAAATCTCATGCCCCTTACTTACGAAGACCGAATCTCATGCTACTCAACTTTAGTCACAAGTAAGCTCTTGTCATTGTAAGTACATATGTATCATAGAGAACCGCCAACCGGGTACCCCTTTCACATGATACAGGAGTTATCCCATAATCAAATGACAAGGCAAGCAGACAATGAGCATCTCAGCGATCTTTTTATTTGCTATTTGCATAGGTTTTTATTGAGGATGCTTCATAGAGTGCTCATTATGGTTATGCTGCAAGTTTCCACCATGATTAGGCATGGCTTAGGCTAGAGGCCCAGGCGTTTCTCTAACACATATACAAACTCCATGATCTTAAAAGTTCCCCTTTTATTTCACACCGCCGGGATCCATAAGCAAAAAAAAATCATGATATCAACGGAATATAAGTGCAATGTTGAAAGCGTTCCCCATGATACATGGTTCTGCTAACTTCAACTCATAAAGCGCACGCATATACGCAACAAAGATGGACATAGTGGTTCAAGATTATTAAGTGCAAGAAAGTAAAGTGTTCCATCAAGTTCGTGAGAGCTTTAATCACTAGTTTTCTCATAACAAGTTTAATTCGGAAGGTAGATAAAAACATGAATATACTTGGAATAGAAAATGCTAATAGATAGGTATGGTGGACTCTTTGGAACAACTTGGTTTTATTTGGATTTGGATGCATGTGTGGAACTCATACTTGGTTATGGAGGCTAGCAAAAGACTGGGAGCGACCAACTAAGAGAGCAATAATGGCCATAATCATGCAAAGCAACAAAACATCATTAATTAAAGCATAAAGTGATATTACAAGTCGAAAAATAAAGGATCATAAAGGCTATGGTGACTTTGGATAGTCATAACATGGTGTGAGCATGCGCCAAGCCAACCCAAATAAAGCATCAAAGGAGAATACCATAGTACTATGCTTTAATATGCTAAAACAACACATGATCCTTCCAAGGAACATTAAGCAATCTAATTTGTTTATAACATGTCATGCTACAACAAAAATCACTAAGAATAAAGCCAAAACAATATCAAGCATGACATGACAAAGCATAGGCCACAGTCAAAAATAAGCTCTCTTTACCACTTAAGCATGAACTTTCCTACTATTTTCTAATCCAAATCAAACTATTTGAAAACTAATGTATGAAAGAGGGGGTCCAACCAATTTATTCAAGAAAGCTAAGCAAACTAAGCAAGCGAAAACCAAAAACGAAAACAAAGACACTCCAAGAACAACACAATTGTGCATGAAAATAATAAAAATGAAGTGATTGGAAGAAACCTAAGATTTTTATTGATGAAGAAAGGGATGCCTTGGGCATCCCCAAGCTTTGACGCTTGTACTTCTTGGATATGTCTTGGGATGACACGTGTGGCATCCCCAAGCTTAAGCTTTAGTCCATTCTTCATCTCATTACATCATTCTCTCCATACACCTGAAATTTTTTCCTTCATACAAAACTTCACACAATCTTTATTAGCAACATTAGTGCACTCCAGACAATAAGTCTTTGGGTTCAGTTCCAACACCAATAAAACTTTCATTAAAACACAAGCTACTGTAGCACTTCCCTCAAAAAGCTCAATTCCCCAAAAAGAACTCAAAAAGGAATCAACAAGAAGCAAATGCAAATAATGGCAGAAATCTGTCAAAATAGACCAGCAGGTAAAAACCACTATTTTCAAAGACCTTCTGTTGCTGAAATCGAAAAGTGTTGAACTAACGAAAGTTAGATAACAACCTAGGGCAGCAACACAAACATTCACGCCTCAAAACAACGTATAGAGATTTTACACAAATTTTACAGTGAAGCACAAAAATCTGTTTCGGGACAACAACTTTCCCAAGCATTACTTCTCTTTCATTAGAGGTTACTCTTGGCACAAAAAGCAAATAAAAAGGATAATGAGCGGTTATTACTGAGGTAATAACTTCCAAGACTCATCTAAAACTTTTGGGTTATCTCCCAATAAGTACTTTTCTTTAACGCCTTTAAGTTAGGAATGATAGTTTGAGAAGATGCTCACATAAGGAATATGAATTGAAGTAAAAGAGAGCATCAAGAAGCAAATTCAAAACCCATTTAAGTCTAACCCACTTCCTATGCAAAATAATCTTGTAAAGAAACAAGTCATGAAAGCACAAAGCACAAAGCAACAAGCATAGGAAAGCAAAACAAGTGCAACTTCAAAATTTTCAACATAAAGAGGGGAAACTTAATATTGTTGGGACACATAAAACCATGTTTCCCTCTCTCATAATAACTTTCAGTAGCATCATGAATAAAATTAACAATATAACTATCACATAAAACATTCTTATCATGAGCCACATTGATACGTCCAAAACGTATCTACTTTGCCGAACACTTTTGCTATTGTTTCTCCTCTAAACTTGTGTGATTTGGATGCAACTAACACAGACTGACGCTGTTTTCAGTAGAATTGCCTTGGTGTCTAGTTTTTGTGCAGAAAATCAACTATGAGGAAAAATCCCGGAAAATATGCCAAAAATCCTATTTCACTAGAAGACTCCTGGAGCCAGAATACGAGACGGAGGGGGGCTAGGCCCAGGCCATACCACCTGGCCGCACGGGCTAGCCCAGGCCGTGCCAAGGGGTGGTCTGGCCGCCCCAGACACCCCCTCGGTCTCCCTTTTTGCCTATAATATGCCTTCTGACCTAAAAACTCAGGAGGGTTCGACGTTTTTCCAGAAGGAGTTCCGCTCCGCCACCACCACCATATTCCACGAAACAGCACTAGAAACTCCATTCTGGCACCCTACCAGGACGGGGAATTGGAGGAGATCATCGCTATCATCATCACCATCGCTTCTCCATCGACCATCCATGTTTCCCCCATCTATGAGTGAGTAATCCCCCGCTGTAGGCTATGGGGATGGTAGTGATTAGATGAGATCGTTCATGTAATGGCATCAGATTGTCAGGTCATGGTGCCTAGTATCTTCTATTAGTGCTTTATGACTTTGTTGCGACTTTCTATGCTTAATGCTTGTCACTAGGGCCCGAGTGCCATGATTTCAGATCTGAACATGTTATTGATTCATTATGATAGTATTGTTTTTGGTCTTACCTGCAAGTTGTATACACACGTTGTTGTCCGGAACCAATGGCCCCGAAGTGACAGAAATCGGGATAACCGGAGGGAATGGCTTTGATGTGAGGATCACATGTGTTCACGGAGTGTTAATGCTTTGCTCCGATGCTCTATTAAAAGGAGCACCTTAATTGCCAGTAGTTCCCTTGAGGTCCCACTGCAAACGGGCTGGCATGACAAAAGATGTTGTACAAGTTCTCATTGCGAGCACGTATGACTATATATGAAACACATGCCTAGGATTATCTAGTACTTGGATGCTTTATCTTATTTATCTGAAATTGCCCTATGTTCTGATTGCCATGTGAACTGTCTTGTCCATGCAACGCCCGTCCATCCATCCCTATGCCTACTGCACTTGAATCCTACTCTTTACTGCTATTGTTACTACTGCCTTTACTTTACTACTGCTGTTACTTTACTACTCGTACTGCAAAACTGTTGCTACTGATAAACTGCTGTGAGCAAGATTGTTTCCAGATGCAGCTGCATTGACAACTCAGTTGTTAAGGCTTATAAATATTCTTTGGCTCCCCTTGTGTCGAATCAATAAATTGGGTTTCACTTCCCTCGAAAATACTGTGATACACCCCCTATACTTGTGGGTCATCACACGTGCATAAAAGAATTAATACTCCCCACATAAACAAAGTCATTCTTATTAATTATACTGGGAGTAAATTCAACAAAATAGATATCATTATGATTCTCATCACCACAATCATCAAATATAGGAGGCATATTGTAATCATAATTAATTTTCTCCTCAATAGTAGGTGAACTGAAAATATCATATTCATTATTATAATCATCATATATTGGAGGCATAGTATCATCAAAGTAAATTTTCTCCTCCATGCTTGGGGGACTAAAAATATCATTTTCATAAAAACTAGCTTCCCCAAGCTTAGACTTTTCCATAGCATTAGCAATAATGGTGTTTAAAGAATTCATATTAATAACATTGCTATTAGCATGCAAATAAAGTTCCGTAGGTTTTTTAATTTTCTCTTCAAACACTTCATGTCCTAACTCAAGATAAATACTATAAAGCTCTCTAATTTTTGTTGTTGTTTTCCATTAAGCCTAACTAGTGAAAATAAAAACAAGAAACAAAAAGGCAAAATTGCAGAATCTAAAGGAAATAACTTTGAGCACTCACACCGGAGGATGTGAGTACCTTTTACCTTACCTCCCTGACAACGGCGCTAGAAAATAGCTTGATGTCTATGCACTTCTATTATTGTAGACAGTTGTTGGGACTCCAAGTGCAGAGGTTTGTAGAACAGCAGCAAGTTTCCCTTAAATGGATCACCCAAGGTTTATCTAACTAAGGGAGGAAGTGGTCAAAGGTATCCCCTCTCAAGCAACCCTGCAATCAAGATACAAGAAGTCTCTTGTGTCCCCAACACACCCAATACACTTGTCAGGTGTATAGGTGCACTAGTTCGGCGAAGAGATAGTGAAATACAAGTGGTATGGATATAAGACAACGGTGCCAGAAAATACTTTGATGGTATGGAAGAGACTAAAGGCAAACTGAAATAAAGATAGCAGCAAGCAAACATGTAATAGATCTAATTGCAAACGAAGTTTCAATGCTTAGAAACAAGGCCTAGGGATCATACTTTAACTAGTGAACACTCTCATATAAATATCTTCTCTTTATGATACTACTCTTAACTACTCTCCGGTTGGACACTCTAATCCATGGTAGGGCTATAACATCACTCCTCAAAGTAAGCCTTTCCCACCTAGATAACCCCACACTGTCACCTTGAGCACTAGATGGTTCCAACAAACACCACAATTTCATAAAGAAATCCAACTCCAAATATAACTCATAACAAGTATTTGTAATCTCTAGCCTAAGTGCCACCATGGTGTGCATGCTGTCACTTTCACACACATGGGAGAGCAGAGATCTATTAAAGCACTTGTGTAGCAAGGTAGATCTACTTGATTACAAAGCTTATGATCACAATATGATCATGCATAGAGAGAGATGAACACATAGCTACCGGTAGAACCCTTAGCCTCGAGGAAGAACTACTCCCTCATCATCATGGGAATTAGCAACGACGATGGAGATTGATGGAGATGGCTCCGGGGCACTTCCCCGTCCCGGCAGGGTGCCAGAATAGAGACTTTATATCTCCCAAATCTTCCCTTCGGTGGCGGCGGAGCTGCAAAACTTTTCATGGCTGGAGGCTATTCGATTTAGGGTTTATGCATCGGGAGGCTTCTTATAGGCAAAGATGCAAGGTCGGTGGGCGGCCAGGGGGCCCACACCATGCCCTGGCATGGCCTAGGGCTGCACGCGCCAAGGGTGGTGTGGACGCCCTGTGGCCCCTCTTCGTCTCGTCTTTTGGCTCCGTGAGTCTTTCGGTAAAATATTAACTTTGGCTTTTGTCCCGTCCAATTCCGAGAATATTCATTTTCTGACTTTCCTGGAACCAAAAACAGCAGAAAACAGGCAACTGGCACTGTGGCATCTTGGTAATAGGTTAGTTCCAGAAAGTGTATAAAAATACTCCAAAGTATGGACAAAACATAAGAAAGTAGATATTAAACCAACATGGAACATCAAAAATTATAGATACGTTTGCAACATATCAGTTATGTATGTAAACTACTAGATGTTTTAAGTGTGATCACTTCCTTTAATCAAGAAAAATTTCTCTACCAATTAATCTTGTTTTGTGTTGAAAAGTGGTACTTTGGCACAAGTCTGCAGATTACAATCTATGGTATTATAAAGTTTAATTAGCATAGTCCTTTGGCCTTACATTAATTTTTTTATATACTGGTACACCACTTTCTAAATCTTTACTCGAGATGAGCCTTTTCCAGTTTTAGTTAACTTGTATTTTCTTCTTCTTAACATTTAGATGTATCAGATGAAAAACAAATAGCAGAATCGATTATAAGAAAGTATGTTTATTTGCAGGTTGTGAAGTCCATATAAACTGATAGATCAGAAGTGCAAGTACCAGATAATTTTAGTGGTTTCCTTACCTTGGTATCAATGGAGAATGGAGGTTTCATGGATTGTTTCTATATTCAAAGAATGGTGACATCTTGATATTGGTGAGTTCTAATTCTTCGGTTTATGATTTACTTTTATTGTGGGTCTTTCAGTGATTCTTTTTGAGAATGTCATGTTATTACATGCAGAATGCTTGGGGACTGACACGAGATGTGGGTTTCAGTTATTACATGCAGATGATTAGATCTTCAATGTCTTGTTTTTTATTCAGATCTGTTACAACACAGCTCTTTGTCTTTCTATGATGCATTAAGAGAGATGATAGCTTCTTGCCTTTTACCTAGACTAGAAAGACGACAGGGTGTAGAACCTAGCAATGCAAGTTGCCAGTCCTAGATAAAATTTAAAATGTCATTTAATGGTTCATTGAGATTAGATATTTACTGGACTAGAAAGGATATTTTAAGATCCTAGCAGTGCAAGTTGCCAAGCTTTATAATTTCCATCCAATCTTCAACACCTTAATTTCCTCTCTTTTTTATTAGAAGGCCATCTTTTGATGTTCATATGTGTGATACTGATACAATATCCATGTCTAATGTAGCTGACCTCAGCACGTAATGTTGGTATAAAATACGAGCAACCTTGTGAGCAGATTCAGATATTACAGGAGTGCTTTCACCTGTTATAATAGACAAGCAACATTGTTCCTAGATTCCATCTTTTATAAAAGAAACTGTCATGAATTGCTTAAAATGTACTACTATTGAATAATGAAGTTCAGAAGTTGCCAACTGGACAATCCAAGGAATCTTTCTCCCTAGAGTTTCAAATCCGGCCATGTTTTGGTTTCACGAGAATGATCTCTGGTAGCCCAAATGATTTGTCAGATGTCATTTCAAACATTTGATGTTTAAGTGACTGTAATGGAATTTTTAACCTAGCAGAAAATGTTTGTTACACTATGAGTTGGGATTTTATAGTTGAATATCTTAAGTGAAAATGGGCAAACTTTCAATGGTACTCTCTCTGTTTCAATATATAAGATGTTTTAGCTTTTGTGATGTCTAGATACATTTGTTTCACAAAAGCTAAAACATATGTTATGAAACAGAGGGAGTATATGTATGGAATTTCACTTCATAAATTCGGTGACATTTTGTATTGCAAAAGATTAACTAAATTATAACATTCTTGTCCTCACGAGAGCTCTCATATTATGTGAGTCGTAGTGCATTCTTTTCTCACTCTTCTCACTCAAACTGTTTGACATAGAATTTTTCTTATGACATAGGAGAAAGCAACTGAATTGTCATGTTTGCATGTTGCTCTTTCACTATCCATATATGGGTGATGCACTATCAGATGAGAATGGGAAGGTAGGGGAAGAGACATTGTTTTCCTGCATGGATAGGCGGGAACGATACACTATACTTGCAAAAGGGGCCCTGGTGCTCCCAAACTAGCACAAATGAAAATAGACAAAAGAATGACTTATGTGAACAAATTACACCCTGTAGCAAGGGCATCTAACTACATCTAAAAAGGATATCAGTGTTCCGTTTCCTGCCGGTCCGATCCACTCCACCGATTTGTTTTCGTCCAACTCCGCCGCTCCACTGGTTTTAACTCCTTCGCAGTCATCGGTTTTCCTCTAGTTTTTTACTCCAATGCCTAGAATATGCTCGACCACGACCCATCTCTTTTTTTGCCTCTCTCCCTGCCGACTCCTTTTTAGGACGGAGGGAGTATCATAAAAAAATGTTTTGCCTAATTTCAATTTGTTTGGCAATTGTTTTTAAGATTCTGGCCTAGTATATTTTTTGATCAATGTTGTTTCTATATTTTTTTCATGTTATCTTAGTATAGCCACTCCAAAATCATGCCCTATGGAACGACTACAACAATTTGTGAAAAGAACACTGACCCCCAATGGCGAATGACATGTTGGTTGAGAGGTGGACTAGTTTTTGAGGGATGCTTGAGAGGTGGACTAGGGAATGCATTGATGGTATTATTGGAGTGGGGTGGATACAAAGAACAATTACATGGAAGAAATAATTTTAGATCCCGTAGCAACGCACATGCACTTACCTAGTTTTGTGAAATAAATGTAAGACATTCTAGTTTTGTGAAATAAATGTATCTAGACACGTTTTAGTGTATAGGTTCACTCCGAACCTCTACAAACCTATACATAAAAGACGTCTAAATACATTTGATTCACAAAGCTAAAACGTCTTATATTTTCGAACGGAGGGAGTATATACTAATGAACCAGGTCAAGTGACTAGGAATCTAAGATTTTAATTCCTCAAAATTCAACACAGTGCTAATTATAGAACAAACAGTAGAGAAGTCAGCAGATACGTACGTGGATTTCTGCTCAAGTCAGCTGGTCTCTAACTTCAGGCAGTCCAGCTGGGTTGTATGCCTGTATGCCCACGAGATCGAGAAGTGAACAAAATTACACGGCGACTCGGCAAACGAAGAACGGCGGGCGGCGGCGGTGCCGAGCGCCTTAGCAGCCAGATGGGAAGAGGAGTCACGGAGACGTCAAAGAGAGGCAACAGGCAAGAACGCAGGCGTAACTTTCACTGCAACGATCAGATTGATCGGCTGGAGTCTGCCTCCAAATTCCACGATGGCCTAAGCCTTGTACGTGGGCCCTTGTGCATTGGCCATTGGGCCTAGTTAATTCTACATGCCGATTATTAATATGGGCTAATTAAATGTGATTATATCTTGCTAGCCCCCCTACATACAGGACATCTGCACACTACATCATATATAAGAAGTTGGGGGGGGGGGGGGGGGAGGGGGGGTCTCCTCCCCTGCCTGCGTGCAATGTCAACAATGAGTAATAAAAGCAAGAGGATATTCCAATTGGTAGTATGGTGGTAGCCTTAGTGGTTATGGAGTAGTCCTAGTCGTATGTAGTGCTAGTCGTGGTGGTAGTAATAGTGGTTATTGCACACGAATACTCATAGTTCTGTGTCCCCGTATTACTTGCCTGTTAGCCGAGTGAGATCTCCAACGCTCCCCTCTTTCTCAAAACCCAAGTCCATAAACTATGGGTATTGACATGATCACATCACGCCACCCACTATTAGAGGATCGACGCCCTCCTCGATTAAACACCAGCTAGGAACATCCCCTCTTGACACACGTCTATGCGTCTAGTGCTGGCACATGTGTCATGCCGTGTCTACTCACACACGCCCGTGTAACTACGAAAACATGGCTCTGATGATACCACTTGTAACAACCCGTCCACCAGGCCCTGGAGGTGTTACTCCTGACAGTTTACTAGGATTTTTAGACTCTCCCCACATACTAACACTTATCTTTTCTTCACACTTTGTCCTTACTCGTGTGCACTCGGGAACAACTTTCCGATCGGTCACCCATCCTCAAATTGCTTCAGGCCAAACACGCTTAACCTGGAGGTTCTTTTTGGATGGGTTTCTGGAAAAGAAGTTGCAACTTGTTGGTATGAGTATCCTATCAATCTTATTAAGCCATGCACGAGGATCTCACATCTCGCGCTCTCCTCTTTCGACACCACCCGCCTCGCCACGACGCATGCGTGTTGCGGGTTGCTAGAATGAGCCGAGCCGAGCTCCTATGTTGGTTTTGGTATTTGGGAATCTGTTCCGGAACAATCTAGAAAATATCTCTCCTAGATATTTTCTCTTATCGTGTTCGTCCGGATCTTGTTGGCTCTTCCTTATCACTTTGCAACCGGATTTCCTCGCCTCTCCCTTGTCATTGTGAGTCCTGGTTTTCTCGGCTCTTGTCCCCACGAAGCTTCCTTGGGAAGTAAGAGTATCTTGTCCTTTATAAACAGAGGACAGATGCACACAGGAGAGAGGATATACGAGATCATACACACCTCCACTTCCAATTCCTTGAGCAGTCGCCTTCGTATTCTCCATCTCGGCCTGCGGCGTGCACCACAAATCGGGATAGTAGGTCTCGAGAACCCCCACTAATATAAAAAGGGCCTTTGGTTCGGGCCATTAGTCCCGGTCGTGGCTGGGGTCGGGACTAATGGGCCAAACCAGATGGCCAGAATCCCCCGAAATCATTTGCCCTGGCTCGTAAGAGACCTTTTGTCCCGGTTTGAGATACAAACCGGGACTAAAGGGTCTGGTGCCTGCTGCGCGGTCCTGGTACACCCATTAGTTCCGGTTTGTATCTCAAACCGGGACCAATGGGCTGGCCTATATATATGGCACAACTCTCTATTTTTTCATGGGGGAAGGTGTGGCAAAGTTTGTGCTAGGTTTTTTTCTCTTATGCACTAGAGGTGCTCGATGAAATGCCAGTGAGAGCGATGCCACTTGAGTTCACAAAATACAAACATGATATGAGGTGCCCGAGCCACACTTAAGGTTTCTCCTCTTTGTTTTGAATTGTCCTAAAAGGTTAGCAACTATTTTCTCGTTTAGACCATGTGGTACTAATTTTAGCCTCATGATTGCGTTTGATATATATGGTTGTATGATGCAGATGAGCCATCCATGGATGTACGGTGACCGACGCTCTGACGCTTACAGAGAAGGCATGCGTTCTTTTCGCCTTGTGGCCGAGGCGAACAAGCGACGGGATGGTTTTATGTGTTGTCCATGTGTTGACTGTCGAAATGAGCAGGCTCACATTCTTCAAGAGTCATTCAGAGCTACCTGCTTCGGTCCGGTTTTATGTCCGGCTATAATGTTTGGACAAAGCACAGAGAAAGAGGGGTTATGATGGAAGACGGCGATGAAGAAGAGAACGATGATGACAACTACCGATCTATGTTCCCTGAATATGCTGATACCGCAATGGAAGACAATGAAGAAGAAGGGGGGTGAAGAACGGGAACCAGATGAGCCCGCTGATGATCTTGGTCAGGTCATTTCTGATGCAAAGAGAGACTGTGACACGGAAAAGGAGACGTTGCAGTTCGAGCAGATGTTACAGGACCACAATAAATTGTTGTACCCAACTTGTAAAGATGGCTAGAAGAAGCTGGGTAGCACACTAGAATTGCTGAAGTAGAAGGCGGAGACCGGTGTGACTGACTTGGGATTTGAAAAGTTGCTAGTAATAATGAAGAAGCTACTTCCAAGAAATAACGAATTGCCCTCCAGTACGTACGAAGCAAAGAAGCTTGTCTTCCCTCTAGGATTAGACTTGCAGAAGATACATGCATGCCCTAATGACTGCATCCTCTACCGCGGTGAGAAGTACGAGAATATGGATAAATGTCTGGTATGCACTGCATTGCGGTATAAGATCAGAAAAGAAGATCCTGGTGATGTTGAGGGCAAGCCACCCAGGAAGAGGGTTCCTGCCAAGGTGATGTGGTATGCTCCTATAATACCGCGGTTGAAACGTTTGTGCAGAAACAAAGAGCATGCCAAGTTGTTGTGATGGGACATGGAAGACCGTAAGAAAGATGGGATATTGAGGCACCCTGCTGATGGTCGGCAGTGGAGAAAAATCGAGAGAGACTTCCTGGACTTTGCTGGTGACGTAAGGAACTTATGGTTTGGTCTAAGTACCGATGGCAAGAATCCTTTTGGGGAGCAGAACTGCAGTCACAACACCTGGCCCGTGACTCTATGTATCTACAACCTTCCTCCTTGGTTGTGCATGAAGTGGAAGTTCATTATGATGCAATGCTCATCCAAGGCCCGAAGCAACCCAGCAACAACATTGATGTCTACTAAGGCCACTAGTTGATGAACTTTTACAATTGTGGGTCAAACCAGGTGTACGTATGTGGGATGAGCACAAACAACAGGAATTTGACCTACAAGCGTTGTTGTTCGTAACCATCAATGATTGGCCTGCTCTCAGTAACATTTTAGGACAGACGAACAAAGGATAAAATGCATGCACACACTATTTAGATGAGACTAAAAGTATATATCTGGATAAATGTAGGAAGAATGTGTACCCATAAAATTGTCATTTTCTTACACCCAGTAATCCCTTAAGGAAGAATGGCAAGCATTTCAATGGCAAGGCAGAAACCCGGACGAAGCCTATCCCCCGTACTGGTGTTGATGTATTTGGTATGGTTAAGGATTTAGATGTAATCTTTGGAAAGGGTCCTGGAGGACAACCTGTTCCGAAAGACACCGACGGACACACACCCATGTGGAAGTCAGGGTGCAGGCAGGAGTGGGCTGCCCACGGAGCCCACTACCCAAGCCCACATAAAAGGCTATGCGGGACACCCACGGGTAAACAAGAAAAAATGGTGGGTTTCCGTGGGAAACCCGCGATTGAGCGAACATCAAAAAAATTATTTCGATCCAAATTAATATTTTTTACATTTGTCTAGATTTGAATATATCTAGTCATATTTCGCGGGTATATGTGGGTATACGTGGGATACTGGACACCCGCATAAGTTTCGCGGGCTCCCGCAGGACACCCACTTAAATTGTGTGGGACTGTGCGGGTGTATGCGGGCCTCCCGCGGGCAGTCCCACCTGCACCCTGATGTGGAAGAAGAAATCTATATTTTGGGAGCTACCCTATTAGAAAGTGCATGAGGTCCGCTCTGCAATCGACATGATGCACCTAACGAAGAATCTTTGCGTGAATATTCTAGGCTTCCTGGGCTTGTATGGGAAGTAAAAAGATACCCAGGAAGCACGGGAGGACCAGCAACATCAAGGTCTTACCAAAGAAGAGAAGGCAATCTTTATTGAAGTCCATTTCAGTATCAAGGTCCTGTCTGGCTTCTCGTCGAATATAAAGGGAATAGTAAATATGAAAGAGAAAAAATTTCAAAACGTAAAGTCTCATGACTGCCACGTGCTTATGACGCGATTCCTTCCGATTGCATTGAGGGGAATTCTACCAGAAAATGTTCGACTAGCCATTGAGAAGGTATGTGCATTTCTCAATGCAATCTCTCAGAAGGTAATCGATCAAGAAAGTCTATCAAGGTTACAAATTGATGTGGTACAATGTCTGGTCAGCTTCGAGTTGTTGTTCCTGCCATCCTTCTTCAATATTATGATGCACCTCCTAGTTCACCTAGTCGAAGAGATTAGAATTCTCGGTCCTGTGTTTCTACACAATATGTTCCCCTTCAAGAGGTTCATGGGAGTCTTAAAGAAATATGTTCATAACCGTGATAGGCTAGAAGGAAGCATCTCCAAGGGCTATGGAACAGAGGAGGTCATTGAATTTTGTGTTGACTTTCTTCCTGACCTTAAGCCGATTGGTGATCTTGAATCTTGGTATGAGGGGAGGATGGCTGGAAAAGGCACACTAGGAAGGAAATCAATGGTATGTAGGGACGGACATTCTTTCACTCAAGCATACTACATAGTTCTACACAATTCTACCGTGGTGGATCCGTATATCAAGAAACACAAGAATATACTATGCTCCGAAAACCCGGGGGAGCCTGACTCCTTGATTAAAGGGGAACACGAGAAGAATTTCGGCAGTTGGTTGTAGACACATCTCATGAATAAAACCACTACTGGAGATTAGTGATACGTTCATTTTGCATCACTATTCTATATCATAATTCACTATTATTCATTGATATATTTCATATTAAGGGATGATACTTATGTTATTTCATCTGTTTTTGCATGGTTGATGACTTTTGGATCATGGACCGCTACAGTCAGGATTCTGATGGAAAAGGTGCAGTTTGGAGGAAAAATTCGCGAAGATAAGAAAATCCGGGAAAATACATGGAAAATCCTACTTTTCGAAGACGAAGGAAGCCAGAAGGGGAGGCTGAGATGGGCCACAGGGGGCCCACACCACCCCCTAGCGCGGGCCAGCCTAGGCCGCACCACCAGGTGGTGTGGCCGCCCTGGTCCACCCCTGGTTCTCCCCTCTGGCGTATATTATCCTCCCGAAACCCTAAGACTCGGGGAGCGACCATAGAAATATTCTGCCGCCTCTGTGGGGCGGAAAACACCGAGAGAGAAAGATCTCTCCGAAAGACAGAATTCTGCCGGGGAAATTCCTTCACGGAGAGGTGAGATCATCGCCATCAACACCACCATCAATCTGGACTTCATCAGGATCATCATCATCATCATCACTATCATCACCATCAGCACCCTCATCACCATCTCCATATTGTTGTAACAATTGGGTTGAATCTTGCATAGTTCTTAGGGGAAACTTTCCCAGTGTTTATTACTCTTTGTAGTTGATGCTATTGAGTGGAACCATTGAATTATTGTTTATGTTCAGATTTTTATACATCATTATTCCATCTCTGATCATGATCCATATGATGTCTTGTGAGTAGTTCGATTTGTTCTTGAGGACATGGAAGAAGTCATGTTGTTAGTAGTGGAATTGTGTTGAGAAAGACTACATGACACTTCACTAGTGGGAGAAGTCAATAGTTTGGTGTATTTAAGATGTGGTGTACTTCTTCTAGTGGTGTCATGTGAACGTCGACTACATGACACTTCACCTATATGGGCCTAGGGGAATGCATTGTGTATTTGGCTACTAATCGTAGGGGTTGCCGGAGTGACAGAAACCTGAACCCCCGTTAGGAAACCTTTGCACAAGGGACGTCAGGGTCTTAGAGTTTAAAGTTGTGGTTAGGTTTCTACCTTAATTATTTTCTTGTACTTGTAGATGCTTGCAAGGGGTTTTATCACAAGTATGTATTAGTCCTAGGAAGGTCGGTACATTAACATTGGTTCACCCACACAACACTTAGCAAACTAAAGAAGATTAATCAACTATATGAAGCGAAAGCACTTGACGATATTCCCGTGTGTCCTCGAGACCGTTTGGTCATCTTAAGTAATACAACGGGCTTGTCCTTTGCTGAAGTAAATGATTGGGCCACTTGCTGCATTTATTCTTATTGTCTTCTATTTACTCGTACTTTATTTACTTGCATTATCAAAAACCCCTAAAAATCCGTTTGCTAAGTATTTATAGAGAATTCCTAATCCATACCACTAGCCCGCACCTTCTTCTCATCATTGGGTTCGACACTCTTACTTATCGAAAATACCGCGATACACCCCCTATACTTGTGGGTAATCAATTAGTTGTACTCGTTGGCCAGATTACCATCTTCGACTATATGTACTTTCCAAGGGTACGAGATAAATGGGAATAAATTTTACACAATCACCCAAGATAAAAAGAGCACCAACCAAAACAGTGGTATCCGCTATGATGCGACAGATGACAATGGGCAGAAGGACACATATTATGGGTACATAGAGGAGATATGGGAACTTGACATGGACCTACTTTTAAGGTCCCTTTGTTTCGGTGCAAATGGGTCCAGCTGACAGGAGGCGGGGTACATGTAGACCAAAAGTATGGCATGACAACAGTGGATCTCAACAATCTTCCGTGCATGGATGAACCATTCGTCCTAGCCAATGATGTGGCTCAGGTTTTCTATGTGAAGGACATGTCTACCAAACCGACATAAAGGAAAGATAAGCAAAAGAATACAAAATACGATGAGCCAAAGCGCCACATAGTTCTTCCAGGGAAAAGAAGCATCGTGGGAGTGGATGACAAGACAGACATGTCAGAAGATTACAATAAGTTTCATGAAATTCCGCCCTTCAAAGTGAATACTGACCCAAGCATCCTGTTAAATGATGAAGATTCTCCATGGCTACGGTGCAGAAGAAAACCACAACCCTAGATGTTAGTGATGTGTAATAATGTATTAAACCTTTTATTTGAGACATAAATCTGTGTAATGTATTAAACCTTTTATTTGAGACATAAAGGCCCCCCTTTTCATGTAATACATCTTGCTCAATCAAACTGGATGTCGACGACCGGGTTCTGAGCCGTGGGAGGTGGTCACCCAAAGAGAAGGAACCATCACAGGAGCATTGATCGGGTGAGGTCCCTGAAGAAGCTACTAGGTATTGGAAAACCTGACCTCCAACGCATACATATAGTGGTGGACGTGCTCGTCCTCCTCCCTGACATGCCTCCGTACCACCTCCTCGGGGGCCGGCTCCCTCTCCACCGCTCCTGGACCATGCGACCGCCACCAAAGAAGCTCCGGGTCAACGAAGGGACCCGGATTCCTCACCAAGTTACACGTCTCGGAAGGTAGCACCTCCCAGTGCCAGCCCGGCGGAGCCCCGTCTCGGACATGCCCGAGGGAGCCTAGCACTCCGTCATTGCCACCGATTCGTGGACGAACATGCGAGGGCATCCTAAAGTAGGCGGCAGGGAATGTGTGGATGTATGGTGGGGAATGTGTGGATGTGTGGATGTGTGGTGGTCATGATGGTCGCCGACCTATATATAGAGAGAAAGGGCGGGAAAACGTGGTGGGAAAACATGGCGGGAAAATGCGGCAGAAAAACATGGCGGGAAAACATGGTGGGAAATATGTTTAGCCCCGGATGGTGTCTCCAACCGGGACCAAAGGTTCATCTTTAGTCACGGTTGGAGACACCAACCAGGACTAAACATGGGTGAGACCCTATAAATTAGTTAGCTTCCCAGCACAAGAATAGAACAACATCTTCATAGTTCGGGAAAGTTGTAGAGAGACCAACACTAGTGGAAATGATCAGTCCCGGTTTCCTAACTGGGACTATGGAATCAGCACTAAAGATCCCCCTTTAGTCCCGGTCCAGCCACAAACCGGGACTAACACTTGATGGCTCTGAAATATAGCCATCTACGTCCATATTTAAACTGGATATTATTCATACTTTTGATGAAATATCTCTCTAAACCCTGCCACTAATGTCCAATATTCAGAGGGGTATGCAGTCCTTTATTTTATATATTTCCTATGCAGATAATGTCGTTTAAAGGAGGGAATCATTACATTAAAGTCAAAGATACGAGATTTCCAACAACCAGAAGAAACCAGGAGCCGTAAAGCGGAGGCAGACGCTTTAACGACCAACTATATGATCGGAGCAAAATTCCGGCCGTATAGCTCCAGTCATATAGTTGGTGCCGCCACCGTTAGGTCAAATAGAACAACTTTCGTGAAGGGGACCCTATATAAATAAGCCTCGGGCAACGAGAAAACTCTCTCCGACCTTGCCAAAAGTCTTTGCCATAGATCACCAGCCGCCTCTAGATCTCAAAACCCTTCTCCATCTCCATAGCCATATTCCACCACTTGTAATAGTAGATCTCTTCTTCGGTTGGCGACATTGTAAGGCTATTGCTATCAATCTTATGATTTTCATTACAATGTTTGTGATTATTGATCTCATCTCTATGTGTGAGTAATTCCCCTTGGGCTAAGGGCTTCGGCCTAGCCATGTAGAAATTTTGCATGTTATTTATCATAGATGAGATCGTGTATTAGTTTGTATGACATGATGATTATTGTATCCTCGCTTGCCTCAATCCAAGGACTTGTCAGGTACCCAAGACCCTGAGGGTTGAGACAGTTATAGGGAGTATGAGTAATGACTGATCTGCAGGTTGGGAACCCTAGTGACAGAAGGGGTAGTATGGCTGTATGTGAGGGATTTGCTTGGGATTAACGGTGACATCACTATGCATATTATTAGTTCTCTTTCTTCTATTAATGAGACTAGTAGGTTATTGCTATAAGCGGTTACGGAGGCAATAGTAATTATGGATGCACTGCCCACATATAATTTACCTTGCTCTAACAAGTACATGCATACTTTATTTCTATCTTTTATTCCCATCAGATGTTTTGCACAGCTACAGGAGAAACCGAACGCCCGAGGCCCTCTCTCTCCATCATTGACAACAACAAAAAGACGCAAGCTATTGGTCCGGTAAAAACACAAAAGGAATTCTAATACTCCTGAAGGTCTGTTAAAGTAACTTCACTATGCATTCGCTTCCCGAGGATTCGATAACCTAGGTCTACTAGGGAAAAAGAAGCTATACTACATCTGTAATCCGGATCGAAGATATCAACCCTTTTCTGGCACTGTTGCCGGGGAAGCAATAGCTACCTTGGTGAGGTTATTAGAACCTTGCTAGTTTTAATTCTTGTTTTGAATTTTGTTAGTTTGCTTTCAGTCTTTATTTGATAAACCAAAAAAAATAGTTAGCCTTTAAATTCTTGCTTTTACTATTATAATTCTTTGTTTAAGAAAACCCATAAACATAGGAAATATGGCTGAAAAGAAGCTTGGTGAGTTTGCTACTCCCAATAATGATTATTTGCGTACTCCTATTACTCAGCCAGCAATTGCTGCTGATGACTATGAAATTAAGCCCCATTACTTAAGCTTGGTTCAACAGAATCAGTTTGGAGGCTCTGTTGTTGAAGACGCAGGTATGCACTTGAATACTTTCACTGAAATATGTGATATGATGCGTATTAAAGACGTTGACCCCGATGTAGTCAAATTGCGTTTATTTCATTTCTCTCTAAGAGGGGGAGCTAAAGAATGGTTGCTATCTTTGCCTAGAAGCACTATTACATCATGGGTGGGGTGTACTTCTTTATTTATGACTAAATTTTTCCCACCTGCAAAGACTATGCAACTCCGATATAATATTACTAGCTTTAGACAGGAAGAGCGTGAGCCACTAGCGCTTGCATGGGAGAGGATGAAAGAATGCTTGAGAAACTATCCTAGTGATGGGATGGAAGATTGGTTAATCGTCCATTTATTTTATAATGTTCTTAATCGTGTGTCTAAGTCTATGCTTGATATTGCAGCTGGAGGAACATTTATGGGTAAACATATTACCGAAGCAAAGCAGCTGCTAGACAATACGCAAGACAACCATGCTCAATGGCATGTGGAAAGATCAAACACGAAGAAGGTGAATTCTATTTCACCACAAGAAAACGAAGAACGCAATGCTAAGTTGTATGAGCTCATACTAGCCGTAAAAGTTAAGGAAAACCAGGTAAGAGCCACCCTTGAAACAAATATTGAAGAAATATACTTCGTAGCTCGTAATGATTATAACCCTACTTGGAAGAAGATTTACAATCCTAACTTTCAGAAACATTATTCGAGTCCTACAGGTAACTCTAATAATAATATGGGAAAAAGTAATGGTAGTCTCCAAGAAACACTTAAGTCTTTTATAGACTCACAAAATGAACAAAACAATATTATTTTTAGAATAACGGAGAACCATGATGCTATGCTTGGTAAATTATCTAACCAAGTTGTTAGTTTGAGAAATGATTTACAGGCCCTCCAAGAAAGAACGAGGATCGTTGAGTCATAGTAAGGTAAGATAACCGAGATTCAAACTCTCATTCTAGCCAAATTTGTAGGTAAAGTTGAGCCCAATGTTGTTGAAGAACTCAAAATGATGAGGATCCAAAGGGAGGAGCCTGAAGAACTTGACTATAGTAATGCTCCTTCACCAAGCTACACCATTGAAGATCTCGTAAGATCAATGTCAAGATTCCGGTAAGTGAAGGTAGTGAGGACGCTATGTACCAGCACTTTGTTAATCAGGTAGCAATAAAGGTACGTGAGCTTGAGGAAGAATATAAGCAAATTGCTGAAAAATTACCTGTTAAACTAGATGATATATTTGAGCCTACTATTAAGATTAAAATTGGAACCAATGAGATAACTATTTGAGCCTACTATTAACTTTGTGATCTAGGGGCAAGCATCTCAACAATTCCAAAGAGTCTTTTTAACAAGTTAAATCTTGGCTCCTTTGAAATCACTAAATTAAAATTGCATCTAGAAGATTCTACCTACAAACAAGCTATATGAATTAAGGAGAACACTTTAGTATACATTAAAGGCTGTCCCTGTTGGGGATATACTTTCCGGGTATCCTCACAGTTCTGCACTGACCAGGGTGGACCACTTCGGGTGAGAGCTTTGCTTCACGGGCGGCCCAGTCAGGGAGAAAATATGGAGACTAGTCCGGCTATGGGAAGGCCCATAGTGTTACTTGTAGTTCAAGATGTACTCTATAACCGACTCTTAGTCGTAGCCGGGTAGATCTCTCCTGTAAACCCTAGGCTGTATATCTATATAAGCCGTCCTAGGGAGAGCCTTTAGGGCATAACTCAATAGTCTACAATCTCAACTCGCACAGGCGAACCCTTGTAACCCATATTCTGGCTCTGCCGTATTACTAGATTGCTAGCAGGAGTAGGATCCGTCCAAAGCCGGCGGATTCGAACCTAGGTAAACTTGTGTGCTCACCGTCCCGGAACACCGTACGTCTCACACCCCTCTCTTCCGCACGCCTCAAGGACCCCCTCATGGCGTACTTGTCATCAATCTGACGACAGTTGGCGCCCATCGTGGGGCAAGTGAGCTTCAGATCTGCGTTCCGAGCGGAATCTACAAGAATCGGAATCGGCGAGACCATCGCCGTCGGTCGCATCCTCTACGCCAGCGACGTCCCTCTCATCATTCTCGACAAGACGTGGATTTTGGCTAGGGAGGCTGTAACTGCCTACACAATCATGTCTTTTGGCGAGATCGATGTTTACATCGGTTTCGCTAAACCTGCCCCACCCACCCCAACGGTGATGATAGAGGCAGAAGAATCTTCTGGGTCCCCTTTGTCTACGGAGGCGGCAGAGCTCCGGATCTCAGAAAACCCTAATCCCACCTAGCCCGCACCAGTTGCGGAGATAGTGGAGAAATCCGAACCTGAAGCAGACCTAGCGGTCCAAGTCGAATCTGGAGTGGATCTCCTTGGAGAGATTGAATCCCAGATCGACCCACCCGCTAAGGTCGAAATCCAGGAGGAGCGTAGCAACGACACTGATTCCGGCTCTTATGACGCTGGGACAGACATGCCTTTCCTAAGGTACACGCTGCAACGTATGATAATGCAAAACTCAGGCGTAGACACAATTCTCGAGACCATCAAAAGTTTCGACGAAGCTGATCGCGAGAGCCGCAGGTACCTTAGGAAGAACGCATAACACTTTGTCGGATACGTGGGATCCGGATCCGGCTCTGCCGATGCTAGAGACAACACCGACTCGATGCTGGAAGCAATTGGAACAAACGCTGACGTACCCACATCCTCGGATAAATCGATGGCGTCGGCAGATTTCCGAAAGTTCTCCGCGGAATATGAAGAGGAGTACAACTCCAAAGCTGCAGAAGAAGGAGAAGCCATGGATGAAGGATCCGGGGAACACTCTCCCAAAGCGTAGGATGACATGGAAATCAGAGATAATCCCGAGATCCAGAGGTCTAAAAGTACCGATCAGAGCTTGACTCCGGGAAACGGACCCAAAGTCGTCTTTGCTACCGGCGCTGCCAAGAAGGCAAAGAAGAAGAACAAGAAGAACAAGACCCCGACAAAATACCCTCTGACAGAGGAGGTGATTGCCGAGGAATACGAGGAAGACTCAGATGCAGCACTTATCCCAGAAGAGCTGAAAAAAGAAGAATCGGTGGATGGAAACATGATCACTGAAGGTGCGCGTAAACTCATCGATGCTGCATGAACCACACCTATCCCTATAGCTGCAGAGCTTACTGCTGAAGAGCTGGATGAAAGGGCCCAAGCCCTAGAAGCGTGTCGTCAACAACTCCTGGATGAAGCCAAAAACATCGAGGAGGAGAAGAAACGCATGACAACTAAGGAGAATTACATCTCTCGGTTGCATCAGAAGACACGGAAACGTTACACACGTGACAGTCAATTTCTAGAAGTGAACAAGGTTCTCTTTGAAGGAGATCCAGGGATGCCTCGTCTTGACAACAAAGGAGATCTGGTGTACCCAACACCGGTACAAAACACTGTCGCGGCTCGGGATATCCTGTCGAAAACCCAGGCCCAAAACAGGTTCGATTGGGCATCAAGCTACTCACCAAGGGTCTGGAGCAACATATGGCTGCGAAATCTGGAAGCGGAAAGCTGGTCTCCAAATCCGACCAATGTTACACAGACTCAGCCTGGAATGATATAAGGCCCCAGCGTGTTCCGGAACAGCATCACCGCTCCGACGAACGGGAAGACAACCACTCCAGAACCGGATCATCAGGACAACATCACAGATCTGCACGTGACTGGCGCAAGGTCGCTCCAGCGGCCGAGCAAGAGGCCATTTCTGCACTGTATCCAAGGAATCCTCCTCGACGAGAGTCGAACGATCGAAGGGGAGAAGATAAAGAGAAACGTCGGGAGGAGGATCGTCAAAAAATGCCACCTCCTAGACATGCAAGCCGTCCGACTGAGCCTCACCATAGTGGGAACGACGGACGAAGGAACGACGGAAACCATGCCGAGACAAGCCGGCAGGGGGCTCGTCGTAGTGAAGACCCTCCCCGGAACCGGAATAATGACGTCCCTCTCATTCATAACCCCCTTCGGAAGCTTCTATTTTGTTACGATGCCCTTTGGGCTGAAGAATGTAGGAGCTACGTACCAGCACACGATGTAGCGTTGCCTCCACGACCAAATCAGACGCAATACACGCATACATGGATGACATTGCGGTGATGTCCAAAAAGAAGGAAATGTTGATTTCCGACTTGGAGGAAACGTTCGCCAATCTATGAAAATACAACATCATGGCTTAATCCGAAGAAATGCTTCTTTGGAATTCCAGTCGGAAAATTGTTAGGTTTCATCGTGTCTCAAAGAGGCATAGAGGTGAACCGGGACAAAATCAAGGCTATACTCAATATTTCCAGGCCAACTCGCCTGAAGGACGTACAAAGACTAACTGGTTGCATTGCTGCAGTCAGTCGATTTGTAAGCCGGCTTGGTGAAAGAGCCGCACCATTATACAAACTCCTGAAAAAGACCAAGGATTTTGTGTGGACCGACGAAGCTGAAGCTGCACTACAAGACCTGAAGAAAGTACTCTCATCTGCTCCTATCCTTGCTGTGCCGGCACCACAGGAACCGATGTTTCTTTATCTTGCTGCGACAAACAAAGTCGTTAGTATCGTCATGGTGGTGGAGAGACTGGAGGAAAATCAGGAACACTTAGTGCAGCGTCCGACGTACTTTGTCAGCGAGGTTCTGGCAGAATCAAAACAGCGGTATCCGCACTATCAAAAGTTGGCTTACGGTGTTTTTCATATTGTAAGCTACGACACTATTTTCAGGAGCATCCAATTACCGTGGTGAGCACATCTCCCATGAGAGATATAATCAACAACAGTGACGCCACAAGACGTGTCGCCAAATGGGGCATAGAGCTTTCAGCTTTTGATATTGAGTATAAACCCCGGACAATAATCAAATCCGAAATCCTTGCCGACTTTGTTGCTGATTGGACAGAGACGAAGGAGAATATGACCCCCCATGAGTCGGAATATTGGACCCTTTACTTTGATGAGTCTAAGGCTCGAGGGGGCTCGGGGGCTGGCGTGGTGCTCAAATCACCCCAAGGAGATAAACTTCTATACGTGTTGCAGATCCACTTCACAACGACAAATAATATTGCCGAGTATGAAGCACTGCTGCATGGAATTCGGATTGCTAAGGATATCGGCATCCGACGTTTGATGTGTTACGGATAATCGGATATTGTTGCTCAGCAAGTGTCAGATATTTGTAATGCAAATAAACACATGGGAGCATATAAAGCTGTCGTGGATGATCTATCTAAATCATTCGAAGGGTTTGAGGTTCAACACATCCCTCAAGCAGAAAATGAGGAAGCAGATGCACTATCTCGGATAGGCTCTGCGCGGAAAGAGGTCCCGTATGGTGCTTTTTTAGAGCACCTCAAAGTTCCCTCAATAAAGGGAGTGGATGAGGAATATCCGACCAAATCCGACTCACCTCTAATAGCGGTACTGGCTGTAATCCCCAGCTGGACCCAACCCTACCTTGATTATCTGGTAGATGGCAAATTACCCGAAGACGAGGTTCTGAGCCGGCAGATCGTCCGACGAGCAAAAACCTATACTATAGTTAAAGGTGAGCTCTATAAGCGGAGTGTTTCTGGTTTTTTTTAGCACTGCGTATCTCCAAAAGAAGGAGTGGAAATCCTAAGAGAAATCCACGAAGGCGAGTGTGGTCACCACGCTGCAGCCAAATCTTTAGTGGCAAAATCCTTCAGACACGGTTTTTTCTGGCTTACAGCCAAGGCAGATGCCGAACGACTAGTCAAGACATGCAAGGGCTGCCAAAAGTACACCAAGCAAGCTCATGTTCCGGCTGATCAGCTATGAACAATACCTATAACATGGCCTTTCGCGGTCTGGGGGCTTGATATGGTAGGACCATTTAGACGAGCTCCAAGTGGATTTACTCACCTCTTAGTGATGGTGGATAAATTCACCAGATGGATTAAGGCTAAGCCCGTCACTAGTTGTGATGGAGCAACAACCAGAAGATTTGTCGAGGATGTTATAATCCGGTATGGTTATCCGCATAACATTATCACGGACAACGGGAGTAATTTCTCTATGGGAGAATTGGCCGAATTCTGCAACGAGCAAAATATCCGGCTTGACATTGCGTCAGTCGCACATCCACAGGCTAACAGACAAGTTGAAAGAGCAAATGGTTTAATCCTACAAGGCCTAAAACCGAGACTCGAAGCACCAATATGGCGTGCTACGGGGGCTTGGGCAGAGGAATTACCTTCTGTAATATGGAGTTTACGAATAACTCCGAACAGGTCAACCGGATACACACCTTTCTTCTTGGTCTATGGCGCAGAAGCAGTTCTTCCTAGTGATTTGATTCAAACTTCTCCTAGAGTGGCCATGTATATCGAAGAAGATGCCGAGATTTCTCGAAAAAATGATCTCGACTTAGTCGAAGAAGTTCGGTTTGTTGTTGAAATGAGATCAATAGCCTATCAGCAGAAGTTATGCAAGTATCATAGCCAGAGAGTCCGAAACATATCTTTTAATAAAGGTGATTTGGTTCTCCGGCTTGTGCAACAAAGAAAGCACAAACTTTTCCAGTATGGGAAGGGCCCTTTTTAGTTAGTCGAGTATTGCACAATGGTTCGTACTACTTAACTGACATGAGGCCAGTCAAAGAAAGACCTGCTACTGAGAAGAGAAAGAGAGCTGGAGGCAGTACAAATCTGGATGAGTTAGACAAACCATGGAATATTGCTCAGCTACGTCCCTTTTATTCTTAGTTTATCCTTCTTTGTAATCATACAATTGTACATGTTCTGTGAGAAATAAAAGTCTTGGTTGCCTCAAGTTTTTCTGAGAAGTTTCTACCATCTTATTTCCGAATGATCATGTCATAATAGAAAATCCTAGAATACTTGAAAGTACACTATGCTCATGTTTGTTCTGGTTTAGATTTATGATTTTAAAAATGCTACCTTTGGGTATAACTCTAAAAGTTTCTAGTCTATACTTTGGTTATTTGTCTGATTGCTGGATGCAGGTATTTTTCGAGTAGTGAGTTGTTGGTACTGGAAGCCGGCTTTGTTTCCGAGTTTAAACTGGTTTAGCAATTGAGCTCTATTGCTCAGCAAAGTTTCCGTGCAGAAGGTTTAGCCGGCTCACGAAAGGGACGAGGCGGAAAGCCAGATAGACGATAAGTATAGACAAAAAAGTATAAGTGCTTATGCAAACATTTTAGGCACACAAAAATTTAAAGATGAAAGTGCTGAATAGATCAAAAGCTTAGCACTAGCAAAATTACAGTACGGCATATTTATAGACCCATCATGTTTCTCAGAATAATACAATTGTTTCTGGCAATCTATGATGCAGGAGGAGAGGAAGGAGCTGCTGGCTCGCTAGATACATCGCCTTGATATCGTTCCGAGATGTCCACGTCCGACATGGTGTGGTCATCATCGGAAACTTCTGCTGATTCTTCGGGAGGCGGAGGCGGCGTGTCCATGCGGGTGAAGAAGGGAGTGTCGTAGCTGGTTAGATCAGCTACATGGAACCCATATCCGGCGTAGGAGTCCATGATTGCCTTGATGTCTTGCTCTTGTCCGTCTTCGTCCACCTTGCAGTACCCTCTGGTCACTTGTCAGATCTCCATGCTTCCTTGGTGGCTCATGACCATGGTGAGAGCGTTTTGCACTGCAGATCACGCATAGGACATGTTCCAATCCTGGACAAGTTGCGGCATCTCCTTCGCCTTGTCCCGCACCTGAAAATCTAACATGATATGCATGTCCGGAATCTTGAGAGCTTCGCCAATATCCTCAAGGGATTGGCGGAAGTCATAAAGCAGATCACCGACTTGGGTAAGCCGGTGGGTGCGAGGCTCGGCAGAGGTGGAGTCTGTCAAGTTCAGAGGACCTATACACAAAAACAATTAAGGAAATCCGACATTGAAAGAAGTCAAATAAAATAGACAAGTCAGACAGATGGAACATACCGAAGATGACATCGTCGACTTTGGTTTTCTCTTCCCGAAGACTCCGGAGTTTAGACCGGAGCACCTCAGAAAGGTCCTTCTCTCTGCAAAGCTCATTATTGAGGTCCGAGATTTTCAAATCTTGAGCCGCAATCTTACGATCACGCTCGTCGGTTGCCATGGAGGAGGATTCGAGAACTTGAGCGATGCTCTTCTCATGATCCACCTTGAGCTTATCCAGCTCTTGGCGAAGTTCTTTGTTCTCCACCACCAAGGTTTTGAGGTTCTCGGCCTCTTCAATCATAGCACATGATTGTTTCACCAGTGCTGTAAGTCAAAAAGAACAACAGTTCAACGAAAAAATTCGACTATGAAAACACAAAGACAAGGTTTGAGTCTCAGAATGTTTACCTTCGGTCTCATCCTTGGAGACCTTCAGCTCAGCATTTTCAAGTCGGAGAGCTCGGATCTCTCTCCGCTTGTTGCATATATTCTTCAACAAATCCTGGTTATATGAATTAACTTTCTGTAAGTCAGAATACCTAGAGTTAGAAGTCAACTAAAGACTCGGGCTAATATTTTAGCTAATATCAGCACGAGCCTTGGGGGCTACACTAGTTCATTCTTTGGCATCCTAAGGAAGCATAAACCCGGATTATATATCCTACTTCATGCTTGGGGCTAGAGGATATGGTATAAAGTACAATAAAGAAAAACGTGAGTTGGAATTCCGACTTACATGATGTTCATGTGTGAGCTTGCTCAGATATATGTTCACCTCGCTGGAAACTTTCTCGGCGAGGGTGAGTGGAATAATCGGAGGTGGTGGAAGCACACCAGCTCTAAGTCCCTCGTCACGAAGGCGAACTTGTTCAAGAAGGTCGGAATATTTGATGTCTTCCGCCTCTTGTGCTTCTTCTTCGGCAGAGAGATTTCTCTTCTCCAGGCACTGCCGGGCCAGTCGCTGGATCTCCTCCGCAGATTTCCGAGACAAGCCAAGTTTGGCAAGCCCCAGATTGGTGAGAAGGTTTTCGACAAAGGTCTCTGCCGAGCGATCATTACCCGAAGAGGGTTCTCCCTTATCAAAATCTAACTCACTCATGGTGATGTCAGTTTGCGATTCAAGGATCGCTGGCTCCATTAAAGGAGCCGGATCTTCTGTGACAGCTGTTGATGGAGTAACCACCGGTGTTGCAGAGGGTTGAGGGGTAGGAGTCAGAGGAGCCAAGGCAGGAGAAGCTATGGTCAGCTTCGTCTGCCGCAAGGGCTTCGAAGAAGTTCCCTTCCCCTTGCCCTTGATGAGCTGCTTAGCTCTGAGAATGTAATAGAATGGAAAACATTACATCTCGGAAGAAAGTTCGAGTAAGGTACAAAGGTGAAAAAGTTGTGTCGAAAAGTTACCTCTTCACGACTGGCACCTCCTTTATTCCAATAACCAATGTCAGAGCTTTGCGCTTCTTGGGCACAATGTCCGGCAATGGAACCAATTCAGCCTCCTGAGAAAACTCCGGAGGATATCCCTCGAGTGGAGCAAGTTCCGACTCGGGGTGGTCGGCAAGCTGAAAAAGAAAGAAAACATCTCAGCATTGCGAAACAATTTAAAGGTGAAACACATGGAAAGGGTTTATTGTTAAAAGCTTACTGGCACAACGGGGTTTTCCGCTGTGTGCATGTCCAGAAAAACCTCTGAGATCCTCCTCTCGATCTGCTCCCTTATCAGCCATTTAATCTGGCTTATGTAACCTTGCGATGTATAGGCTCTAGGGCTGATGCGGAGGGAATATTTTTTGGACGTTGTGATGGAGTGCATCAGTCGGCCTCCATGGTACTGGAGGGGTTGGATCCGGCGTGATACCCAACAATGGACTAAGTCGGATCCCTTCAGTCCTTTGTGTTTCATCAGATATTCGATCCGCCTTTTGGCAAGAAGCAGATCGTCATTGCGAGCCGGAGCAGCCTCGTCCCAAGATAATTGAGGCGTGGCAGCTCCGTCGATGAAAGCCGACAAAGCGGTAGCTTTGCCGGGAGCAGGAACATCCTTATGATAAAAGAAAGTGGATGGCCATTGTTTGACCGAGTCACTGGCTAGAATCTTAGGGTATGCGCGCTCACGCCTAACTGAAAAGCTAATTGTACCAGTAATATATGGATTACCGACAGTGATAGAATTTCTCTGGACATGGAAGTAATACCGGAACAAAATAAGACTTGGCCTAATGCCGAGAAACCCCTCGCACAAGGCTGCATAAGAAATCATCTCTAATATGGAATTCGGGGGAAGATGGTGGAGTTGTACACCATAGTGGTCTATCACCTCGGAAAAGAATTCTGAGGGAGGAAAGGACAAACCTCTGTCGAGGTGGGTGCCAAAGTGGACCTGCTCGCCGGCGCGCGGGTTAGGGATGGTTTCACCGGAGCCGCTCCGCCAGTCGCCGGTGCGGAGGAGCCCTTTAGTCTCCACGCCGCGGAGCTTCTCGTCATCTAGTAGGCAGGGGATCCAAACCCCGCGGTTGCTTTCCTTTTCTGCCGCCGCCTCCGTCGCTGCTGCCGCCGCCAAACCGGAAGAGGAAGAGGAGGCCATTTCTCTGGTGCGTCGGTGACCTAAGATGGGCGGCTCTGGGAGTTTTTGGGGAAAGCAGAGGAGCTCTGTGCACGAGGGAGATGTGAAGGAGAAGGAAACGGCGATGGAACAGGTGAAGAAGATGAGGGAAGAGGAATCCTCATCCCTTATAACCATCTAACCGCGCCAAGATTCGTGCAAATGGCACTTTATAACCGTCACGTGTCATGGAAGGAACTGGGAAGGACCCACGTGATGATTACGTCGCCTCGGTCTCCACGTACACATTGAAACGGCACCTCGGTTCCGTGAACGGTGGACCCACCAACGGTCGTGCTGACAAGATGTTTGTCAGATGACGTGACTTGACCATGACTGGTGTCAGGTGGCGTTAGAGACCAAGTACCGGCTTAAGTTTGAAAATCAAGCTGAGAAATCTGAAGTAACATGTTGATAGGTCCGACTTATTTTTAAGACCCGGATCGTATGTTTTGTTGTGAAGTTTCAGGAACCCTTCAAGATTCTGCAAGCCGAAGATCAAGCTAGACGATGATAAATCCGACTTTGGATCTTGGAGACTTCTGGGGGCTGCTGTTGGGGATATACTTTCTGGGTATCCTCACAGTTCCTCACTGACTAGGGTGGCCCACTTCGGGTTAGAGATTTGCTTCACGGGCGGCCTAGTCAGGGAGAAAAGACGGAGTCTAGTCCGGCTACGAGAAGACCCATAGTGTTACTTGTAGTTCAAGATGTACTCTGTAACCGACTCTTAGTCATAGCCGGATAGATCTCTCCTATAAACCCTAGGCCGGATATCTATATAAGCCGTCCTAGGGAGAGCCTTAATGGAACAACTCAATAGTCTACAATCTCAACTCGCACAGGCGAACCCTTGCAACCCATATTCCGGCTCTGCCGTATTACTGGATTGCTAGCAGGAGTAGGATCCGTCCAAAGCCGGCTGATTCGAACCTAGGTAAACTTGCGTGCTCACCGTCCCGGAACACCATACATCTCACACCCCTCTCTTTCGCACGCCTCGAGGACCCCTCATGGCGTACTTGTCATCAATCCGACGATAGTCCCGCTCTCATTGATTTTGTTATTGTTGACATGCCTGAAGATGCTACTGCCCCTATTATTTTAGGTCGTCCTTTCTTAAGAATTATTAAGGATTTGATTAATCTACATGAAGGTAATGTGAAGCTTCAATTGCCTTTGCGGGGTCCTTTTGTTATTCATTTCCCCAGGAAGAAGAAAGCCAATCATGATGAAAAGGAGGCCATCACTTTGAAGGCCAATTACTTTGGAGTGGGTGTTCCACTCATATGGCCTAAGTGAGTATTGTCAAGGTCAAGCTATTGACCATAAAAGAGTGCTCCATGGGAGGCAACCCATGTTAAATAAAGGTTTGACTTAAGTCTCATGACTGCCACGTGCTTATGACGCAATTGCTTCCGATTGCATTGAGGGGAATTCTACTAAAAAATGTTTGACTAGCCATTGTGAAGGTATGTGCATTTCTCAATGCAATTTCTCAGAAGGTAATCGATCAAGAAAGTCTATCAAGGTTACAAATTGATGTGGTCCAGTGTTTAGTCAGCTTCGAGTTGTTGTTCCCGCCATCCTTCTTCAATATTATGATGTACCTCCTAGTTCACCTAGTCGAAGAGATTAGAATTCTCGGTTCTGTGTTTCTACACAATATGTTCCCCTTCGAGAGGTTCATGGGAGTCTTAAGAAAATATGTTCATAAACGTGCTAGGCTAGAAGGAAGCATCTCCAAGGGATATGGAACAGAGGAGGTCATTGAATTTTGTGTTGACTTTCTTCCCGACCTTAAGCCGATTGGTGATCCTGAATCTCGGTATGAGGGGAGGATGACTGGAAAAGGCACACTAGGAAGGAAATCAATGGTATGTAGGGATGGGCATTCTTTCACTCAAGCATACTACACAGTTCTACCCAATTCCACCGTGGTGGATCCGTATATCGAGAAACACAAGAATATTCTATGCTCCGAAAACCCGGGGGAGCCTGACTCCTTGATTAAAGGGGAACACGAGAAGAGTTTCGGCAGTTGGTTGTAGAAACATCTCATGAATAACACCACTGTTGGAGATTAGTGATACGCCCATTTTGCATCACTATTCTATATCATAATTCACTGTTATTCATTGATATATTTAATATTAAGGGATGATACTTGTGTTATTTCATCTGTTTTTGCATGGTTGATGACTTTTGGAGCATGGACCGCTGCAGTCAGGATTCTGATGGAAAAGGTGCAGTTTGGAGGCAAAATTCGCGAAGATCAGAAAATCTGGGAAAATACATGGAAAATCCTATTTTTCGAGAAGACGAGGGAAGCCAGAAGGGGAGGCTGAGATGGGCCACAGGGGGCCCACACCACCCCCTGGCGTGGGCCAGCCTAGGCCGCGCCACCAGGTGGTGTGGCCGCCCTGGTCCACCCCTGGCTCTCCCCTCTGGCGTATATTATCCTCCCGAAACCCTAAGACTCGGGGAGCAACCACAGAAAGATTCCACCACCTCTGCGGGGCGGAAAACACCGAGAGACAAAGATCTCTCCGACAGACAGAATTCTGCCGGGGGAATGTCTTCTCGGAGAGGGGAGATCATCGCCATCAACACCACCATCAAGCTGGACTTCATCGGGATCATCATCATCATCACCACCATCATCACCATTAGCACCCTCATCACCATCTCCATATCGCTGTTACAATTGAGTTGAATCTTGCATAGTTCTTAGGGGAAACTTTCCCGGTGTTGATTACTCTTTGTAGTTGATGCTATTGAGTGGAACCATTGAATTATTGTTTATGATCAGATTGTTATACATCATTATTCCATCTTTGATCATGATCCATATGATGTCTTGTGAGTAGTTTGTTTTGTTCTTGAGGACATGGGAGAAGTCATGTTGTTAGTAGTGGAATTGTGTTGAGAAAGATTCAATAGTTTGATATTTAAGTTTTGCTGTACTTCTTCTAGTGGTGTCATGTGAACGTCGACTACATGACACTTCACCTATATGGGCCTAGGGGAATGCATTGTGTTTTTGGCTACTAATCGTAGGTGTTGCCGGAGTGATAGAAACCTGAACCCCCGTTAGGAAACCTTTGCACAAGGGACGTCAGCGTCTTAGAGTTTAAAGCTGTGGTTATGTTTCTATCTTAATTACCTTCTTGTACTTGCGGATGCTTGCAAGGGGTTTAATCACAAGTATGTATTAGTTCTAGGAAGGTCGGTACATTAGCACAGGTTCACCCACACAACACTTAGCAAACTAAAGAAGATTAATCAACTATATGAAGCAAAAGCACTTGATGATGTTCCCGTGTGTCCTCAAGAACATTTGGTCATCTTAAGTAATACAACCGGCTTGTCCTTTGCTGAATAAAGGATTGGGCCACTTGCTGCATTTATTCTTATTGTCTTTTATTTACTCGTACTTTATTTACTTGCATTATCAAAAACCCCTAAAACTCTGTTTGCTAAGTATTTACAGAGAATTCCTGATCCATACCACTAGCTAGCACCTTTTGCTCCTCGTTGGGTTCGGCACTCTTACTTATCAAAAATACTGCGATACACCCCCTATACGTGTGGGTCACCAAGACTATTTTCTGGCGCTCTTGCCGAGGAGTGAAGCGCTATTGGAGAGTAGAACTGGTAAAGGAAACTTCTACTGTGAGTATTGTTTACTTCTGTTAGTTGCTTTATTTTTAATATGGATAATTTGCTGAGTTTCTTATTTCGTAATGCTACTACCACTGATAAGGTAGTAGATGAACCATCACCTGCTGAGAATGATACTTTTAAAATACCTACAAGAATTATTGATCGTGTTATGGATAACTATTATGTTCGAGAGGAACTGTCCATCCCGGTGATCATTTGCTCTTTATACACGAGTTATGCGGGTTGTTCAAGTGTGCAGGTATTACTATAGATCAAGTTAAGAAGTTATTCTCATTATCATTGAAAGGAAGAGCTGTGGAATGGTATAAGCTGCTGAAGAATGGTCGAGCTCTTGAATGGGAGGAAATAGTACCTCTCTTTTATTCAAAGTTTTATCCTCCTAGTGAGATTCATAAAGATCGGAATCAAATATACAACTTTTGGCCTCTTGATGGAGAGAGTACAACTCAAGCTTGGGGGAGATTGAAGTTACTAATGCTCAAATGTCCCATTCATGAGCTCCCCAACTATATTATTATCAATAACTTTTATGCAAGGCTTTCTCTTCATGATAAGGATTTATTGGATGCTTCTTGTGCTGGATCATTCACTCGCATGGAAGAATAAGCTAAATGGGATCTTCTGGACCGTATTCAAGATAATGTTGAAGCATGGGAGAATGACAAATGAAGAAAGTCAGGTATAAATTATGATTATGAATGCATTGAATCTTTTATGGGAACTAATGACTTTCAAAATATTAGTAATGCTTATGGTCTTGATTTACAAGTTATTACAAATTTTTTAAGGCTTTTGCCTCTTATATTGAAATCCCAAAAAAGGGGTGGAACAAGTACCATCCACCTTATAAAGATGTTGTTGACTGTGTTCCTGTTGGGAGTACTAAGTTTTGCACTGTTGATCACATCTTACCTGAACCTTATATCGAGAAAATACCCTTCCCGGATAAGGTAAAGGATCATCGTATGATAACTAGTGTAATCACTAAAAGTGCAAAGAGAACTGTAAAACCTGATGAACAAATAAACATTGAACCTGTTGTAGCAATTGTGAAAGACCTTGTCACTAAAAGTATAGAAGATGGACACATAGTCTTTTGTGAGGATACTTCCAATATTGTCTCACATCCTAATAAAGCTAAAAAAGCTAGTGTCCCTGTGCTTTCTGTTAGAATTGGTGATCATTGCTATTATGGTTTATGTGATATTGGTGCAAGTTCAAGTGCTATTCCTTATGAGCTTTATAAAGAAATTATGCATGAAATCAGTCCCTGCGAATTGGAAGAGATTGATGTGGTTATTCACCTTGCTAATAGAGAGACCATCTCTCCAATTGGTATTGTGCGGGATGTAGAAGTTCTTTGTGGTAAGATTAAATATCCTACTGATTTTCTAGTACTTGGTTCAGCTGCTAGTAAAACTTATCCCATCATTTTTGGTAGACCTTTCCTAAGTACTTGTGGAGCTATTATAGATTGCGAAAGGGAAACATCTTGACTAAGTTTGATGGGGAATCTTATGAGTTTAATTTTTCGAAATTTACTAAAGAACCTTGTGAAAATGAAACACATAATGAGGATTTTAGAGTTGAACAACTTGCTTCTATCTCTCTTGCTCCTAACAATGCTTTGCAGCAATTTATGGAGGATCATGAAAGTGAAATCTTCATGGAAGAAAGAAATGAGATTGACGAGATTCTTCATCGTCAACCTAAAATGCTTAACCACAACTTACCTGTAGAGGACTTGGGTACCACGATGCCACCTAAAAATGATCCGGTCTTCGATCTAAAACCTCTCCCTGATGATCTTAAATATGCTTACATTGATGATAATAAGATATATCCTGTTATTATTAGCTCTAAAATTTCAGGGAAGGAAGAAGAAAGGTTATTGGAGAACCTGAAGAAACACCGAGGGGCTATGGGCTACACTCTGGATGATTTAAAAGGGATTTCTCCTACTATATGTCAGCATGTGATACACTGCAAATGTATCAATAATTTTTGATGTTCCATGCATGGTTTTATCTACTTTCTTATGTTTTGTCCACACTTTGGAGTACTTTTCATATGATTTCTTGGACTAACCTATTAACAAGATGCCACAGTGCCAGTTGCCTGTTTTCTGCTGTTTTTGGTTCCAGAAAAGTCAGAAAATGAATATTCTCAGAATTGGATGGGACAAAAGCCAAAGTTCATATTTTACCCGAAGACTCACGGAGACAGAATACGAGACGGAGAAGGGCCAGGGCCTGGCCACACCCCCCAGGCGTGGGTACCCCCAGGCCGCGACAGGGCATGGTGTGAGCCCCCTGGCTGGCCACCGACCTTGCCTCCTTCGCCTATATATTCCTCCCGAGGCAGAAACCCTAGATCATCAATCAGAAATCCACAAAAAGTTCCGCAGCGCCGCCGCCGCCGAAGGGGAGATTCGGGGGACAGAAAGTCTCTTTTCTGGCACCCTGCCGGGATGGGGAAGTGCCCTCGGAGCCATCTCCATCGATCTCCACCACCATCTCCATCACCATTGTTGATTCTCATGATCAGGAGGGAGTAGTTCTATCTCAAGGCTAAGGGTTCTACCGGTAGCTATTATTTCATCTCTCTCTCTATGCATGATCTTATTGAGATCATGAGCTTGTAATCTATAGATCTACCTTGCTACTCAAGTGCTTTAATAGATCTCTGCTCTCCCCATGTGTGTGAAAGTGACAGTGTGCACACCATGGTGGCACTTAGGCTAGAGATTACAAATACTTGTTATGAGTTATATTTGGAGTTGGATGTCTTTATGAAATTGTGGTGTTTGTTGGAACCATCTAGTGCTCAAGGTGACAGTGTGGGGTTATCTAGATGGGAAAGGCTTACTTTGAGGTGTGCTGTTATAGCCTTACCAATGATTAGGTGTCCAACCGGAGAGTAGTTAAGAGTAGTATCATAAAGAGAAGATATTTATATGAGAGTGTTCACTTGTGAAAGTATCATCCCTAGGCCTTGTTTCTAAGCACCGAAACACCGTTTGCTATTAGATCTATTACATGTTTGCTTGCTTCTATCTTTATTTCAGTTTTACTTTAGTCTTTTCGACGCCATCAAGCTATTTTCTATCACCGTTATCACTTGTATTTCACTATCTCTTCGCTGAACTATTGGGTGTATTGGGTGTATACATCTGACAAGTGTATTGGGTGTATTGGGGACACAAGAAACTTCTTGTATCTTGATTGCAGGGTTGCTTGAGAGGGGATACCTTTGACCACATCCTCCCTGAGTTCGATAAACCTTGGGTGATCCACTTAAGGGAAAACTTGTTGCTGTTCTACAAACCTCTGCACTTGGAGGCCCAACAACTGTGTACAAGAATAGAAGTGTGTAGACATCAGCATGCTATCAATATAGAACCAGATGCAAAGCCAGTGGTCGAGGACCAACAACGTTTAAATCCTAAGCTGAAGGAAGTGGTAAGAAATGAGGTATTGAAACTCCTTGATGCTGGTATTATTTACCCTATTGCTGATAGTGAATGGGTTAGTCCTGTTCATTATTTCCCTAAAAAGGGGGGAATTACCGTCGTCCCTAATGATAATGATGAGCTTATTCCCCAAAGAATAGTAGTAGGCTATAGAATGTGCATTGATTTCAGGAAAGTTAACAAAGTTACTAAGAAAGATCATTACCCACTACCTTTTATCGATCAAAGGTTAGAAAGGTGGTCTAAAAAGACCCATTTTTGTTTTCTTGATGGATATTCTGGTTTCTCTCAAATTGCTGTCAAAAAAAGATCAAGAAAAAACTACTTTTACATGCCCTTACGGAACCTATACTTATAGACATATGCCTTTTGGTTTATGTAATGCTCCTGCTACATTTCAAAGATGCATGTCTGCTATCTTTCATGGTTTTGTGAGGAAATTGTGGAAGTGTTCATGGATGACTTCTCCGTCTATAGAACTTCTTTTGATAATTGTCTGCACAACCTTGATAAAGCTTCGCAGAGGTGTGAAGAAACTAATATTGTTCTTAATTGGGAGAAATGCCACTTCATGGTTAATGAAGGGATTGTCCTTGGGCATAAGGTTTCCGAAAGAGGCATAGAAGTGGATAGAGCTAAAGTTGAGGCAATTGAGAAAATGCCCTGCCCAAGAGACATCAAAGGTATTCTTAGTATCCTTGGTCATGCTGGTTTCTATAGAAGGTTTATTAAAGATTTCTCTAATATATCAAAACCCCTCACTAATCTTCTTCAAAAAGATGTACCCTTTGTTTTTGATGATGATTGTAAGGAAGCTTTTGAAACTCTTAAGAAGACTTTAACTACAGCTCCTATCGGTCAACCACCTGATTGGAGTTTACCCTTTGAAATAATGTGGGATGCTAGTGATTTTGCTGTAGGTGCTGTCCTTGGGCAACGAATTGATAAAAAGTTAAACGTTATTCATTATGCTAGTAAGACTCTTGACGCTGCTCAAAGGAATTATGCTACTACTAAAAAAGAATTCCTAGTTGTCGTTTTTGCTTGTGATAAGTTTAGACCTTATATTGTAGCTCAAAAGTCACCATTCATACTGATTATGCTGCTATTAAGTACCTTACGACGAAGAAGGATGCTAAGCCTAGGCTTATTATATGGGTGCTGCTTTTACAAGAGTTTGATCTACATATTGTAGATAGGAAAGGTGCTGAAAATCCTATTGCTGATAATTTATCCCGGTTGGAAAATATCTCTTTTGATCCTATGCCTGTTAATGATAGTTTCCCGAATCAACAGTTGGACGCAATAGGGATAAGCTCACGAGGGAGCCCTTGGTATGATCATTATGCTAACTTTATTGTCTCCAAGTATTTGCCTCCAACTTTCACAGCTCAACAAAGAAGGAAGTTCTTTTACGATTTGAGGCATTATTTTTGGGATGACCCACATTTATATAAAGAAGGAGTGGATGGTATTATGCGAAGATGTGTTCCAGAATACGAACAAAAGGAGATATTGCGGAAATGTCATGGTAGTGCCTATGGAGGACATCATGCGGGAGATAGAACTACGCAAAAGGTGCTACAATCAGGTTTCTACTGGGCTACCCTTTTTAAAGATGCAAGAAAATTTGTGTTATCTTGTGATGAGTGTCATCGTGTTGGTAATATTTCTAGACGCAATGAAATGCCTATGAACTACTCTCTAGTTATTGAACCCTTTGATTGCTGGGGATTTGACTTCATGGGTCCTTTTCCTCCCTCGAAAGGTTATACTCATATTCTTGTTGCCGTTGATTATGTTACTAAGTGGGTAGAAGCCATACCTACGAAGAGTGCTAACGGGGAGAGCTCTCTAAAAATGCTTAAGGATGTTATCTTTCCTAGGTTTGGAGTGCCTAGGTATCTCATGACTGATGGAGGTTCTCATTTCATTCATGGTGGTTTTAGAAAGACCCTTGCTAAATATGACGTTAATCATATAATCACTTCAGCTTATCACCCCCAAACTAGTGGGCAAGTAGAGTTATCAAATAGAGAAATTAAATCTATCTTGCAAAAGACTGTTAATAGATCTAGAAAAAACTGGGCTAAAAAGTTGAACGATGCTTTATGGGCTTATAGGACTACCTATAAAAACCCTATGGGGATGTCTCCTTATAAAATGGTTTATGGGAAAGCTTGTCACCTACCTTTAGAATTAGAACACAAAGCTTATTGGGCAGTTAAAGAACTTAATAGAGATTGTAAGCTTGCTAGTGAAAAAATATTATTTGACTTAAGTTCTTTAGATGAATGGAGGAGTGAAGCATATGAGAATGCTAGACTCTTTAAGGAAAAAGTTAAAAGATGGCATGACAAGCGAATACTTAAGAGAGAATTCCATGTTGGTGAGAAAGTTCTATTGTATAGGTCTCGTCTCAGATTTTTTGCAGGAAAACTACTATCAAAATGGGAAGGACCTTTCGTTATTGAAGAAGTGTACCGTTCAGGAGCGATAAAAATTTCCTCTTTAAAAGACAACACTACACAAGTGGTGAATGGGCAATGACTCAAGCACTATATTGCCGGACATTCTTACAATGAAGATGTTGATGCTTTTCAAGTTATAACTCCAGAAAAATTTATCAAAGACCAAATTCAAAGAACTGTAGAGTCCGTTTTCGAATAGGTAACAGTTCTGGTAAGAAAAGTTCCGCGAAAGATCTGTCCAATTATATTTTTGCAGTTTTTAGCCAACAAGGAAAGCTATGAAGTGAAAGAGGGACGGAAATGGAGCCAGGGTGGCTCACACCACCCCGTGGCGCGGTCCCACCCCTGGCCGCGCCACCAGGTGGTCTGGCCACCTCGGACTCGGTCTCTGACCCGCTTTCTCCCAGTACCTTCCTTTTGTTATAAAACTTCGTAATATATGATCCCCTAGATCCCCCGAGGTTCGTATATCGTCTTCTCGTCATGTTTTCGTTTCGATCTATTTCTGCTAGGAACTATTTTTGAAAGCTTAGAAGCACAATGGTGTCTGCCAAGGATAAGGGAGAGGAGCCTATGGAGGAAGATCCCCAAGACCCCGGGCAGGAGGAGGAGATCAAGAGTGAAGATGAAGAGGAGACAAAGCAAGGCCAACATCCGCACACTGGCACTACCATTGCAAGCACTGGAGTGTTGACAAGATCTGCCAGGGTCAGGAGGACTGCACGGATGTTAACTGGAGGGAAACCTCCGCGTCACTGTTTGGCTCCACGATCACTTCCTCGACGCACCAAGAATCCTTTCCACACCCTTATCCATAAGCATCAACACCAGAATATGCCCAAGGAGAAATTACCCTCCAATTGGGATTTGCCTCGTTCTAGCCATGCAGGAAAAGAAGACTTCAAGGAGGAAGAGTGGGAAAAGAATCGCAAGAGCTGGGATCCACAACCTGACATGATCATGCACCGCATCGAGCACAACTCAGAGTTGATTCGTACTCTCACCTACAAGATCGAGGACTTGGGGAAACTGATCAAAGAGCTCATCGAGAGAATACCAACACCACCGAAGGAGTAATTCGTCATCAGGTTTGACATCCCCTTGGTTTGTTCCAAGCTTGGTGGAGTGTCGCGGTATCACATCACTATCTTTTATCTTTTTACCTTTTTAGTAGAGTCATATCATGAATAGATAAGTTATCATGTAGAATGGTTTGCATTGTGGAAGTGTCCCCTCTCTCGTTAGATATGTATCCCTTGGTGTGAGTAGCCGTTATGGAATATTAATGAGAAGTTCTATCATTTACTCTTTCACATATCTTATATTAGTTTTCAATTCGTGGTTATATGATTAATCTTGTTGTTAGTATTGGTATCACTTTGGGATCATTGAGTTAATTTAGTTCGTTTTGGCAAACCTGGCTTGGTCAATAGCAACACTATTTTTGAGAATTGAATGAAAAAGATAGAAGTACTCTTAAAGAAATATAATTTCATCATCTTTCTTTCTTGATTTGCTCAGAAGTTTAGTATTCTCTGGTTAAGATCTTTTGTGCTTCCAAGGAAGATTGCATGTTTGTTTTTATCGCTTGTATGTTTGTTTGTTTCCTTCAACTCTTATACTTGCTACCTAGCCTTGCTAGCCAAAAATCTGTACTGAGAGGGAATTCTTCTCGTGCATCCAATCCTTAAACCAAACCTATGCCATTTGTGTCCACCATACCTACCTATTAGCACTATTGCTATTTCAAGTAAATTCATGTTTTTATCTACCTTCCAAATTAAACTTGTCATGTGAAAATTAGTGATTAAAGCTCTCACGAACTTGATGGCAGACTTTACTTTCTTGCACTTAATAAAATTGAACCATTGTGCCCATCTATGTTGCGTATATGCTTGCGCTTTGTGAGTTGTGAATTAGCAGAACCATGTTGTCATGGGGAACACTTTCAACATTGCACTGGTACTTTGTACCTAGTTGATATCATGTTCTTTTGTCTATGGATGTCGTCGGTGTGAAATGAAAGGGAGCTTGTAAGTCCATGGAGTTATGCATGAGTGTTAGAGAAACACCTGGGCCGCCGGTCTAATCCATGTTGTCATGGTGGAAACCTGCAGCGTAACCATAATGAGCATTTATGAAGCATTCTTTTTATAAAAAAAGAGATAGAGATTGAGAAAAAGAAAAAAAAGAGATGAGAAAAGAGGAAAGAGAGAAAAAATCACCATATTCCCATGGTAAATAAGAATATTGCTGAGATGCTTGTTGTCTGCTTGCCTTGTCATTTTGATATGTGGATCCTTCCGTATCATCAGGCAAGGGGTACCCCGTTGGCGGTTCTCCATGATACAGATGTGCTTACTGTGACAAGAACTTACCGGTGACTAAACTTGAGTAGCATGAGGAGCGGCCCTCGTATTCAAGGGACATGAGATTTTCAATGTATAACTTGTCAAGCATATCCTCGTATTTGATCACTTTAACCTTAACCACCTAAAGATGCCTATGATAGGGGCAATGAGAGCTGAAAGCTAATAAGTACCATAATTTTTGGAAGCTCTTTATGAAACTTGAAATCCCTGCTTCCCTCTGCGAAGGGCCTTTCTTTTACTTTTTAGTTGAGTCAGTAAACCTATTCCTTTCTATCTCAGCAAGTATTTTGAGTTGTTGTGTTTCATTCATTCATATGATGATTTATTCAATCATGTCCCTTATGTTCCTTGTTTTGCACATTGCTCTTATCTTGGTGTTTACTACTTTGAAAGCTATCATTGAAAATCAGTTATTTGTGAACTCCAGCAAATTGTCAACTTTTCTTCGACCAAGAGCTAAGTTTGCCATTACCAATTATGGTTCACTTTATGTATCTTTATTATGTTTCCTTTCCTTATTGCAGGTTAAGTAATATAATAGTGAGTTGTCTTCTATTATGATCTATGTATTGATGAATGTGATGCTTCCTGTCCGTATTCTTTTATTGACTCTTCACTCCATAAACCCGAGGCCATATTTATTGAGCCCAGTTTCGCTTGGGGACAAGCAACGTCTAAGCTTGGGGGAGTTGATACGTCCATTTTGCATCACTATTCTATATCATAATTCACTGTTATTCATTGATATATTTCATATTAAGGGATGATACTTATGTTATTTCATCTGTTTTTGCATGGTTGATCACTTTTGGATGATGGATCGCTATAGTCAGGATTTTGATGGAAAATGTGCAGTTTGGAGGCAAAATTCGCGAAGATCAGAAAATCCGGGAAAATACATGGAAAATCCTATTTTTCCAGAAGCCAAAGGAAGCCAGAAGGGGAGGCTGAGATGGGCCACAGGGGGCCCACACCACCCCTGGCGCAGGCCTGCCTAGGCCGCGCCACCAGGTGGTGTGGCCGCCCTGGTCCACCCCTGGCTCTCCCCTCTGGCATATATTATCCTCTCAAAACCCTAAGACTCGGGGTGTGATGTCTACGCACTTCTATTCTTGTAGACAGTTGTTGGGCCTCCAAGTGCAGAGGTTTGTAGAACAACAACAAGTTTTCCCTTAAGTGGATCACCCAAGGTTTATCGAACTTAGGGAGGAAGTGGTCAAAGGTATCACCTCTCAAGCAACCCTGCAATCAAGATACAAGAAGTCTCTTGTGTCCCCAACACACCCAGTACACTTGTCAAGTGTATAGGTGCACTAGTTCGGCGAAGAGATAGTGAAATACAAGTGGTATAGATAATTATAAGTGGTAACAGTGCCAGAAAATAGCTTGATGGCGTGGAAGAGACTAAAGGCAAACTAAAAGAAAGATGGAATCAAGCGAACATGTAACAGATCTAGTTGCAAATGGTGTTTCAATGCTTAGAAACAAGGCCTAGGGATCATACTTTCACTAGTGAACACTCTCATATAAATATCTTCTCTTTATGATACTACTCTAAACTACTCTCCGGTTGGACACTCTAATCCATGGTAGGGCTATAACAGCACACCTCAAAGTCCGCTTTCCCCATCTAGATAACCCCACACTATCACCTTGAGCTCTAGATGGTTCCAACAAACACCACAATTTCATAGAAACATCCAACTCCAAATATAACTCATAACAAGTATTTGTAATCTCTAGCCTAAGTGCCTCCATGGTGTGCACGCTGTCACTTTCACACACATGGGGAGAACAGAGATCTATTAAAGCACTTGAGTAGCAAGGTAGATCTACTTGATTACAAAGCTCATGATCACAATATGATCATGCATAGAGAGAGAGATGAACACATAGCTACCGGTAGAACCCTTGGTCTCGAGGAAGAACTACTCCCTCATCATCATGGGAATCAGTAACGGCGATGGAGATGGCGATGGAGATCGATCGAGATGGCTCCGGGGGAACTTCCCCGTCCAGGCAGGGTGCCGGAACAGAGACTTTCTGTCTGCCGAATCTCCCCTTCGGTGGCGGCGGTGCTGCGGAACTTTTCATGGCTGGAGGCTGGACGATTTAGGGTTTTTGCATCGGGAGGAATATATAGGCGAAGGGGCAAGGTCGGTGGCCAGCTAGGGGGCCCACACCATGCCCTAGCGTGGCCTGGGGGGACCCGCACCTTGGGGTGGTTTGGCCACCCTATGGCCCCCCTTCGTCTCTCCTTCTGGCTTTGTGAATCTTTCGGGAAAATAAGGACTTTGCCTTTTGTCTCCAATTCCGAGAATATTCATTTTCTGACTTTCAACAACCAAAAACAGCAGAAAACAGGTAGCTTCATTGTGGCTCTTGTTAATAGGTTAGTCCAAGAAATCATATGAAAAGTACTCCAAAGTGTGGACAAAACACAAGAAAGTAGATAAAACTAAGCATGGAACATCAAAAATTATGGATACTTTTGCAATGTATCAACATCCCCAAGCTTAACTCCTGCTCGTCCTCGAGTAGGTAAGTGATAAAAAGAAAGAATAATTTTTGAGGTGACATGCACCATCATAAACTTGATCAAAGTATTTGTAAAACATTTAAAGATGGGATCATAGTACTTCAATCATAACATGAAAGACAAAGTTCTAGAAATAAGACAAATAAACTATGTTGCAACATGAAAAGGCACAAACAAAATATTAATGAATAACAATGCTTTGCAAGACGTTTGTTTGTTTCACATAAAGAAAACATTGCATAGTGGCATTCAGCTTGTCCCTCATAGAGTAGCAAACATAAATGCATAGGACACCTTCAAAGTTCATAAGAGTGACTAGATACAAATAGTTTAAAACAAGCAATATCAAAGTTATGCATCAATCAACAAGTCTTGGGACAATGCACATAGAACTAAGAATGGCCACTATGCTCTCAAAGTAGGTGCATAAAGGTAGAAGGTCGAGACTCAATAAAAAAGTAAAAGAAAGGCCTTCATAGAAGGAAGTAGGGATTCAAGTATTATAAAGAGCTTCCAAAAATTATGGTACTTTTTAGCTTTCAGCTCTCATTTGCCCCTATCATAAGAATCTTGAAGTGATTAAGGTTAAAATGAACAAACTATGGTGTATATGCTTGAAAAAGTATAAGTTGGCAATCTCATGTCCCTTGAATACGAGGGCCGCTCCTCATGCTACTCAAGTTTAGTTACCGGTAAGTTCTTGTCATAGTAAGTACATCTGTATCATAGAGAACCGCCAATGGGGTACCCCTTGCCCGACGATACGGAAGAATCCCCATATCAAAATGACAAGGCAAGTAGACAACGAGCATCTCAGCAATATTCTTATTTACCATGGGAATATGGTGCTTTTTTTCTCTCTTTCCTCTTTTCTCATATCTCTTTTTTTATTTTTTTCTCTTTTTTCTCAATATTTCACTCTTTTTTTAATAAGAAGAATGCTTCATAGACAGGTCATTATGGTTATGCTGCAGGTTTCCACCATGACAGCATGGATTAGACCAACGGCCCAGGCGTTTCTCTAACACACATGCATAACTCCATGGACTTACAAGCTCCCCTTTCATTTCACACTGACGACATCCATAGACAAAAGAGCATGATATCAACTAGGTACAAAGTACAAGTGCAATGTTGAAAGCGTTCCCCATGACAGCATGGTTCTGCTAATCCCCAACATATAAGTGCAAGCATATACAACATAGATAACACAATGGTTCAAGTTTATTAAGGGCAAGAAAAAGTAAAGTGTGCCATCAAGTTCGTGAGAGCTTTAATCACTAGTTTTCTCATAACAAGTTTAATTCGGAAGGTAGATAAAAACATGAATATACTTGGAATAGCAAATGCTAATAGGTAGGTATGGTGCACTCTTTGGAATAACTTGGTTTTAGGAGTTGGATGCATGAGTGGAAATCACACTTGGTTATGGAGGCTAGCAAAAGACTGGGAGCGACCAACTAAGAGAGCAATAATGGCCATAATCATGCAGAGCAACAAAACATCATTAATCAAAGCATAAAGTGATACTACAAGTTGAAAACTAAAGGACCCTCAAGGCTATGGTGACTTGGGATAGTCATAACATGGTGTGAGCATGCGCCAAGTCAACCCAAATAAAGCATCAAAGGATAATACCACAATACTATGCTTGAATATGCTAAAACAACGCATGATTCTTCCAAGGCACATTAAGCAATCTCAATTGTTTATAAAACTTCATGCTACAACAATAATCCCTAAGCATAAAGCAAAAACAATATCAAGCATGGCATGACAAAGCATAAGCCACGGTCAAAAAACAAGCTCTCTTTACCACTTAAGCATGAACTTCTCCTACTCTTTTCCAATCCAAACCAATCTTATTTGAAAACTAATGCATGAATGAGCGGGTCCAACCAAATTATTCAGCAGACTAAGAAAACCAAGCAAACGAAAAACAAAACGAAAAACAAAAAAGAAGACGCTCCAAGAACAACACAACTGTGCATGAAACAATAAAAATGAAGTGTTTGGAAGAAACCTGGGATTTTTATTGATGAAGAAGGGGATGCCTTGGGCATCCCCAAGATTTGATGCTTGTACTTCTTGGATATTTCCTGGGGTGGCACGCGTGGCATCCCCAAGATTGAGTTTTAGTCCATCCTTCATCTCATTACTCATTCCTTCCATACACCTGAAATTTTCCTTCATACAAAACTTCACACAATCTTTATTAGTAACATTAGTGCACTCAAGATAATAAGTCTTTGGGTTTAGTTTCAACACCAATAAAACTTCCATTGAAACACAAGCTACTGTAGCACTTCCCTCAAAAAGCTCAATTCCCCAAAAGAACTCAAAAAGGAACCAACAAAAAGCAAATGCAAATAATGGCAGAAATCTGTCAAAACAGACCAGCAGGTAAAGACGAATTTGTTCAAAGACATTATGTTGCTCAACTCAAAAAGTGTTGATCTAACGAAAGTTATATAACAACCTGGGGCAGAAGCACAAATATTCACACCTCAAAATGATGTACAGAGATTTTACACGAATTTTTACGGTGAAGAACAGAAATCTGTTTCAGGGCAGCAACTTTCCCAAGCATTACTTATCTCTCATTATAGGTTACTCTTGGCATAAAAAGCAAATAAAAAGGATAAGGAGCGGTTATTACAGAACTAACAACTTCCAAGACTCATCTAAAACTTTTGGGTTATCTCCCAATAAGTACTTTACTTTAACGCCTTTAAGTTAGGCATGATAGTTTGAGAAGATGCTCACATAAGAAATATGAATTGAAGTAAAAGAGAGCATCAAGAAGCAAACTCAAAGCACATTTAAGTCTAACCCACTTCCTATGCATAGGAATCTTGTAAAGAAACAAGTCACGAAAGCACAAAGCAACAAGCATAGGAAAGCAAAACAAGTGCAACTTCAATACTTTCGACATAAAGAGGGGAAACTTAATATTATTGAGATGCATAAAACCATGTTTCCCTCTCTCATAATAACTTTCAGTAGCATCATGAATAAAATTAACAATAAAACTATCACATAAAACATTTTTATCATGAGCCACATGCATAAAATAATTATTACTCTCCACATAAGCATAGTCATTCTTATTAATTGTACTCGGAGCAAATTCAACAAAATAGCTATCATTATTATTCTCATCACCATAATCATCAAATATAGGAGGCATATTTTAATCATAATGAATTTTCTCCTCAATAGTAGGTGGACTGAAAATATCATATTCATCATTGTAATCATCATATATTGGAGGTTTGGTATCATCATAAGCAATAGAATAGCTATCTTCCAAAGCTGGGAACTAAAAAGATCATTTTCATAAAAACTAGCTTCCCCAAGCTTAGACTTTTCCATAGCATTAGCAATAATGGTGTCCAAAGAATTCATACTAACAACATTGCTATTAGCATGCAAATAAAGTTCCATAGGTTTTTTAATTTTCTCTTCAAACACTTCATGTCCTAACTCAAGATAAATACTATAAAGCTCCCTAATTTTGTTGTTGTTTTCCATTAAGCCTAACTAGTGAAAACAAGAAACAAAAAGACAAAATTGCAGAATCTAAAGGAAATAACTTCGGCAAAAGCGCCAGAAAATAGCTTGATGTCTACGCACTTCTATTCTTGTAGACAGTTGTTGGGCCTCCAAGTGCAGAGGTTTGTAGAACAGTAGCAAGTTTTCCCTTAAGTGGATCACCCAAGGTTTCTCGAACTCAGGGAGGAAGTGGTCAAAGGTATCCCCTCTCAAGCAACCCTGCAATCAAGATACAAGAAGTCTCTTGTGTCCCCAACACACCCCAGGTGTATAGGTGCACTAGTTCAGCGAAGAGATAGTGATATACAAGTGGTATAGATAATTATAAGTGGTAACAGTGCCAGAAAATAGCTTGATGACGTGGAAGAGACAAAAGGGAAACTGAAATAAAGATGGAAGCAAGCGAACATGTAACCAATCTAGTTGCAAACGGTGTTCCAATGCTTAGAAACAAGGCCTAGGGATCATACTTTCACTAGTGAACACGCTCATATAAATATCTTCTCTTGATGATACTACTCTGAAGTACTCTCCGGTTGGACACTCTAATCCATGGTAGGGCTATAACAGCACACCTCAAAGTCCGCTTTCCCCATCTAGATAACCCCACACTGTCACCTTGAGCTCTAGATGGTTCCAACAAACACCCCAATTTCATAGAAACATCCAACTCCAAATATAACTCATAACAAGTATTTGTAATCTCTAGCCTAAGTGCCTCCATGGTGTGCACGCTGTCACTTTCACACACATGGGGAGAGCAGAGATCTATTAAAGCACTTGAGTAGCAAGGTTGATCTACTTGATTACAAAGCTCATGATCACAATATGATCATGCATAGAGAGAGAGATGAACACATAGCTACCGGTAGAACCCTTAGACTCGAGGAAGAACTACTCCCTCATCATCATGGGAATCAACAACGGCGATGGAGATGGCGATGGAGATCGATGGAGATGGCTCCGGGGGCACTTCCCCGTCCCGGCAGGGAGCCAGAACAGAGACTTTCTGTCCCCCGAATCTCCCCTTCGGTGGTGGTGGCGCTACGGAACTTTTCATGGCTGGAGGCTTGAAAATTTAGGGTTTTTGCATCGGGAGGAATATATAGGCGAAGGGGAAAGGTCGGTGGCCAGCAAGGGGGCCCACACCATGCCCTGGCGCAGCCTAGGGGGACCCGCGGCTAGGGGTGGTTTTGCCACCCTATGACCGCCCTTCGTCTCTCCTTCTGGCTCCGTGAATCCTCCGGGAAAATAACCACTTTGGCTTTAGTCTGGTCCAATTCCGAGAATATTCATTTTCTGACTTTCTGGAACCAAAATTAGCAAAAAACATGCAGCTGGCACTGTGGCTCTTGTTAAAAGGTTAGTCCAAGAAATCATATGAAAAGTACTCCAAAGTGTGGACAAAACACAAGAAAGTAGATAAAACCAAGCATGGAACATCAAAAATTATGGATACGTTTGCAACGTATCAGGGAGCGACCACAGAAAGATTCCGCCGCCTCTGCGGGGCGGAAAACACCGACAGAGAAAGATCTCTCCGACAGACAGAATTCTACCGGGGGAATTCCTTCCCAGAGAGGGGAGATCGTCGCCATCAACACCACCATCAAGCTGGACTTCATCGGGATCATCATCATCATCACCATCATCACCATTAGCACACTCATCACCATCTCCATATCGCTGTAACAATTGGGTTGAATCTTGCATAGTTCTTAGGGGAAACTTTCCCGGTGTTGATTACTCTTTGGAGTTGATGCTATGGAGTGGAACCATTGAATTATTGTTTATGTTCATATTGTTATACATCATTATTCCATGTCTGATCATGATCCATATGATGTCTTGTGAGTAGTTCGTTTTGTTCTTGAGGACATGGGAGAAGTCATGTTGTTAGTAGTGGAATTGTGTTGAGAAAGATTCAATAGTTTGATATTTAAGTTGTGGTGTACTTCTTCTAGTGGTGTCATGTGAACGTCGACTACATGACACTTCACCTATATGGGCCTAGGGGAATGCATTGTGTATTTGGCTACTAATCGTAGGTGTTGCCGGAGTGACAGAAACCTGAACCCCCATTAGGAAACCTTTGCACAAGGGACATAAGGGTCTTAGAGTTTAAAGTTGTGGTTAGGTTTCTACCTTAATTACTTTCTTGTACTTGTGAATGCTTGCAAGGGGTTTAATCACAAGTATGTATTAGTCCTAGGAAGGTCGGTACATTAGCACAGGTTCACCCACACAATACTTAGCAAACTAAAGAAGATTAATCAACTATATGAAGCGAAAGCACTTGACGATATTCCCGTGTGTCCTTGAGAACGTTTGGTCATCTTAAGTAATACAACCGGCTTGTCCTTTGATGAATAAAGGATTGGGCCACTTGCTGCATTTATTCTTATTGTCTTTTATTTACTCGTACTTTATTTACTTGCATTATCAAGAACCCCTAAAAATCTGTTTGCTAAGTATTTACAGAGAATTCCTGATCCATACCACTAGCCAGCACCTTCTGCTCCTCGTTGGGTTCGACACTCTTACTTATCGAAAATACTGCGATACACCCCCTATACTTGTGGGTCATCAATTAGTTGTACTCGTTGGCCAGGTTACCATCTTCGACTATATATACTTTCCAAGGGTACGAGATAAATGAGAATACATTTTAAACGATCGCCCAAGATAATAAGAGAACCAACCAAAGCAGTGGTATCCGCTTTGATGCAACAGATGGCAATGGGCAGAAGGACACATATTATGGGTACATAGAGGAGATATGGGAACTTGACTATGGACCTACTTTTAAGGTCCCTTTGTTTCGATGCAAATGGGTCCAACTGACAGGAGGCGGGGTATATGTAAACCAAAAGTACGGCATGACAACAGTGGATCTCAACAATCTTGCGTGCATGGATGAACCATTCATCCTAGCCAATGATGTGGCTCAGGTTTTCTATGTGAAGGACATGTCTACCAAACCGACAAAAAGGAAAGATAAGCAAAAGAATACAAAATACGATGAGCCAAAGTGCCACATAGTTCTTTCAGGGAAAAGAAACATCGTGGGAGTGGATGACAAGACATACATGTTAGAAGATTACAATAAGTTTCATGAAATTCCGCCCTTCAAAGTGAAAACTGACCCAAGCATCTTGTTAAATGATGAAGATTCTCCATGGCTATGGTGTAGAAGAAAACCACAACACTAGATGTTGGTGATGTGTAATAATGTATTAAACCTTTTATTTGAGACATAAATCTATGTAATGTATTAAACCTTTTATTTGAGACATAAAGGCCCCCCTTTTCATGTAATACATCTTGCTCAATCAAACTTGACGTCGACGACCGGGTTTTGAGCCGTGGGAGGTGTTCACCCAAAGAGAAGGAACCATCACAGGAGCATTGATCGGGTGAGGTCCCTGAAGAAGCTGCCAGGTATTGGAAAACCTGACCTCCAACGCATATATATAGCGGCGGACGTGCTCGTCCTCCTCCCTGACATGCCTCCGTACCACCTCCTCGTGGGTCGACTCCCTCTCCACCGCTCCTAGACAATGCGACCGCCACCAAAGAAGCTCTGGGTCGACGACAGGACCCGGATTCCTCACCAAGATACACGTCCTGGAAGGTAGCACCTCCCAGTGCCAACCCGGTGGAGCCCAGTCTCGGACATGCCCGAGGGAGCCTAGCACTCCGTCATTGCCACCAAGTTGTGGACGAACATGCGGGGGCATCCTAAAGTAGGCGGCGGGGAATGTGTGGATGTGTGGTGGGGAATGTGTGGATGTGTGGATGTGTGGTGGTCATGATGGTCGCCGACCTATATATAGAGAGAAAGGGCGGGAAAACGTGGCGGGAAAGCATGGCAGGAAAATGTGGCAGAAAAACATGGCGGGAAAACGTGGTGGGAAATATATTTAGCCCCGAATGGTGTCTCCAACCAGGACAAAAGGTTCATCTTTAGTCACGGTTGGAGACACCAACTGGGACTAAACATGGGTGGAGACACTATAAATTTGTTAGCTTCCCAGCACAAGAATAGAACAACATCTTCATAGTTCGGGAAAGTTGTAGAGAGACCAACACTAGTGGAAATGATCCATTAGTCCCGGTTTCCTAACTGGGACTACGGAATCGGCACTAAAGATCCCCCTTTAGTCCCGGTCCAGCCACAAACCGAGACTAACACTTGATGGCTCTGAAATATAGCCATCTACGTCCACATTTAAACATGATATTATTCATACTTTTGGTGAAATATCTCTCTAAACCCTACCACTAATGTCCAATATTCAGAGGGGTATGCAATACTTTATTTTATATTTTTCCTACACAGATAATGTCGTTTAAAGGAGGGAATCACTACATTAAAGTCAAAGATACGAGATTTCCAACAACCAGAAGAAACCAGGAGCCGTAAAGCGGAGGCAGACGCTTTAACGACCAACTATATGATCGGAGCAAAATTCCGGCCGTATAGCTCCAGTCATATAGTTGGCGCCTGCACCATTAGGTCAAATAGAATAACTTTCGTGAAGGGATCCCTATATAAAAAAGCCTTGGGCGACGAGAAAACTCTCTCCGACCTTGCCAAAAGTCTCTGCCACAGATCACCAGCCGCCTCCAGATCTCAAAAGCCTTCTCCATCTCCATAGCCATATTCGACCACTTGTAATAGTAGATCTCTTCTTTGATTGGCGACATTGTAAGACTATTGCTATCAATCTTATGATTTTCATTACAATGTTTGAGTAATTCTCCTTTGGCTAAGGGCTTCGGCCTAGCCATGTAGCAATTTTGCATGTTATTTATCATAGATGAGATCATGTATTAGTTTGTATGACATGATGATTATTGTATCCTCTCTTGCCTCAATCCAAGGACTTGTCAGGTACCCAATACCCCGAGGGTTGAGACTGTTATAGGGAGTATGAGTAATGACTGATCTGCAGGTTGGGAACCCTAGTGACATAAGGGGTAGTATGGTTGTATGTGAGGGATTTGCTTGGGATTAACGGTGACATCACTATGCATATTATTAGTTCTCTTTCTTCTATGAATGAGACTAGTAGGTTATTGCTATAAGTGGTCGCGGAGGCAATAGAAATTATGGATGCACTGCCCACATATAATTTACCTTGCTCTAACAAGTACATGCATACTTTATTTCTATATTTTATTCCCATCAGATGTTTTGCACAGCTACAGGTGAAACCGAACGCCCTAGGCCGTCTCTCTCCATCATTGACAACAACAAAAAGACGCAAGCTATTGGTCCGGTAAAAACACAAAAGGAATTCTAAAACTCCTGAAGGTCTATTAAAGTAACTTCACTATGCATTCGCTTCCCGAGGATTCGATAACCTAGGTCTACTAGGGAAAAAGAAGCTATACTACATCCGTAATCCGGATCGAAGATATTAACTCTTTTTCTGGCGCTGTTGCCGGGGAAGCAATAGCTACCTTGGTGAGGTTATTAGGAACCTTGCTAGTTTTAATTCTTGTTTTGAATTTTGTTAGTTTGCTTTCAGTCTTTATTTGATAAACCAAAAAAATTAGTTAGCCTTTAAATTATTTCTTTTACTATTATAATTCTTTGTTTAAGAAAACCCAAAAGCATAGAAAATATGGCTGAAAAGAAGCTTGGTGAGTTTGCTACTCCCAATAATGATTCTTTGCATACTCCTATTACTCAGCCAGCAATTGATGCTGATGACTATGAAATTAAGCCCCATTACTTAAGCTTGGTTCAACATAATCAATTTGGAGGCTCCGCTGTTGAAGACGCAAGTATGCACTTGAATACTTTCACTGAAATATGTGATATGATGCGTATTAAAGATGTTGACCCCGATGCAGTCAAATTGCGTTTATTTCCTTTCTCTCTAAGAGGGGGAGCTAAAGAATGGTTTCTATCTTTGCCTAGAAACACTATTACATCATGGGTGGGGTTTACTTCTTTATTTATGAATAAAATTTTCCCACCTACAAATACTATGCAACTCCGATATAATATTACTGGCTTTAGACAGGAAGAGCGTGAGCCACTAGCACTTGCATGGGAGAGGATGAAAGAATGCTTGAGAAACTATCCTAGTCATGGGATGGGAGATTGGTTAATCCTCCATTTATTTTATAATGCTCTTAATCGTGTGTGTAAGTCTATGCTTGATACTGCACCTGGAGGAACGTTTATGGGTAAACATATTACCGAAGCAAAGCAGCAGCTAGACAATATGCAAGACAACCATGCTCAATGGCACGTGGAAAGATCAAACACGAAGAAGGTGAACTCTATTTCACCAGAAGAAAATGAAGAACTCAATGCTAAGTTGGATGAGCTCATACTAGCCGTAAACGGTAAGGAAACCCAGGTAAGAGCCACCCCTGAAATAAATATTGAAGAAATATACTTCAGAGCTCGTAATGATTATAACCATGCTTGGAAGAAGAGTTACAATCCTAACTTTCAGAAACATTATTCTAGTCCTACAGGTAACTCTAAAAATAATATGGGAACTAGTAATGGTAGTCTCCAAGAAACACTTAAGTCTTTTATAGACTCACAAAATGAACAAAACAATATTCTTTTTGAAATAACGGAGAACCATGATGCTATGCTTGGTAAATTATCTAACCAAGCTGTTAGTTTGAGAAATGATTTGCAGGCCCTCCAAGAAAGAACGAGGATCGTTGAGTCACAGCTAGGTAAGATAACCGAGATTCAAACTCTCATTCTAGCCAAATTTGTAGGTAAAGTTGAGCCCAATGCTGTTGAAGAACTTAAAATGATGAGGATCCAAAGGGAGGAGCCTGAAGAACTTGACTATAGTAATGCTCCTTCACCAAGCTACAGCATTGAAGATCTTGTAAAAAGGATCAATGTCAAGATTTCGGTAAGTGAAGGTAGTGAGGAAGCTATGTACCAGCACTTCATTAATCAGGTAGCAATAAAGGAATGTGAGCTTGAGGAAGAATATAAGAAAATTGCTGAAAAAATTCCTGTTAAACTAGATGACATATTTGAGCCTACTATTAAGATTAAAATTGGAATCGATGAGATAGCTGCAGTTTGTGATCTAGGTGCAAGCGTCTCAACAATTCCAAAGAGTCCTTTTTAACAAGTTAAATCTTGGCTCCTTTGAGATCATTGAATTAAAATTGCATCTAGAAGATTCTACCTACAAACAAGCTATAGGAATTAAGGAGAACACTTTAGTATACATTAAAGGTTGTCCCGCTCTCATTGATTTTGTTATTGTTGACATGCCTGAAGATGCTACTGCTCCTATTATTTTAGGCCATCCTTTCTTAAGGACTATTAAGGATTTGATTAATCTACATGAAGGGAACATGAAGCTTCAATTGCCTTCGCGGGATCCTTTTGTTATTCATTTCTCCAGGAAGAAGAAAGCCAATCGTGATGAAAAGGAGGCCATCACTTTGAAGGCCAATTACTTTGGAGTGGGTATTTCACTCATCTAACCCAAGTGAGTATCGTCAAGGTCAAGCTATTGACCATAAAAGAGCGCTCTATGGGAGGCAACCCATGCTAAATAAAGGTTTGAGTTAAGTTTTTAGATTTAGTTTAAGTTCATGTTTAATAAAGAGTGCTAGAAAACTCCATTTGAGGAGAAGAATTTCGGTAGTACTTAAAATTCTACTACATCCATGCTGTTGTTGGTCGACAATTTTTACTGTCAATTTTTTGTCAGCAACAAGGTATATCAATAAGGGTGTGTTTGGTAGCCCAAGGCAACCCAACAATTCTCGTTCCATCCAAGATTTTTGAGTATTCAGTTGTTTGGTACACTAGTGGAGAATTTCTTATCAGTGGAGCATATTTTTTGCTATCTGTGGTGCATATGGAATGCGCCACTACTGTTGCGCCACTAATAATTAAGTATCAATAGCGCATATCAAATATGCCCCATTGATAATGAGACAACCAGTGGTGCATCTTCAATATGCGCCATTGATATTTTACTAGTGGAGCATTTCTACATAATGCGCCACTGATAACATATGTGCCACTCGTAAATTAGCAGATGCGCCACTGATATTTACAACAAGATAACTCAATACAGCTCTTCTCTGGTATTGTTACTGGTATTATACTGTATATTATATAGGTATACAGTGTATTATACAGGGTATTATACAAAAATAGCTGTAGAAAGTAGTACAAATGATGCATTCTACATAGCTTATCGAAACAGAGATATTATAAACACAATTATAGTCATCAAATCAATTAGAACCCGATATAGTGACATGTGGCTGAATTATTTACACAAGTGTTGGAGGATACAAGTTGATATCATCTCACATTATCAAATAAAGAGGTCACCAGCCCTAAATATATGTTGTTGGTCATAGGTGTCAATTGACCATGCTGCTATAGTGTCGGTCCGCCCCTGATTTCAGGGATCAGTTGCACAGAACCACAGATGGAGGATCATCTTGGTTTGGATCGAGCAATTCTATTCGGCTAATATACCTGCATTTGTCAATGAAGAGGTCCCAGACATAGAGTTTCTAGTAAGATCTGTCTAGGTATTCGACATGGTGTGCGAGATTGTAGCACCAGGAACGCCTGCAGTGAGTTAAACAGTTAATAATGGGGCAGGAAGCCAAGCACTGATAAAGTGCAAACAACATCATCACGACTGACAGGGATTGCAGTTTGTATTATCACGCACATCAAACAAAAAAGAATGCAAATAAACTAACGGAAGAATGGCATTTTTGGGAAATTAAAGGGAAATGTGTTTCTACTGTAGATATTTCGAAGATAACTTCTACAAATAGGAGCAGAAAATGTGCATAAGAATAAAACACTTTGTGTCGCAACAGAACGTAGATCCGCTGATGTACTAATGGGCATATAGGCCAACACAGGAATATGAAAAAGCATAACCTAGTGGAGCCATCTGGGCCAAGGACCCCCAGCCGCCGCCAGCCACGACGCAACCGCCGAACCAGCGGGGGCACGGACACCGCTGCCGCCACGCCAGATCGCGGCCAGATTCACCGTCGCCGCCACGCTACCAGATCTTTGCCCGGCGACGCCCCGAGCAGCGGCGGCAGGTGGGAGACTCACGAGGGGGAGTTCGGACTAAATAATGTTTTCGTTCCATAGTTGTTACAATAAAACCCTGACCATGGCAGGCCTTACTTGGTCTTCACCTTTTCGCTTTGATGAATTGCTACGCAAATCTTCTTCCAGCTCCTAGCGGCGATCAGTGTTGGTATCACATCATTTGATTCCACTCAAATTATGAGAGATGCACACCATATGGAGGAACTCTCACTATATTGGCCTTCTCAAGCTTTTCACCCATTTCGGCAATCAATGCCAATGGGGGAGAAGTTTTAGAGGGTTTTAGGGAATTTGCTTGTGTATTGTGAGTTTTGTACTTATACACTTGCCTCGTGTGCTTTGCATCTTAGTGTGTTGCTCGGCATCTTGTATATATAGAGGAAACTCCACCACCGGTAATGGTTGGCAATATATGCAATGAAATTCAAGTTCATCCACATGTGCATATATTGTGGGGGAGTTTGCTCTATATATTGTGGTTGTAATAACATCACATACTTGTGTAGTATTGGATGTTAGGACAGCCGTTTTGTTTGGTTAATTCATTATATAAACCCTCTAAAAGTGATTGTCATCAATTACCAAAATGGGGGAGATTGAAAGTGCATGTATGCCCCCATGTGTGGTTTTGGTAATTAATGAAAATCTTTATGGACTTATGTTTGCATTGAGTTTTACTTGTAGGATTTGTCCATAGGCAATGCTGGCTTCAAGGTTGGGAGAAGAAGAAAGTAGAGAAGATCAAGTGTTGACCAAGGTTTTAATGAGTGATTCGGAGATTGGTCAAGTAAGAGTTGGGGCTATAGCAAGTGTGTCTTGAAGAATAAAGTTGGAGTGATATCTCTTATGTACCTTCAAGACACCAACATAATGAAGAAAGAAGAAATGATGTGCAAGTTCAAGATGAGTCATCTCGAAGAGATCATTTGCTTGAAGCTTGCCATCCTATGGTGATCATGGATATGGGAAGATGATATGCCCAAAAGAGAAGCTCTACCATAGTGGAGTATGGGGAGCAATTTGCAAGTCTTCCCCAAGCTAGCGCAACCAATCAAGAAAGGTGTTCCATCTTGAGGTGGAGAAGATCATCATCATCAAAATCAAGTGGAATATGCGCAAGGCAAAGGTATGGTCTTGATAGGGTGTCCTTCTTACCGGTCTCGTGGTGCTAGTTGGAGAGACCGGTTTGTAGGATAGATAACCGTTCTATCAAGAGGGGCTCTCGAGTGAGTAACTTGATCATATCCTTCGGAGAGAGAGCTCAAACCTTTGCATTCTTGGCATCATCTTTCTTGGTTATTATTTGGATCTTATCCATGTGAGGTTCTAGAGCTTGTGGTAATATTCATAACAAGCTCTAGTTCATCGAAAACGGATTTCCCCTTATACCTTATTGCGTTTTTGATCATGGAGGTTTTTTCTGGTTTCTCACCAAGAGAGGTATCTCACATCATAATACATGAAATGTTCTCTCTTGGTGGTATCCAATATTTCGACTTTATGTTGGGTAGCTCTTGTCACCCCCTTTCCAACAAAATTGGTTTCAGGTCAATCGGAGTCCGGATGCAAATGTTATAATTGTTACAGTTTTGTTGTTTCCATCAGTTTTGTCTCTGGCAGGTTTTTCAGACCGGAGTCTCCGGTGTGCAGACACCGGAGTCTCCGGTGTGGTCCGGAGTTTCCCCACAAGTCTCCGGAGTGGATCAAAGTTGAAGACCTGGGTCAGCCACATTGGTGGTCCGGAGCAAGGTCCGGAGACTGAACCGGAGTCTCCGGTCCAAGCCCCTGACCGGAGTCTCCGGTGTGGTTGGACCGGAGTCTCTGGTCCACTTGGCCCACAAAAGGGCTGGGTCATTCTGTTTGGTCGTCCGGAGGCTGGTCCGGAGATGGGCCGGAATCTCCAGTGTAGACCGGAGTCTCCCGTGTGCAGGCCGGAGTCTCCGGTCTGACTCTTCTCCAACGGTCAGAAAACGGTTAGAAACCAGTGGGCGTATAAATATGGGACCTCTTCTTCAACCTCAAGCTGCTCGTTCCAGAAACTGAAGAACGCCATTTTAGAGCCACAAAAACTCCAAGATCTCTTCATCCAACCACCCAAACTCGCTGATCTTTGGGGAATCGGAGGAGGAGGCCTTGATCTACAGCTTCACCAAGAGAGATCTTCATTTCCCCCTCATTCACTTGAGGCCCCTTGCTCTAGGGTTTCATTGGAAACCCTAAGCCTTGTTTTGGTTTGAATTGATTCTTACAAGCTTGTCTTTGATTGTTTGACAGCTTGCTTGTATTCGGGAGCCTCCAATTAAGTTGTGGATGTGTGCCTCGAACTTGTTGTAAAGGTGTCGGCTACCACCTCGAAGGTTGCCGATAGTGGAAGGGTGGATCGATCCCATTCGGGTGAGATTCATCGGAGAATAAGGGAGGCCTGTTGTGGCGTTGGTGGTTTGATACCACCCCCTCTCCAAACGAGACGTACTCCATTGTTGGGAGGAACTCGGTAATAATCGTCGTCTTCGCGTGCCTCGGTTATCTCTATACCTGAGCTCTTACTTATGCACATTACTTTGTGATAGCCTTCGTGCTTGAAGTCTATATCTTGCTATCACATAGTTGGTTGTCTTGCTTAGCATAAGTCGTTGGTGGACATAGGTGAACCCTAGTTGTTCTAGGTTTTGTGCTTAACAAAGAAAACGCTAGTTTTATTCCGCCTTTGTTAAGACCATCTCGTAAAAGTTTTAAATCGCCTATTCACCCCCCCTCTAGGCGACATTTGTGTCCTTTCACGAACTATATGGCGGGAATGAAAATTCTGGCCATATAGTTCCGGCCGTATAGATATTAGTGCCTGCGTACGAATTCTTTTCCAATGTACTAAGAGTTTAATGACCAACTATACAACAGGAATAAAAATTCCGGCCAGATAGTTCCGGTCGTATAGATATCGATGCCTTTCTATATTTTCTTTCGCAAGGACAGACAGTTTAATGACCAACTACGCGGCAGGAAAATTCTGTTTCGGCCGTATAGTTGCACCGCCAGGAGGAAACCCTAATATTCTAACAGAAGGCCAACTATACGGCCAGAACACATTGTTCACCGGGGTGGGGCCGTCACCCTCGTACCGGCGAGCTCCCTTTCCCACCGGTTAGCGAAGAAGGCATTCTAGGTGTCGTAGTTGTCGGGATCCCAATGGGGATCCATCCGCTGCTCTGGTGTGAGCTCGAGGTAGAAGTTGTTCATGATGGCCGCCTGGCGGGCGGAACCTTAAGGCACAGGAGGGACATGAACTCCTCCAGCGCTCAGCATCCAGTCGGTGGGCAGTCGATAGCCTTATGGGCATGGGTAGCTAGAGGCCCACAACGCCTCGGTCTCCTCGAGGGTCAGAATGGCCCACTATGCGGTGTCCATTGTTGTGAGAGGGGAAGATGTGGATCTGTGGATCGCCATGATGGCCAGCCTAGATATAGAGGGAAACAACAGGAAAATATGGCAAGAAGCGGAGGGAAATGGCGGGAAATATCTTTAGTCCTGGTTAGTGGCTCCAACCGTGACTAAAAGCCTCGGGTTAGTGGGAAAGAGCGAGAAAACATGGCGGGAAGCGGTGGGAAGTTTAGTGAGATTAAAAATATGCAAAATATAATAGTTAATGCATTTTTGAATTGAAAATGGCAAAATGGTTAATAGTTTGACTAGTTAGAATAATTATTTTATAAAACAGAAAATGGATTTGGATTACTTATTCAAATTCAAGAATTTTTTATGTTGAAAGTTTAGTGAGATTCAAAAATATGCAAAATATAATCGGTAATACATTTTTAAAATGAAAATGGCAAAATGGTTAATAGTTTGACTAGTTAGAATAATTATTTTATGAAACAGAAAATAGATTTGTATGGTTAAATTTTAATGTTGAAATTTTATTGAACATGAAACATGAAATAGATTTTATGAAACATGAAAAGAACTTTTCATGTTGAAATTTTTCCCAAATACATAAGTATGCAAAAACTGTATAATTCAAATGTTTAAAAAATATAATAGTATGCAAATTGATTTTTTTTGAAAAAATAGGCGCCAACTTTTTCCCAGCGCGCGCAAATTTGGGCCTTTACTCCCGGCCCAAAACACTAGCCAGGACGAAAGGCTCTGCAGCCGAAAAGCCAGCCCCCCTTTAGTCCCGGTGCATTGCTCCAACCGGGACTAGAGGGGGGGTATTTATAGCGCCGCTTCTTTCCCGGTCGAATCCATCGACCGGGACTTGGAGCTAGCATATTGCAAGGAGAAGCACCAGCACCGCTAGGCTACCAAATCGTCGGTCGCCACCGCGCCCCTCCCCGGTTGCCACGGCCACCGCTGGCCCCTCTGTCGAGCGCGTCCACCACCCTCCCCGTGCCTCCCAGCGCCCCTCCCCTTGCCGGCTGCCACCGCCACGAGCTCCGTGGCCGTGGAGGAGGCCCTGATCTACAGCTTCACCAAGAGAGATCTTCATTGCCCCCTCATTCACTTGAGGCCCCTTGCTCTAGGGTTTCATTGGAAACCCTAAGCCTTGTTTTGGTTTGAATTGATTCTTACAAGCTTGTCTTTGATTGTTTGACAGCTTGCTTGTATTCGGGAGCCTCCAATTAAGTTGTGGATGTGTGCCTCGAACTTGTTGTAAAGGTGTCGGCTACCACCTCGAAGGTTGCCGATAGTGGAAGGGTGGATCGATCCCATTCGGGTGAGATTCATCGGAGAATAAGGGAGGCCTGTTGTGGCATTGGTGGTTTGATACCACCCCCTCTCCAAACGAGACGTACTCCATTGTTGGGAGGAACTCGGTAATAATCGTCGTCTTCGCGTGCCTCGGTTATCTCTATACCTGAGCTCTTACTTATGCACATTACTTTGTGATAGCCTTCGTGCTTGAAGTCTATATCTTGCTATCACATAGTTGGTTGTCTTTCTTAGCATAAGTCGTTGGTGGACATACGTGAACCCTAGTTGTTCTAGGTTTTGTGCTTAACAAAGAAAACGCTAGTTTTATTCCGCCTTTGTTAAGCCCATCTCGTAAAAGTTTTAAATCGCCTATTCACCCCCCCCCTAGGCGACATCTGTGTCCTTTCAATTGGTATCAGAGCCCGGTCTCTCAATTTAGGCTTCACCGCCTTGAGAGTAAAGATGTCGGCTAGGGGATTAGTGCACAATGAAATAGTCACATTCGATGGCACAAATTATGATATATGGAAAACTCGTATGCTTATTCATTTTTGTGACATGGACCCAAATTTGGAGCGTATTGTAGATATAGGTTTTTCTCCTCCTAAGGATTTTGAAAATCTATCTTGTGAGGATGAGAAAAACTTATATCTTGATGCTCAAGCTTCTAATGTGCTTGTTAATGCTTTGAGCTATGTAGTTACATCTTCAATTATTCCTTTTTGGAGTGCTCATGAGTTATGGACAAAACTTCAAGATAAATATGATGTGTCCAAAATTATTGAGGATGATTGTATTGCTTCCACTTCCGGTCGAGATGAGTTCTCATCTTCTTCCACTTCACCAACATGTGAGTTGTCACAAGGTAATGATATGGTGAGTGGTGATAGAACTTGCCATGTGGATAGTGAGCTAAACATTCATGATCCTTCATATCTATCTTGTTGGAATGTTGTATCTTTGGGCATGAACACTCGTAGTACTATATGTGATTTACATCCTAGTGTTGATTTCCCTTGCATATCATGTAGAAATGGATTGAATATAGCTCATGATGATATGCTTGCTTTGCCTTGTTGCCATGATAAATGTTCTTCTATTTCCTCTAGTACTTGTGTTGCTAACCATGTAGAGGAAATAGAAGAATGTGTGGACCAAGGCAAGGTTGTGATGGGAGCTTCAAGTGTTCCCCCATCATCACCTTCTCCCAACATTCACTTATGCCTCATGGCTAAGGAATCAAAGGTAACTTCTCCTTTGGATCCCAATGCACCTAATGATGATGTGAATGTTGACTTAGATGAAGTAGAAGATGATGTTGCTTCTTTAAAAGAGAAGGGGGATCTTGTTCTTCGTGCTCTACACAAAAATAAAAATGCTTGGTCCACTTTCATTGAAATCTTGAACTTTGCCATTGAAAGTAAGGAACTAATTTATGAGCATGAGGACACAATTGAAAACATGAGTAGTCTTGAGCGTGAGTATGCTAATGACATTGCAAACCTAAATGATGCTCTTGAGGAGGAACAAACCACTAAGGAATCTCTTGAGGAGACTTTTGCTCTAGAGCTGTCTAGAGTGAACGAATCTCATGATAGAGGTCTTGAGGTGGCTAGTGACCTCAAAAGTAAAAATGATGAGCTTCAAGTTGCTTATGGTAAACTCCTTGAGGATTTTGAGCACCTCAAAAATGGCTCTAGGGTCATCAAGGGTGAGCTCATCAAACTCACTGGGTCACATGAGAAACTTAAAGCTTCTTACTCAAAAGAGCTTTCAAAGTTTCCCTCACCTCTTGCAATTAATTATGATGCTTGTGCTACTAACTCTATTCCTTGTGAAGCATCTATCTTGAAGGAAAATGTTGAGCTAAAGACTCAACTTACTTTTCTAACTAGCAAGTATGGGATCTTGGAAGAAAATCATGGTAAGCTATCAAGATCTCATGAGGATCTTCTAGCATCCCATGCTAGGCTAAAGTTAGCTCATAAGGCTAGCTGTACAAAGGTAACTTCTTGTGAGCCACATGTGGTCACTAGCACAATCTCTACTAATAATGCTATATTGCCATGTGCTAGTCCTTGTAATTCGTCCACTCACATTATTGCTAAATCTTGTGATGAATTACATTCTTTGTCTTGTTGCTCTAACAATGTAGCATCCACTTCCTCTAGTACTCTTTTTGAAACTAACCATGTAGAGGAAATCAAAGATCTCAAGGCTCAAGTCACTTCTTTGAAGAATGACTTGAAAAAGGGTCATCAAGGGAAAACCGCACTCAACAAAATCTTAAGTGTGCAAAAATATCCCAATGAAAAGAGTGGGCTTGGATTCAACTCCAATGTCAAGAACAAGTCCGCTATCTATTTAAAGCATAAGGACAACAGGAAGAATGACCAAGATCAAGTCAAGAATCCGGTCAACATTGTTTGCTTCAAGTGCAAGGAAGAAGGGCATCATATTTGATCTTGCCCATTGAATAAGAAGTCTCTTAGTGTGAAGCAACAAGGGAAGCGGCCTCAAGCTCTACCTCAAGTCGTGGACGAGCCACTTCCTAAGAGGACTACTCGAGCTCTTCCTCGAGTTGTGGCCTCACCTAAGAAGAAAGATGGCAAGAGAAGAACTTGCTATATATGCCATGAGAAGGGGCATATTTCTTCCTCATGCACTATTGGTATCTCCTCATCCAACCCTATCATGATAGATGATGCTTATTCTCTTAGGAAGGATGAGGTTGGCAATGTGTTTGCCAAATATGTTGGGTACTCAAAGTGGTGTCAAGAAAAGAACCATTTGCGTTGCCAAGCCTATTGTGACTAACTTCTTAGGACCCAACTTGGTTGGGGACCAACAAGCCAAAACATGATCAATAGGTGTGTTTGGATGGCATTGGAGACTTGGCTACATCATGAAGAATTAAGGGAACTTCAATTATATTCTCTCAAGCCAAGTCATTTAGTTTATAATATATCTATCATATATCCATTGCTCCTCCTTGCGGTAACATATTCTCAACTCATTTACATTGAAAGTTACTTGCCCCTTGTGCATGTGTTAGTTTTGTACCTTGCATGTGTTTTGTATATGTTGTGCTTCCTACTTACTTAACTTGAGAAATAAAGTATGTGTATGTTGACTTGCACACCATGTATGTGTTTCGTGTTTGAGCCTATTGCATCTTGTTTATATCTTACTTGTCTCTTGTGAGAGATTAATGGACTATCCCATTTTGGGGGAGTGTTATGCCTGGGCATTCCACAATCCCATGAGGAATACCACCTAGTATTGATATTACAATATTATCGAGTCTCTATGTGGTATGATTCGCATGAGAAATCTAAGTTCTATAATGTCCATTAATTATCGATTTGTGGATCGTTTTGTCTCGTGTTGAGATTTATGGATGTATCACATTATGGGGGATTCATATGCTTAGTGTATATCTCAATCCGAGATAATGTGAAAATTTGAGGTTGTGCCACTTAGAATTGATATTGAGAATTATCTAGCTCCTATGTAGCACATTAGCTCATACAAGTTCCAATTTGTTTGAATATTTTATAGCTCATCTTTCGGATCTTGTTTGTGAGAGTGTTTCTTGGTATGTGTTTCCCCATAATTGGGTCTCTATATCCTCATGGAAACCATTAACTTCAAGTTACTTTAATCACTAGTGATTGTGTGACTATTGGAAGCTACCAAGAATCTCGATATAAGCATCAAGCCTAATTTGTATATTTCGTAATATGCTTCTTGTTGTTAATATGATCATGATATCTGTCGTGGTGGTGTCACGGCAGATGCCATGGATAGGCTAAAGGTGGGGACTAAATGCACTAGGGGAATCCAGGGAGGGATAATGAGGTGATTCCTCACACAGAAGATTTATATATCATTCACTTCCAAGGTTACAAGTGCTCCTAGAGATGTATTGGCGAGAGGAGGAAGAAGGAACTCTCTTACTCTCACCCACAGTAGACCCGTACAAGACCTACCAGAGATCTACCCTTAGAACCTAAACCAATCAGAATAGCGGAACCCCTTCTATAGAGGCCCTAGCCCTCCTTATATAGGGGGGTAGGTCTCTACTTAGGGCATACGTGGAGGCATATTCCAGGGAATATGCCTCCTCCCAAAATAGTAAGCCGATCGGGTTGCTTTTCCCCCGCGTCACCCATGCAGAGGCTACGTGAGCCTCTGCGGCGCCTGCGTCAGCCGACACGAGCGTCGTCACCTCTTGTCGGCCACGCCTCGGTGGTCCTGCCCCTGTTCGCTTCGCTCATGCAATGCGTACCGGGGTTGCTTTTGACCAGCGAGATTCCTTCCTTCTCCTAGAAGCTAGATATGACCCGGATCATAGTTGACCCGGCCACACCCGTTCCTGCATACAAGTTAAATTCTCCTATCCGACTTACTGCTTAAGTCGGTCGAGGCTTCGTTAGGTGGACATCCCCTGGTCCGGGTTACTCCGAGACTCGTCCTGCCTTGAGGTGACCCGGCCAGCGTCCGCTTTGGCCTTGCCGAACCTCGGCTAACTCAGCCTTTTATACCTCGGCGTGACCCTACCCGGGGGTATCCCCCCAACATTAGTCCTCGAAGCTGGTGTGGTCTTTGCTGCCTTGGCCGCTAAGGCCACATCAGGTTCAATTTCACTGAGCTTTGGACGTTATCTCCGAGTTACCTCTTTATCTCGGATTGTATGGATTTACGTTCCCTTGGCACATTCCAAGTTTTCACTTGCTGGCCGGGTTACCACCTTATTTCGGACCTCATCCGGGTCTTCTTTCCTTCTCTCGTACGCTAACCCACGTGGAGGCTAATCATTAGGTTGCCTCATTTTAAGGGCCAGCCATAGTAACTGCCGCAGTAATTGTCAGTTATCACTATGCGCAGGTCACGTCACGCCTGCCTCCTTGTTTACCGCATCAATGCGTCACGTCATGGGATCAGCTACACCTTGTGGCCTTCCGTGTGGCTCGCTGCTGATTGGTTGACGCGGGACATACACAGCCACACCGTGTGGCGTACCCGCATGACACGATCCCACTTCCCCCTCGAGGGAGTGGTTAAATAGGGGAGGGGCGCACCCCTTAGGTCTTTTTCTCCTTCCGCGCCCCTCTGCCTCTAGCTCTTCTTCTCCTTCATCTTCCCTGCGACAGCGCCGCCGCCACTGCTTCTAAGTAGCAGCGCCGCCGCCGCACTGCTTCCCCATGCCTCTGCATCGCCGCCACCGCTACGCGCCTCCTCCGCCACGGGTCGTTGTCAATCTAGGCTGTTGCCCCCACCGCCGCTAGCGCTAGTGAGGGCATCGAACACAAGATGACAGAGGAGGAGCTCGCCGTCGCCGAGCAAGAGATGGAGGAAGACACCGCCGTGGCGGACCGTGGTGCGTGGGCCGGGTCCTGGGTCTGCCAAGACGACCTGGACTGGCTCTACCGCACCAGACGCATCCCCGCTGGCATCACCGCGCGCCTCGCCTCCATCGAACTCGCCCCCTCACCCAATCCGGGTGAGTTCGTCGTGTTCTTGTCCCACTTCCAGCGGGGGTTCGGTTTGCCGGTCAGCAACTTCTTCCATGACTGGTTAAGCACCTACGAACTCCTGCCGCACCACCTTCCTGCCAACGCAATTACTTCTCTTTCCTCTTTCGCCTCCACGATCGAAGGCTATGCCAGACTATGGCCCACGAAGGAGCTATGGATCCGGTTTTCGGCCTTCGTCGTAATGTTATTCCGAACATTCAACTTGATCCGGAGGACAAGTAGCTCACTCAGTTCGGAGCTGCGTCCATCTCATCCCGGAGGCTGTCCGTTTTCCCCCGAGTCACCGGGCTGGACTCCTGCAAAGGATGGGCCCGGACTTTCTTTTATGTTCGGAACGAGGGCACTGAAGACTTGATCCGGCTGCTTCCCTATGCTCCGGGTCCACCTAACCCGGAGTTATGGGACGTTGTCCCTAAGAAGCCCACGGCCTTGGCCAACCAGGTCAACAAAAGGTTCGCGGAGCTGAAGAAACTCGGGTTGTGCAACGAGGACGCCATGATCACGTTCGTCCGCAACCGGATCTCCCCCCTCCAGAAGCGCACTCACAAGGTGTGCCACATGAGCTTCGGCCGCGACCCCAACCAGACCTCATCCTTCGAGTTGAGCAACACGGATATCTATCGCCGGGTTAAGGCTCTCTTCACCACCCAGAAGGACTTCTCCACTGAGTGGACGTGGGGAAACGAGCACTTTTGCCATGATAGGCTTCCTCCCGGGGTAAGCTTCGTGGCGCAAACTTACTCCGGATTTAATTATATGTCGGTCATTGTTGTATTTTTAACCCTGTTGTCTGTTCTTTTCCTTAGCTATTCCTTCAGCAAACCCTTGAGGACGGCACCGATCCGACCCTTAAGTGGGCGCCTGACCGGGAGACCTCGGACGAGGAAGAGCCGAACCAGGAGATGTTCCTTCCGACGCCCGACGCTACGAAGCAACCCACTGGTAAACTCTCTTCTATTAGAGATTGGCCTGATGATGAAGATTACTCAGATGTGGAGGTGATGGAAGCTATTGACGCTGTCCCCCTTTCTTATGCTTTTCCGGCATCAGCTAACCCCGGTGGGCAGATCCACGAGGGCCCTCCCCTTGCTACGGGTGAACCTGTTCCGGTAGCGCCGAAGAAGAAGCGTGGAGCTGCATCAAGTTCCTCCTCCGGACCTTCTTAGCCCGCCAAAAGGCGAAAGAAGTCCAGAGACAAAACCGCCTCCAAGCCAGCAGGCAAGGACCCAGCACAAAGGGTTCGGAAACCCAAGGAGCCCCTGACCTCGGATGCATAAGCCTTCTTTCCCTCTACAATTTATTCTTCCTTGCATTGTTTTAGATTCTCTTTTGACATTATTTGATTCGGCAGGGCTGCGGTGGAGGTCCCCCAGAGTGGATCTAGCATCTCTTCGCTGCTCCGACTGAGCCCTTCTCCCCCTCGTGACGACGAGTCACGCCCGCTGAGCCCTATTCTAGAGGGTTCTGCGGCTGCTCCGGGTTCTATCCACCTCGTCAAGAGGGGGTAACCTTTGAGCGGGGGAGACCGGCCCAGCCGAGGCTACCTCAGCACCAGCACCATCTTCAGCATCATCAACCACTCTAGCAACAGCACCAACTCCGGTACCAGCACCAACTCCGGCACCAGCACCAACTTCGGCAGCAAGAACATCAGCAGCAGCACCAAGTCCAGCAACAAGAGCACCAGCTCCAAGCTCCTTCGCCTCGTCCGAGTCTTCTCAGTCTCGGCGAGGAAGTACCCAGGTAGCTCCTAAGGGGAAATCTGCTGCGACCACTTCTTCCTCCCAATAGCCCAAGGGCAAAAAGGCCCCTGACGCCACTAGGACAGCATCCGTCAAGGCTGGACAGCGTACCCTCACATCCATGCTTCCCAAGAAACCTCGGCCTCGAAGGACGTCCCTGCCGAGCCAGCTGATGCGCATCAACTTGTTCTACACACCAGCCCGGGCCTTGCCCTGGTTGAGATGAAAGAGGCGCATGCGAAGGGCTTGGTGGCACCCCATATGCCCACCGACGAGCGATACCCTCCGAGCCTGATTGAATTCGTCATGAATTGGAACAAGGCAGAGGTAGTCCAAGACGCTGATCTCCCGGAGAAGTTCGGTCCCGCCGAATTCTCCACTCAAATGAACACCGCCTTTAAGGCGCTCAACATCGTGGGTCGGATGATGGAGGTACGTTACTCGTTTTCCTTAGCCAGTTGTAGGTATTTAGTAATATAACCATTAGTCCCCGAGCCTCCTGGGGAGTAACTTGTTACTCGGCCGGATGCTCCCTAGAAAACTAATGTAGCTCCTTGATAACTTCAAATATGCACACACCTAGATCCGGGTTAAGTTCCACTTGGCCCGGATTTAGTACACTTCGAATATGCACACACCTAGAGCCGGGTTAAGTTCCACTTGGCCCGGATTTAGTACACTTCGAATATGCACACACCTACAGCCGGGTTAAGTTCCACTTGGACCGGATTTACTACACTTCGAATATGCACAAGGCTAAGTTATATCTTTGTACTCTTTGCAGGTGACCACCAACCGCCGTAGCGCTGATTTTCAGCGTCTCCTTGACACCCATAAGACGCTGCGCGCTAAGCATAATGCACTTCTCGCTGAACACGAGAAAAGGGGTAAGTTTCTTCCTTGGCACTTCTCCGTTTTTCTTCATTTTCCTCTGCCGAACTAACCTATCATTCAGTTTCCGCAGCTGGGGTGGAGGCTGAGAACAAGCTTATGAGGAAGAACTTGGATCAGATCAAGGGTAAGTCATTTTTGTCTGACCTTGCTATGCTTTCTATCTCCTTTTCTCCTTGGCTCGGCAAACATTCATACCTCGGCTCTGCCGAGTCAACACACTATTTCAGCATCTCTTGAAGATAGTGTGCCCGTGCCTGACATGATGCTGCATTTTCTCGAACAAGCAGGGCAGCATCAAACCGAGCTTAAGAAAAAAGATGATGAGCTCGCCCTCCTCCGGACCAAGGATGATGAGATCGCCAGGTTCAAGGCCGAGCTAGAGAAAATGAAAGCACAACACCAGTCCGAGCTCCAAAAGGTTGGCCAGGATTACACAGAAGAGCGTGAGCGCCTCAATCTCTAGATCGCCAAGGACCAGGATCTACTCAAGGAGGCCGACACTGAGCTTAAGTCGGCGAATGCTAAACTTGTGCAGCTTCGCAAAAGACGTGATGACTGTACCAGGGAGTTGACCCGGATCCTTAGCCATATATCACGTAAGCTCCTTTCCCTTATCCGACATATTTCTCCGGGTTACTTCACATGTCTTTTCTCTTACTTGTTTCTCTTGTCTCATTTTCAGGCAAATTTCCTGAGGGCACTGCCGTCGCGAGCGCTGCAGTTGCAGATTTCCGCCGAGAGAGGGGTACTCCCACTGCTCCTGGCGGTGAGGAGATTCCTTATGACATGGAGGACCTGTTGGTCAGCCTGTCATCTTGCATGGAACTCATCAAGAACTATGGCAAGGATATCCTCGACGTTGCAGTCCAAATCTTCAACACGTTCTGGCCTAGAGAAGACACTTCGGAGAATACCACAATTCTTGTTGAGAAGTTAATGGAAATCGAGACCCAGCTTAACCTCTGGAGGGAGTCCGTTGGACGTGCTGCAGCTGATACCATTCTTCACCACATACTCACGTGGTACGAGAAGATCGATCTCAACCTCCTGACGCGCCTGCGCACCGGGTCCAAATGGACGAATGACCAGGAGTGGGTAGCTCGGCACCAGGCTTGCGCCCATAGCCTCATCGAATATGCTCCCATTCATGAATGGACTGAGGGACCGAGCTTCCTGGAAGCCGCTGGTGACGAAGAGGTTGAGAACGTTGAAGATGGCTCAGACGAGGATGGAGAGGACGATGCCTCGGATATCGAAGACGGTGAAGATGATGCCGAACTTCCTCCTCCTGCTGCTCCTTGAGTGAAAACACTTGAACACTTATCAGATCCCCGGTATGCCGGGTGGAATTGTATCCAGTACGCATGTGATATTTTGCTACTAAGTTTCTAATGCCGGATTAGCTTGGGCGTAGTCCCCGAGCTTCATTTTCTTGTTCGTCCAATCTTTTGGCTCGGTTCGTGTCTACCTTGATTCGGTTTTTCAACTTACGAATCCGAGCTTCAAAAATTGTTTTAACAATACTTGGAAACTTTAGGCTTAGCTCAAAATAATTCAACATAGTAATTTGAATGTAAATACAAGGTTAGTCCGGAAAACAAACGTCGGCTAAATTAAGTTCTTTTCCTTAGTCGTTTTTCATGTGCTAGGCAGTTCCAAACTTGTTCTCTTGCTTGCCATGAAGCCAATTCTTGTTGGACAGTAGCAAGTCGAAGAGTTGGGTTTTTGCTGCCCACACACTACTAAACCGAGTTAAGTAGAACAACTTACTCCAGCTGACGTATAAATAATAAAAGATAACAAATATTATTAAGGCAGTACCCGAGTTACTGCTCGAGGTGCCAACATTTCATTGATAGGCTCAATGTCGGCATACATACCGACATATGAGAAGACTTGGATACATACACTTCTTAGCTAAGTGTAGAAAGGACGAGGTAGAGCTACATTCCATGGACGCTTAGATTCCTCGCCTGACCTGTCTGCCTTGTTCTTTTCCCGTGGCTTTGCATCTATAAGATAATAAGAATCATTGTGCAATGCTTTGCTCACAATGAATGGCCCTTCCCATGGGGGGGATAATTTATGCATGCCAGCAGTACGTTGTACCGACCGGAGCACCAGATCGCCTTCCCGAAAGACTTGAGGGCTTACTTTCCGGCTATGATAGCGTCGGAGATTTTGCTGATATATGGCGGATCTGGACAATGCCAGTTCTCTCGCTTCTTCCAGCAGATCAACATCATTTAGCCGGGCTTCTTGCACTTCGGCTTCTGTGTATTGGGTGACCCTAGGAGAATCATGCTCTATGTCGGCTGGTAATACAGCTTCTGCCCCATATACCAGAAAAAACGGCGTATAGCCTATTGATCGATTTGGAGTTGTTCTTAAACTCCATAGTACCGCTGGTAGTTCTTCTATCCAGCACCCTGCTGATCTTTGCAGCGGCTCAATGAGCCAGGGTTTTATCCTGGATAATACTAATCCATTGGATCTTTCCACTTGTCCGTTCGATGCGGGGTGGGCTACCGAGGCTATGTCCAGCCGGATCTTCTTATCCGGCAGAAACGCGCAAATGCTCCTTCAGCAAAATTTGTGCCATTATCAGTTATGATACTGTGAGGGTAACCGTATCTCAAGATGATGTCTTTGAGAAATGTTACGACCGTAGCTCCATGACATTTTCTTATAGGCTTCACTTCAATCCACTTTGTAAATTTGTCCACCATGACCAAAATGTGAGTCATATTCCCCCTTGCTGCTTTAAACGAGCCAACCATATCCAAGCACCATACGGCAAATGGCCATGTAATTGGTATGGTCTTGAGCTCCGACATTGACATATGTGTCTTGGTAGCATACCTCTGACAACCATTGCATTTTCTCACCAGATCTTCTGCTTGTTCTAAGGCACTTGGCCAGTAGAATCCATGTCGGAAAGCTTTTGCCACCAAGGCTCGGGACGAGGCATGGTGCCCGCACTCCCCTTGATGTATATCTCGGAGGATGTCAAGCCCTTCTCTCGGGTCAACGCATCACTGGAGGACATTGGTCACACTCCTTTTGTATAACTCGGAATTGATGATCGTGTATGCCTTAGCTCTCCTCTGTGTTTGCCTGGATAGTACCTCCTCCGCGGGCAAAGTTCCATCTTTCAGGAATTGAAATATAGGTAGTGCCCAAGCTGGTATTGCTCGCACGGGGAACACATCCTCATCAATTTCCATCTGATCCACCGGCATAACTTCAACCGGATCATGCTGAGCAGTCCCCAGGTCTTGCGAAGCAATCCCTGGGTTCGCTGAGGCAGTCCCCGGGTTTGCCGAGGTAGTCCCCGGGTTTCGCGCACCACCTCCCATGTCAATGTCCATGGGCACAGCTCCGGATTCTATATCTTCCGGGACGTAAATTGAGTCGGTTTCTGGGGACGGCCTAATAGATGGTTTTCTGAGGTGCTCTAATGCTACACCCGGTGGAATTGCTTGTCGGGTTGACCCGAGCTTCGACAACATGTCGGCAGCCTCATTTTCCACCTGGGGTACATGATGAAATTCGCATCCCTCAAAGTAACCAGATATCTTCTGCACATGAAATCTGTACAGAGCCATGTTTGGATCAAGGGCGTCCCACAGTCCCGACACTTGTTGTACTACCAAATCCGAGTCGCCAAAGCATAGGATCCGATGTATCCCAATCTCTTTTGCCACTTTGAGCCCATGCACAAGTGCTTCATATTCAGCGACATTGTTTGATGCCGCGAAATGGATCTGCAGCACGTATTTCAGCTGGTCCTTCTTTGGCGAGGTAAGTACGACTCCGGCGCCTAGCCCGGTTTTTGTTTTTGACCCGTCAAAGTGCATTCGCCAATAGTTCAGATCCGGCAGCGGCGGTTGGTATTGCACCTCGGCCTAGTCCACAAAAAAGTCCGCCATAGCCTGAGACTTGATTGCCTCTCTTCTGTCATATTGTGGCGCATAAGGAGCTAGTTGACCCATTTTGCAATTCTGCCTCCCGCATCCTTGTTACTCATTATCTCGGATATAGGAGCCTCACATATTACCCTGATGTGATGCTCCTCAAAGTAATGCTTCAGCTTCTTAGCTGCCATGTACACACCATACGCCACCTTCTGATAGTGTGGGTTTGTAATACACTGGCCTTTGCACCGACTTACCTTCCTCGTCGCGCTCTACCACTATTACTGCACTTACAACTCGGTTGGTTGCGGCTATATAGAGCAACATTGGCTCCTTTGATAGTGGAGAGGCTAACACTGGTGCAGTGGCTAACATCTTTTTCAAGTGGGCAAAGGCTTCATTGGCCTGCGGCGTCCAAATGAACTTATCCGACTTTTTCATGAGTTGGTAAAGAGGCAATGCCTTTTCTCCCAACCGACATACAAACCGACTTAACGATGCCAGGCAGCCCGTGAACTTCTGGACATTGTTAAGACACTTCGGCAGTTCCATTCGTTCAATGGCTCGGATTTTAGTTGGATTAACTTCGATACCTCGGCTGGAGACAAGAAATCCGAGTAACTTTCCAGCCGGGACGCCGAAGGTACATTTTTCCGGGTTAAGCTTCATCCGGAACCTTCTTAGGTTCGCGAATGTCTGCCTGATATCGTCAAGGAGCGTTTTTCTTTCCTTGGTCTTGATAACCACATCATCCACATACACTTGTACATTTTGACCAATTTGGTCATGCAAACATTTTTGCATACATCTTTGGTACGTTGCCCCTACATGACGTAAGCCAAACGACATGGTGCGATAGCAATAAGCCCCATACGGGGTGATAAATGCAGTCTTTATTTGATCCCGGATTCAGAGGTATCTGGTGGAAACCAGAATATGCATCAATGAACGACAACAATTCACATCCAGCAGTTGAGTCTATGACCTGATCTATCCTTGGCAATGGAAATGGATCTTTTGGACACGCCTTGTTCAGGTTCGTGTAATCGATACACATACGCCAAACCACCGCCACATTCAGATCGTCCTTCTTCTTCTCCACCAGCACCGGATTAGATAGCCAATCCGGGTAAAGAACTTCCATGATAAATCCTGCAGCTAGTAACCGAGTTATCTCATCTCCAATGACCTTTATCCTATCCTCGGCGAAGCGGCGGAGAGGTTGCTTCACCGGCTTTGCTCCGGGTCTCACGTTTAAAGAGTGCTCGGCCAACTCCCTCGGAACACCTTGCAAGTCCTGTGTGGACCAAGCAAAAATATCCCGATTCTCACCGAGGAAGTTGACGAGCGCGCTTTCCTATTTGTCACCTAACCCGACACCAATTGTGACGGTGCGCTCTGGGAACATATCATCAATAGGAACTTTCTTGGTATCTTTTGTGGCTTGGAATGAGACACTTCCATGCGGGTTACTCAGCGCCAGCATATACTACTGCGCAGACTGAGCCAATGCCGCCACCTCATGGATTTTCCTTTTCTCTTGCGCAATCATGAGTGACTCGGCCAGATTAGACCCGGCCGATGCACACTCAATGGAACATCGGAAATCCCCAGCAATGGTAATCACTCCGTTTGGCCCGGGCAACTTCATCTTCAAGTAACTGATGTGACAACTTGCCATGAACTTGTTCAGTGCTAGCCTTCCAAGTAACGCGTGATACGCACTTTCCAAGTTCACCACTTCGAATTCCAAATTTTCAGTTCGACAGTTATCTCTCATGCTGAACAATACGTCAACCCGGACCTTGCCTATGGGCTCACAAGAAATGCTAGGCACAATACCATGGAAAGTTGTCCTTGTAGCTTGGAGCATGTTCTCCGAGATACCTAACTTGCACATTGTATCCGCATACATGATGTTAATGCTACTGGCATTGTCAATCAGTACCTTGGAGAACCTTACACTGATGTTCGGCCCAATGAATCTCGGATCCAGAACCAACGCATACGAACCAGGACTTGGCATAAGCTTGGGATGATCTTTGATATTCTAGGTAATTTCCTGATCTGACCAAGGCATATACCTCGTCACTGCGGGCATTACCGCATTCACCTCCATATGTCGATGTTGCAAGCTTTTTCTATCTGTTTCCTCAGTGGTGAACACATAGTAACTTTGATGATGCTCTCTGTACACATTCGTCCCTTCATTTCCGGGGTACCTCTGATCCGGTTGATGCTGGTTTTCCACTTGATGCACTGCATCCCTTCTCTCATGGTTATCATACCTCGGCGGAGGGGGAGGCAACATTAGCTGTTGCGTGTTCGCTCCGGAGAGCAATTGCTGCCGGGGTAACTCCTGCAGAGGTTGATCATTCCGAGGTGCCTGAGCATTCCCCGAACCACCTTGCTCTATTTTGCGCATCCACTCACACTGCCTTGTTGTATGACCCGCTGGGTTACTCGGATTTGGCGTGTGAAATTTACACGGCTGATCCAACATTGACTCATAAGTATACCTCGGACGGTCCTTCTTTTCTTGCCACTGTTTCTTTTGCTCTGGCGTCCAAGTTTTCTTGCCATCATTTCTCGGAGTCCATTGCCCTCTAGTTTTCTGACGTTGATTGCCCCCTGCTCCGGGCTGATCTTGATTCACAGCTGCAACTTGTTGCGAACTGTACCGGTGATCCGGTCTGTCATATCTTCTTTTACCTCTGTAATCATTCCTCTGGGATGATCCTGCTCCATCTCTCTGGTAGTATTCATCATTTGACTCGTTTGACACGAGCCTAGGTTGAGTCGGATCACCCAGAGCATACGAATCAGCGATCCGGATCATCTCTGCCAGTGTAGTTGGCATTTTCCTTTGCAACTTTTGCCACAGCTCGCTTGCATATCTGCATCCTTGCGCAAACCACGCTATGGCCTGTGATTCTATCACGCCCTCACATGAGTTTCTCACGGTGCACCACCGGGTTAAGAACTCTCGGTCCGTCTCATTCGGTCTTTGCTTACACATAGCTAGGGTCTGTGGCCTATTTGGCCTCTGATATGTACTTGAGAAATTGCTGATGAACATCTCCTCAAAATCTATCCAGCAGTTAATACTTCCGGGTGGCAAATTGTTCAACCACACCATCGCTGGCCCCTCCAACATCTAGGGTACATATCTCATAGCCCATCTCAAGGTGCCTGTAGCAATTTTCACTGCTGTAGCATAGTTTATCAACCAATCATCTAGCTTTGTACTACGGTCATACGTCTTAGTACCTCTGGGTAACTGGAAGTTAGGCACCGGAGGCTCCTTCATGATCCGGGGCCCAAAACACGCAGGACCCGGAGGACCTTAACACTCAATCTCTTCCGACCTATACAGTCAATCCAGTTTTAGCCTGGCATCATCCGGCATCAAATCTCTGCTTCCCAATCTCGACCCTATCACATGATAGTCCGGCCTTGGGTATCCCGCGTTCACCATTTCCGAATCTCCATCATTATACCGGTCCTGCTCTCTTGGAGCGCCTCTCTATTGCATACCCCAGCCGGCACTTTGCTCTTGCCTTGGTATATTCCGCTGTTGCGGTTGTCTTGCCGAGTTACGCTGTCCGTCATTGCCATTTACAGCGTTTCCTTGACCGGCATTGCCTTGGTCGCGATTACCTCGGCCAGCTTCATCTCAGCTCACACTTCGTCGATCATCATTTCTCTATACTTCTTTTCCTTTCCCTGCCCTTGTCGGGTCATACAGGACGATCTATTTGTTTCTTCTGGCCGAGGTTACTACCTCTTCTCTCCTAGGGCCGCCATGAGGAGACGATGCGGCTCCAGCGGATTTCTCTGGGTTACCCACCGCCGAATGAACGATCTTGGAGGCCCCAGCTCTCTCCGGGTTTGCCCTGAGAAGTTCCTCATTTTGTCTGTTCGCGATCCGAACCAACTCATTTACCCTTTCTTGCTGCCTCTGACGGGCTTCACCCGTAAGGCCCTCTAGCTCGGATGCATCCGCATCTGCTGCTCTGAGGTTTTTAGCCGGGGTACTGTACCTCGGCAGCCCCACGGACAAACAGTTTTCTGACTCCTCAATCCTGGTATCACCCTCTTTGTTCATTTCACTCATGAGATTTCTCCCCTTCACTTTTACAGCATCAACTTTGTTTGCCTTTGCATACTCACGCAGCGTCATGTTCAACGACTGCTGAGCCGCAGTTATCTTTTTCGCACCTTCTAGAATTTTTAGCCTAGTGTCCTCTAGCTCGGCTTGTGCCCGAGCCGGATCTACTACTGCTGCTATAGGGTTTGCCAAGCTATCCATCGCTTCACGCAACACATTCTCCGGCCTCTCTAGCGGAGGACCTCTACCTTTCCTTGGTGGCTTGGGTGTTACCTCCGGATCTGGTGCCGGATCCTTGCTTGTGCCAGCGCCAGGCGCAGTCATCATCACCTCAGCATAGTCCGGGGAGCGAGTGATACGCGCCCCGTGAGCCACGCTAAGGGGAGGCTCGCCCGCCTCGATGACGTGCCGCGGATGAACGCAGGATACATCCACAGCGACGTAGACCTTGTGCGCGCTGAGCTTGACGAAGAGGCCGTTGCATGGAAGAGGACGTGTGCCGAAGCAGCCAGCGTTGTCGCTGACGAAATCCAGCGCTCCAAAGCGCTGGATAAGCCCGGAGACGATGCGTTCGCTGGTGCCGATGAGGTTTCCCGTCCGGATCTTCACCCCTACTAGCGCCGCTAGCCCCACGGTGGGCGCCAACTGTCGTGGTGGTGTCACGGCAGATGCCATGGATAGACTAAAGGTGGGGACTAAATGCACTAGGGGAATCCAGGGAGGGATAATGAGGTGATTCCTCACACAGAAGATTTATATATCATTCACTTCCAAGGTTACAAGTGCTCCTAGAGCTGTACTGGCGAGAGGAGGAAGAAGGAACTCTCTTACTCTCACCCACAGTAGACCCGTACAAGACCTACCAGAGATCTACCCTTAGAACCTAAACCAATCAGAATAGCGGAACCCCTTCTATAGAGGCCCTAGCCCTCCTTATATAGGGGGGCTAGGTCTCTACTTAGGGCATACGTGGAGGCATATTCCAGGGAATATGCCTCCTCCCAAAATAGTAAGCCGACCTGGTTGCTTTTCCCCCGCGTCACCCATGCAGAGGCTACGTGAGCCTCTGCGGCGCCTGCGTCAGCCGACACGAGCGTCGTCACCTCTTGTCGGCTATGCCTCGGTGGTCCTGCCCCTGTTCGCTTCGCTGATGCGTGCGTACCGGGGTTGCTTTTGACCAGCGAGATTCCTTCCTTCTCCTAGAAGCTAGATATGATCCGGATCATAGTTGACCAGGCCACACCCGTTCCTGCATACAAGTTAAATTTTCCTATCCGACTTACTGCTTAAGTCGGCCGAGGCTTCGTTAGGTGGACATCCCCTGGTCCGGGTTACTCTGAGACTCGTCCTGCCTTGAGGTGACCCGGCCAGCGTTCGCTTTGGCCTTGCCGAACCTCGGCTAACTCGGCCTTTTATACCCCGGCGTGACCCTACCCGGGGGTATCCCCGCAACAATATCCTTGAAAACTACCTTGGGAAATGTTTCCCCATATTTCTTGTCATTGGACAAGTGGTACTCCATATATGGTAGAATTTATTGATCATGTTCACTTTGACCTTTGGTTTTCTTTGTCCTATCGTTGGCCAAGAAAATGTTTTACTTTTCTCCCATGTCTTCCTTGCCTCTTATGAGAAGAAATGTTTTATCACATTATGGGGGAGTAATATACTTTGTGCATATTACAAACCGAGAAAATGTGAATAGTTGAGGTTGTGTCACATATATTTGATATTGGAAATTATCTAGTTCCTATGTGGCACGTGAGCTCAAACAAGTTCCTTTTTGATATAATGGTTTTATCCCTTGTCTTTTGGATCTTGTTTTCAAGAGATTTCCTTGGTATGGGTTTCATCATATATGAATTCTTATACTAAGTTGGCAACAATTTTGCCTCTAGTTATTCTAATCATTGCTGTGCGTGATTGGTTAACTAGTTGAAACCCTCAAGGATCTCTTTCATGTCTTGGTTTTTAATTCCTATCTTTTGACACTTGCTCTCTCTTTATGAACATGATCTTGGATATAATTTCTATCTACCACCGGCAAATATTTGCAAGACCTTTGTCCTTGGACAATCGGTACTATAATATGTGGTAGATCTTCTTGATCATTTTCACATTGGTTTTTTCCTTATCTCTTGCCAAGAATTTTTTGTGTCTTATATCCCATGTCTTCCTCAATCCATATGTATCATTCTTTATCTCGAAATCATTTAGTTCTCTAGTTGATGTAGGTAGGGATGATGATCCCATGTGTGTGCATCTTGTATTCAAATGCAAAATCTTAAATAATGCACTAATCATGTGGGAGTTCTACTATTTATTTAGAACACTCATGTTATGCTTCTTCATGACATGTTTTGATCCATACCATGTTTTATGCCTTTGGAAGATAAATCTTTTCTTTGGTACTTTGTACCATTCTTGTAAAATGTTGAGAGTTTGGTTCTTTTGTTGGAACCATTTATTTTTTCAATTGGTATGTTGTTTGGGAGTTGATTTTCTCATTCCATGCTTTCTATTTAACCATTTGCATGAGATAAATCGTCGAGCATTGGTATTTGTTTATCCTCTTTGCTCTTTGGCTGTTGCCGTGGTCATTTGTTCAAATTGTGTCCTTTCATGTGTTGATTTGGCTCGTTGATGCAATTTGCACACCTTTTGTCGTGTCACATTCTTATGTGTGACTTATTGGATTACTTGTTGTTTTTGTTCAAATTGTATTTCCTTTTTGGTTCATGAAAATCTTGTGCATGCATGTTTACTACATGTTCTATATTACGGCATGCTTGCTTTCTTGATCCAATATATAGGGGAGTCTCCACCAAATCCTATCGGCTAAGATGTGCATGTCAACTTCATATCAATATGCACATATTTATGTGGAGTGTCTCCTATGTATTGTAGTTGCACTAACTACTTCGGACCCAGTTTGTTTGGGGACCATAGTGTACTTAATATTGTTTTAGGTACATTGGAGATACATTGGTTGCCTGTCTCAATTATAAGAAGATGTGGTGACTAAATGATAATTGAAGGCAAGCTAGGATGATCAACAATCTCATATCTACTTCATCGTACCAATGGTATCTAGGTAACAAGTATCCCTCTCATACATACTTTTCTAGCATCCAACCTGTGTGGTTGCATCTTGGCATGATTTCCTTCAGTTGCGTTTATTGTGGTTCTTGCAAGAATTTTATTGTATCATCCTTATTGTGGTATGAGTATGTTGAGATGAATGCATATTTTGGGGAGTATATAAAAATCATGTTTATGATTCACCAATCCCACATATGCCAATCTAGCAATTCTATTGCCAATCATTACCTCAATTTCTCCATGCACAATATGGATGAATTTGCAAGGTTTATTTGTTTTTTATACTTGTTGCTTTTTCAAATGCACTCCAACTATCTCGTGTTCCCTTGTGATAGTTGTAATGTATTTATTTGTGATTGAAGGTCATTGATGTTCAATAAGATATATTCGAGCCTTTGGCCATGCTTTCTAGCAAAAATCTTATTGGCGTTATCTATGATTTTTGTTTGGATATCTTGTTCATTCTTGAGTATCAATTTTGTGTACATGTTTCTTTGTGGATTTATATCTTGGTGATTGTTGTCTACCTAGAAACTTATATACATAATTATGGCTAAATCTCTAGTTGATATCCTTTTTCTTTGGAGTCTACACCTTGTGCTCATTCCTTTTTCTTTGGTGGCTCCTAAAGTTTTGCTTTAAGTGCTTGACCTTTTTGTTTGCATCTTTTGGCACTTGTTGGTATTAAGAAAGTTGATCTCTCATGCCTTTGTGTTGTTAGGTAAGTTTGGGGGAGCAAGGATACCATGTTTATGTTTGGTGCATAAAACCTTGGGGAGCTTTCCTAATTTACCCAAGAACACGCATTTGCTTTCTTGGTCTTGTTTGGTGTTTTTATTTGATCATGGGGAGTTAGGATTCCATAATTCTGCACCTTGTTGTGCATGAACCTTGGGGAGCTCCCTATTTTCATCTAAACACTCATTTGATCTAATCATAATATCTTCTCTCTTGCTCATGGTCGTGGTCTAAGTGATATAGAGGGAATGAGGATGCCATGTTTGTGCATATTGTATTCAAACGCAAAATATAATTTGTGCACAAACCTTGGGGAGTCTCCTTATATTATTTAGATCACTCTCATTTCAACCTTATCATAATATCGATCTTTCTTTTGGTATCTTCCTTTGTGAAGTGCTTCTTTTGATCTTTTGATTGCTTGCTTCATTCGTTGATGCTTCTTCACCATTTTATTTCTTTGCAATCTTTGGATCCTCGGTTTAGTTTGATTTCCTCCTGGTATTCGTCATTTGGATACGCGCATTTGATTCCACTCATATTATGAGAGATGCACACCATATGGAGGAACTCTCACTAAATTGGCCTTCTCAAGCTTTTCACCCATTTCAATAATCGATGCCAATGGGGGAGAAGTTTTAGAGGGTTTTAGGGAATTTGCTTGTGTATTGTGAGTTTTGTACTTATACACTTGCCTCATGTGCTTTGCATCTTAGTTTGTTGCTCGGCATCTTGTATATATAGAGGAAACTCCACCACCGGTAATGGTTGGCAATATATGCAATGAAATTCAAGTTCATCCACATGTGCATATATTGTGGGGGAGTTTGCTCTATATATTGTGGTTGTAATAACATCACATACTTGTGTAGTATTGGATGTTAGGACAACCATTTTGTTTGGTTAATTCATTATATAAACCCTCTAAAAGGGATTGTCATCAATTACCAAAATGGGGGAGATTGAAAGTGCACGTATGCCCCCATGTGTGGTTTTGGTAATTAATGACAATCTTTATGGACTTATGTTTGCATTGAGTTTTACTTGTAGGATTTGTCCATAGGCAATGCTTGAACCATATGTTGGCTTCAAGGTTGGGAGAAGAAGAAAGTAGATAAGATCAAGTATTGACCAAGGTTTCAATGAGTGATTCGGAGACTGGTCAAGTAAGAGTTGGGGCTATAGCAAGTGTGTCTTGAAGAATAAAGTTGGAGTGATATCTCTTATGTACCTTCAAGACACCAACATAATGAAGAAAGAAGAAATGATGTGCAAGTTCAAGATGAGTCATCTCGAAGAGATCATTTGCTTGAAGCTTACCATCCTATGGTGATCATGGATATGGGAAGATGATATGCCCAAAAGAGAAGCTCTACCATATTGGAGTATGGGAAGCAATTTGAAAGTCTTCCCCAAGCTAGCGCAACCAATCAAGAAAGGTGTTCCATCTTGAGGTGGAGAAGATCATCATCATCAAGATCAAGTGGAATATGCGCAAGGCAAAGGTATGGTCTTGATAGGGTTTCCTTCTTACCTGTCTCGTGGTGCTAGTTGGAGAGACCGATTTGTAGGATAGATAACCGTTCTATCAAGAGGGGCTCTCGAGTGAGTAACTTGATCATATCCTTCGGAGAGAGAGCTCAAACCTTTGCATTCTTGGCATCATCTTTCTTGGTTATTATTTGGATCTTATCCATGTGAGGTTCTAGAGCTTTTGGTAGTATTCATAACAAGCTCTAGTTCATCAAAAACGGATTTCCCCTTATACCTTATTGCGTTTTTGATCATGGAGGTTTTTTCCGGTTTCTCACCAAGAGAGGTATCTCACATCATAATACATGAAATGTTCTCTCTTGGTGGTATCCAATATTTCGACTTTATGTTGGGTAGCTCTTGTCACCCCCTTTCCAACAAAATTTGTTTCGGGTCAATCGGAGTCCGGATGCAAATGTTATGATTGTTACAGTTTTGTTGTTTCCATCCATTTTGTCTCTGGCAGGTTTTTCAGACCACACCGGAGTCTCCGGTGTGGTCCGGAGTTTCCCCACAAGTCTCCGGAGTGGATCAAAGTTGAAGACCTGGGTCAGCCACATTGGTGGTCCGGAGCAAGGTCCGGAGACTGACCGGAGTCTCCGGTCCAAGCCCCTGACCGGAGTCTCCGGTGTGGTTGGACCGGAGTCTCTCGTCCACTTGGCCCACAGAAGGGCTGGGTCATTCTGTTTGGTGGTCCGGAGGCTGGTCCGGAGATGGGCCGGAATCTCTAGTGTAGAGCGGAGTCTCCAGTGTGCAGGCTGGAGTGTCCGGTCTGACTCTTCTCCAACGGTCAGAAACCAGTGGGCCTATAAATAGGGGACCTCTTCTTCAACCTCAAGCTGCTCATTCCAGAAACTGAAGAACACCATTTTAGAGCCACCAAAACTCCAAGATCTCTTCATCCAACCACCCAAACTCGCTGATCTTTGGGGAATCGGAGGAGGAGGCCTTGATCTACAGCTTCACCAAGAGAGATCTTCATTTCCCCCTCATTCACTTGAGGGCCCCTTGCTCTAGGGTTTCATTGGAAACCCTAAGCCTTGTTTTGGTTTGAATTGATTCTTACAAGCTTGTCTTTGATTGTTTGACAGCTTGCTTGTATTCGAGAGGCTCCAATTAAGTTGTGGATGTGTGCCTCGAACTTGTTGTAAAGGTGTCGGCTACCACCTCGAAGGTTGCCGATAGTGGAAGGGTGGATCGATCCCATTCGGGTGAGATTCATCAGAGAATAAGGGAGGCCTTTTGTGGCGTTGGTGGTTTGATACCACCCCCTCTCCAAACGAGACGTACTCCATTGTTGGGAGGAACTCGGTAATAATCGTCGTCTCCGCGTGCCTCGGTTATCTCTATACCCGAGCTCTTACTTATGCACCTTACTTTGTGATAGCCTTCGTGCTTGAAGTCTATATCTTGCTATCACATAGTTGGTTGTCTTGCTTAGCATAAGTCGTTGGTTGACATAGGTGAACCCTAGTTGTTCTAGGTTTTGTGCTTAACAAAGAAAACGCTAGTTTTATTCCGCCTTTGTTAAGACCATCTCGTAAAAGTTTTAAATCGCCTATTCACCCCCCCCCCCCTCTAGGCGACATCTGTGTCCTTTCACCAACTATATGGCGGGAATGAAAATTCTGGCCGTATAGCTCTGGCCGTATAGATATTAGTGCCTCCATACGAATTCTTTTCCAATGTACTAAGAGTTTAAGGACCAACTATACAACGGGAATAAAAATTCCGGCCATATAGTTCCGGTCGTATAGATATCGATGCCTTTGTATATTTTTTTTCGCAGGGACAGACAGTTTAATGACCAACTATGCGACGGGAAAATTTTGTTCCGGTCGTATAGTTGCGCCGCCAGGAGGAAACCCTAATATTCTAACAGAAGGACAACTATACGGCCGGAATACATTGTTCACCAGGGTGGGGCCGTCACCCTCGTACCTAGCGAGCTCCCTTTCCCACCGGTTAGCGAAGAAGGCATTCCAGGTGTCGTAGTTGTCGGGATCCCAATGGGGATCCATCCGCTGCTCTGGCGTGAGCTCGAGGTAGAAGTTGTTCGTGATGGCCGCCTGGCGGGCGGAACCTTAAGGCACAGGAGGGACATGAACTCCTCCAGCGCTCAACATCCAGTCGGCGGGCAGCCGATAGCCTTACGGGCATGGGTAGCTAGAGGCCCACAACACCTCGGTCTCCTCGAGGGTCAGAATGGCCCACTATGCGGTGTCCATTGTTCTGAGAGGGGAAGATGTGGATGTGTGGATTGCCATGATGGCCAGCCTAGATATAGAGGGAAACGGCAGGAAAATATGGCGGGAAGCGGAGGGAAATGGCGGGAAATATCTTTAGTCCTGGTTAGTGGCTCCAACCGTGACTAAAAGCCCCGGGTTAGTGGGAAAGAGCGGGAAAACATGGCGGGAAGCGGTGGGAAGTTTAGTGAGATTAAAAATATGCAAAATATAATAGTTAATGCATTTTTGAATTGAAAATGGCAAAATGGTTAATTGTTTGACTAGTTAGAATAATTATTTTATAAAACAGAAAATGGATTTGGATTACTTATTCAAATTCAAGAATTTTTTATGTTGAAAGTTTAGTGAGATTCAAAAATATGTAAAATATAATCGGTAATACATTTTTAAAATAAAAATGGCAAAATGGTTAATAGTTTGACTAGTTAGAATAATTATTTTATGAAACAGAAAATAGATTTGTATGTTTAAATTTTCATGTTGAAATTTTATGAAACATGAAATAGATTTTATGAAACATGAAAAGAACTTTTCATGTTGAAAATTTTCCCAAATTCATAAGTATGCAAAAATTGTATAATTCAAATGTTTAAAAAATATAATAGTATGCAAATTGATTTTTTTTTTGAAAAAACAGGCGCTAACTTTGGCCCAACGCGCGCAAATTTGGGCCTTTACTCCCGGCCCAAAACACCAGCCGGGACTAAAGGCTCTACAGCCGAAAAGCCAGCCCCCCTTTAGTCCCGGTGCATTGCTCCAACCGGGACTTGGAGCTAGCATATCGCGAGGAGAAGCACCAGCACCGCCAGGCTGCCAAATCGTCGATCGCCACCGCCCCCCTCCCCGGTTGCCACGGCCACCACCGGCCCCTCTGTCGAGTGCCTCCACCACCCTCCCCGTGCCTCCCAGCGCCCCTCCCCTCGCCGGCCGCCACCGCCACGAGCTCCGTCGCCGTGGACGCCACCGCCAAGCTCCGCCACCGCCACCGTCTCAGCCGCGCCCCTCCCCTCGCCGGCCGCCACCGCCACCGCCGAGATTGGAATAAGAAATATTGAATAGAATAGAAATATTTGTATATAGGAAATATATAGGAAATATTTGTATATAGGAAATATTGTGTTGCAATTGAAATATTGAATAGAAATATTGTATAGAAATGTGGATCTCGTATTTTTTTGCTGTGTTCAAATATTATGTGCATCTCGCATTTTTCAGAAACTATGGATCCAGCTAGTCCAATCCGCAGAGACCTAAAACAAGAAGAAATTCCCGAGAATATGATCAACGACGCCCCCATGTTCATCCACCCAAATCTCCGTCGATATATGTGAACCCCTCCAGTGAGGGTGAGGAGGTCGACCAAAATGATCAGGTAGAAGCCGACGGCTCCGATGATGGAGAAGCCGACGACTCTAATGATGGAGAAGCCGATGGCTCCGGTGGACCCTTAATGAAGTCCGACGAGGTATATATATGAAGTCTAGTGATCAGTAGATACATTAATTGAGTTGTATATATATAAATTGACGAATGTTTCTTCTCTTAGGCCTCCACATCGAGCAAAAAATATTCCAAGCAAGGCCCGCCAAAAAGTTGGATGCATCTACGTGTTATACAATTATGGTGGTATCACCACGGGGTTAACCGTTGGAACCCAAAAAGGCTAAAAGTGTATTTGTACAACAATGCGGAGTTATGGTTAGAGATCGCATCCTGATCACCGTTCGAGAGTGGAATAAGACCAAAGGGGCGGAAGAGGGTCAGTATATCACCGACAGGTACAAAGAGGGTTTTTGGAATGACCTCGTGACACATTTCACCCTGCCCGAATATGAGGATGATGCCGACACATCTGCATTGAGGAAGAAAGTCAAGCAGTTGACTCTTGCGAAGATGGCCGAACTATTCAAGAACTAGAAGAAAGCATTATGGCAAAGGTATTAGAAGAAGAAGACTCCTCCTAAATTTGAAGGCTATCTAACGAAGCAGCAGGCTAACTGGGATGCATTTGTGAAGTACAAGGAGTCAGAACCTGCTAAGGAAAAGTCGGAAAAAACAAGATAAATGCCGTAGAGAAGAAATATCACCATCACCTGGGGCTAGGGGCTACGCGAGTGCCATGCCAAAGTGGGATGCTAAAGAGAATGAGCTGCTTGCCAACGGGATCACTCCAGAACCAATACGCGAAGAATGGGATTTGAGGGCAAGAAATTGGTTCCTTGGGCATGGGAGTGAGTATGACGATAATACATGGTACCTTATTTGTAGTGACAAGATTAGGATACCGTGGGACACATGGCAGAGAGTGGTGAAGGAAATTAAAGAGGGGACAACAAAGTTCCATCCCGATAGAGAGAAAGACTTGCTGACAAAGGTCCTCAGGAATGACGAACGCGGAGGATGAGTATGAGGCCTTGACCCTAGTTATACGTGGGGGATGGGGTTTCGCAAAGACAGAGATACTTATAGGATCCGAGAGAGAGCAAAGAGGCGACGACGTGAGGAGGAGGGAGATAGGTCCAATGAGTTGCTAGGAAGACTTGAAAAGCATCAACAACAGATTGACGAACTTCGAGGAGTAGCGCGCCTACAAGATTCTGCACTCGATATTACCGCCGTCCCATCTCATCGGAGAAGCAGCGTGGCTGAATCAGAGGTCCCGTCTGATAATGCACGGATGGTAGATGGCGGTCTCGGCTACCCCGTGGATGGAATCAAGGAGCAGACATCTTGTGAGCTCCATCAGAAGGTGAAGAACCTATCCATCAAGGTGGAGGTCAGATGTGCTTTACCTTGTCCACCTGACGCACGCTGGCATGGCCGTGAGATTCCAACTGGCTATGCTAAAGTCGGGGTGGATGAAATTGCAACAGGGTGGGAGCTTGGCATCCCTGGACCTGAAGGTGAGAGGACACTCGGAGAAATATTGGGTGGTATCATTCTATGGTACAAGAACAACATCAAGCTTCCAGGCTCAGCGCCAAGGCCAACACTGCCTCCGAGCCGTCGCATGTCACCTTCAACACCATCACCTCCAAGAAGCCCACCCCATGACTACGATCACCATAGCGCGAGTCCATCTTGATCTCCGTCGCAGGGTCAGCCATCTTCGCCGCCCGCTAAGGATAATAAGTGGAAGCGTGCTCCGTCAATGAGTACTAAACGACACAGCAGCCCAAAACAACAAATGTCGCCCCTCCCAAGAGTACCTCATAAGAATCTTCCCATCAGACCTTATGATCATAGTGAAGAGGAAAACACAGCGATCACAAAGGCTGAATGTGTTGTGTAACTTCAAAAGAAGAAACCTGAGACCGCCCTGGTATACACCGAGAAGCAAAAAGTGTATGCACTTTGTTTTCTAAACACAAAATCGCAATATGACTTGCACCATAAGACACATGACTATCTACGCACACTTCAAAAGGAAGTGAAGAAGAGCAAATCATGTAGAAGTGCAAGCGGGAGAAAATCATCAAGTCAAAGTGCAACCGGGAAAAGAATGGACGTCCCCCAGCTTGGGAAACAGGCCAAAAATCAATCCCACCCCATCCTATGACATTCCCCAGCAGGATATGGAAGAAGCTATGAAGCTTGCGGCCGCTATGAATGTGACTATTGAGGAATTGCTAGGTTCCCAAGACGACAGTTAGCCAAGGCTGATGTAGTCCCTCAATATGTCCCAGGGATGCCTTTGGTCAGCATAGAGATGTTGCAACAATTGCCAACACAAATGCAGAGTTTACATAAATGGTTCTTGAATGTCGTAAAGGAGGAGAGAATAATGATCGTGGCGAAAGTCCCACATGACTACTACTTCCGAGCCGACGAGGTCCATGTTGAGTTTCCAGAACTCTTCTAGTTATACAATTTCGATGCCCTCGACAAATCTATCATGAGTTGCTATTGTCTGTAAGTTGTTGAATTCATTGTCTACATATAATTAAGTTGTTCAGTTTTTCAGTTGTTCAGTTCATTGCATGTAATTATCATCATTATATCCTTTTATACTCTATTATTATGCAGAATGAAGATCCAGGAATGTAAAAGAAGGTCACTCTTTAGTGTTGGGTTCATTGACCCAGATAAAATACATGTAAAGACGCTAACGGATAACCCCGAGGAGACGAAGGAAAACCTTCAAAGGTTTCTATCGGAGCAAAATTTCTGTGACCACATACTCTTTCCTTACAATTTCAAGAGAGGGTCTTACTCTATTGTACACATTCACTTTTGCTTACTCGATGTTAAGTGTAATTGATGAGTTACTGTTGTATATATAAACGTGTATAGTTTCCATTGGATCCTGCTAAACATTCAACTTGATAAGGGAAGAGTTGGAATCATGGGCCCATTAAAGAGGCCCCTCAAACAGTTTAGGGACATGCAGGACATGCTCCAGAGGTAATTTTCATGCTACATCGGTCTCTTTCGTTGATTTCCTGAGATATCAGGTAATAAATAACCCATTCATTTTCTTTACCGGGCAGGGTTTGGAACCGGTTCAAGAGTGCGGTTACGGGTGACTTTAGTAAGAAGCTGACGTTTAAGCCGGTTTCGGTAAGTGATATGTCCGCACATCTCTTTACTTCTAGTTTCAATACAATTATGATGCTAGATTATTATTCTGATTGAATTCTATTCTCGTAAAGTGCGCGAGGCAGCCACCGAGGACAAATATATGTGGATTCTACGTTTGTGAGTTCATTCACACATTTACCACTGAGCACAAAGATAATAGGGTCGATGTAAGCAATACATTCACAACATTATTTTATTACCGTCACTTTTTGTTATCATGATATTCATATTGATCTCCTTTTCTTATATAGTTCGAGATCATGCGGGATCGGCTCCTACCAGAGCAACGCGTACTAGGAATTGCTGAAGAACTGGCAGGATTCTTGATGAACGAGATGATAGATGACGCCGGAGAATTTAGTGTGAATAGGCGCTACCGATGATCCCGACCGTGTAATCGAATAGACGGGCTCTAGTCCCGGTGTAATTATGATCTCCATGTTACTATCATGTATATATTTGTATGCTCGATCTTAAGACAAGTTATCTTATATATGCACGAACGTGTACGGTATTCGAAAACTATTTTGAAACGAAAAAAGAAATAAATAAAAGGATACAAAATGAATTTTCTGCCGCGGCAGAGAAAGTGCCTAAAATGCTTCCGCGGCAGAGAACCATTTGTCCCGATCCGTAACAGGAACCAGGACTAATGGGAGGCACCCCACGCGCGCAGAGGCGGCCACGTGGAGGCCCATTGGTCCCGGCTGGTAACCGGGCCAGGGTTAGTGGGTGGGCCTTTAGTCCCGCCTCTCCAATCCCGGTTCCAGAACCGGGACTAAAGGCCCGTTCTCCACTAGTGCCCGTATCTTATGAACCTCTTATGAACCTATACGGTGCAGAGGGGAGCGCTCAGTGCGACTAATGGCAACCACGACTTCATTCGGTGATGAGTTCCCCAACGACAACTTCTTCCCGGACATCGACAACATGGTCGACAACACGAACGCTGCTGCTGCTCAGCCTGCACCGTACGTGCTCCTAAACTTCCTCTTTCAGATTATGGTAGAATGTCGTGTTCTAGCGTTCATAGTAGATGTGATAGGTTTATCATATTCAGATGCCGTTGGTTCATCTACTCGGTTACTATACATGATTAGTTTAATTACTGTTTTATTAATCATGCTTTATAGATTAATTCGGTTTAAATCATATGAATTGTTGCTCATATTTTCAACAACTCGTAGCACAATTATCGTGGGTACTAGAGTACTTCGTGTGGTCGGGGTATCCTTGTGATGGTCTTGGGCACGATCTATCTCTCAATAGAAGGAAAACCCGCTTTCACCTCATTCGCTTGGCCCTTCGTTCTATTTTTATTTTTTTTGAGTGTGATCGGCAAATCAATTGAACGTGTATCACATGGATGTCAAAAACACAAAGCGGGCAAACCACACTCACTAAATGACCATCTCCTTAGTTGCCTGATGCATGCATGTCTATCGTAAGGATGACACTCAGGAGCAGAAGAATCTTCCTTAATTTGTCCTTCTCCATGCATGTAGGGGCCTTTCAGGTGCATCAAGATTTGGACGCTTGTGGAAGTCGGTTTCTTGGGGGCGACAAGAAACACTGTACCGTTTCAGCTGCCAGCATGTACAGCTTTGGACATTAATTAACTTGGAACGCAAAGTACGTACAAGCAGATCTTTTTCAGAACACAGATTCGAGCTACCTCGCTGCTAGTGTTATGTACCACCGTGGACCTGCGAGTAACCTAGCTACAATTGCTGGAGGGAGCTCGGTCATGTTGTAGGTAGATTTATTACTCCATAATTTTTTGGCTAGCTAGCTAGTTCGTATACAGCCGGCCGGCCCGGCCCGGCCGGGGGCGCACCGAGCAACTGGGTCTCATGCATCTAGCAATGTGTGCGTGCGTTATCATGATCTGTAACAGAAAAGCTAGCTAGTGGAACAAAGACCAACTCAAGACTGCACCCATGTTGTTGTTGTCGTTGCTGTTGCGATTTCAGATTCCTGGTGCATTTCCTCTGAGGCTGAGGGTATATATCCACTGAAGCCTTGAAGGGCATGCAGGTAGGTTGTGGCCATTCATCTGGCCGACGACCGCCCGTCGAGCTGGACTCTCAGCTTAGACACGAGGCGCGCGTGTAATAATAACGAGGAAGAAAGGAATAAGAGAAGGGTACTACTAATGGTCGTAGTAGATCAGTATAGTGGTAGTCCTAGTGGTTGCGGTATGGTCGTAGTCATAGGTTATGGTACTGGTAGCCATAATAGTAGGTTGTTGCAGTGTAGTCACAGTCATAGTGGTCGTGTATACTCTCAACATCTCATCGGCCAATACTCCTTCCCTAACCGGATCTGTGACAAGTTCTTTTCGTTTGCTGGCAGCACAATATATATATATGGATTCTCTTGCTACCTCCTGTACAGCCTGTGAGCACCGAGAGGTTCAGGGGTGTGATTGTATGCATGACCACAGAGATGAGTCAAAAGTCACGTCGTTCGTGTTGTTTGGTTGCGCACAATTGTTTTTGGCCCAAAGAAGGCAATAATGGAAGCTCCATCGATTCAACATTGGTTCAACTGATGCACCGTGTGTGTGTGTGTGTTTGGTTATGTGTGTTTAGTGAGATTGGTCTTACCTCCTAATCATCACAATCCAGCACCACCGGTTGCCGGGCAATCCAACCTCGTTGATGTCGACGACGGCGTTTTTGGTGCCGGATGTTCCACGACGTGCTCCACATCACCGACAACGATAATAAGCGCCTCACTAGCCACATGTCACGGTGTTGCTAACGGTGGCCAGCGGTCATGCGAGTGGTAGTCGGCGGTACATGCTATCAGCCATGGTCGGCGAACTTGTGAGCTCGTGAGAGATATCACCGGAGCTCTTAGCGATGGGCGGTGGAAGCAGTGGTACACCATCACCGTTTTGCATTTTTTTTCATGTGTACCACATTATGAACCGATGAACTTAAATAAGCTAAAAATCACGAGCGAGAGGAACAGAGAGAAAGTTCTAACAGAGAGCACCTCACATACACACGGACCCAATAACAAAGAGATTAAGATCTCAGATATATCCATTTACATGCATCGAACTGAAAACTTACAACATGAGAGTCGTGTGAAACTGAGAGACGAGGCTAAGCCTTAAAAGAAATTTCAAATGGTTGACCGTGTGCGATCTATTTGATAAAATTCGTTCAAAAAAGCTCCGAACTTGAACATGAAATTGAAGATTTACGATTAGTGAATCTCGAAACCAATTATCAAAATGGAATCACATCATCAATCCACTTTATTCTCGTGTAAAGTCTGTCTTTAATCCAAATACAATTGTGTTGAGTAGATAAAGAACATTAAAGAAGAAAGTATAAAGGCTCACATACACTGCTCCCTGCGCCCTCCAGAGTGTGACTACATAACCAATCATCCCCGATTTGGCTGGGCCTGTTTTTAACAGGCAGGCAACCAATCACGTCCCACGTTCCTTTTCGTGTCTATTTTTCGAGTATTATCCTTGTCTATCGTCACAAGGCAGATTCTATGGCATTAGTCCTAGTCAGCGCGCAGTCATGCATACGTAGATTAGTTCTAGAAGCTGTGACGTGTATACGTACTCCATCACACTGATTGTAGGCGCGTCATGAATGAGATATATATACTTCCTGTCATCCAAATTAATTAATTCCACTTTGTCTAGATAAGCATGCGTTTACTCGAAGATATATACGAATTTAGATAAAGTTGAGCGATTAATATGGATCGGAGGAAGTAATAATGATCCAAACAAAACTACTCCCTCCGTTTCAAAATATAAGAAATTTTAGCTTTGTGGTAGAAGTATATCTATACCTTTTTAGTGTGTATGTTTATTTAGATTTGAAGTGAATCTACACATAAAAGGGGTTTAGATACACTGCTTTCACAAAGCTTAAACGTCTTATTTTTTGAAACAAAATGAGTACATATTGTGGGGGTGAAAGGCACATGTACGATATTCAGATTCCCTAGTGCTAGCTGCATCGTATTTTGCAGATGCTTTGCCGAATAACATTTGTCCTCTATGCTTCCAGTAGTTAATTTGTACACAGTCGAGAATTAATGTTAGGAAGCTTATGAGGGACTAACATGTATCCCAGTTGTTTAGAAACGCACATCCCGGTCCTAAATGTCCTGTAACTGTGTCACCAGCGGTCCTATGCTCGCCGGAGAAGGTCTGGCCAGATATTGACCATTGCCACATCAGATTGGGATATTTGGCGCTAAAACTCACGCCCGAACAGTTTTGAGAAAGTTACAAAAGAACCCATGTCTATAATAGCTGGAGCACATTGTGAAAAATTACACGGTTCATGCCCAGGTCTAAAAATTTCTCTTTTTTGCTGAGCCCATAATACAAAGTACTCTCACATGTTTTTTTCGTGTGCATATTATAAATCATTATCTACATCCAGATATTTAGTTCGGATTTTTTGAATATTTAAATTTGAACTTTAAAAAAAAGGTCCTCTAGGGAGGACGGGATCCAAATCGACACTTTTCCCTTTCTTCTTTCTCTCACGTATTCCCCTTCGCTCTGACATACAAAATGACAGAACATAGCATATGGTCGTTACACAAACATCTGGATTGATAAAAACATCATACACAAACCAATAGTATGGAACATACTCTGGAACAATCGCCACGTAGTGTATGAGATACAACTACACTTGAAGATGCACATCAATAGGTGCACTTAAACCTATAACAAAAGGTTCCATGAATGAGGTTTAATCATAGAACACATGTGAAGGAGAAGAGCCACAAAATTAAAAGAGAAGACTTTTGGGGGAGTTTGGCGTAAAGTATTGCCACATGGAATTCATCAACCTGCCATGTGTGCAAGTCAAAGCTATTGCAGTGTCAATAGGACTTGAGGTGATACACTTTACAAACATTTAGGACTTAAATGTGCATTACTATACAATTAGGACTAACTTGGTACCCCACCAATAGTTTTAGGACTTATGGTGCATTTCACTCTAAATAAAACTACCATAAAATCTAGATCGATCTAGCCATGGCGGAGGTAGAAGGGGCTTCATTCCATCTTGCTAACTCCGATGTCCTCCATGTAACCGTCATATTTGCCACAATTGCCATCGTTAACATCCTCAAAGGATGACGATAAGCCGCTAGACACTACAACATCGACAATGATGATGTTGCAGCTGTTTTGCGCCAACCACCATTTGGTGAACTCGTCGGTCGCAGGAGGCACATCATTGTGGACAGCCAGAGCATCCGGCTAAGCCCCGGCAAGTCAGCCGGATCGACGGGGTCGCACAGAGCCACCTGCTGCCGGAAGTCCTCAGCGAACGGCTTGGGTAGGAATGTCGTAGATGTCTTCTTGCTGGGGAAATGGAGAAAGAGGTGCCCTAGTTGGGTGCATAGTCGCATCCTTTTCCTTTTCTAGGCCGAGGATCGGCTCTGTCTTTGATACAAGTGGCGTAGTCTGAAAGAACAAGTTGGCAGAGCGACATGACGACGAAGGATGCGGGGACAAGAAGCGGCGTGGCATGTGATGGGTTGTTGCATGATGATGATGACCATGATGTGGAAGACCTCGATACGCTAGTAGTGCGCAAGCACAATGCTGACGTTGTAGTCATCCCATATATTGTGGCGGCCAACATAGTTGTATGGACCACCATAGGGGTCGTACAGGGTCATGAGCACCGCTTTGCGCTCCTCCTTGTACAACAGTAGCCATATCGTGCTACCGACAGCCCATTTGGGGTTCGCATGCTCTTTTACTGTCAACTCCTCCCACTGATGCTCGATGTAGGACTTGAGCTCACAGACCTCTAGGATCGAAGGAATGGCTTAGCCACCCACGCCGATGTTCCAAGCTCTGGGTGGGCGCCAGTCCAGCGGCACGAGAATGTTGTTCTCGTGGAAAATGGTCACCTCCATGATTTTGAGGTTTCACATTGCCGTTGTCGCTGCCACCGGCCTCATGGTTGTTGCATGCCATTGAAGGGGCAGGTGCGCGTTCTCGACGAGATGAGGCGTGAAGGGAGGGGAATTGTTGTTCGCGGTCATGGAGATTTGAGAATGGTTGTGTGTACCGCAAGCCATTTTATTGACATCGGGATGTTGGTGGATGGGTCGGTGGCGCCATATACACCGGTGTCGGAAGGTGAGTGGTCACGCTTGGGGAACCATCGTCTACACATGCTGAGATTTGCCTGGGAGAGGAGGGAAGAGGGCCTAGGCAGGTTTAATTATGTTGACCAACCAGTTGTGTGGCTTCCAATGGGGGGCCCGTGATGCCAATGGGTCGGAGCTGACGTGGGAGTGCGAGATAGGTTATTAGGCCGCGTGTGCTGCTAGCACCCTATCGGTCAGGACTTTTGCTATGGCCTGTATTCTGCACGACAACCCCAACTCCCATTTGAGGTGAGCTATGGGGGGGGGGCGCTAGTGGAGATGCCCTAACTAACACTATGTAGTAGATATGTTGCATTAATTCAAAGTCACAACAGGGAGTTTCCTCCTTTGGTGAAAGAAATAGTGTTACAGTAATAAATAAAAAACTGAAAAAAGGTACACACATTCAAGTCCATGCTCCATATCCATATGTAAAGTTTCATTGGAATCAATAAGTCTGGTGGCTATGTTAAATTAAAACAATTGTGGTTCTTATAGACTTACTTTTGAGATAGCTTGTATTTGTTTATTTTTCCTAGACATATGATATATGTCTTTTTTTCATGAAAATTTGCAAACACATTAAACATCTGATCTCTCCTTGTCTTCATATAGTGCGTATATGTTTTCACCAACTTTTACCAAGTGTATTGATAAAATTATCTATATCTACAATACCAAATGTATACCATATGAAAATATGCATCATGGTGAATCTACGTATTGGTTTGCTATTCTAGATGTTGATTTTTTTACATACTTGATCAAACTTTACATCATTCGACTTCAGATAACAAATTCAGATTCTTTTAGCTTTCTGAACATTATAATTGTTTTTTCTGTTCACCCAGGTGTAGATGGGCGCAGGAGCCAAAATAATATGCACCTTAGAAGCTACAAATCTGTTTAAAAAAAGTTGATGACCCGTATATTCTGGAAATTAGTTTTTCAAATAAACAAACATATGAGAAGTCACATTGTTAGTGAGGGCATTGTAAAGCATGCTTCCCTAACTAACCTCGTAAATTATTAGTACCTCATCTTTCAAACACATGGCTGGTACTTTTATCATTGTGCTTGGACTATCCCAAGTTCAGTGCATTGTTAGTCAAACTGGCAGGTCAAGTTAAATACACATTGTAGGAACCCCCAACTGGCCAACAGAGTGGGAAAAAGAGGGGATGGGTCGTCCTTGGCTCTCTATAAATGATAGAGCCGTTGTGGTCTACGCATGCCACCTTGTGAAGCTAATCATCACCATCGATCACTTGTGAATAGTACCTAACGATGAAGGCAACGAGCGGCGTCCGCATGGCTATGGGCAACGGAGACAACAGCTACGCCGCCAACTCCAGGCTCCAAGTTCGTATCCTGCTACACTGCTGTGATTTATTGTTCATTCATGCATATATGTATATAATTAAACACCTTCAACTAGGTAGCATATGCAGCTCTTAATCTACTTTTGTTTCATGTAGGAGAAGGCCATTTTGGAGACAAGACCGGTGCTTAGCAAGGCCATAGAAGATGTGTACACGTCGCTGTCCACCCGTCCGAGCACCATTGTCGTAGCCGACCTCGGCTGCTCGTCGGGTCCCAACACTCTGCTCGTCGTCTCCGAGGTGATCCGCGCGATCCGCGCCTGCGCTCACAAGTCGGAAGAACGTGAACATGGCGTTGTGGAGGTGCAGTTCTTTCTGAATGACCTGCCGGGGAACGACTTCAACCTCATCTTCCGGTCACTGGAGCACTTTGAGAATCCCGGCGGGCAAGAGGCGCCGCCACACTACGTCGCAGGGCTGCCGGGATCCTACTACAGGAAGCTTTTCCCTCGCCAGAGCGTCCATCTCTTCCACTCATCCTACTCCCTCATGTGGCGCTCCAAGGTACGTATGTATATGCATCGTACACACATATTATTGCCCTGCAGCTTAACGTCATATAAGTCTTACTTGTTCGTGTGTTAGTTAATTACTTAATTATATAATAACAATGTGACACAGTTTTTGGAATTTGCTAACTTAAGCTTTTATTAGACCTGCCAGTCGCGAATGACTAGGTATTGAATCGTGTCAAAGATTTGTTATGTCCATATGGTAGGTGTGGTGGATCACGGATATGTAAAGCACAATGTTCTTTATGCATGGGATGCAAAGCAAAATATTCAAATATAGAGACAGACGGCTGATCGAGATTTTGAGTGTCATCATAATTGCAGAACTTTAGTAGATGTGTGGAAAGTTAGTGATGCGATCATATAAATGAATTTTAGAGCAAATGGTATACGTTGTACTAGTTCAATTTTACTGAAATAAACATACGTTAAACGGCCCTGCAGGAATTCACTATGTATTTTCTATTTTTCTTCTGAGGTAAGACCTTCAGTAATTTCTTATATTTAGAGAAAATGGTACATATTTGCTATACATAGTATTATATTTATAGCATCTCAACCTGCAAATATATATTGTATGTCAAATGCAGAAATGCCACACTAAAAATGAGGATGCTACGAATAGTCAATCCATCGTTTTCACTCAAAAAACTAAGTCAATCTTTTTTGGAAAATCAAGAAAGTACAACTCGACGATTGAAACACTTCGCATAACTATTTGAATGGCGACTAGGCTATGACTTTTAATGTGAAAGAGTAGAACTATAATTTGATAATTCAGAGGCTATTACTATCATGCTATTTCATTTTGTATGAGCAGTGTCTCCTCTATAATATGTTAAACGGCACTGTAGGAATTCACTATGTATTTTCTATTTTTTTCCGAGGTAAGACTTTGTAATTTCTTATATTGAGAGAAAATCGTATATATTTGCTATATATAATATTTTATTTATAGCCTCTCAACCTGAAAATATATATTGTATTGCGTACATATATATGGGAGGTGCGGGTAAAATGCAGAAACGCCACACGTACTAAAAATGACGATGCTACGGATAGTCGATCCAATCGTTTTGTACTCAAAAAATTAAGTCAATCTTTTTTGGAAAATCAAGAAAGTACAACTCGATGATCGAAACACTTCGCACAACAATTTGGCGACTAGGAAATGACTTTTAATGTGAAAGAGTCGAACTAATTTGAATTCAGAGGCTATTTGTATCATGATAATTTCATTCTATATGAGCAATGTCTCCTCCATAATAATTAATTACGTAGGTCCCCCCGGAGCTGTCAAGCTGCACTCACGTGAACCAAGGCAATATCTACATCGGAAAGAGCACTCCACCTAGTGTGATTAAGCTCTTCCAAGAACAATTCCAGAAGGACTTTGAGCTATTCCTTACATTGCGTTCCAGAGAGCTTGTCAGTGGAGGAAGAATGTTGCTAACATTTATTGGCCGAAAAAGTCAAGAGATGTTGATGCATGGGGATGTTACCACCGTATTTGAATTGGTTGCAAAATCTCTCCAGTCTCTGGTACAAAAGGTACACCCACACAATGTTACTGCAACACTTTTTTCCCAATGACTACTCTACACCATTATTCCAGTACTAAAGGAACACATGCCTAATTAATTTACTTTCCCGTGATAGTCACAATGGACTTATTGGTAAGATAGAATATCAATTCATGAAACGGTAATTAGTTCTCAATTGCTATATCATATCTGAAGTTGTAATTTTTTCATCATATATATATAGGGGCGTGTGAAGAAGGAGAAGCTGGACTCATTCAACTTGCCATACTATGCCCCATCAGTGAAAGAGGTAAAGGCATTGATCAACAAGAATGGTCTCTTCAACATTGAACACATTAAACTCTTTGAATCGAATTGGGATCCTCAAGATGACTCGGAAGGCGACATGGTACTTGACTGCACCAACAGTGGGGCAAATGTTGCTAAGTGCATAAGGGCGGTGTTGGAGCCACTCATCGCAGACCACTTCGGTGAAGACATTATTGAGGAATTGTTCATGGTGTATGCCTCCATCATTTCAAAGCATCTGAAGAAAGCCAAGGCAAAATATCCCATCGTCATGGTGTCCCTGAAGAAGGTGATGAATTGAGTTAGTCACATATAGTTCAGCTGGCCTGGTGGTACATGCAGATAATATCAGTGGGACGCCTAAAGTGCTGATATATTTTACGTGATCTCACCTGTAATCTTACGTGCATTATATGCTCTATAAAAAATTTCACGCAATATCTAAAATTCATAAATAAATTTTGGATGGCTAGTAAGAACTGAAACAGCCATGGGCTTTGCATGTATTTCTGTAAGAATACATATCCGTCTTGTATTTGTATAATTATACGGTTGTGTATGTGGTAAGAACTGAAACAGCCATGGGCTTTGCATGTATTTCTGGTGGACGCACTGGCCTATGGACTGAACCACGATCAAATCAGGCAGTTTGGATATTCTAAATGGGTCGTGCACTCGTGCAGTTGAGATGCTCCGGGTAGAGATGGGGAGTGTGAATGCTTCCTGACATGAGACGGAGATAATCCTCCGCACGTCACACATGCCACCGGGAAAACGTCATGCCCCAGCTGAGCACTTGTACTTCAGGCTGTAAGCGGGGACGAGCAGCCAACGGCGCGGCTAACCCGACCGTTTCAATTGTGTTTATGGACACCCCAGTTGTAATGCTGCCGCACCTTTCAAACAAGATGGAGTGCAAGATGACAGAATCTAAATTAGCACGGTTTGTACATGCATCTCACTGAAATTAAGTTGAACAGGACGAAAAAGGACAAACATTGAGGACGGGACAGTAGCCTAGTGGTTGGGTCGCAGTTGGCGTGTCCCAACGATAGGATTTCGATCCCTGTCAGGAACGAATTTTCGGAATTCTCAGGTCTATCCACTTCTACTATATCAAAAAAAAAATGTCTAGTTCCTCCTTGCACTGTTTCATTTTTTGAAAAGGACAAACGTTATGTAAGAAAATAATCTCTGATGGCTAGTCCATGCATTGTAAATCATAATTTCTTTACTAACCTAAACAACTTACTAGCTCGTCTTACCAATTACTTACTTTTTTCGAAAAGGGGAGCTCAGGCTCAGTGTCATCAAAACATGCACACATCCTCAATTATTGTATGGAAAGTTTAAAGTTTACATCTCAAGGATGCACAAAGTGGCAACATGAATACAAAGGCTTCACGAGATTTAAAAGACAGGTATTGCGATGATAAGGGAGTTACACCCAACTAAGGATCCTCCTAAAAAGAGTAATCCTTCCATCACCAATGACGAAAGAGCCTCGATCAATAAAAATCGGTTTTGACTCCCGTTAGCCTAGTTAGTGGGCTTGGCACTTGACCTAAAGTTATGGTACAAAGATGTTTGTCTCGTAGCAGCTTCGCTCGTCGCCCCTTCCCGTTAAGTAGTTTAAACGTCTATTTGCTGAGTGGACACTTATTTTCTATTTCAAGTACCGTGTTGCGCAATCATCTAATGGACGGCTAGTTTTGTCATTGTTCTTGAAATCTCCGTGGTTAGAGCATTCTTAGTCAAAGTGGCTGGTCAAGTTAAATATACTTTGTAGGAACCCAACAGATAGAAAAAACCGGTTATCATCCTTGTTTCTCTATATAAATGATAGAGACGGTGTGGGACTCTACACACGGTACGGTGCAGTCAATCTAGTAGCTCTTAGCCTCCAACTTGCGAAGCTGATCACTATTGATCACTTGTGAATAGCTATGGAGGCAACCATGGACGTTCGTGAAAGATTGTGGAAGTATAGATTGTATTGATATTGCAAGAGGTGATTACATCGTGAGCCCTTAGGTTATTTATATAGTACTAGAAGACTTGGGGGGCAAGAAGACTACTAGAGATAGAATTAGATTACAAACTTAAACTACCAAATATTACCAAACCGTGACATACTCTAACACCCCCCCCCCCCCCCCGCCGCAGTCGGATCGGTAGTGACGAGAACAGTCGGAGCGTGGCGGATGGGACTGGAGCATAATCCGAAGGCGCGAACTGTAGAGGATGTCGGTGGATGTCGATGTCGATGTAGCCAGAAGTAGGGCGTTGTAGTCGTGGTCGATGATGTCGTTGGTGATCTAGTCGCCGTTGATGAAATTGATGATATTTATGTTGTCGTGGGGTTGTGGTCGATGTCGTCGTTGAGCCTGGAGAATTCGCCGTAGTAGTTGACGTAGATGTAGTTGGATCCGGAGTAGTCGAGGTAGGCGACACGCCTTGCCGAGCTTGCCAAACTCGGGAGAACGTCGGGGACGAAGGCACGCGTCGGTGTTACCAATACCGGACGTGCGAAGACATGGACCATCAAGAGCCATGCGAGCCAGAGCCGGAGGGAGCAGCAGAGAAATTCTCCGTGAACGATCGGTGCGTAGAAGTTGTCCGCCAATTTGTCGGAGTAGACGAAGTAGTTGCAAGAAGAAATTTAATTAAGTAAAAAAATAAAACTTAAACTGCGACTCTGGCGGTGAGGTCGTGGTGGACGAAGACGAAGGTGGTAGTTGTGGATGGCGATTGAATTGTAGCGGTAGTTGATTTCGGGGATTAGACCCGTATTTTCCGCTTGTATGAGTGCGGCGTCGCTCGTGGAGAAGAACTTGTTGGCGTTGATGATGACCACGATCGGTGACGGTGGCGACGGTGCGGCGATGTTGTTGGTGTAGATGGTTGTCGGCGATGATGACCACGGGTGATGAAAGTGCAGCCATTTGTTGATAGCGAGGCGCGTACTCAGGGACGTGCGTCCTAGTAGATGCTGGCGAAGACGGGCCGGCGTGGAGACGACGTGAGGACGGAGCAGCCGATGCAGCACGTGAAGGCGTCCCTTGGGGCGCCGTGCGGAGCCTCCTTGCCACGATCGTTGACGATGATTTTCCGGAGTTGAGTCGACGCCGAGGTTGAAGTAGAGACGCGTGATGACGACATGCGGCTGTGGATGATGCTTTTGGTGGCTAAAAGAAAAATAATCTAATAGGAAAAAGAAATTTACTAGAACTACTAAACTCATCTAGAAAATTGGAAGAAAAACTAGCTATAAGATGCGATACCCCGGTGGAGATCATGGAGATCGACCTCACCGAGGGCGGCGCGGCGAAAGCGGTGGCTAAAACCTAGGCCGAGGAGCGACACGCTCTGGTACCATGAAAAATTGCGGAAATATAGATTATATCAATATTACAAAAGATGATTACACCGTGAGCCGTTAGGCTGTTTATATAGTACTAGAAGACTTGGAGACAAAAAGACTACTGAAGATAGAATTGAATTACAAACTTAAACTGCCAAATATTACCAACCGTGACGTACTCTAACAGTTCGCATGGATGCTGGCAACGGAGAGAACAGCTACGCCGCCAACTCCAGGCTCCAAGTTTGTACTCTATTCTGTCCAAATTTACTGTCGATTCATACAGCTCTTGATTTATCGTTTGTTCCGTGCATGTATGTGTGCAGGAGAAGGCCATTTTGGAGACAAGACCGGTGCTTCGTGAGGCCATAGATGAGGTGTACGCGTTGCTGTCCGACCGCCGGAGCACGATGGTGGTTGCAGACCTCGGCTGCTCATCAGGTCCGAACACTCTGCTTGGTGTCTCCGAGGTGATGGGCGTGATCCGCGCGTTGGCCCGGAAGTCGGAAGAACGGCATGTCGTGGAGGTGCAGTTCTTCCTAAATGACCTGCCGGGGAACGACTTCAACCTCGTCTTCCGGTCACTTGAGCACTATGACAACCTGGGCGGAGGAAAGGAGGCACCTAGGGCCGGTCCTGAGATTTCGGGGGCCTGAGGCGAAACAAAAGCATAGGGCCCTTAGATTTTAACATATAAGTAATAGTTAATATATTGTAACATGTTATTTGTACATAGACTTATAGAGCATTGAAAAGAATATTTATAAAACAACACACTTGTTAATATCATTTGTGTTACTATTCCGCTTTGGTATCTGGAGTAGAATTTTTGTCCCGATTAAGTCCTAGACATTTATTATTTTACTGTTTTGTTTTTATGCATATAGGCGACCATCATATATATCCTAATAGTTTCATGAGATGCAAGCAATTGCTTCAAACACCAGTGTGACTTAGAAGGCCATGTTGCAAGAAATTAATTTAAAGATGTCTTGTATTAACATATGTTTCATGTCAATCAGGAGCGTACCTGAAATTTGGATCGTTGGATAAAAATAAATCCAGAAGAAAAGATTGAATGACCCAAGAACTCCAGTCGAACAAATTTTCATGTGGACAGAAATTAGAAAGACTAATCGTGTTAAATTATCAACCAAGAGAGGCGTTTTTACCTCGAGGATGTTAAGATGTATTAGTATTGGTCTAGGAGTCCGTATTTGTCTAGATTTATCTTCTTGTATCTCAAGTCAGTTGTACTATATATTCTGGCCTTTGGCCCTCTAGCAATACAAGATCTATTGCCCTAACATGGTATCAGAGCCGTAAGGCTTTTTTTTTCTCTCTTCTCCCGCTGTCGCCGCCGCCGGTCGCCGCCGCGCCAGGCTCTCCCGCCGCCGGCCCGACCCCGCCCCCGTCCAGGCCCGCCGCCGCCGCCGGTCCCGGCTCTCCCGCCGCCGCCGCCGCCGACCGCCCCGGACCCCGCCGCCCGTCACCGCCCCGCCGTCCCGGACGCCCGCCGCCGGCCCCGCCGCCTCGGACGCCGCCCCGGACCCCGCCGCCCGTCACCGCCCTGCCGTCCTGGACGCCCGTCGCCGGCCCCGCCGCCCCGGACGCCGGCCCGACCCCGCCCCCGCCCAGGCCGCGCCGCCGCCCCGGATCCCGCCGCCAGATTCAAATCTGACTAGATCTGGTTTGAAAAAAAAAAGCATGTCTTCCTCCTCGGGCTATGTTGCGATTCCTCGCTGCCCGGTGATCTTTGACGGCGCGAATTATCCTGATTTCGCTGCCTTTATGCGCGTTCATATGCGCGGTCTTCGTCTTTGGGGTATGCTTTCTGGTGAGGTCTCCTGTCCACCGCGCCCCGTTGTGCCTCCAGTGCCTCGTGCCCCGACACCCGTTCCCCTTGCCCCCGATGCTACTCAGGCGGTCAAGGATGCAACCCAGAGTGCTGATGATTCTGCTCGAGCTGACTATGAGCGCCAGGTTCAGGCGCATTCTGCTGCTACTACGGCCTACCGGCTGGATCTGGCCGACTACACTCAGTGGATTGATGAGGATGCTCGTGCTGCTGCTGTTCTCACTTCCAGTGTTCTGCCTCAGTATGCTCCTGAGTTCATGGTGAAGGAAATATGCCCTAGAGGCAATCATAGAGATGATTGTATTTCATGTGTATCCATGAGTTATTATAATGTTCCTTGAATATCCATATACCAGGCAACTTGTATTGATTGGCAATTATGTGAATTGTTTGTGAAACTCTTTACTTGTATGGTTATCTAATAATTGTCCCTAGTCGGAGTTCATGCGAGGACACACGTGAATATTAGACTAGCACATCGATTGGTTAATGACTATGTTTCGCAAGTCATTGACATGGAGATGTCAAACCAATGATGTGGACACATGTTATGAACATGGGGTTGGACTGACCCAACATGAGACTAGCAATAATACTTGCAGCTCTCTCTACACATCGTGTACGTTTTGTCCTTAGACCTGAGATTGTCGCATGTACTTGAGATGTGGATCGACCTACTTTGGGGCTATCAAACACTACTCCGTAACTGGGTAGTTATAAAGGTAGCTTTCGGGTTTGTCCTGATACATGCTGCAAGGCATCGGTCAATCAAGATGGGATTTGCCCCTCTCTACTTGAGAGAGATATCTCTGGGCCCCTCGAGTGATCGGATCCAGAAATGCATGGCCGTGCTACATATGGTTAAGAGTTAACCTAGTAAAGGGATTCTGAATCACAGTATCGAGAAAGAGAGGTCAGCTTAGAGCTAGACCAAATATCGTGAGGCAAAGGGAAAGACATGTACTCAACCTTGTGATGGTTCGTCCGAATGATCTTTATATGCGTTTAGGAGTTGGCACGTCTTGCTAGAGGCCGCTACCAACTATTGACGGAGTAAGTGTACTCGCGTCATGTCTATACGTGTATGAACCTATAGGGTCACACACTTTAGGGGCTGGAAGCCTAATGAGGATTGGATCCGAATTAGACCAGGCTTAGGCTGCTAATGGGCTGCTAATGTAGAAGCCCACCAGGGATGCCTATATAAGAGGGAGTAAGGCGAGCTGAAAAGGAGAGAGCATTCCACCCAGCCGCCACTCCTCTTCCGCCTGTGTTGCACGCGCAGACCTAGCAGTCTGGCGTGTGACGACTTCCACTCCGGACGTGTGGATACCTCGGAGGTGCTGCATCTGTAGCACTTGGACGAGCCGCGCAAAGGGGAGCTGCTCGTGGGACGAGGACGAGGAGGAGACGTAGAACATCTACACTGCCGCAACGTGCTTCATCGAGTTCCGCACCTGCGCGTCTAGCGGTAATCCCGTGATCTATGACAATAGTATTCCTGGTTGACGCGGTAGAAATTTTTGATTTTACGCTAGTGTAGCCTACCCGTTACCCTTCAGTGGTATCAGAGCCGATGCTATTCAGTCATAGGTTCGGGAAGTTTGCATATGGTGATATGTAGATTGATATGAATGATATGATCGTTTGTATGGCGGTGTTTCTGGATTGATCTATGATCTTAATTTCCGTGATCGTGATTCTAAGGTCGTCGAACGACTTACCCCTACCGGTCGGTTTCCGCCATCGGGGTAGACAGTGACACATAAATCCTTCTGAATCACGCGAAGATCAATATGATTGATCGAATCGGGAATTAGATCTGACTCGACGTACCGTGATCAAAGGAGTTTGGTCAAATCGGAACTATGGTCGGTTTATGGTAAATTGGATTTGCCGATCAAAATCCTTAAAGAAAATTGTATAGATTTGATCTCTCATTTTTCACGAATGTCCGGACGCCCGGAAAGGTACCGCGAGGGGCGCTGCCCCTTCGAACCCCGCAGGGGGAGACCCCCTAGACCCCCCTTAGTCGTAGCCCCCTTTTTGTATCTCGTTAAGGTTCATAGGTGGTACGATTTCACATGATCCGGTAGAATGCGATTCTATGCACAACTTGTTTTTGCAGGATTTATGTGATCAGTATGGCCCAAAAAAAATGTATGTGATGCATGTATGTATTTTTTCATGACCTGCGTGTCGTGAGTTGGGCAACACGGCTGGAGCCATATGTGTTGTCAATTATTGTAATGGCCTGCGTGCCAACTTGTGATGATCCCAATACCATGTAATTTTGATTACTAGATGTTAGGAGTAATAGCTTGTATTAGTTCTTGGAGAACTCATCACTTGGAGGATGGCTCGCATAGAGCATGAAGATGGAGATCATCATGGTGGACAGGTTCTATGGCGATGGAGATCACCATGAGAAAATGGGCCATACTGTATCACATCTATGTGAATGCTATTCTTATACGTTTTACTACTATGCATGCTTAGATGATAGAAGTAGAACGATCCCTCACAAAGTTTAAGTTAAACCATGCCCTCCCAACCAAACCTTGCACCATCCTATGCCCTGTACAATCGTTGGTGGGTCTATGAAATTAGGGTGCCACGGTTTTCCTTGGCTGGATGGGTTTGTATCGGATACCTACACGCATAAGGGTTGGTGAGCTTAACAAGGTCATCTTAACAGTTAAGGACCTTGGGGCATAAAGGTTGGGCGCCTAGGTTTGACATAGAGATGTCACCCAACAACAAGAGTCATATGTGATATGATTAGCAAAGGTTGCTTACCGATTTACCTTGTCTTCTAGCAGTGATGCTAAAGCTCACTAGTCGACTTGTTAATTGTGGATCTTGAATCACTTAGTATCAATAGAGGGATGTTGATTTAAGTGGGAGTATATGCTATTAAATTGTTTAATATGTTTTACTCTTTCATGGTTACATGGCTTAGTATTTTGCATATTTTTTGTTGTAGATCAATGGCACCGAACAATTCATCACCTTTTGCTTTGCGTTCGATTCTTGAAAAGGATAAACTAAATGGAACAAACTATTCGGACTGGGTCCGTAACCTGAGAATTGTTCTCAGGGCTGAGAAAAAGGAAACTGTTCTGGATACCCCAATCCCGGATGAACCTGCTGATAATGCAACTGCTACCCTTAAGAATGCCTACAAGAAAGCATGTGATGAATCTCTTGAGGTCAGTTGTCTTATGCTTGCATGCATGGAACCTGATCTTCAAAAACAGTTTGAGGATCAGGAAGCGTACGATATGATCGTTGCGCTTAAGGACATGTTCCAGACTCAGGCTAGGACTGAGAGGTACAATGTCGCTAAGTCCTTTGTGGAATGCAAGCTGGCAGAGGGAGCAGCTGTAGGCCCCCATGTGATCAAAATGGTTGGTTACAGTCAGACTTTGGAAAAGCTTGGTTTTCCATTAGGCCAAGAGTTGGCCACTGACTTCATTTTGGCATCTCTTCCATCTAGCTATGGGCATTTCATTTCGAACTACCATATGCATGGGGTGGAGAGGGGCCTTAATGAATTATGTGGGATGCTAAAAACAGCAGAATGTGACATTAAGAAGTGTGCAGGGCATAGCCATGTGATGGCTGTGCAGAACAAGCCTAGCTTCAAGAAAAAGGGCACTTCTTGGCAGAAGAAGAAGGGCAAGGCTAAGGATACGATCCCTAAGCCAAACCCTGCACCCAAGCAAAAGGCTGGTCCTGCAGGAGACACTGAGTGTTTCTTTTGTCACGAATATGGCCACTGGAAGAGAAACTGCAGCAAGTACCAGGCTTCTTTGAAGAAAAATGGAAGTAAGAGTACTTCCCACTCAGGTACACTTGTTGTAAATGTTGTGGACATTTTTCTCGCAGATTCTTATGTTAACTCTTGGGTATTTGATACCGGATCGGTTGCTCATATTTGCAATTCGATGCAGGGGCTAATAAGGACTAGAGAAGTGCAAAAAGGCGAAGTGGATTTTCGCGTCGGAAATAAAGCAAGGGTTGCTGCATTGTTCGTCGGCGTCATGCAACTTCACCTTCCGTCAGGATTTATCATGGAGTTGAATAATTGTTATTACATTCCTAGTATGGGTCGAAACATTTTATCACCTTCATGTTTGATGAGGGATGGTTATTCATTCGCGAGTACAAACAATGGTTGTGTAATCTCTAAGAATGCTATGTTTGTGGCTGATGCTCCCATTTTGAATGGGTTATTTATTTTAAATCTTGATAATGCATGTGTTTACAATGTTAGTGCTAAAAGGCTTCGGCCAAATGATTTGAGTCCTACCTATCTATGGCATTGTCGTTTGGGGCATATAAGTGAAAAGCGCATGAAGAAGCTCCATGGTGATGGTCTTCTAACTTCGTTTGATTTTGAATCATACGAGACATGTCAAGCTTGTTTACTTGGAAAGATGACCAAGACGCCTTTCAAGGGGTTTCCCGAGAGAGCGACAGACTTGTTGGAACTCATACATACTGATGTATGTGGACCAATGAGCACGACAGCCAGAGGAGGATATCACTACTTCATTACTTTCACTGATGATTTCAGTAGATATGGCTATGTCTACTTGATGAAGCATAAGTCTGAAACTTTTGAAAAGTTCAAAGAGTTTCAAAATGAGGTAGAGAATCAACGTGGCAAGAAAATAAAGGCCTTGCGATCTGATCGCGGAGGCGAATATTTGAGTCACGAGTTTAGCAATCATCTTAAGAGTTGCGGAATTGTTCCACAGCTCACGCCGCCCGGAACGCCTCAAAGAAACGGGGTCTCTGAACGGCGTAATCGAACTTTGTTGGACATGGTTCGATCGATGATGAGCCAGTCGGATTTACCATTATCATTTTGGGGTTACGCGCTAGAAACAGCAGCTTTCACACTAAATAGGGTACCATCTAAATCCGTAGTTAAGACACCATATGAGATGTGGACTGGAAAGAATCCCAGTTTGTCTTTTCTAAAGATTTGGGGTTGTGATGCATTTGTCAAGCGACTTCAGTCGGATAAGCTAACACCCAAATCGGATAAGTGCATTTTTGTGGGATACCCAAGGGAAACCTTAGGGTATTACTTCTACAACCGAGAAGAGGGCAAAGTGTTTGTCGCTCGTAGCGGTGTTTTCCTAGAGAAAGAGTTTCTCACAAAGGGAACGGGTGGAAGGTCGGTGCGACTTGAAGAAGTTCAAGATGAGCCAGTCGGGGATGCTTCTACGAGTGATGCTATTGTAGCAGAACAAGTTGAGGAACCCGTGGCAATAGAAGCACCACAACCACGAAGGTCGGCGAGGCTCCTCGAAGCGCGAGAGTTATTATTGTTAGACAATGATGAGCCTGCGACCTATGCAGAAGCGATGGTGGACCCAGACTCTGAGAAATGGCTGATTGCCATGAGATCCGAGATAGAGTCCATGGGAGACAATCAAGTTTGGAACTTGGTTGACCTGCCTGATGGTTTTAAAGCCATCGAGTGCAAGTGGATCTATAAGAAGAAGATTGATATGGATGGAAATGTTCACATCCATAAAGCTCGACTTGTTGCAAAAGGTTTTCGACAAGTTCAAGGAGTTGACTACGACGAGACTTTCTCGCCCGTAGCGATGCTTAAATCTATACGGATCATTCTAGCCATTGCTGCACATTTCGATTATGAGATATGGCAGATGGACGTCAAGACGGCTTTCTTAAATGGAATCCTTTCTGAGGACGTGTATATGATGCAGCCCGAAGGTTTTGTCGATCCAAACAATGCTGGAAAGGTATGCAAACTTCAAAAGTCTATTTATGGGCTGAAGCAAGCATCTCGGAGTTGGAACATTCGATTTGATGAAGTTGTAAAGGAGTTTGGCTTCACCAAAAACGAACAAGAACCTTGTGTGTATAAGAAAGAAAATGGGAAATCACTTGTGTTTCTAATCTTATATGTGGATGACATATTATTGATTGGAAATGACATTCCTATGCTCGAGTCTGTTAAGACCTCATTGAAAAATAGTTTTTCTATGAAGGACTTGGGAGAAGCGGCATATATTCTGGGTATCAAGATCTATAGAGATAGATCAAGGAGGCTAATTGGATTAAGCCAGAGTACGTACATTGACAAAGTGTTGAAACGGTTCAGCATGGAAGAGGCTAAGAAGGGGTTCTTGCCCATGTCTCACGGCATTAAACTCAGCAAGACTCAGTGTCCTTCGACCACTGATGAGCGAGAACGCATGAGTAGGGTTCCATATGCTTCGGCTATTGGATCCATCATGTATGCAATGACATGTACTCGCCCAGATGTTTCCTATGCTCTAAGTGTTACGAGCAGATACCAGGCTGATCCAGGTGAGATTCACTGGACAGCGGTAAAGAATATCCTTAAGTACTTGAGAAGGACTAAGGATATGTTCCTAGTTTATGGAGGTGAGGTTGAACTCAGTGTAAAGGGTTACACAGATGCGAGTTACCTTAATGACTCAGACGACTCGAAATCGCAATCAGGTTATGTGTTTGTCATGAATGGTGGTGCTGTGAGCTGGAAAAGTTCCAAGCAAGATACAGTGGCCTCCTCTTCAACAGAAGCTGAATATATTGCTGCCTCGGAGGCTGCAAAGGAAGCTGTTTGGATTAGGAATTTCCTGATCGCTCTTGGTGTGGTTCAGGGCTCGTCCAATCCCTTGGACGTTTATTGTGACAACAATGGTGCTATTGCACAAGCCAAAGAACCTAGACAGCACCAGAAGAACAAACATATTCGCATGCGCTACCATCTGATTCGTGAGTTCATTGATGAAGGTAGTGTCATGTTATGCAAAATACATACGGACTCAAATGTTGCTGATCCCTTGACTAAGCCACTCCCGCAGCCTGCGCATGAAGCGCACACAAGAGCAATAGGTATTAGATACTCTCTAGATTGACTCTAGTGCAAGTGGGAGACTGAAGGAAATATGCCCTAGAGGCAATCATAGAGATGATTGTATTTCATGTGTATCCATGAGTTATTATAATGTTCCTTGAATATCCATATACCAGGCAACTTGTATTGATTGGCAATTATGTGAATTGTTTGTGAAACTCTTTACTTGTATGGTTATCTAATAATTGTCCCTAGTCGGAGTTCATGCGAGGACACACGTGAATATTAGACTAGCACATCGATTGGTTAATGACTATGTTTCGCAAGTCATTGACATGGAGATGTCAAACCAATGATGTGGACACATGTTATGAACATGGGGTTGGACTGACCCAACATGAGACTAGCAATAATACTTGCAGCTCTCTCTACACATCGTGTACGTTTTGTCCTTAGACCTGAGATTGTCGCATGTACTTGAGATGTGGATCGACCTACTTTGGGGCTATCAAACACTACTCCGTAACTGGGTAGTTATAAAGGTAGCTTTCGGGTTTGTCCTGATACATGCTGCAAGGCATCGGTCAATCAAGATGGGATTTGCCCCTCTCTACTTGAGAGAGATATCTCTGGGCCCCTCGAGTGATCGGATCCAGAAATGCATGGCCGTGCTACATATGGTTAAGAGTTAACCTAGTAAAGGGATTCTGAATCACAGTATCGAGAAAGAGAGGTCAGCTTAGAGCTAGACCAAATATCGTGAGGCAAAGGGAAAGACATGTACTCAACCTTGTGATGGTTCGTCCGAATGATCTTTATATGCGTTTAGGAGTTGGCACGTCTTGCTAGAGGCCGCTACCAACTATTGACGGAGTAAGTGTACTCGCGTCATGTCTATACGTGTATGAACCTATAGGGTCACACACTTTAGGGGCTGGAAGCCTAATGAGGATTGGATCCGAATTAGACCAGGCTTAGGCTGCTAATGGGCTGCTAATGTAGAAGCCCACCAGGGATGCCTATATAAGAGGGAGTAAGGCGAGCTGAAAAGGAGAGAGCATTCCACCCAGCCGCCACTCCTCTTCCGCCTGTGTTGCACGCGCAGACCTAGCAGTCTGGCGTGTGACGACTTCCACTCCGGACGTGTGGATACCTCGGAGGTGCTGCATCTGTAGCACTTGGACGAGCCGCGCAAAGGGGAGCTGCTCGTGGGACGAGGACGAGGAGGAGACGTAGAACATCTACACTGCCGCAACGTGCTTCATCGAGTTCCGCACCTGCGCGTCTAGCGGTAATCCCGTGATCTATGACAATAGTATTCCTGGTTGACGCGGTAGAAATTTTTGATTTTACGCTAGTGTAGCCTACCCGTTACCCTTCACATGGGTCTTCCCACTGCTGCTGCCCAGTGGGCTTTTCTTCGTCAGCGCTATCAGCCATCTGGAGATGCTCTTTATCTGTCCGTGGTTCGTCAGGAGCATGAGCTTAAGCAGGGTGATTCTACCATTGATGATTTCTACACTCAGAGTGCTGCTATTTGGCGTCAGCTTGACTCTCTTCGTACAGCGGTGTGTAACACCTGTCCCTGCTGTCTGATTGTGCGCGCGGATCTGGAGTTTCAGCGCGTCTTTGAGTTCTTGTCACGGCTCCGCAAGGAGTTTGAGCCACGCCATGCCCAGCTGCTTGCCCGTGGTCGTGTTCCGCTCTCTGAGGTATTGGCTGAGCTTCGTGCTGAGGAGACTCGTCTTCGTGGTGCTGGTCTTCTTGAGGTTCCGTCTGTACTTGCTGCTCATGGTCCCCCTATGCCGCCGGCTTCGTCGCGGTCTCTCGCACCGCCACTACTCTCCACTCCACCGGCCCAGGGTCAGCGTCAGTCTCAGCAGCCTCGTGGTTCTCGTCCTCCCTGTGCTCACTGTGGCAAGCCTGGCCACGACATATCTGGTTGCTGGACGAGGGATCCACGCTTACGTCAGCAGTACCTTGCTCGTCGACAGTCTGGGTCTTCAGGATCTTCTGCTGTTGTCTCTGGACCTCCTACTGGTGCTTCTGGACCTCCTGCTGGTGCTCTGTCTGATCAGGACATTATTCGTGGTCTTTGTAGTCTGCTCGCTGCTACAGGCTCCTCCTCGTCGGGTTCTGCTGGTTCTGTGACTACTTCTTCGGGCACTGCGCGACCATCATCTTCTACACAGTCAGGTACGTCATCCCCGTGGTATCTGGATTCTGAAGCTTCTTTTCATATGACTTCTGCATCTTCTATTCTTTCTGCTCTTCGCTCTCTTCTTTCTCCTGTCCATGTTACTACGGCTGATGGTACCTCTCTTCCTGTTTCCAGTCGAGGCACCCTCTCTACTTCTTCCTTCTCTGTTCCGGATGTTTCTCATGTTCCCAGTCTTACGATGAATCTTTTCTCTGCTAGTCAGCTTACTGATTCTGGTTGTAGGGTCATTCTTGACGCTGATTCTTGTGCTGTTCAGGACCGTCGTACACAGGCTCTGGTTGGAGCTGGCCCTCGGAGCATTGAGTCTCCTGGGCTCTGGGAGTTAGACTGGCTTCGCGTTCCTTCTGCCGACACTTCCTCTGCCACTTCTCCTGCGGTTGCTGCATCTGTCACTGGCTCTTTTCAGCAGTGGCATCATCGGCTGGGCCATCTTTGTGGTTCCCGTTTATCATCCTTAGTTCGTCGTGAGCTTCTGGGGCTTGTCTCAGGAGATATATCGTCGCTTCATTCGTGTCAGGGTTGTAGGTTAGGTAAACAGATTCAGCTTCCCTATCCTACTAGTGTGTCTGTATCTCAGCGACCTTTTGATTTAGTTCATTCAGATGTGTGGGGTCCGGCTCCCTTTGCTTCAAAAGGGGGTCATCGATACTATATTTTGTTTATTGATGATTTTACACGGTACACCTGGTTATTTTTTATGCGCTCTCGCCGCGAGGTGCTTGCTATTTATCAGCGTTTTGTGGCTATGGTTCGTACCCAGTATTCCACGCCTATTCGTGTTTTTTCGTGCTGACTCTGCAGGAGAGTATATCTCTCAACACCTGCGTGGTATCCTTGCTGAGCAGGGCACCCTTGCTCAGTTCTCGTGTCCTGGCGCCCATGCTCAAAATGGTGTCGCCGAGCGTAAGCATCGTCATATCCTTGAGACTACCCGTGCTATGATGATTGCTTCCTCTCTTCCGCCGCATTTCTGGGCTGAGGCTTTATAACCTAACATCGCGTTTCTGAGCGTAAGCATCGTCATATCCTGGAATCCACATCGCGTTTTATAACCTAACAACTTCCTCGATAATTAACTTTTTGGCAAATTAGTGCCTTGGTATGAGGGAGTGAAAACCAAACAACACTGATGTAACAAAATAGTGGATTGTTTTAAAGCGTGCACTTTCATGTAGTAATTTAGAGGAGAATGGGAAAACCAGAATTGCATCTACGAACTGAACCGGTGCTGCGACTCTGCATTAAGGCTTGAATTTGGTTTTAGCGGACTATAAGGCCTGATGTGTACTGAAAGATTTGAGCTATCACCTTTCTGAAGAGGCCACGCGCTATGGATTGGGCTGCCCTTTGGTCTTCTTGTGCTAGATTGTTTTTGCAATACGTACTGATTACGTGATCGGGCCTTTAATCTAAAATTGTGCATAAAGACGACTGGGCTGGGCCCCAACAACTTAACGGTTCGCTTCCACTCGTGTCTTCTTCCAGTCCTCCTCTTCCTCCGATCCTAACAGTCTTCCATGGCGGCACCAGATCACTGCACTGCATATGCATATCTGGTTTTGGGGCCCTTTGGTTTATGGGGCCTGGGGCGGTCGCCCCTCCTGCCCTGCCCCAGGGCTGGCCCTGGAGGCACCGCCCTGCTATGTTGCAGGGCTGCCGGGGTCCTACTAAGGAAAGCTTTTTCCTCGCCGGAGCGTCCACCTCTTCTACTCCTCCTGTTCCCTCATGTGGCGCTCTAAGGTATGTCATATGCGTGCATATATTTCATGCCCTACAACGTTATTATAAGTATTCCTCAAATTTTAGTTATATGGGAGCATCTGTTACAAAAGAAAAATACAATGCAACTTTTATTTAATATAAGCTTATCGATAACTTGGTGTAGTACTGCATCCGTTATAAAATATATAAGGCGTATTTTGACTATTCAAATATGTGCTTTGACCCAATTTAGTCCAATAATATGTAGTGTATGTTACACAAATTCTGTTAGATTTGTATTCAAAAGACTACCTATGATGTGATTTTGTAACGTTAACTAGATAAAGCATGTTAAATTTATGGTGATAGCTGATATTCAGTCATTCATATTATACATTCTATCTTTATAAACGGAGGGAGCTAATATAGCATCTCAATCTGCAACTGAGGTACGACATATTGCTGTTTTAAGCAAACAAAATAATCTATTTGCACGATCAAGAAATTATGTAAAACGTGTGCCAAAGGGCAGAACATCCACTACACGAACTCGTCCATGCCTGTGGGGTCCACACACTAAGCAACCCCAATTGGAAATCCAAAGAATTATACTCCCTCCTTTCCGATTTATTAGGCTTACTAGCGCCTGCACCGCAACCTAGGCAACAAGGGAGTGGCTCACGGAGATTTCTCACCAGTTTTTTTGGCCAACTCGTTGTTCCTAGTTCCATTACACGCTCAATAAAACGGAATGGAGGGGTAGATATTACTACCTCCATCCTAAAGCTTAAGGTTTATATATTTTTTAAAGTCAAACAATGTAAAGTTTAACCAAGTTATAAGACAAAATAGTAATATTTATAATATAAAATTCATACCATTTGATACATCATGAAACACATTCATATGGTATCTATATAATATTATAGTTCTTGATAGTTTTTTCTAAAAGTTTGGTCAAAAATTCCGTAGCTTGACTTTTCAAAAAAATATAATCCTTAAGCTTTCGAACGGAGGTAGTATATTGTAAGGGCATCAGCATCATGCACAATAGTTAATTTTCTATAATCAATGTTATCTTTTATAATTATATTACCTATCAGGTTCATGAGGAGCTCTCAAGTGGCACTCACCTGAATGAAGGCAACATCAACATCGGAAAGACTACTCCACCTATTGTGATTAAGTTGTTTGAAGAACAATTCCAAAAGGACTTTGAATTATTCCTTACATTGCGTTCCAGAGAGCTTGTCATCAGTGGAGGCCGAATGTTGCTAACATTTATGGGCCGAAAGAGCGAAGAGATGTTGACACATGCGGATGTGAGCACCGCATTTGAATTGGTTGCCAAATCTATCCAGTGTCTTGTACTACAGGTACACACATGTTATAGCAATGCTTGTTTTATTTTCTCGTAAGAAGGTTGTGTGTATTATTTTGATGTAGAGGCCAGGGGTCACCTCCATTTCGAGAAGAAAACATGAGTACTAACGGTACATGTATGTACGATATTTTTTTGGATGATAGTTATAATGGATTTCAATTCTAAACTAAGAAAAACAACTACTCATAATAAGATTAGCTCGTACTCCTTTCTTAAACCATGTATGAAGGCCCTTCATTGAAAGATTATATCTGTGCATGATCTATAGGGCCGGGTGGAGAAGGAGAAGCTGGACTCATTCAACTTGCCATACTATGCCCCATCGGTGAAAGAGGTGAAGGCACTTATCAACAAGAATAATCTCTTTGACATTGAGAACATTAAAATCTTTGAATTAAACTGGGATCCTCAAGATGACTCAGACAATGATGCCATACTTGACTGTGCCATCAGCGGGGCGAATGTAGCCAAGTGCATAAGAGCAGTGTTAGAGCCAATGATTATAGACCACTTCGGTGAAGAAATTATTGATGAGTTGTTTGATGTATATGCCTCCATCGTTGCAAAGCATCTGGACAAAGCGACGGCTAAGTACCCCATGATCGATGTACCCTTGAAGAAGGCAATGCACTCAATAGTTCACATATATATGGATCAACTGGTATGGTAGTATATGCACAGATATCTCTTCTATGATGTCAGATGTAATTTTCAAGTCCCCTTCGTGCTATGTAACAAAATAGAACAAATCCCAAAATTCATGAATAAATTTCTAGTGGCTGCTAAGAAGCAGCCATGAAACTTTGCATGCCTTCATGGAGTAGTTGATGCAAATACATCAGTATTATTGGACTTAACATTGAAGATGATACTAAGCCCCCTCGAGGGATATAACTGTGGTCACATAGATCCAGCATTTGATTGTTAGTGTTACACAATTGCATAGTAAAAATAGATCAAACGAAGAACAAGAACATAAATTTTTACGTGGAAAACCCTTACGGGAAAAATCATGGAACGCACATCACTATAATTTGGAGGAGTATTACAATACACGAGACAACAAACCCTCTATGTTCTATCAATAAGGTGGAACTCTCTCAATCTATTATATTCTATGTGCTATCAATAAGGTGAAGCGTCCATCTCTTCCACTCATCCTACTCCCTCATGTGGCGCTCCAAGGTATATGCATCGTACACATATATTATTGCCCTGCGGCTCAACGTCATAAGTCTTGTTCGTGTGTTAGTTAATTACTTACTCCCTCCATTTCACAATATAAGACTTTTAGCTAGCTATTTTAGTTTGCTAACCTGACAGTGGAACGGAGGTAGTAATTATAATAACAATGTGACACATTTTTTGGAATTTGCTAATGTCAGATTTTATTAGATCTCCCAGTCGCGAATGAATAGGTATTGAATCGTCTCAAAGTTTTGTTATGTCCATATTGTAGGTGTGGTGGATGACCGACATGTAAAGCACAATGTTCTTTATGCATGGGAATGGGATGCAAAGCAAAATATTAAAATATAGAGACAGGCGGCTGATCAAGATTTTGAGTGTCATCATAATTGTAGAACTTTAGTAGATGTGTGGAAAGTTATATTAGTGATGCGATCATATAAATGAATTTTAGAGAAAATGGTATACGTTGTACTAGTTCAATTTTACTGAAATAAACATATGTTAAACGGCCCTACAGGAATTCACTATGTATTTTCTATTTTTCTTCCGAGGTAAGACCTTCAGTAGTTTCTTATATTTAGAGAAAATGGTATATATTTGCTATATGTAGTATTATATTTATAGCATCTCAACCCGAAAATATATATTGGATGTGAAATGCAGAAATGCCACACTAAAAATGAGGATGTTACGAATAGTCGATCCATCGTTTTGCACTCAAAAACTAAGTCAATCTTTTTTGAAAAATCAAGAAAGTACTGAAGGATTGAAACACTTCGCATAAACATTTGACTGGCGACTAGGCTGCGACTTTTAATGCGAAAGAGTAGAACTATAATTTGATAATTCAGAGGCTATTGCTATCATGATATTTGAAGTTGTATGAGCAATGTCTCCTCTATAATAATTAATTACATAGGTCCCCATGGAGCTCTCAAGCTGCACTCACCTGAACAAAGGCAATATCTACATCGGAAAGAGGACTCCACCTAGTGTGATTAAGCTCTTCCAAGTGTTGGAGATATGCCCAAGAGGCAATAATAAAAGTGATTATTATTATATCTTTGTGTTTATGATGAATGTTTACATCCCATTCTATAATTGTATTATTAGGAAACACTAATACATGTGTGTTTTGTAAACATAAGAGAGTCCCTAGTAAGCCTCTTGTTGAACTAGCTTGTTGATTAATTGATGATCATGGTTTCCTGATCATGGACATTAGGATGTGATTAATGACAAGGTTATATCATTAGGAGAATGATGTGATGGACACACACCCATAGTAAGCGTAGCATAAGATCAAGTCATTAAGTTCGTATTGCTGTAAGCTTTCAAATACATAGTAACCTAATCCTTAGACCATGAGGTTATGTTAATCACCATCACCGGATGGATACTTTGATGACATCAAACGCCGCTTCGTAACTGGGTGGTTATAAAAGTGTCATTGGGTATTCTGAAAGTATGTGTTGAAGCGCATAGACCAAGATTGGGATTTGTCCATCCATATGACGGATAGATATGCTCTGGGCCCTCTCGGTGGAATGTCATCTAGTTAGCTTGCAAGCATGTGACTGGGTCACAAGGGATGACATATCACGGAACGAGTAAAGAGTACTCATCAGTAACGAGGTAGAACTAGGTATAGAGATACCGACGATCAAACCTCGGATAAGTATAGTATCGTGAGACAAAGGGAATTGGTTTCGTATGTAAATGGTTCAATCGATCGCGAAGTCATCGTTGAGTATGTAGGAGCCATTATGGATCTCCAGGTCCCGCTGATGGTTATTGATAGGAGATGTGTCTCTATCATGTCTACATATTCATAAACCGTAGGGTGACACACTTAAGGTTCGAAGTTGTTTTAAGTAGATATGGAATATGCGTTGGAGACCGAATGTTGTTCGGAGTCTCGGATTGGATTCGGGACATCACGAGGAGATCCGGAATGGTCCGGAGAATAAGATTCATATATAGGGGATCATTTTCTGAGTTAGGAAATGTTCCGGAGTGTTTGTATGAGGATTCTAGAAGGTTTCGGAATGTTCCGGAAGGTTCTAGAATATATCTTGGAGTTCGCTTGAAAATCAAGATAGGGATCAAGGAGTCCTGGTGGGTCAAGACAAGGAGTCGTGGGGGAGGAGGACTCCTCCCCCCACTCCCCAATCTGCCGGCCTAGAGGAGGGGAGTCCTACAAGGACTCCCCCTCCCCAAGGCGCCCCCCCTTAAATAGAAGGGCAGGGGCACCCCCTCCTCCCCTGCTCTCATAACTCCAATCTCTGCCGCCTCTCTCCTCCACCCTTCTTCTGCACAGGCATAGGCGAAGCCCTGCAGAATTCTCTACTCCACCACCACCACCACACCGTCGTGCTGCTGGGATTCCGTGGAGAAGATCTACTACCTCCGCTGCTCGCTGGAATGGGGAGAGGAAGGTCTGCTTCGACTCCGCTCGTGTGACCGACTGCGGAAGCGCTGCCGAAACGCGGCGTCGGAAGGATCGTCCACTTGACCGACTGCGGAAGCGCTGCCGAAACGCGGCACCGGAAGGATCGTCCACTTGACCGACTGCGGAAGCGCTGCCGGAACGCGACGCCGGAAGGATCGTCCACACGATCTTGAGATCGGCAAGTGATCGACTACATCAACCACGAGATCTAATCTCGTTAACGCTTTCGGATCTACGAGGGTTAGTTCCTATCTATCTCGTTGCTCATGTCTAATAGATTAGATCTTGGCTTTTATCTAGATTAGATCTAGGTTTTGTTCGTTCTTGCGGTAGAAATTTTTTATTTTCCATGCTACGAACCCATTAGTGGTATCAGAGCCGTATCTATGCGTAGATCTGTTGCACGAGTAGAACACAATGTTTTTGTGGGCGTTGATGCTTTTTTTGTCGGTGTCTTAGCGTGTACTTTGCATCTTGCGGCATGGTGGGATGAAGCGGCTCGGGCTAACATTACATGTCATCGCACATGAGACTTGCTCCACGCTTGACGTGCAACTAGCTTTGCACAAGTGGCTTTGCGGGTGTCTGTCTCTCCCACCATAGTTAAGATTCAATTTACAATGAGCATCTTGACAACACTTGTATCAACGTTGTGGTTCTTGTTCGTAGGTAAGATCGGTCTTATGCGAAAGCCCCAAACCACGTAAAACTTGCAAAGAAAATTAGTGGCGTCTAACTTGTTTTTCAGGGGTTTTGTGATGTGATATGGCCATCATGTGATTGTGATTGTATTTGATGTATGCAATGATCCTTGTTGTAATATGGCAACCGGTAGGAGCCTAATGGTTGTCTTTAATTCTGTTAAGACCTGCGTGTCTATTCATCTTGTAATAGCTTTATTCCAAGTAGTTGTAATAGTTACTAGTGATGATGGACAACCATGAAGCGGCGCCACTGACCTTGACGCAATGCTGGTGATGATGGAGATCATGTTCGTGCTTTGGAGATGGAGATCAAAGGCGCAAGAAGAAAAGGCCATATCATATCACACTAATTATGAATTGCCTGTGATGTTAATCCTTTATGCATCTTGTATTGCTTAGATCGCGACGGTAGCATTATAAGATGATCCCTCTCACTAAATATCAAGTAATAAAGTGTTCACCCTTAGTTGGCATCGTTGCTAAGACTCGTCGTTTCGAAGCATCTCGTGATGATCGGATGTGATAGATTCTACGTGTGCATACAATGGGTGCAAGCCAGATTTGCACATGCGGAAACTAAGGTTATCTTGACGAGCCTAGCGTGTACAGACATGGTCTCGGAACACGGAATACCGAAAGGTAGAGCATGAGTCATATAAATGATATGATGAACATAAAGATTGTTCGCCGATGAAACTACAGCTTCTCTCGTGAAGATCGGACTTGGTGTAGTGGACTTGGTTCGTGTAATCACTAAGACAATGTGAGGGATGTTGTTTTGAGTGGGAGTTCACCTAGTTAACTTAAGTTTTAAATTAGAAATCAATTTGTCATAAACTTAGTCTAAACTACTTGCAAATTGTTGTAGATTATGGCGACCCCCTCCATCAATTTCAATGCGTTCCTAGAGAAAGAAAAGCTTAAGAACAATGGAAGCAATTTCACGGACTGGTTCCATGGACTGAAGATCGTCCTCAGGGCTGGTCAGTTGACCTATGTGCTCGATGCACCGCTAGGTGACCCACCTGCAGATAATGCCACCGATGACGAAAAGAATGTTTTCGCCACTCGGAAAAATCATTACTCCACAGTTCAGTGTGCCATCCTGTACGGTTTAGAAGCGGAGCTCCAACAGTGTTTTGAGCACCACGACCCGTTCGAGATCATTAAGGAGCTCAGGCTAATTTTTGAGACTCGCGCGGCCATGGAGAGCTATGAGGCCTCCGAAAAGTTCTTTAACTGTAAGATGGAAGAAGGAAGCTCCGTTAGCGAGCACGTGCTCACCATGTCTGGGTACGCAAAGAAGCTCCAAGAGTTGGGAATATCGATTCCTAATGAATTGGGGATTCACCGTCTCCTTCAATCACTGCCACCAAGTTACAAGAACTTTGTGATGAACTACAACATGCACTGCATGAACAAGACGTTGCCTGAACTGTCGTCCATGCTGAAAACTGCTGAAGTGGAGATAAAGAAGGAGCACCAAGTGTTGATGGTCAATAAGACCACCAATTTCAAGAGACGGGGCAAGCCTAAGAACAATGGCAACTTCAAGAAGGACGGCAAGAAAGCTGTCGCACCTGCTAAGAAGCCCAAGGCTGGTCCTAAGCCTGAAACTGAGTACTTCTACTACAAGGGTGCTGGTCACTGGAAGCGTAACTGCCCCAAGTACCTGGCAGATCTGAAGAACGGCAACATCAAGAAGAAAGGTATATTTGATATATGTGTTATAGATGTGTATCTTACTAGTAATCGTAGTAGTGCCTGGGTATTTGATACTGGTTCGGTTGCTCATATTTGTAACTCGAAATAGGAGCTACGGAATAAACGAAGACTGGCAAGAGACGAGATGACGATGCGCGTTGGAAATGGCTCCAAGGTTGATGTGATCGCCGTCGACACGCTCCCTCTACATCTACCTTTGGGATTAGTTTTAAATTTAAATAATTGTTATTTGGTGCCCGCGTTAAGCATGAACATTATATCTGGATCCTGTTTATTGCGAGACGGTTACTCTTTTAAGTCCGAGAATAAAGGTTGTTCGATTTATATGAGTAATATCTTTTATGGTAATGCACCTGAGATGAATGGTTTATTCTTACTGAATCTCGATAGTAGTGATACACATGTTCACAACATAGATGCTGAACGAATAAAATTGAATGATAATTCTACATACATGTGGCACTGTCGTCTTGGTCACATTGGAGTGAAACGTATAAAGAAACTCCATTCAGATGGACTTCTTGAATCACTTGAAAGATGCGAAGCATGTCTAATGGGAAAAATGACTAAGACTCCATTCTCTGGTACAATGGAGCGAGCTGCAGACTTATTGGAAATAATACATACCGATGTGTGCGGTCCAATGAGTGTAGCATCGCGTGGTGGATATCTTTATGTTCTCACTTTCACGGATGACTTGAGTAGATATGGGTATGTCTACTTTATGAAACATAAGTCCGAAACTTTCGAGAAGTTTAAGGAATTTCAGAGTGAAGTGGAAAATCATCGTAACAAGAAGATTAAGTTTCTGCGTTCTGACCGTGGAGGTGAATATCTGAGTTATGAGTTTGGCATGCATTTAAAGAAATGTGGAATACTTTCACAGTTGACACCGCCGGGAACACCACAGCGTAATGGTGTGTCCGAACGTCGTAATCGAATTCTCTTATATATGGTTCGGTCTATGATGTCTCTTACAGATTTACCGTTATCATTTTGGGGCTATGCATTAGAGACAGCCGCATTCACTTTAAATAGGGCACCATCTAAATCTGTTGAAACGACACCGTACGAATTGTGGTTTGGGAAGAAACCTAAGTTGTCGTTCCTTAAAGTTTGGGGTTGCGAAGCATATGTAAAGAAGTTACAACCTGATAAGCTAGAACCCAAAGCGGAGAAATGCGTCTTCATAGGATACCCTAAAGAAACAATTGGGTATACCTTCTATCATAGATCCGAAGGCAAAGTTTTCGTTGCAAAGAATGGATCCTTTCTTGAGAAGGAGTTTCTCGTGAAAGAGGTGACTGGAAGGAAAGTAGAACTCGATGAGGTTATTGAACCTTCTCTCGGATTTGAGAGTAGCGCAGCACCGGAAGATGTTTTTGTGCCGCCTACACCAATTGGAGAGGAAGCTAATGATAATGATCATGAAACTTCAAATGAAGTTACTGCTGAACCTCGCAGGTCAACGAGGGTTCGTACCACTCCTGATTGGTATGACTCTGCCTTGAACGTCATGTTGGTGGACAACGATGATGACCCTGCGACATATGAAGAAGCTATGGTGAGCCCAGATTCCGACAAATGGCTAGAAGCCATGAAATCCGAAATGGGATCCATGTACAAAAACCAAGTGTGGACTTTGGTGGACTTACCGGATGGCCGTAAGGCTGTCGAGAACAAATGGATTTTCAAGAGAAAAACAGATGCTGATGGTAATGTTACCGTCTATAAAGCTCGACTTGTCGTGAAAGGGTTCCGACAAATTCAAGGAGTTGACTATGATGAGACTTTCTCACCAGTAGTGAAGCTAAAGTCTGTGAGGATTTTGTTAGCAATTGCTGCATATTTCGATTATGAGATTTGGCAGATGGATGTCAAAACGGCGTTCCTTAATGGTGACATTGAGGAAGAGTTTTATATGGTACAACCCAAGGGTTTTGTCGATCCTAAAGATGCTGACAAGGTATGCAAACTTCAGCGCTCCATTTATGGACTGAAGTAAGCATCCCGGAGTTGGAATCAACGTTTTGATAAAGTAATCAAAAACTTTGGATTTATACAAACTTATGGAGAAGCTTGTATTTACAAGAAAGTGAGTGGGAGCTCTGTAGCATTCCTAGTACTATATGTAGATGACATATTGTTGATTGGGAATGATATAGAACTTCTTAATAACGTCAAAACCTATTTGAATAATAGTTTTTCAATGAAGGATCTTGGCGAAGCGGCATATATTCTAGGCATCAAGATTTATAGAGATAGATTAAGACGCCTAATAGCGCTTTCACAAAGTACATACTAGGACAAAGTTCTAAAGAAGTTTAGAATGGAAGATAGCAAGAAAGGGTTCGTGCCCATGTTGTCAGGTAAGACCTTGAGTAAGACTCAAAGTCCAGCTACGGCAGAAGATAGAGAAAAGATGAATAATATTCCCTATGCCTCGGCCATAGGTTCTATCATGTATGCCATGCTGTGTTAGTTTGACTAGCAGATATCAAAGTGATCCTGGAATGGAGCACTGGACAGCGGTCAAGAATATCCTAAAGTACCTAAATAGGACTAAGGATATGGTTCTTTCTTATGGAGGTGATGAACAACTTGTTGTAAACGGTTACACCGATGCTAGTTGGAACACCGATCCGGATGACTCGAAGTCACAGTCGGGATACGTATTTATTTTGAATGGTGCTGCAGTGAGCTGGAGGAGTGCGAAGCAAAGCGTTGTGGCGAAATGTTCAACTGAATCGGAATACATAGCTGCTTCGGAGGCTGCAGAAGAAGCCGTTTGGATGAAAGAATTCATTACTGAATTCGGCGTGGTTCCCAGTGCGTTGGACCCGATGGCCATGTACTGTGACAACACAGGTGCCATAGCTAATGCGCAGGAACCAAAGTCACATAGCAAGCTGAAGCACATCAAGCTATGTTTCGACGCTATTCGCGAGTATGTCCGAGATGGTGACATAAAGATTTGCAAAGTACACACTGATCTGAATGTGCTAGATCCGTTGACTAAACGTCTCCCTAGGGAAAAGCATGACCAACACCAGAACGCCATGGGTGTTCGGTATATTACCATGTAATCTAGATTATTGACTCTAGTGCAAGTGGGAGACTGTTGGAGATATGCCCAAGAGGCAATAATAAAAGTGATTATTATTATATCTTTGTGTTTATGATGAATGTTTACATCCCATGCTATAATTGTATTATTAGGAAACACTAATACATGTGTGTTTTGTAAACATAAGAGAGTCCCTAGTAAGCCTCTTGTTGAACTAGCTTGTTGATTAATTGATGATCATGGTTTCCTGATCATGGACATTAGGATGTGATTAATGACAAGGTTATATCATTAGGAGAATGATGTGATGGACACACACCCATAGTAAGCGTAGCATAAGATCAAGTCATTAAGTTCGTATTGCTGTAAGCTTTCAAATACATAGTAACCTAATCCTTAGACCATGAGGTTATGTTAATCACCATCACCGGATGGATACTTTGATGACATCAAACGCCGCTTCGTAACTGGGTGGTTATAAAAGTGTCATTGGGTATTCTGAAAGTATGTGTTGAAGCGCATAGACCAAGATTGGGATTTGTCCATCCATATGACAGATAGATATGCTCTGGGCCCTCTCGGTGGAATGTCATCTAGTTAGCTTGCAAGCATGTGACTGGGTCACAAGGGATGACATATCACGGAACGAGTAAAGAGTACTTATCAGTAACGAGGTAGAACTAGGTATGGAGATACCGACGATCAAACCTCGGATAAGTATAGTATCGTGAGACAAAGGGAATTGGTTTCGTATGTAAATGGTTCAATCGATCGCGAAGTCATCGTTGAGTATGTAGGAGCCATTATGGATCTCCAGGTCCCGCTGATGGTTATTGATAGGAGATGTGTCTCTATCATGTCTACATATTCATAAACCGTAGGGTGACACACTTAAGGTTCAAAGTTGTTTTAAGTAGATATGGAATATGCGTTGGAGACCGAATGTTGTTCAGAGTCTCGGATTGGATTCGGGACATCACGAGGAGATCCGGAATGGTCCGGAGAATAAGATTCATATATAGGGGATCATTTTCTGAGTTAGGAAATGTTCCGGAGTGTTTGTATGAGGATTCTAGAAGGTTTCGGAATGTTCCGGAAGGTTCTAGAATATATCTTGGAGTTCGCTTGAAAATCAAGATAGGGATCAAGGAGTCCTGGTGGGTCAAGACAAGGAGTCGTGGGGGAGGAGGACTCCTCCCCCCACTCCCCAATCCGCCGGCCTAGAGGAGGGGAGTCCTACAAGGACTCCCCCTCCCCAAGGCGCCCTCCCCCCCTTAAATAGAAGGGCAGGGGCGCCCCCTCCTCCCCTGCTCTCATAACTCCAATCTCTGCCGCCTCTCTCCTCCACCCTTCTCCTGCACAGGCATAGGCGAAGCCCTGCAGAATTCTCTACTCCACCACCACCACCACACCGTCGTGCTGCTGGGATTCCGTGGAGAAGATCTACTACCTCCGTTGCTCGCTGGAACGGGGAGAGGAAGGTCTGCTTCGACTCCGCACGTGTGACCGACTGCGGAAGCGCTGCCGAAACACGGCGTCGGAAGGATCGTCCACTTGACCGACTGCGGAAGCGCTGCCGAAACGCGGCACCGGAAGGATCGTCCACTTGACCGACTGCGGAAGCGCTGCCGGAACGCGACGCCGGAAGGATCGTCCACACGATCTTGAGATCGGCAAGTGATCGACTACATCAACCACGAGATCTAATCTCGTTAACGCTTTCGGATCTATGAGGGTTAGTTCCTATCTATCTCGTTGCTCATGTCTAATAGATTAGATCTTGGCTTTTATCTAGATTAGATCTAGGTTTTGTTCGTTCTTGCGGTAGAAATTTTTTATTTTCCATGCTACAAACCCATCACCAAGAACAATTCCGGAAGGACTTTGAGCTATTCCTTACATTGCGCTCCACAGAGCTTGTTAGTGGAAGCAGAATGTTGCTAACATTTATTGGCCGAAAAAGTGAAGAGATGATGATGCATGGGGATGTTACCACCACGTTTGAATTGGTTGCAAAATCTCTCCAGTCTATGGTACAAAAGGTAAACCTGGTACAAAAGGTAAACCCACACAATGTTACCGCAACACTTTTTTCCTAATGACTACTCTACACCATTATTCCGGTACTAAAGGAACACATTCCTAATTAATTTACTTTCCCGTGATAGTCACAATGGACTTATTGGTAAGATAGAATATCAATTCATGAAACTGTAAGTAGTTCTCAGTTGCTATATCATATCCGAAGTAGCATTGTTTTTCATCATATATATAGGGGTGTGTGAAGAAGGAGAAGATGGACTCATTGAACTTGCCATACTATGCCCCCTCGGTGAAAGAGGTAAAGGCATTTATCAACAAAAATGGTCTCTTCAACATTGAACACATTAAACTCTTTGAATCGAATTGGGATCCTCAAGATGACTCGGAAGGCGACATGGTACTTGACTGCACCAACAGGGGGGCAAATGTTGCTAAGTGCATAAGGGCGGTGTTGGAGCCACTCATCGTGGACCACTTCGGTGAGGACATTATTGAGGAGTTGTTCATGGTGTATGCCTCCATCGTTGCAAAGCATCTGAAGAAAGCCAAGGCAAAATATCCCATCATTATGGTGTCCCTGAAGAAGGTCATGAATTGAGTTAGTCACATATAGTTCAGCTGGCCTGGTAGTACATGCAGATAATATCAGTGGGACGCCTAAAGTGCTGATATATTTTAAGTGATGTAACCTATAATATTACGTGCATTATATGCTCTATAAAAAACATCACACGATACCAAAATTCCATAAGTAAATTCCGCATGGCTAGTAAGAACTCAAACAGTCATGGGCTTTACATGTATTTCAACTTTTCAAGAAAGCAAGCAAAAGGTTGCAAGGAAAGAAAGATGCATATTATGTTTTCATATAACACGAAGTATAAATCTTCTTCATTGTATGAGATATATGATGCTTGAAAGCCTTAATTTTCTAAGGTTGATTCGAAAAACATTGAAGTTTGGTTCACGAAGGAGGCTATAATGGTAGGGTGCGCTGCGTACTCACGCAGGAGCACTGAGATAATCCATGACGGGTTTTCTTTTTTTGACGCAGGGGCTACCATGGTAGACTGCGTACTGACGCAGGAACACTAAGGGGTCCGAGACTGTGAAAACATAGGAACACTGTTATTTTCTAACGGGTGTCTCCCTCGGCGCAGGAAGTCTAGTCCCCCCTCAATAGTGAAAAAGTTTGACAAAACTTAAAACTTCATAAATGTAATAATGATCATCTTTCATTCCATTGCGTGTAAGTCACAATCGATATTAAGTTCATCAATAAATGCAAGATACTCTCTCCGTCCTTAAATAAGTATAATTTTAAGGATCCTCGCCATAGAACTGAACTGGAGTTCACCAAACATGACTTCATTGCAGTGATGAGGAAGCTACTCAAGGGCAACAAAGTCCAATGCTTCAAAGTTAGGAGCCCTGCTCCCTTCCGGGTTGGGGGTTAGCGTGGGATGGTGAGTGGCTTACTATTTTGTTTGTGTTGTACTTATTCTTGTTCTTTGTTGAATTTAATTTTAAATTGTCTTTCTATTGCATAAGAACTTGTGGGACACTGAATGCGAAGAGGTCCCTAACTCACACGAAGACAAAGCCAAAGATGGTGATGAGGGTGATAGCATAACAATACACTAGCAGTACCTAAAAACATACAAATTATTAATTGTCACCCAAAACTTTTATTATTGCTCATTGTAACTTGGTAACAATGGTGTTGTAACTTGGCATCTAGAGACTATAAAAAAATCGTCAAAACATAACAACATGAGATCTAGGGCATGTTTGATTAAAAGGATTTCAAAAGCACAAGAATAGGAAAACCACAGGAATGGTATGTCATGACATGTGAAATCCTACAGGAACAAAAAACGCAGGAATTAGCTCCAGAAGTCATTTGGTTGCACCACAAGAAAAGGGAGAAATTTTGTATATAGATTGAGTACATGGCATAGTTGTCATAGATACATAGGAATTTTTTCCAAGAGGTCTAACCTCTTGTTAGAAATCCTATGGGATAGTAGTATAGGAAAGGAATCCATTGAAATTTTGAAGGGTTAAATCTTTGAATCAAATGGCCTCTATAGGAAAAAATCATATCGGTAAGTATCCTGCAAAATTCCTTTGTAAATCCTTTGAATCAAACATGCCCCTAGTTTTGAAGCCATCTTCTAGCTCAAAGTGAAGAAGAATTGCAAATGAAACTAACATGGTGTGAGATAAATCATTTCAAATACGAGTTAAGCAATTAATGCGATGATGTCAACATGATTTGACATATTTATGTATGCACGCGCATCCCTTCCGCATGGGATTAAACCTCATCAAAAGGATGTAACATGGTAAGACAATAAAGAAAACCTCATTGAAAGGATGCAACATGGTAAAGAAAAAGACATACATGTGTTAGTTAAATTTATTTGACGAGTAATTATCACAACACTATAACTACTAGGGCTAGGCTTTCACAAACTAAAATCAAGGAATATTGTTTCTGAAAAACACAAATTAGAGAATAAGTTGATCTCGAGAACCCAAATTTCATGATTTAGTGATTTTGACACAGCTTTCGAACACATGGTCCCACCAGTCAAGTGAGATCGGAACTAGACCCTGCTTGAGCCAAACAATTTGGAAGTTTTCATATTCTTTTAACTTTTGGCACAAAAAATAGATTTTTTAAAAAATATGAAAAAAAAAATCTTTAGCTTAAACTGTATGTAGGAAGTAGGAATAGTTTGAGCTCATTTATCCTTGCTAGCAATTTGTAAGTTTTCAAAGTTTTAAAAATTTCTAGCAAAAAACCATTTAAATTTCGAATTTTCTAAGAAAAAAATAAAAACAACATAGTTATCGCCGGTTCTTCATTCGGGTCTCTGCCTGAGGCCAAGCCTTCATGTTTGACCATTATTGCTCTCAGTGGGCCGCTTTCTGTTGTATGGGCACACGTGGTACCAATGACCCTGTCATACATGGTTGAACTATAGCTTATTTACAATATTTGCTATTTTACCGTTCTAAACGTAGCTTAACTAGACTTGTTCTGGTTATATAAAGAGTTAATTATCTATGCTCATATTATAAATTTAGATTAACCGTGAGTATTAAAATTTGAGATCCATTTACTGTAGTTTGGTATGTTCATGATTGAAATGTAGCTAAATTACCACTGTTGTAGTTATTTCGTTAGAGTAATGAGCTGTAATTTGCTATGTACATGATTGAATTATAATTTCTTTATTTAGAGTAATTTGCTATGTTCCGGTTCTAGATGCAGCTTAACTAGACATGGTCTAGTTATATATAGAGTTAATTAGCTATGCTCATGTTGTAAATTTAGCCTAATTGTTGCTATTAAAGTTTTAGATCTATTTAGTGTAATTTGTTATTTTCATCACTAAAGCCGGTTTAATGAAATGTGTATGTACTATAGGGCAAGGAGAAATCCTCGAGACCATCCAGCACTCGTGAAGACAAAGGAGAGGTGCTCCATCTGCGGTGCACTAAAGCCGGTGTCCCCAGGTGATCTATTGTACAACAAGGCAAATAGGAGATAGTGATGAACTAACAGCTATCTAGTCACCAGAGCGGCGCTCCGTCGAAGACTGAGGCGGTCTTAAAGTCCTATTTTTGTTTCATGTAGATCTTACGAGAAACGGTTATGACAAACCTCCCTAGCTGATGTACAAAACTTAAGTAATGATTGCTAATTATATCCGTAGCCTATTTAATATTGCCAAACGATCATTGCCTCTTTTGCAACTGGGGTCTTCACATTGCCTCTTTTGCAACTGGGGTCTTCACATCAACAACGAGTGTTTGACAACATGGCGATTCACCTCTTGCCAATGGGTGTTTGGACTCGTGTCCATAGCATCGCTTTGTACTAGTGACAAGTAAAACTATGAACCCATGTCCATTTTAATCATAAGAAACACCTTTTACTTGCATTTACATAGCTTTTTTTATTAATCACTTATTCTAAAAATGTAGAAATATCTGTCATACTTGCATTTAGTTATTTCATATAGTTTGCATTACTACTACTATTATAGTACCATCTTGCATATCATTTAGTTACCTTTTTTATTGCATTTAGTTTACTTTACTTGCTACATATGTAGTTAAGTATTTATATTTTATTATTTCTTCTCTCCAATACAAAACCTTGTGCTTGCTAATCACTTGGTGGAGTTGGGGACACAAGGAAACATGTATTTGATTTGTAGGTTGCTTGAATAGGACACAAAAGTGTATTTTACTGTTTCCTCGAGAGTTTGATATAACCCTCAAGTCACTCTTGTGGGGAGAACACCCTTTCTACATCACTCTATGCTTGGAATCCTAACGAAATGGTTCCCACTTATATGGCCTTTTATGCAATGCAATGAACAAGAGGTATAAGTTTTTTTTTACTTCTAACTAGAAAACGGTAAAGTGTTGAAAGTAATAACATGAAGTAAACTATTGCAAGTAAAGTAAAACTAGTAGAAGTAAAAGCAAGTAACTGAAGGGAGTAACGTATTAGGCAAATTGTTATTTTATTTGTTTGGTTGTCACAATTAGTGAAGCATGTGGATAGTATTTTTATTGTTTCTTCTAAACAGGAGCCATAAATAGTTGCACCCATGTTACCAAGAAATTACACCCCTAGTGATTGTTCCCAAGGCTTATAACCCACTTATATGGCCTTTTATGCAATGCAATGAACTAGAGGTATAACGTATTTTTTACTTCTAACTAGAAAAGGGTGAAGTGTTGAAAGTAATAACAGGAAGTAAACTACTACAAGTAAAGTAAAACTATTAAAAGTAAAAGCAAGTAACTCAGGGGAGTAAGTGTTTAGGCAAATTGTTATTTTATTTGTTTGGTTGTCACAATTAGGGAAGTACGTGGATAGTATTTTTATTGTTTCTTCTGTACAGGAGCCATGCATAGTTGCGGCCATGTTACCAAGCAATTACACCCCTAGTGATTGTTCCCCAAGGCCATTTTCGAGCTAGCAAGGGAGTCATTAAGACATAAGTCCAATAACAGATGTATGTTTCAAGGTCCCTATAACGTATCCCCGTGTTAGTTAACCATGAATTAACATAGTATGTATCTTTAAGAATTGGGACACGGTTTGTGTCAATCTACGCACATCCCTCGTTTTATCAACATGCAATGGTGACAACCTTATATATTTCCCAACATATGTGTGCACTTATATATCAGTACATAAGACCATCATAGAAGATAGAATTACTTGTATGCAACCAACAATGAACTATTTCAGAATTTCCATAAACAGATTACTACTTAAACATATACATAAAGATATAATAGATCATGGGAAAACAATAGATTGCGTCACTCATCATGTTTTCCAAGAGATTACAATAGATAGATGGAGAGGATCTCACTATAGATGTTGACGATGACCACGCCAGAGGTGGTGGAGGCAACTAGAGTCGATTCTGGCTACGGTCCCTCCTCCGATCTCCGCCGGTGGACTGCATACTCCCTGTTTATGTGTTTTTTATCTCTGCCTATGTATGTTCTAAGATCGCATTGGGGACCCTTTTTATAGAAGGTTTTAGCTCAAGGTGAAGAGGATGGCAGTGGAATTGATGGCATCCAAGCAACGAGGCCTAAACGGAGGGTGGGGTGGCACGGCCACTGTAGGGCCCGCGCCACTGAGCCTCTTTCCTATCCCATGAGGATAATATCATTTTGCGGCCCTAAAGTTGAGGCGCTCAGGAAACGCGGTATCCAAGTTGCTTGTAATCAGCCGCGTTGACCACATTTGGCGTGCAAAATACTCAGAGGGTCTTTTTGGCACGAATACAACTTTATGGTTGAATACAAAATATTAGGATAACGCCCGTCAAGTTGGGCCCCCTGTCAGTTTTCGCCATTATGTCGCTGCCGTCGAGACTGCCATGTAGGCTTGCAGCGTTGGCGCCTAGATCCATTACGCGTGGGGCATCGCGGCCATAACGCGGAGCTGGGACGTGGACGAACCTGCTCGACTGATGTCTACAAGTGCATAGATCGTTTTTAGATAGTTTTAAAGTATAGATATCGATCCCACAGGAAGCCCAAAGGTAAGTGTTTATGGGTGAAGTCTCTATCACACCCGAAGTTGTCACAGGTCTTCGAGTGAATTGACTACAGGTGTTGAAATAAGAATGGGGTTTTGATTAAATGAGATGTATTTAAATAGAACTAAAATGTAAACTTCAGAAATATAAAGCATAAAAGTAAAGAACGACTTGGTTGTTTGTTGTTTCCTGCAGATGGCAAAAGAAGGCGCGGGGAGATTCAGTTCATGGTGATAGTGACTGTGCCAGGTGAACGAATGATAAATCTAACAATTATAATCTTATAAATATATGTGTAGTCGAGAAACCCATAATTAGTCGGGACTCCTCTTGGTAGATTTCATCCCAACTTCAATAATCCTACTAGCCTGTTACCAAAACTATGGTCAGACACTAGACAATTAAGACCCTTTAGGTTTCTTGGCGATTATGCTCCTTGGATCAGACTAATGCAATAAGCATAGTGGTTCCTCGTTATCCTCGAGTCTACTAGTTTTCCATTGATATCCTTGTGTCACCCGGAGGTCACCGGTCCACTAGCGAACAAGATCTTATCTATGTAGAACAAAGCATCATGTTGTCTGGGCCCTTAATTGGACAACAAGCATTAGGCATCCCACAGATAGTCAAGCACACATAATATAGTAATTAGAATCAATCACAAACTAATGGAAAATGTATGAAGGTTCATCACATCTCACCAATCCCCTACATCTCCCACGCCCAAGGGAATTACTCACACATGAGAGAAGAATGGATCATCGATATAATCAAATAAAGGGAATTAGTCTTTATATTACCATGGAGATCCATAATAAGAATAGAAAATATGCAACACAACTCAAGATGGGAAAAAACAATCTCAAACCCTAGTCTTGCAAGGTGGAGATCCCCCTCTCTCTCAAGTACAAGTAGTGTCTATGGGGGTGTATTGGCTAGGAGGTCGAAGATCGTGGAGCGAGATGAAGAACATCTTCCCTTTCTTCTCCGGATCTCTTCTTTTTCCCTTATGGATGGTATGGCAGCTGATGTGTTGTGTTTTCGTCCCTGGTCCCTTCATGGAATTTGTCCCTTTTGACAAGACAGAGGAAGCGGCAACTATACTGCGGGAACTATATGGCCGGAAAATTATTCCTGCCGTATAGTTGCTCGTTAAAGCTTCTGTATGCTCCCCTCGAGTGCTTCCAAAGAGAGACTTGCTTGTTTTCTCTAGAATATTGTGTGTCTCTAGTTAAAACCTTCTGTTGACATTCAGAACCTGAAACACACATTACAAACCAAGTTTTCTTTGCTACCGAAGTATTAGCGTTAGGTAAAACTAGAAAACAATCAAATCTGGGAGAAAACCATCAATAAAAGCCATCAAAAATGTGTCGAATCTCATAGCTATCAAATCCGCCAAGCTTAGATGTTGCTCGCCCTCGAGTGACAAGGAAATAAGGAAGAATAGCGGAGATTCGAGTCTGAAAATAAAGGAACTCACAAGTTTGAATTGGTGTCAAATTCTTTTCTTCACAATCCCTGCAATCTTAAATATGATCATACAAGTATTCACAAGATTGCACTGAGTCCACTTCCTAACCACGTATATCTTGTTAGCAAATGAATCATATGCCCAAGCAAGTGTTGAAAGTTTAGCTAGGAAAGGGAGACAAATTCTTTTGGTGCCTCTCTTTATTGAGAGATGAAAACTTTTGTTCTTGTTTGTTTAATCAATTAAGAGTATTCAAGTTGGCACAGAAACATTTAATTTAAGAACAACTCATCTATTCCCATGTCAAAATTTCAAGACTCTCAAAGCACCTTTTTCTTTCTTTTGCCTTTCAAAAACTTCAGCCCTTTCATAGAGAAATCATGCCACTATTTTTAACATGTTAATTGGGGCTGTGTTGTGCACTTGTGACCATGCCAATAAATAATTGTTTGAGAAATAATGGGTCAGAAGAGTACTACAACTTCACTTGGAACCTCAAACCATGAGGAGACTAAAAAATTACCCATCATAGCATTATTGCTATAGACGTTTACATAACTCAATAGCTGAAATCAAGTGCTTTCCCACATTTAGATCGTTCGTTGGCCAGCGGAGTTAATAGTTCCACATGGAGCACGACAAAGTTGTAATGACACGCGTAAAGCAATATCTTACGGTAATTATTAGAAAAAGTAGTGGCATAATCTATACTACTTCGAAGCATCCATTTTATCAAACAATTTCAATCAAGGGTACTATCGAGTTTATTTATATTAAGCTCAAATGGGATGGAGTAGTTCTAAAATTAAATTCTTTGGGCTAAACATGGACCCAAGTCATCTTTCAGATGCTTTTTCTTGTTGTAAAAATGTAGGAAGTATTTTTAACCAAGTTCATTGCTCATTGTTTCAAGGCTAAAAAGAAGACACTAACAAAGGAATAGAATTTCTAGGATAACAAGCAAAGCAGGGAGTGACTCCAGTGCAAGCAAGTAAATAATTGTGGGATCAATTTAAGGTTGCAGAAAGGATGATGAAAGGAATGTGGTACCTCTTCTTGCTTGCTTTTTTCTCGTATTTGAGTCGAACCTCCTTTGTGTTTCCATATTGCCAAGTCACGTGAAATTGAGCAATCTACGAGAGAAACAAAGAAACGAACTTGCAAATAAAATCACAACTAATTTTTTTGTATTTTTGGTTTAAGGAATGCAAACTGAAAATAAACATGCAGCTCGAAGAAATAAAATAAATCAAAAGAAGAAATAAAAATATGAATGCAAAGTTTGGAGGTTTTCAAACCTCCCCCAAGCTTAGGCTATTGCGAGGCTCAGTTGTTGCCGTCATTCGGTGGTTGGTGCGGATACTGCTGGTAGTAGTCAGGGAAGTGGGTCATGAAGTGACTAAAGTTGTGAGTCAAAGCACTTACATCTTCATTCACTCCTTGAAGAGTGTGATCGATCTCCCCAACGTGTTGGTTGAGCTGCTGGAATTCCTGATAGGGGACGTAGATGTACTCCTGCTATGGCTGGTTGGGCCACGGGTCCCAAGCTCCCCCTTGCTACTGCTATCCCTCCCAAGCAGGGTTGTGTCCCTGCTCTTCCTCCTGCTCCTGCTCCTCCTCATCCTACTTCCCTCCTTCTTCATCTTCCTCTTGATCAGACTGGAGCTCGGCCATGATCTCCATCACTTGGTCCTTGGTGAGGATCCAAGTGTCCTTCTCCACAATCGAGAAGGCTTGGGGGCAGGGCAACTGAACCTGCTCACCCTGTGCATCACCAATATAACTGAATTGATACGCTCGGAGCCTCCGGTTAGCATGGTAAACACCAAGAAAGCCACAAGCAGTCAAATACTTGACGTCCATGATTTTGGAACCGTCAACATGTTGCATAACAGGCAGTACAATATTTAATGCATAGGAAAGGTGGGTTACCAATCGACCAATGCGAATATCACCTTTGGTCTTGTTACTTTGGTGGTGAAGGTGCTTGATGAGTAGAGCTGCAGGATTGGGGCTTTGCAGTGAAGTGGGAAAGAGAGCCTTGGTGATCATTGCCATGTCTGCATTGGCCATGGAACCTGTGTCACCTCTTCCTAGTAGTGTGTTGGCGAGGAACAAAGCATAGTAGCGGATGTTTGGGTTCTGAATGGTGGACATCTTCTTCTGGTAAAATTGCCCGCCACCATTAACAGAAATAACCTCCCAAGTTTCTCCACTTGTGATGCTATAGAGGTTAGTAACAGTGGGCTCCCCAACATGAGGGAAACTGAAAGCATTGCAAAATTGTTCGAAATTTATTTCATAGTGCCACCGGTTCATGGTGAAGCTCGCCGTACACATATTACCTTTCTCCCTATGGTCGTCATGAAAGGAGGCAAGGAACTCATGGGTAAGATCAGTGTAGGTGTTGTGGCTTGCAAAGCCAAGTACCACCAACCCCGCCTTGTTGCACATGAGGTCAAAGTCTGCCTTTAACCCTGCCGCGGTGAGAAAGTTGTGGTCGGCCCAATGTGTGGGCAGCACCCTCCTTGATGAGACCATGGCCAACTTGGGGTCGCGCTCGGCTCGGGACCCCGAGCTCGAGCCCTCACCCTGTTGGCGCTTGCTCGAACGAAAGAGGTTACCGATTTTGTTCATCGTGATGCACTGCAAAATTTCACCATAAAACTTTAGGCATATAGTTTCGACATGATATATGAACGATCCTACGTGGATAAATTCAATCCTAACGTGAGAAATTAATAGGAAAAACAAAATAAGCTTGAGTTCATCCACTAGATCAATGTGAGAGTTTAAACTATGGAAATCTGAAAATAAAGTATAGATAGGGTGAGAAACATACCGATCTATGGATTCCCCTACTCAAACGAATGAAATCCATGAAGAATCAAGAGTTCTAGGTGGATTTTGAGAGGTTTGGAGAGAGAATATGCGAGAAATAATGAGGAGAGGTGGAAGACCTAGCCGCCCCGGTGCGATTTTGTGGTCGCACCAAACTATACGGCCGGAACTATACGGGTGGGTGATGTTGTTCCGCCCGTATAGTTGCGGTGGTGCCGCCAACTAGGGTTTCTTTATATAGAAAGCAGCTATACAAACACAACTATACGTCCAGATCACAATGATCCCGCCGTATAGTTGGTCGTTAAACCGTCTGTCCCTCGAGATAAATTTCTAAAACTAGTATCGATATCTATATGACCGGAACTATATGGCCGGAATTTTTATTCCTGTTGTATAGTTGGTCGTTAAACTCTCAGTACCTTTGGGATAAATTTCTACAAAGGCATCGATATCTATACGACCGGAGCTATATGGTCGGAATTTTTATTCCCGCTGTATAGTTGGTCGTTAAACTCTCAGTACCTTTGGGATAAATTTCTACGAAGGCATTGATATCTTTACAACCGGAGCTATATGGCTAAAACTTTTTTTCCCGATGTATAGTTGGTCGTTAAATTCTCTGTGTCTTCGAAGCAAATTTGTTGATGGCAACGATATCTATACGACCAGAACTATACGGCCGGAGTTATTATTCCTGCCATATAATTGGTCGTTAAACCATCAGTAGTCATCAAAAAAATTATATTTCTTCAAGGACACCTTCTTATCCCAAAACTTAGCAAAATACCTTATTTTTGTCAGAAAATTGATAGTAGAAACTGTCGACCAACATTAGCGTATTAAGAGAATAAAAATTAGCTATGTAGATGGAAAACTCAAACTTTTATTCTTCTTATTATTCTATACTCATTCAATCGATGTTTCTACTACTTTTTGACAACTACATCTTCACGAGCGCGCTTCTGCAAGAATGTCTGTGAAAAAGTGGTAGGAATGCGATGAACTTCTTGTTTTCTAATCTACTTTATTCACGAGAAGGGTTGAATCCCATTAAGCATTTTATTAAGAATGGTTGAGTAACTCAACCTATTTTTTGTTCTCAAATTCTTACCTTGGGATTCCCCTTATCAAAAGTACTTACCACATGAACTCGTTTTGCTGGTAGAATGCATCTTTCTCCTGCTTCTAGCTTCTTTGGAAAATACCGGATGATTTCAGCATCGTAAACATTGAAAATTATCTTTCCTTCAGCACAATCAACTGATGCACCTGCAGTACTAAGGAAAGGTCTTCCAAGTATTATATATAGTATTTCATCTTCTAGCATCTCAAGAATAATAAAATCAGTGGGAGTAACATGCTCATCTATTCTAAGTAGAACATCTTCAATATACCAATGGGTTGTTTAGTGGACTTGTCAAGCATCTGTAAAGTGATAGTAGTAGGAGAATACTCCACTAATCCTAACCATTTATAGAGGGAGTATGGCGTTACACTAACTCTTGCCCCTATATCACACAAGGCATTGTGAATATTAGTTTTACCTATTGAGCATGAAATAGTTGGTATTCCGAGATCTCCAGACTTAGACAACAGCTTCCCATTAACAGGGTAACTAGTTACCATGGCAACAGTTTCAGTTATTTTTTTCTTTCTACTAAGAATATCATGGAGGAATTTAGTATAAGTAGGAACTTGATTGCATCAGCAAACGGAATTTCCAGACATAAGTCACAAAGTGCCTTTGTAAAAGAATTATAAAATACCTCATTTGGTGATTTATTTTTTCGGTCTGGATAAGGAAGTTTTTTCTCACCTGACTTATTCTTGTCTTTTACCTTTTGTGGGGGTCAGGCTCTTTTGTTGCTTTCTTTTGTTGTTGCTTATTTCTTTTCTACTACAACAACTTCATCTTCCTTGATTACCTCTTTTTCTTCTCTTGGATCAACCGTCTCCGCATCAGAGTCATAATGGTCATCCTGTGCATCATTTTGGTCCTCCTTGGTTTGATCTTGTGTTTCAGTTTCATCCCGAGGATCCACCAATGTATCATATTCTTAGCTTGCTTCGAGCAAATTCACTCTTTTTTGGCTTCATATTCCGGTGGTCCTAAGGGACCTGTAACAACTGCACCCCTTCTTGTGACAACATTAGTAGAAACATGAATATATTTATCATCGCGAAGAAAAGTTTGATAACCAGATGCTATTTGTTCACACTGGGTTTCAATCATACTAAGATACTTGTGAAATAATTTTACTTCTTGGCCAATCTCATCATAATTTTCCGTGAGTTTTGCCAAAATCTTTTTGTGTTTTTGAAAATGCTTATGCAAGTTATTATGAGATGTCACTTGTCGATGTTTTAATTCTTGAAAAACTTTTCTAGTTTCATATTCTTTAGTTAAAACTTGTAACAAATCCACTTTGTTTTCCTTAACAAGTACAGAAGGCATACCTTTCTCTTTCATTGTTTTGCATACCTCGGGCATAAGTTATCGGAAGTATCCCTCTTTCCAGCTTAGTGCCAAAATCAGGATTATCTAAAGAATCATTCTTAACCCTAGTAGACATCAATTCCAAACATTCCTTAATAGTTAGAGTATTTATAGACCCTCCTGCTGAGAAGTCAAGCAATTATCTACATTGAGTACTAAGACCGTGGTAAAATAAATGGCAAATAGTTGATTCAGAATAGCCATGATTAGGAATACTATTGATCATTCCAAAGAATCTTTCCCATGCCTGTTGGTAGTTTTATCCCACATTCTTACTAAAGTTGCCTATATTCTTTCTTAGTTCAGTTACCTTTTTAAAAGGATTAAACCTGTTTATGAATTTATCAATGCAATTTTTCAAACATTTAATGTAATGGCGAGGGAGAGAATATAACCAGTCTAGAGCTTTATCTTTAAGAGACCATCGAAATAATTCAAGACGAGAGAAGTCTCTTGGCAAACATTTTGGTCCAAGCGATGTTATCACATCGGCGAACTCTCTAATATGTCTTCTTGGGTCTTCATCTTCCCTTCTACTGAAAGATTTTTCCTGCAAAATTTTAATAATTTCACCATCAAATTGATATTCTCTAACTCTAGGATTAGGGAATACTATTGGTTGTTTAAGGAATTCAGAACTTGGAGCACTGTATTCTCTAAGAGTGTTCTCAGGTTTCATGGGAGTTGTCATGTAATAGACATGATTTCCATAATATCACTTAGGTTTTCAACTTCAACTTTATTTGATCTTAAAAGTTTTTCAATAATCTCTTCGAGCCTTTGAGCAAGCACGCGCTCAATATAATCTAGTAGATAGGTCCTACTAGAGCGTGTAGACCCTTTGTCTCCTAGGGAGAACATTTTGTAGTAGCAACACCTGAAATGTCAAAAGACAAACACTTAGCGCTTAACTCCCCGGCAACGGTGCCAGAAAATAGCTTGATTCCTACAAGTACACAGATCGTTTGTAGCTAGTTTCGAAGTATAGATATCGATCCCAAAGGGAGCCCAAAGGTAAGTGTTTATGGGTGAAGTCTCTATCACACCTGAAGTTGTCACAGGTCTTCGAGTGAATTGACTGCAAGTGTTGAAATAAGAATAGGGTTTTGATTAAATGAGATGTATTTAAATAGAACTAAAATGTAAACTTCAGAAATGTAAAGCATAAAAGTAAAGAACGACTTGGTTGTTTGTTGTTTCCTGCAGATGGCAAAAGAAGGCGCGGGAAGATTCAGTTCATGGTGATAGTGACTGTGCCAGGTGGACGAATGATAAATATAACAATTATAATCTTATAAATATAGAGATTTCTATTTTCGTGCCCCTGGTTCATTAGTTGTACTCAGTTTTCCCCAACCGCTTAGTTTTTCCTCACTTTTGCCCATCTCCTTATACGAAACTCTCACATGGTCTGAAACTCGCCGTCCGTCAGCCTTGCCGTTACGTGCTGAGAAGTGGGGCCGTGTTCAGTCGGGTCCCGTAGTGGACCCTCACCGTTACGTGATGACGAGTAGGGCCGCGTTCTGTCGGTTCCCGTAGTGTACCCTTGCCGTTACATGCTGACAAGTGGGGCCGCATTTTCTCGATTCCTGTAGTGGATACCTCGCTCAACTTATCATGATCAGCATAGGACCTACAGCTTATCCACGTGAGCGTTGGACCCACAACTTATCCATGTGAGCGCCGGACCCATAGCTTACCCATGTTGGCGTTGCAAGATGGGACCTGAGCCAGCCCCACGGCCACGCCCGTGCCATTGCTTCATTTTCATATAGTGAAATGTAATGCATATACGAAAATTATACGAAAATCCTGATCATTTATCATTTCCATGGAGTGAAATATAATGCATAAACCTGCGTATACAAAAATTATACACCTTTGAACTCTTTGAAATCACACTTAATATGTGATAATGTCGTGTCTAAGAAAATCTTGAGAGATTATCATTTTCATGGAGTGGAATGTAATGCACAAACTTGCATATGCGAAAATTATAAACCTTTGAACACTTTTAAATCGCACTTAATACGTGATAATGATGTGCTAATAAAATTTTGAGAGATTATTATTTTCTCCGCCATTTTCATAGAGTGAACTGTAATGCATATACTTGCATATACGAAGTTTATACATCTTTGATCTCTTTGAAATTGCACTTAATACGTGATAATGTTGTGCTAAGAAAATCTTGAGAGATTATCATTTCCATGGAATGAATATAATGCATAAACTTGCGTATACAAAAATTATACACCTTTGAACTCTTTGAAATCGCACTTAATACGTGATAATGTTGTGCTAAGAAAATCTTGAGAGATTATCATTTTCATATAGTGGAATGTAATGCATAAACTGTCATATACGAAAATTATACACCTTTGGACTCTTTAAAGTCGCACTTACGTCATGGTAATGTTGTGCTAATAAAATCCTGATCATTTATCATTTCCATGGAGTGAAATATAATGCACAAACTTGCGTATACGAAAACTTTAAACCTTTGAACATTGTGAAACCGCACTTAATAACGAGATAATGATGTGCTAGCAAAATTTTGAGAGATTATCATTTTCTCCCCCCATTTTCATAAAGCGGAATGTAATGCATAAACTTGCATATACGAAAATTATACACATTTGAACTCTTTGAAATCGCACTTAATACGTGATAATTTTGTGCTAAGAAAATCTTGAGAGATTATCATTTTCATAGAGTGGAATGTAATGCACAAATGATACACCTTTGAACACGTTCCCTTCAAATTATATTCAAGTTCATTTGTTTATGGAGTTAAATTACCGGTGGCCTACTCATTATTTTGCATGGATAGAGGGGTGCCCCCTGACAGATATAGGGGTTATCCTATCCTCTAGATCACAGAGGATCGACGGTTGGTGGGCATGATCCGTGTGACAACTATCTCGACCAATGAGAGTGTAGCAGCGAAGATGAGCACATGTGCGAGAGATTGATACAAAGAGAGGGGAAAACTGAGTAGCACTTAAGAACCAAGGGCAAAACTGAGTAGAACTTAAAAACCAAGGGTGACAAAGGGATTCAAATAGAAAATACAAAAAGATTTAAAAAATGGAAAATGCATCTTTTATACAATAAAATACATCTTGGCATACATCAAACTATGTGCAATTCAAATATACACTAGTTTGACAATTATTGCCTCATTCAGACAAACTATATTTTGGGGAGGGATGTTTTGGGAAGAGGCTTGAGTAGAAAGCCATGAACCTTTATAGATAGTAGGGGATTAGAGAAGTGGTGATTTAGGTTAACACTTGGTTTATATACATTTCTTATGGTGGTAGGTCACATAATAAGACTCCCTGGGTAGATGCCACTATGTTTTGCTCTTTTTGAATTTGTTGTGCATAAAATGACTCAATTAGCTAGCTAAAATCTATTCATTGACTCTCTGTTGACTAGCCATCGGAGGGTAAAACTAAGTATATTGCACATGGCTATGTTAGTACTGGAGGGCAAAATTGAGTACAACCAAACTGCTAGTGTTACACTCAAGGGCAAAACTGAGTACAACCGAGTCACCAGGATTAGACACGAGGGAAAAAATGTGACTCACAGTACGCGTGTGCGGTTCACGGGGCAGTAGCGGACACGTGTGGCCGTGCACGGTGTAGTAGCGTACGCGGTTACGCGGTGCACGGTAGTGCCACGAAACGTTGCTTCCCTTGTCTTTTAATAGAGGCCTCCCCACTCTCACTCATCACTCACTCGCTCACTCAACCGTCTCCACTGTCCCATCACCTTCTGCTAACCCCCAAGAAAACCCCAACCATGCCGGCGATGGAGAAGAACGGCACGGTGGCCATCGACGCCTCTAAGGCCACCGGCGAGGAGGCCCCCGTCCCCGTACAGGCCCCTTCCCTCGTCCCTAAATCCGCCGTAGCCGCCGGCGAGGAGGCCCCCGCTGGTCTCGGGCAAATACCGCTCGGCTGGGACCCCTACGAGGTGGTTGATTACATAAGGCCGGAGAACCCCTACGACACCAGCATCGCCGGCCCCTGGTCGGAGGTAACCAGGGTTTTCTACCCTTCCCTTGTTCTTCCCCCGTTCCCATTGTTGGATGCTAGATCGTTTGTTATTAGGGTTTGGTTGTTCATATTTTTATAGTAGCTAATCCTCTTGTGTTAGATCTCGTATTTCGATGAATCCCCCTGTTCGTATTTGAACCCTCCATGTTCGTAGTTGGGATCAATATTCGATTTGGTTTGAGATTTGGGCAATAATCAGGAGATCTTAGTTAATTTATGCAAATAATCAATCTCGATAATCAAAGTATCTCAATCATGTCCTTATTACACTCTACTATTTTTTCCAACAGGAGGATAGCAGTGACATCCGCAGTGAAGACGAGTCCAAGGACACCAAGACTCGTCATGTGCTGAGGAGGCTGAAGTCCGGCCAGTACAACAACTAATTCACCAGTGACGTGTATAGGTGCCCCTTCTACCCCATCAGGAGGCGCCGTGCCATGGACTTCAACTCTCCCGTGAAGCATGCCGATGACGTGAGGACCTGCGGCGAGTCCGTGAACGTCTAAGACTTCATAGCCAAGCACAAGGAGCTCGGTCTTCACCTCCGCAACCTCCAGAAGATGGCTATCAAGGAGGGTCGTATGCCCCCAATCAAGCCCAAGGCGCCCAAGGTCAAGGGACTAGGAAGCAAGAGGTGGAGGAGGCGCTAGAGGGAGGAGGCGGAGGCCCTCCTGGCAAAGGCCATGGGGGGCCACTAATCTGCTGCTGCTACTGCTGTAAAGCAGCTTCTTTTGTCTTGTCTGTATTGAACTTGTCCGCTGCTGCTGCGGAGCAGCCTAATTGTCAAACCTCGTTAAGTACCGTACTATATAACCTATAGTAGCTGCTTTATCTACATCTGCTCTGTTTACTAAATTTATTTATGATGTTGGTCAGTTTGCTTCTCTAGATTTGCTACTAGATTGGGGAAAACGAGGGCAAAAGGAACAATGAATGAAGAGAGAAGCTACTTTAGATTCGCTACCTTTTTGGGCAAAAAAATACAAATGTTAGCGAGAGAGAGGGGAAAAGGCGCTCTTAAAAAGGCCAATCATAAATAAAAATAGAAAAAAAGAAAACTTATAATTTAGGCGACATGGCGCACGTAACCACCAAACGCCCCCCACATGGTCCCACACCACGTCCCCAGTAATCAGTGAGAGATGGATGGATGGTCCGCTGTGTATGCTGGCCCCACCTGTCAGCATGTAACGGTCGAGGCGACGTAACGTAACGCTCAACGCACGACCCGCCCCAACGCGGTCCCACCGGTCAGCATGTAACGGTCAAGCCTTTGACCTGATGGCATCACCCCATCCAAGCACATGTGAGGGTTTCGGAATGGAGAAAGGCAAAAGTGAGGAAAAACTAAGCGGCTAGGAAAAACTAAGTACAACTAACAAACCAGGGGCACGGAAATAGAAATCTCATAAATATATGTGTAGGCGAGCAACCCATAATTAGTCGGAACTCCGCTTGGTAGATTTCATCCCAACTTCAATAATCCTACTAGCATGTTATCAAAACCATGGTTAGACACTAGATGATTAAGACCCTTCAGGTCGCTTAGCGATTAAGCTCCTTGGATCGGACTAATGCAATAAGCACAGTGGGTCCTCGTTATCCTCGAGTCTAGTAGTTTTCCATTGATATCCCCGTGTCACCCGGAGGTCGCTGGTGCACTAGCGAACAAGATCTTATCTATGTAGAACAAAGCATCATGTTGTGTGGGCCCTTAATTGGACAACAAGCATTAGGCATCCCACAGATAGTCAAGCACACATAATATAGTAATTATAATCAATCACAAACTAATGGAAAATGTATGAAGGCACATCACATCTCACCAATCCCCTACATCTCGCATGCCTAAGGGAATTACTGACACATGAGAGAAGAACGGATCATCGATATAATCAAATAAAGGGAATTAGTCTTTATATTACCGTGGAGATCCATAATAAGAATTTAAAAATATCCAACACAATTCAAGATGGGAAAAAACAATCTCAAACCCTAGTCTTGCAAGGTGGAGATCCCTCTCTCTCTCTCTCAAGTACAAGTAGTGGCTATGGGGGTGTATTGGCTAGGAGGTCGAAGATCGTGGAGCGAGATGAAGAACGTCTTCCCCTTCTTATCCGGATCTCTTCTTTCTCCCTTCTGGATGGCATGGCGGCTGTTTTGTGTTTTTGTCCCCGGTCCCTTCATGGAAGTTATCCCTTTGACAAGACATAGGAGGTGGCAACTATACGGCCGGAACTATACGACCGAAAAAATATTCCCGCCGTATAGTTGCTCGTTAAAGCTTCTGTATGCTCCCCTCAAGTGCTTCCAAAGAGAGACTTGCTTTTTTTCTCTAGAATATTGTGTTTCTCTAGTTAAAACCTTCTGTTGACATTCAGAACCTGAAACACACATTAAAAATGAAGTTTTCTTTGCTACCGAAGTAATAGCGTTAGGTAAAGCTAGAAAACGATCAAATCCAGGAGAAAACCATCAATAAAATCCATCAAAAATGTGTCGAATCTCACACTAATCATCGGCCCCGCTCTCCTCCCTGTAGGCTTGCAGTGTTGGCTCCTGCATCCATTACGCGTCTTCTTCCCCGGAGCGGCAGTCTATGGTCACGGCCATGGCGCAAAGCTGGGACGTGGACAAACCTGCTCGGCCCCGCTCTCCTCCCCATCCCGAGTCGGAGCTCGCCCTCACCATGGCACGGCGGGGGGACGAGAATTGGTTCCTGGTGAGATCTGTCACCGCGTTGACCATGCTCGGTCATGTTTTCCTCCTCCAGAATTTGAGCTCGTTGTCGCCATGGTCGTTTACCTGCACCAATTCTGCCACCCTTTCCGAGGTCTCTGTGGGAGCTGTACTCAGTAGCTCAAGTTCTGTCATGTTGAACCTGTAAGAGAATTCAGAGCTGGGCGGTGGAAACCGTTGTTGAACCTATAAGGAATTTGCCGAAGGCTGCGTGCCGTGATACGTTGCAAACGTATCTATAATTTTTGATGTTCCATGATTGGTCTTATCTACTTTCTTATGTTTTGTCCACACTTTGGAGTACTTTCTATACACTTTCTTGGACTAACCTATTAACAAGATGCCATAGTGCCAGCTGCCTGTTTTCTGGTGTTTTTGGTTCCAGGAAGTCAGAAAATGAATATTCTCGGAATTGGACGGGACAAAAGCCAAAGTTGATATTTTACCGGAAGACTCACGGAGCCAGAATACAAGACGGAGAGGGGCCACAGGGTGACCACACCACCCCTGGGCGCGGGTCCACCTAGGCCACGCCAGGGCATGGTGTGGGCCCCCTGGCCGGCCACCGACGTTGCCTCTTTCCCCTATATATCTCCCCCGATGCAAAAACCCTAGGGGTCAATCAAAAATCCACGAAAAGTTCCGCAGCGCTGCCACCACCGAAGGGGAGATTCGGGGGACAGAAAGTCTCTGTTTCGGCACCCTGCCGGGGCAGGGAAGTGCCCCCGGAGCCATCTCCATTGATCTCCACCACCATCTCCATCACCATTGCTGATTCCCATGGTGAGGAGGGAGTAGTTCTTCCTCGAGGCTAAGGGTTCTACCGGTAGCTATGTGTTCATCTCTCTCTATGCATGATCATATTGTGATCATGAGTTTGTAATCATGTAGATCTACCTTGCTACTCAAGTGCTTTAATAGATCTCTGCTCTCCCCATGTGTGTGGAAGTGACAGTGTGCACACCATGGTAGCACTTAGGCTAGAGATTACAAATACTTGTTATGAGTTATATTTGGAGTTCGATGTCTTTATGAAATTGTGGTGTTTGCTGGAACCATCTAGTGCTCAAGGTGATAGTGTGGAGTTATCTAGATGGGAAAGGCTTACTTTGAGGTGTGTTGTTATAGCCCTACCAACGATTAGAGTGTCCAACCGAAGAGTAGTTCAGCGTAGTATCATAAAGAGAATATATTTATATGAGAGTGTTCACTAGTGAAAGTATGATCCCTAGGCCTTGTTTCTAAGCATTAAAACACTGGTTGTTACTAGATATGTTACATGTTTTCTTGCTTCCATCTTTATTTCAGTTTTGCTTTAGTCTTTTCCACGCCATCAAACTATTTTCTATCACCGTTACCACTTATAATTATCTATACCACTTGTATTTCACTATCTCTTTGCTGAACTAGTGCACCTATACACCTGACAAGTGTATTGGGTGTGTTGGGGACACAAGAGACTTCTTGTATCTTGATTGCAGGGTTGCTTGAGAGGGAATACCTTTGACCACTTCCTCCCTGAGTTCGATAAACCTTGGGTGATCCACTTAAGGGAAAACTTGCTGCTGTTCTACAAACCTCTGCACTTGGAGGCCCAACAACTGTCTACAAGAATAGAAGTGCGTAGACATCATGCCGCGCTAAGGTCTTCGACTGATGCCTTCGGCCTCGGCTTCTGCCAACGTCCATCGTCGATGTGAGATCATTTAGTTACTTCAATATGAAATTTCGAGAAATTTAACTTATTGATGCATTCCTTAACAATTATAATATAATCTAACACTAGAAATATTTGGTAGTGTGCATGAGCATGATCAGTAATATAATTGAACACTAGAAATTTAAGGCACTCCATATAAAGGAGTAGATTAATACATTTATATAGAAGTTTCACCAGAGACACCACAAATATATTGTCTTATATGCAACACACAGGTAATAATTAACTAGAACAAAATAAAAGCAGGGGCAGCAGTAGGAGACCGAGACACGGAGATGCCTAGCAGGGCAGGGGAAGCCGAGTCGAGGGGATACAAGCCAGTCCTGACATACTTCCGGAGGAATTTGCCGAAGGCTGCGTGCCGTGCCAAGGTAATCGGCCTATGCCTTCTGTCTCCGCCTTTGCCAATGTCCACCGCGTGTTGTATCATGCTGTCAAGGTCCACGTTGATTACTCTGCCACATAATAGGCAAAACTCCCTCTATGGTAGAAATGGATTTGCCTACACCGTAACCGCCTTAGCACGTAGAGGCTCTTGTTGTCCCTGGATTGCTTGCTATCATCCACGTCATTATCATCCTCCTATTGATTTTTAAAAACATAACTTAGAACTCATACATAAGATTGTATTATATTATAACTCAAGAATTGACAACATATATATGTAAGACAATATTAAGTTGATATCAAAGAGAAAGCATCTTAGAATAGTTTGATCAGTTCATATATCATTTCATCTCAACAAAATGACAATTAATTGGATCAGAGTGTATGTAGAATAAATCTAGGGGCCTCATAAGTTTCTTTAGGGATGGTGTAAGTAAACCAAGTAACAATTGAACAACCTATATTGTTCTTGTACGTCGCCCCAGGTTCGTTAACTCATCCCTGAAAAAATCTAACACCAATGTCTCTGCCTCTCTTTTGGGGCAAATTTGAAACATTGGCCACAATAAGAAATTGAAATGTAATCGTACAAAACAATATTTAGGGATATACATAGTCAGGTACAAAAAAAAGCCTAAATATTGTAATTATAAATAAAAAACCAAACAATTAATCTGCAGGTACATGTTAAAAATACTTATGATCAAAACCATTCATATACGTATGCATCATATGAATCATTCAAAGATCAGAAACAATTCAAGGATCATATATGTAGTTCCATATGAGAATAAATCAAGGGCCTCATAATTTTTTTCAGAGATGGAGTTGGAGAACCAAAGGACCAATAGCACAACCTATATTTTTTGTGTGCATTGCTGCCTCAGGTTCACCAACCCATCCCTAAAACATGACACCATCATATGTGTCTCCCCTTGAGCTATTTTGGGGAAAATTTCAATCATCGGCCTCGGTGACAAACTGAAATGTAATTCTTATACACTATGAATGCATGGAATACATAATTAAAATATCATAGTTCTATGATATTTAGAATAAAGATTGAGACCTTATAAATTTCTTCAGGGATGGCGTAAGCGAACCATGTAACAATTGCACAACCTATATTGTTCTTGTAGATCGCCCCAAGTTTGCTAACTCATCCCTGAAAAATCTGACACCAATGTGTCTGCCTCTCTTTTAGGGAAAATTTGAATCATTGGCCACAATAAGAAATTGAAATGTAATCGTACAAAACAATATTTAGGGATATACATATGCATCATACGACTCATTCAAAGATTAGAAACAATACAATGGTTATATATATAGGTTCCATATGAGAATAAATTAAGGGCCCAATTATTTTTTTAGAGATGGAGTTGGAGAACCAAAATAGCAACAGCACAACCTATATTGTTTATGTACATTGCTACCTCAAGTTCAGTAACCATCCCTAAGAAAATGACACCATCAAATGTATCTCCCTTGCACTATTTTGGGGCAAAATTGAATCATTGGGCTCAGTAAGCAATAGAAATTTAATGTTATAGGCATGTTGTGTATTGAAATCAACACTCAACTAGCAAAGCCTAAAACCCCTAAATCAAATGCTAATCGATTAAATTTACAGCACAAGAAGGAACGTATGAACAACAACGAGTTAAGCAAATGTAAATTTACTAGATGGCAGATGAGTAGACTGCGGTTTTGTGACTAGATGGCAGATGCATCAATCTACCGTTCAAACCATATATATACTATCCTACTTCAAGAGCAAAAGAATCTATACACGATTGAGCAAATCCTATGTATGAATAGTAAAATCTGTGGCTGCGACTAGTGAAGCTAGCAATGTACTACCTCAGACTCCTCAGCAGGGACCTCCTCCTCGAACTCATCATTTTTTGTGATTGCGTTGAAGATTTCTTGGACGGTGATGGGGTCGTTGATGTAGAGCACTGGATTTCCTCCACCTACCGCCTGCCCCCATCCAGATCCGCCGCTTGCACCATGATGTTGTCGGCCACCTGCTTCTCGACAGCGACGGCGATGACTACTGGCTGGAGGAATGAGCTCAACCCTCGACGGCGCGGCAATGAGCGGTGTGCGTGCCCGGAGAAGACGCCTCTGCCTGCTTGGCGACGACCGATCCATCTGCTGCTGCGCCTTCAACTGGCTTGACCTCCGGCTCGTCTCCATGCATACGCTTCATGGCGCACCTAGGGAAGGAGATGTCGCAAGCGAAGGAGCTTTGGCGTGCGCGGTAGGTGCAGATTGGGGTTATGAGACTAGACAGATTGGAGAAAATGACACGAGCTCATGGAAGAAGAAGGCCGAGCGGGTTATAAACACTAGATCGTTCGTAGTCCTCGAGTGGATACGTGTGGTGGGCGGGGGGGTGGGCTACCACAATCTCCACTTTTTTTTGAAACAACCACGATCTCCACTTTAGAACTGCATTGAAAACACGCTCATGGCAGTCCTTGATTCCACTGCATGTAAGTGGCGCAGAACCAAGTTCTAGAAATGTTAGGTCTACTCGAGGGGCCCCCTTGACGCCTGGAAGTTACTTGCGGTAGGGCCCAGTTGGAAGTGAGATTGAGAGCGCTGCGTAAAATGGGATATGTATTATTAAATAAAGTGGCAATAAATTGCAGCGTCCCGTCGATAACCGTGCACTCGATGACCCCGTTGCCCTATGCATGTGTTGTAGTAGCAGTAGTAGGATTTTCAGACGTGATTAAAGATGACATGACCACTCGACGAATTTTTCCATGGAAGGCTTTGTGTTCCTTGATGGCCCAAAATATATCGAGCTCGTTGGGGAACCCTAAGAGGAAGGTATGATGAGCACATCAGCAAGTTTTCCCTCAATACGAAACCAAGGTTATCAATCCAGTAGGAGCAAGGAAACACCCCAAAGGTGTAGCTAGCTGAACGATGGCAGGGCGCACTACCGGTGCCAGCAGCAACATGGAGACCTGCACAACACAACCACAGAACTCTGTCCCCAACTTGCGATGAGGGTGTCAATCCCACCGGTTTTGCTGAAAACAAAGGATTAAACGTATCGAATGGAAGGAAGTAATAGTTTGAAGAAAGTAAACACAAAGAAGTAAACAGTTTATAGATTGAATGTAAAAGAAAGGACCGGGATCCATAGTTCACTAGAGGTGGCTCTCCTTAAGATAGGTAACATGCTGGGTGAACAAATTACAGCGGGGCAATTGACAAACATCGACAAAGCAATACATGCATATACTAATCATCTTGACTCCTTTGAGATTCGATTGGGCATTACAACATTATACATAGACCGGCCATCCAACTGCATCTATGACTAATAATCCACCTTCAGGTTATCATCCGAACCCCCTCCAGTATTAAGTTGCAAGCAACAGATTATTGCTTTACGAATTGCGTGTAATGAAAACAATACGATTGTTCTATGATCAAATGATTGTTATTTTCTCCCTAGTAGCAACAACACATCTAGTACCTTAGAGATTTATATCACTTCCCCCGATTACCAGAGGCATGAACCCACTATCGAGCATAAATACTAACTCTTGGAGTTGCTAGCATCTACTTGGCCAAGATAGCTACTAACAACGGAAAGCATGCAAGATCACAAATAACAAAGACATGATAGAATCAATAATCAATCTGAAATAGCATCTCAATATCCATCGGATCCCCGCAAACACAACATGCAGAATTACAAATAGATGATCTTGATCATGAACGGAGCTCACAAGATCTAGACATGAAAGCACAAAGAAGGAGAACCAGCCATCTAGCTACTACATGGATCCGTAGTCCAAGGATGAACTACTCACGCATCACACCGGAGGCTTGCATGGTGATGAAGAAGGCCTCGAGGGTGAAATCCCCTCTCTGGCAGGGTGCCGGGAAGAGCTTCAGATCCCTCCCGATCTAGGGATGGAGATGACGGCGGCTACAGACTCTTTAGTGGATTTTGATCGGGCACTTAGGGTTTTCGTCCCGAGGGCATCTTATACGCAGAAGGAGAGGCCGAGGGGGTGCTAGGGTCAGCCAGACCACCCCCTGGCACGGGCCAGGCCTGTCCGCGCGGCCAGGTGGTGTGGCTGGCCCCCAGCCCTTCCCCGTCTCGTATTCTGGCATCTGATGACTTCTGAAAAATAGGCACTTTGGCTTTTGTCCCGTCCAATTCCGAGAATATTTATTTTCTAACTTTCCTAGAATCAAAAACAGCAGACAACAGGCAACTGGCACTGTGGCGCTTGTTAATAGGTTAGTCCAAGAAATCATATGAAAAGTACTCCAAAGTGTGGACAAAACACAAGAAAGTGGATAAAATCAAGCATGGAACATCAAAAATTATAGATACATTTGCAATGTATCAACATCCCCAAGCTTAACTCCTGCTCGTCCTCGAGTAGGTAAGTGATAAAAAGAAAGAATAATTTTTGAGGTGACATGCACCATCAAAGACTTGATCAAAGTATTTGTAAAACATTCAAAGCTGGGATCATAGTACTTCAATCATAACATGAAAGACAAAGTTCTAGCAATAAGACAAACAAACTATGTTGCAACATGAAAAGGCACAAACAAAAGATTCATGAATAACAATGCTTTGCAAGACGTTTGTTTGTTTCACATAAAGAAAACATAGCATAATAGTATTCAAATTGTCCCTCATAGAGTAGCAAACATTAATGCATAGGACACCTTCAAAGTTCATAAGAGTGACTAGATACAAATAGTTTAAAACAAGCAATATCAAGTTATGCATCAATCAACTAGTCTTGGGGCAATGCATATAGAACTAAGAATGGCCACTATGCTCTCAAAGTAGGTGCATAAAGGTAGAAGGTGGAGACTCAATATAATGGTGGAAGAAAGGCCTTCATAAAAGGAAGTAGGGATTCAAGTCTCATAAAGAGCTTCCAAAAATTATGGTACTTATAGCTTTCAGCTCTCATTGCCCCTATCATAAGCGTCTTGAAGTGATTAAGGTTAAAGTGAACAAACAATGGTGTACATGCTTGATGAAGTATAAATTAGAAATCTCATGTCCCTTGTATACGAGGGCCGCTCCTCATGCTACTCAAGTTTAGTCGCCGGTAAGTTCTTGTCAACGTAAGTACATGTGTATCATAGAGAACCGCCAATGGGGTACCCCTTGCCTGATGATACGGAAGAATCCCCATATCAAAATGACAAGGCAAACATACAACAAGCATATCAGCAATCTTCTTATTTACCATGGGAGTATGGTGCTTTTTTCTCTCTTTCCTCTTTTCATAATCTCTTTTTTTATTTCTCTTTTTTCTCAATATAGGACTCTTTTTTTGTAAGAAGAATGCTTCATAGACAGCTCATTATGGTTACGCTGCAGGTTTCCACCATGTCAGCATGGATTAGACCAGCGGCCCAGGCGTTTCTCTAACACATATACATAACTCCATGGACTTACAAGATCCCCTTTCATTTCACACCGACGACATCCATATACAAAAGAGCATAATATCAACTAGGTACAAGTACCAAGTGCAATGTTGAAAGTGTTCCCCATGACAGCATGGTTCTGCTAATTCCCAACAAATAAGTGCAAGCATATACAACATAGACGACACAATGGTTCAAGTTTATTAAGGGCAAGAAAAGTAAAGTGTGTAATCAAGTTCGTGAGAGCTTTAATCACAAGTTTTCTCATAACAAGTTTAATTTGGAAGGTAAACAAAAGCATGAATATACTTGGAATATCATAAGCTAGTAGGTAGGTATGGTGGACTCTTTGGAATAACTTGGTTTAAGGAGTTGGATGCATGAGTGTTAACTCATACTTGTTTGAGGAGGCTAGCAAAAGACTGGGAGCGACAAACTAAGAGCAATAATGGCCATAATCATGCAGAGCGACAAAACATCATTGATCAAAGCATAAAGTGATACTACAAGTTGAAAACTAAAGGATCATAAAGGCTATGGTGACTTGAGATAGTCATAACATGCTGTGAGCATGCGCCAAGTCAACCCAAACAAAGCATCAAAGGAGAATACCACTATACCATGCTTTAATATGCTAAAACAACGCATCATTCATCCAAGGCACATTAAGCAATCTCAATTGTTTATAACAAGTCATGATACAGCAAAGAATACTAAGCATAAAGTCAAAACAATATCAAGCATGGCATGACAAAGCATAGGCCACAGTCAAAAACAAGCTCTTTTTACCACATAAGCATGAACTTTCCTACTCTTTTCCAATCCAAAGCAAACTATTTGAAAACCAATGTATGAAAGAGGGGGTCCAACCAATTTATTAATAAAACTAAGCAAACTAATCAAACAAAAAACCAAAACGAAAACAAAAAAGAAGACGCTCCAAGAATAACACAACTGTGCATGAAACAATAAAAATGAAGCGTTTGGAAGAAACCTGGGATTTTTTTATTGATGAAGAAGGGGATGCTTTGGGCATCCCCAAGCTTTGACGCTTGTACTTCTTGGATATTTCTTGGGGTGACACGCGTGGCATCCCCTAGATTAAGCTTTAGTCCATCCTTGATCTCATTACTCATTCCTTCCATACACCTAAAATTTTTCTTCATACAAAACTTCACACAATCTTTATTAGCAACATTAGTGCACTCAAGATAATAGGTCTTAAGGTTCAGTTCCAACACCAACTAAACTTCCATTAGAACACTAGCTAATGTAGCACTTCCCTAAAAAAGCTCACTTCCCCAAAAGAACTTAAAAAGGAACCAACAAGAAGCAAATGCAGAAAATGGCAGAAATCTGTCAAAACAGACCAGCAGGTAAATACGAATTTGTTTAAAGACCTTATGTTGCTCAAATCAAAAAGTGTTGAACTAACGAAAGTTAGATAACAACCTGGGGCAGAATCACAAAAATGTACGCCTCAAAAAGACGTTTAGAGATTTTACACGAATTTTTACGGTGAAGCACAGAAATCTGTTTCGGGACAACAACTTTCCCAATCATTACTTCTCTCTCGTTAGAGGTTACTCTTGGAACAAAAAGCAAATAAAAAGGATAAGGAGAGGTTATTACTGAAGTAATAACTTCCAAGACTCATCTAAAACTTTTGGGTTATCTCCTAATAAGTACTTTTCTTTAACGCCTTTAAGATAGGCATAAGAAGCAAGAAAAAGAATGAAGTGTTCTCAAATGAAGAAGCATTAAGACCAAATTTTATTTTCATAGGAGGAGCAAAAAAAATCTTCTTTCTCTTCTTAGGGAAGTGTTCTATACCTTTCTTGAGTGGGAGTTGATATTTAATGGTGCCTTCTTTCTGTCAATAATGGCACCAACAGTTCTAAGAAAAGGTCTTCCCAAAGTAATAGGACAAGAAGCATTGCATTCAACATCCAAAACATAGAAATCAACGGGGACATAGGCATTGTTAACCATAATAAGAACATCATTAAGACTCCCCATGAGTTTCTTTTTAGCATTATCATCAAGTGGGACATTCAAATAACAATCTTCAAGAGGAGGCAAATCAAGCATATCATAAATACTTCTAGGCATAATAGAAACACTACTATCAAGATCACATAAAGCTTTGAAATCAAAGTCATTCACTTTCATATTAATGATGGGTTCCCAACCATCTTCTTGTTTTATAGGAATAGAAGCTTTATGTTTCATATTTTCTTCTTTAATCTTTATGAGAGCATCAGTAATGTGTTTTGTAAAGGCCATGTTCATAGCACTAGCATTAGGACTTTTAGAAAGCTTTTGTAGGAACTTAATAACTTCAGAGATATTGCAACCATCAAGATCAAAATCAAATTTATCATCTAGAGCAGTAGAACTATTACTAGCCTCAACACTAGTGGTGGTGATAGTAGAAACACTAATGTTTCTAGCAATTTCATCTTATCTTTCCCACTTAGCATGTAATTCAGCTAATAGTCTAACATTTTCATCAATTCTTACTTGTATAGCATTAGTGGATGCAAAGGGATTATCATTAGTTTCAGGTTTAGCAGCCATTTTATTCAAAGAAGATTGAGTTTTAGCCAAAGATGCTATATTTCTTTCAGCATTACAGAGTTTTTCCTCAATAGTTTTATTGAAAGCAGTTTGTTTACTAGTAAAGTCTTTAAGCATAACTTCAAGTTCAGAGGGAGCACTCCTATTATTGTTGTAGGAATTTCCATAAGCATTACCATTGTTGGGAGGATATGGCTTATAATTGTTGTTACCAAAAGCATTGTTGCCGAATTGTTATTTCTTATGAAGTTCACATCAACTTGCTCTTCTTGAGCAACCAAAAAGGCTAAAGGAACATTATTTGGATCAATATGGGCTTTCCCATTAACAAGCATAGACATAATAACATCAATCTTATCACTCAAGGAGGAGGTTTCCTCAACATAATTTACCTTCCTACCTTGCGGAGCTCTCTTAGTATGCCATTCAGAATAATTAACCATCATATTGTCCAGAATTTTCGTTGTAGCACCCAAAGTAATGGTCATAAAGGTACCTCCAGCAGCAGAGTCCAATAGGTTCCTTGAGGAATAGTTCAATCCGGCATAAAAAGTTTGGATGATCATCCAGGCAGTCAGTCCATGAGTGGGCAATTCTTAACCAAAGATTTCATTCTTTCCCAAGCTTGAGCAACATGCTCATTATCGGATTATTTAAACTTCATTATTTCACTTCTCATAGATATAATCTTAGCAGGAGGATAGTATTTTCCAATGAAAGCATCTTTGCACTTAGTCCAAGAATCAATACTATTCCTAGTTAAGGAATTCAACCATTCTTTAGCTTTTCCTCTCAGAGAGAAAGGAAACAATTTCAGCTTAATAATATCACCATCTACATCCCTATGCTTTTGCATCTCACAAAGTTCAACAAAGTTATTTAGATGGGCAGCAGCATCTTCATTACCAATACCAGAAAATTGTTCTCTCATAATAAGATTGAGTAAAGCAGGTTTTATCTCAAAGAAAGTATCTTCAGGCATAGGTGGAGCAATAGGTGTGCTCATAAAATCATTATTGTTGGTGCTAGTGATGTCACACAACTTAGTGTTTTCAAGAGTAGTTATTTTTTGTGTTTTCAAATAAGAAAGCAAACTAGTAAAACTATTTTTTTGTGTGTTTTTGATAAAGAAACAAGCAAACAAAGCAAAAAGAAACTAAGCAAAACAAAAATAACAAAGTAAAGAGATTGGTTATGAGGGACTCCCCTTATGAAGATGACCTTGACTCCCCGGCAATGGCGCCAGAAAATATGCTTGATGGACCAAAATATATCGAGCTCGTTGGGGAACCCCAAGAGGAAGGTATGATGAGCACATCAGCAAGTTTTCCCTCAGTACGAAAGCAAGGTTATCAATCCAGTAGGAGCAAGGAAACACCCCAAAGGTGTAGCTAGCTGAACGATGGCAGGGCGCACTACCGGTGCTAGTAGCAACGTGGAGACCTGCACAACACAACCACAGAACTCTGTCCCCAACTTGCGATGAGGTTGTCAATCTCACCGGTTTTCCTGAAAACAAAGGATTAAACGTATCGAATGGAAGGAAGTAATAGTTTGAAGAAAGTAAACACAAAGCAGTAACAGTTTATAGATTGAATGTAAAAGAAAGGACCGGGATCCATAGTTCACTAGAGGTGGCTCTTCATGGCTCGTGTTGATGTGGAGCTCGTTGGGAACCCCAAGAGGAAGGTATGATGAGCAAAGCAGCAAGTTTCCCTCAGTTATGAAACCAAGGTTTAATCGAACCAGTAGGAGCAAGGAAACACCCCAAAGGTGTTGCTAGCTGAGCCTTGGCAGGGCGCACTACGGGTGCTAGTAGCAACGTGGAGACCTGCACAACACAACCACAAAACTTTGTCCCCAACATGCAATGAGGTTGTCAATCTCACTGTGTTTTGCGGAAAACAAAGGATTAAACGTATCGAATGGAAAGAAGTAATAGTTTGTAGAAAGTAAACACAAAGCAGTAAATAGTTGATAGATTGTATGTAAAAGACAAGGACCGGGATCCATAGTTCACTAGATGTGGCTCTCCTTAAGATAGATAACATGCTAGGTGAACAAATTACAGCGGGGCAATTGACAGACATCGAGAAAGAAATACATGCATATACTAATCATCTTGACTCCTTTGAGACTTGATTGGGAATTACAACATTATACATAGACAGCCATCCAACTGCATCTATGACTAATAATCCACCTTCAGGTTATCATCCGAACCCCCTCCAGTATTAAGTTGCAAGCAACAGATTATTGCTTTACGAACTACGTGTAAAGTAAACAATACGATTGTTCTATGAACAAAGGGTTGTTGTTTTCTCCCTAGTAGCGACAGCACATCTACTACCTTAGAGATTTATGTCACTTCCCTAGATTACCAGAGGCATGAACCCACTATCGAGCATAAATACTAACTCTTGGAGTTGCTAGCATCTACTTGGCCAAGATAGCTACTAACAACGGAAAGCATGCAAGATTTCAAATAGCAAAGACATGATAGAATCAATAATCAATCTGAAATAGCATCTCAATATCCATCGGATCCCCGCAAACACAACATGTATGAATTACAAATAGATGATCTTGATCATGAACGGAGCTCACAAGATCTAAACATGAATGCACAAAGGAGGAGAAACCAGCCATCTAGCTACTACATGGATCCGTAGTCCAAGGATGAACTACTCACGCATCACACCGTAGGATTGCATGGTGATGAAGAAGGGCTCCAGGGTGAATTCCCCTCTCCGACAAGGTGCCGGGAAGAGCTTCAGATCCCTCCCAATCTAGGGATGGAGATGACGGCGGCTACAGACTCTTTCGTGGATTTTTGATCGGGTCCTTAGGGTTTTCGTCCTGAGGGCATCTTATAGGCGGAAGGGGAGGCCGAGGGGTGCCAAGGGCCACCACACCACCCCATGGCACGGGCCAAGCATGGCCGCGTGGCCAGGTGGTGTGGATGGCCTCTGGCCCCTCTCCGTCTTGTATTCTGGCATCTGATGACTTCCGGAAAAATAGGCACTTTGGCTTTTGTCCCGTCCAATTCCGAGAATATTCATTTTCTGACTTTCCTGGAACCAAAAACAGCAGAAAACAGGCAGCTGACACTGTGGCTCTTGTTAATAGGTGAGTCCAATAAATCATATGAAAAGTACTCCAAAGTGCGGACAAAACACAAAAAGTGGATAAAACCAAGCATGGAACATCAAAAATTATAGATACATTTGCAATGTATCAACATCCCCAAGCTTAACTCCTGCTCATCCTCGAGTAGGTAAGTGATAAAAAGAAAGAATAATTTTTGAGGTGACATGCACCATCAAAGACTTGATCAAAGTATTTCTAAACATTCAAAGCTGGGATCATAGTACTTCAATCATAACATGAAATACAAAGTTCTAGCAATAAGACAAAGAAACTATGATGCAACATGAAAAGGCACAGACAAAAGATTCATGAATAACAATACTTTGCACGACGTTTGTTTGTTTCACATAAAGAATACATAGCATAATAGTATTCAGCTTGTCCCTCATAGAGTAGCAAATCATAAATGCATAGGACACCTTCAAAGTTCATAAGAGTGACTAGATACAAATAGTTTAAAACAAGCAATATCATGTTATGCATCAATCAACTAGTCTTGGGACAATGCACATAGAACTAAGAATGGCCACTATGCTCTCAAAGTAGGTGCATAAAGGTAGAAGGTGGAGACTCAATATAATGGTGGAAGAAGGGCCTTCATAGAAGGAAGTAGGGATTCAAGTCTCATAAAGAGCTTCCAAAAATTATGGTACTTATAGCTTTTAGCTCTCATTGCCCCTATCATAAGCATCTTGAAGGTGATTAAGGTTAAAGTGACATAACTAAGAGGATATGCTTGACAAGTTATAAACCGAAATCTCATGCCCCTTACTTACGAAGACCAATCCTCATGCTACTCAACTTTAGTCACAAGTAAGCTCTGTCATTGTAAGTACATGTGTATCATAAAGAACCGCCAACGGGGTACCCCTTGCACATGATATAGGAGCTATCCCATAATCAAAATGACAAGGCAAGCATACAATGAGCATCTCGGCAATCTTTTTATTTGATATTTGCATAGGTTTTTATTGAGGATGCTTCATAGAGTGCTCATTATGGTGTTGCTGCAAGTTTCCACCATGATTAGGCATGGCTTAGGCTAGCGGCCTAGGCGTTTCTCTAACACACATACAAACTCAATGATCTTACAAGTTCCACTTTTATTTCACACCGCCAGGATCCGTAAGCAAAAGAACATGATATCAACGGGGTACAAAGTCCAAGTGCAATGTTGAAAGCGTTCCCCATGATACATGGTTCTACTAATTTCAACTTATAAAGCGCAAGCATATACGCAACAAAGAAGGACCCAATGGTTCAAGTTTATTAGATGCAAAAAAGTAAAGTGTGCCATCAAGTCCGTGAGAGCTTTAATCACTAGTTTTCTCATAACAAGTTTAATTTGGAAGATAAACAAAAGCATGAATATAATTGGAATAGCATAAGCTAGTAGGTAGGTATGGTGGACTCTTTGGAATAACTTGGTTTAGGGAGTTGGATGCATGAGTGGAACTCATACTTGGTTGTGGAGGCTAGCAAAAGACTAGGAGCGACATACTAAGAGAGCAATAATGGCCATAATCATGCAGAGCGACAAAACATCACTCATCAAAGCATAAAGTGATACTACAAGTTGAAAACTAAAGGATCATAAAAGCTATGGTGACTTTGGATAGTCATAACATGGTGTGAGCATGCGCCAATTCAACCCAAATAAAGCATCAAAGGAGAATACCACTATACTATGCTTTAATATGCTAAAACAACGCATGATTCATCCAAGGCACATTAAGCAATCTCAATTGTTTATAACAAGTCATGCTACAGCAAACAATACTAAGCATAAAGCCAAAACAATATCAAGCATGGCATGACAGAGCATAGGCCACAGTCAAAAACGAGCTCTTTTTACCACATAAGTATGAACTTTCCTACTCAGTTCCAAACCAAACCAAACTATTTGCAAACCAATGTATGAAAGAGGGGGTACAACCAATTTATTCAGAAAACTAAGCAAACCAAGCAAACGAAAAACCAAAACAAAAACGAAAAAGAAGACGCTCCAAGAACAACACAACTGTGCATGAAACAATAAAAATAAAGAGTTAGGAAGAAACCTGTGATTTTTATTGATGAAGAAGGGGATGCCTTGGGCATCCCCAAGCTTTGACGCTTGTACTTCTTGGATATTTCTTGGGGTGACACGCGTGGCATCCCCAAGCTTGAGCTTTAGTCCATCCTTCATCTCATTACTCATTCCTTCCATACACCTGAAATTTTTCTTCATACAAAACTTCATACAATCTTTATTAGCAACATTAGTGCACTCAAGATAAATAAGTCTTAAGGTTCAGTTCTAACACCAAATAAACTTCCATTAGAACACTATCTACTGTAGCACTTCCCTCAAAAATCTCAATTCCCCAAAAGAACTCAAAAAGGAACCAACAAGAAGCAAATGCAGAAAATGGCAGAAATCTGTCAAAACAGACCAGTAGGTAAAGACGAATTTTTTCGAAGACCTTATGTTGCTCAAATCAAAAAGTGTTGATCTAACTAAAGTTATATAACAACCTGGGGCAGAAGCACAAAAATTCACGCCTCAAAAGGTCATACAGAGATTTTACACGAATCTTTACGGTGAAGCACAGAAATCTGTTTCGGGACAGCAACTTTCCCAATCATTACTTCTCTCTCATTAGAGGTTACTCTTGGCACAAAAATAAAATAAAAAGGATAAGTTCCAAGACTCATCTAAAACTTTTGGGTTATCTCCCAATAAGTACTTTTCTTTAACGCCTTTATGTTAGGCATAAGAAGCAAGAAAAGGAATCAAGTGTTCTCAAATGAAGAAGCATTAAGATCAATACCAGAAATATTTTCAACAAGGCAAGGTATATCATCCAAATAAGTTCTAGAGGATCCTCTCTCAATGCTCTTAGGTTCACTATTCTCATCAAGAGGGTTTGCAGGAACAATCCAATGAAGATTCTTTTCTATGTCATCATGTATTGCTACTAGTTTAAAGGGTATTGGTATCTTAGGTTCCTCCCCATTAGGTTCGGTTTTGTTCATATTTTCATGTGTACCAACAACATCTACACATGAGCCTAGCATATTGAAACGTTCAAAGACTTTTCTAGCTTCCTTGGCAACATCAAAGAATTCCTTAAACAAAGTTTCTAGAATAAAATCCCTCTTTTTAGGGTCCTCAATTTCTTTAAGCTTAAGAAACATTACTTGCATTAAGGGGTTGAGGTTAACAAACCTAGCTTCTAACATGTGAATTAAAGAAGCTGCAGCAATCTCATAGTTTGGAGCAAGTTCTGCAGGGGATCTATCTTCAATATCTTCATGTTTGCTAACATGATTAAAGAATTCTTCAATATTATCTTTCCCAATTATAGAACCACTACCAATTGAAAGGTCTTTCAGGGTGAATTTAGGGATCAACATGGTGAGCTAAGGAAGAGGTGACAACTAAAGGAGACTTAATTTTTTTGTGTTTTTGATAAAGAAAGCGAACTAGTAAAACTAATTTTTTGTGTTTTTGAATAAAGAAAACAATCAAACAAAACAAAAAGAAACTAAGCAAAACAAAAATAACAAAGTAAAGAGATTGGTTATGAGGGACTCCCCTTGTGAAGATGTCCTTGACTCCCTGGCAACGGTGCCAAAAAATGCTTGATGCCTGTGTTGATGTAGAGCTCGTTGGGAACCCCAAGAGGAAGGTATGATTAGCACAACAGCACGTTTCCCTCAGTTATGAAACCAAGGTTGAAGGAAATATGCCCTGAGAGGCAATAATAAAGTTGTTATTATGTATTCCTTATATATGATAGATGTTTATTTTGCATGCTATAATTGTATTGATCGGAAACATCAATATATGTGTGTTTAATAAACAAAAAGGGTTCCTAGTTATGCCTCTCTTATAGACTAGCTTGTTGATTAACAAGATGATCAAGGTTTCCTGATCATGGACATTGGATGTTGTTAATAACAAGGTCACAACATTTGTGAAATGATGTGATGAACATTCATTCGAAGTATAGCATTACGATCAAGTCATTATGTTTACATTGCTATAACATCATATGAAGTAATCTTTATCCTTAGACCATGAGATCATGTTAATTGCTAACACCGGAAGAGTATCTTGATAACATCAAACATCACACCATAGCTGGGTGACTATAAAGATGAGTTCAGTGCTACGAAGGTGTTATGTTGAGGCTCATGGATCAAGAGTGGAATTTTTCAATCCCGATGACGGATAGATATACTCTGGGACCTCTCGGTGATATCACATTAAGGTAGCTTGCAAGCAAGTGATGTGATCACTAGAATGTTATATCACAGGAACGAGAAAAGAGTGCATGTCGGTAACGAGATCAAACTAGGTATTTGGATATCGATGATCGAATCTCGGACATGTATTATATCAAGAGACAAAGGGATTAAATTACAAGCGTTAAAGGTTCTCACGATCACAGAAGTCATCGTTGAATATGCAGGAGTCAGTATGGACCTCTAGGTCCCGCTTCTGATTATTGATCTGAGAGGAGTCTCAATCATGTCTACATTATTCGCGAACCATAGGGTGACACACTTAAGGGTTACCGGACACCATTTTGGAGCACATATGTTTCAGACAAAAAAATTGCAAAGCGCAGGAATTGTTTCGATAGAATCCGGAAATTGTTTCGGGTGAAATTGCAGAAAGTGGTTCTGCATGTGATATTGAAATATTGCAAGGGGTTATATGTGAATATTTGTTAATTAAAGTAATTAAAAAAATTCTGAATAAATTTAATAAAAGAGTTTTATTAAATGAGAGAGCATTAAACTTGGAGAATTTTAATGCATTTAAAGTAGGGACTTTAAAGGGGAATGTGAAGAGGCATTTTAATGTGGAGGGGTTACCACCACATGAATGGGGGAGGTGAGGAGTCACCCCCCATGCGCCGGCCACAGAGAGGAGGGGCACCCCCTCCTATAAAAGGCCCCCTCTTCCTCCTTCTTCCTCACACCTCCTTGTGAAGGATCTCTCTCCCCCTCTAGAATTATTCCCCCATGGTCTCGGATTAGCGAGATACATGTTCCCGGTGGCATTTTGTCTAGAAGGAGTTGCTGCTTCCGCTGGATCGCTGGAGCAAGGAGGTGGAGGTTGTCTGGTGGCTTGAACGTGTGTGCGAGTGCGGATGCGCTGCTGAGTTGTGGCGCTCGGACTTCCTCACAATCTTGAGATCGGCAAGTGTACGACTACATCAACCACGAGTTCCTACTCGTTAACAAAACTCGTTGTCTTCGAGGCTAAGTTCTCGTTGGATGTATGTCCACCCGTTGCTCTGTACCTAGTAGATAGATCTTAGCGTGTAGTTCTCATCGTAGGAATTTTTTTGTTTTCTATGCTGCGAACCCAACAGTGGTATCAGAGCCTGATCTATGCTTAGGTTCTTTGCACGGGTAGTACACATATGTTTATATGTGGGCGATGATGATCATGTTATTGCATCTTCTATGTATTTTGGATATTGGTGGCATAGTGGGATGAAGCGGCCCGGACCAACCTTACATGTCATCGTACATGAGACCGGTTCCACGACTAACATGCAACTTGTTTTGCATAAGTGGCTAGCAGGTGTCTGTCTCTCCTACTATAGTCAATATCTGATTTACAACGAGTTGCTAATAACTTGGTTATCCTCGTTGTGGTTCATGTTCGTAGGTAAGAACGGTTCTATTTCCGAAAGCCCTAAGCCACGTAAAACTTGCAATTGATAAATTAGAGGCGTCTAGTTTAGATCGTTGCTGGGCTAGTGTCTTGATATGGTATTGTTGTAAGTAGATGTATGATAGATACTCTTACAACACATTCAACGCGTAAGTTCCATAGACCTTGGCCTTACACACAAAGGAATGATAGAGATCATACCACGATGCACATGATAGAGATCAAATGCATGGACCATATCATCTCACTTTACACATTAGATGTTAGCATCTTATACTGCTAGTTTGGCGCTTTCTGTAGCATTGTAAGATGATCCCTCATTTAGATATCAAGATAAAAATGTGTTCTTCCTTGAGTATGCACTGTTCTGTGGATCGTGTTTCGAGACATCACGTGATGATCGGGTGTACTTAAATCTACGCTTTCATAGGAACGGGTGTAAGACAGTTTTACACATGCGAATACTAAGGTTCTTACTTGGCGAGCCTAGCATGTACAGACATGGCCTCGGAACACGGACCGAAAGGTTAAGCATGAGTCATATAGTTGATATGATGCCCATATAGATGCTCGCCTTTGAAGCTACATCAACTCACGTGATGATCGGACTTGGTGTAGTGGACTTGGTTCATGTAATCACCAAAAGGACACGAGGGATGTCGTTTTTGATTGGGAGTTCATTAGTAATTTGGATTAGTTGAACTCACTCTATCATAAACTTAGTCTAAATAAACTTTACAAATTCTGTTGTAGATGGCACCACCTGCTTTTAATTTCAATGTGTTCATGGAGAAAGAGAAACTTGCTGCGAATGGTAGCAACTTCACCAACTGGGCAATGAATTTGAGGATTCTCCTCACTGCTGCACAAAAGAAAAATGTGCTAGATGCACCGCTAGGCCCCCCACCAGCTCCGGATGCCCCTAACGAGGAAAAGAATGTCTATGTGACTCGTCAGGAGGACCACAACTTAGTTCATTGCGGCATACTGTATGGGGTAGAGCCAGAACTTTGAAAGCGTTTTGAAAATGGCAATGCCTTTGATACCATGGTAGAATTGAAAATGATTTTCGATACCCATGCTGCCGTAGAGAGTTATAATGCTACTGAAAAGTTCTTTAGCTGCATGATGGAGGAGAACATCTTCGTTAGTGAGCATGTACTCAAAATGTCTGGGTACGCCGATAAGCTTGTGTCCTTGGGAATAACGATTCTCATTGACTTAGGCATCATTGTGTTCTCCAATCTCTGCCACCTAGCTACAAGAGCTTCGTGATGAACTATAATATGCAGGGCATGAAGAAGTCTCTTCCCGAGCTCCTGTCAATGCTTAAGACTGCAAAAGTGTAGATTAGGAAAGAACATCAAGTGTTGATGATCAATAGGACCACCAGTTTCAAGAAGGACAAGAAAGGCAAGAACAAGGGAAAGAAGGGTGGAAAATCTGTTGCCGCACCTGAAAAGAAACCCCGAGCTGGCCGTAAGTCTGACACCGAGTGTTACTATTGCAAGGGGACTGGCCATTGGAAGCGCAATTGCCCCAAGTATTTGGCGGACAAGAAGTCTGGCAAGGCAAACAAAGGTATATATGATATAAATGTTATTGATGTGTACTTGACTAGTACTCGCAGTAGCACCTTGGTATTTGATACGGGATCAGTTGCTAATATATGTAACTCGGTTCAGGGGCTACGGAACAAGCGACAACTAGCAAGGGATGAGGTCATGATGCGGGTCGGCAATGGATCAAAAGTTGATGTGATCGCCGTCGGGACGCTGCCTCTCCATATGCCATCGGGATTAGTTATAAAGCTAAATAATTGTTATTTGGTGCCTGCACTGAGCATGAACATTGTATCTAGATCGTGTTTGATGCAAAGTGGTTATTCCTTTAAATCTGAAAACAATGGTTGTCCCATTTATAAGAATGATATCTTTTATGGTCATGCACCTGTGTTGAATGTTTATTTCTATTGGATCTCGATAGTAATATTACGCATATTCATAATGTTAATGCTAAAAAGATTAAACTTGATAATGATATATCTGCATATATGTGGCACTGCCGTCTAGGTCATATTGGCGTTAAACGCATGAAGAAATTCCATTCTGATGGACTTTTGGAATCACTTGATTTTGAATCATTTGATACATGTGAGCCATGCCTTATGGGCAAGATGACTAGAACGTCGTTTTCCGGTTCAATGGAACGAGCGACAGATTTATTAGAAATCATACATACTGATGTATGTGGACCAATGAGTGTGTCGGCGTCAGGTGGATATCGTTATTTTGTTACTTTCACGGATGATTTGAGTAGATACGGGTATATCTATTTGATGAAACACAAGCCTGAAACCTTTGAAAAGTTTAAGGAATTTTAGAATAAAGTGGAAAATCAGCGTAATAGAAAGATCAAATTTCTTTGGTCTGACCATGGAGGTGAGTATCTAAGTTACGAGTTTAGCACACACATGAAAGAGTGTGGAATAGTTTCACAACCCACGCCTGCCGGAACACCACAACGTAATGGTGTGTCGGAACGTTGTAATCGTACTTTATTGGATATGGTTCGATCTATGATGTCTCTGACTGACTTGCCACTATCATTTTGGGGTTATGCACTGGAAACAACTGCATTCACTTTAAATCGGGCACCATATAAATCCGTTGAAACGACACCGTATGAATTATGGTTTAGAAACAAACCTAAGTTGTCATTTCTTAAAGTTTGGGGTTGTGATGTTTATGTGAACAAACTTCAGCCGGATAAACTCGAACCCAAAGCGGAAAAATGCGTCTTCATAGGATACCCTAAGGAAACGATTGGGTATACCTTCTACCACAGATCCGAGGGCAAGGTTTTTGTTGCCAAGAATGGATCCTTTCTTGAGAAGGAGTTTCTTGCGAAAGGTGTGAGTAGTCGGAAGGTACAACTTGAAGAGGTTATTGAACCTTCTCTTCATAAAATGGCGAGTAGCATAGCACCGGAAATTGTTTGGGAGTTGACTTCACCTAATGAAGAGAGAGCTAATGATATTGATCATGAAACTCCGAAAGAGGACACTACCGAACCTCGCAGGTCAAGTAGGACACGTGCAGCTCCTGAACTGTATGGTAATCCTGTTATGAATTTCATGGTTGATGAAATAGATGACCCTGCGACATATGAAGAAGCGATGATGAGCCCGGATTCCAACAAATGGCTAGAAGCCATGAAATCCGAGATGGAATCCATGTACGAGAACCAGGTTTGGACCATGGTGGACTTACCTCACGATCAAAAGGCCGTTGAGAATAAATGGATTTTCAAAAGAAAAACTAATGCTGATGGTAATGTGACCATCTATAAGGCTCGACTTGTCGCAAAGGGGTTTCAAAAAATTCAAGGAGTTGACTACAATGAGACATTCTCTCCCGTAGCGATGCTTAAGTCGGTTAGGATTATGTTAGCAATTGCTGCATATTTCAATTATGAAATATGGCAGATGGATGTCAAAACTGCGTTCCTCAATGGTAATATTGAAGAAGAGTTGTATATGATACAACCTAAGGGTTTTGTCGATCCTAAGGATGCTATAAGGTATGCAAACTTCAGCGATCCATCTATGGACTGAAGCAAGCATCCCGGAGTTGAAATCTCTGCTTTGATGAGGTGATCAAAGAGTTTAGATTTGTCCAAACTTATGGAGAGGCTTGTATTTACAAGAAAGTGAGTGGGAGCAATGTGGCCTTTCTGATATTATATGTGGATGACATATTATTGATTGGAAATGATATAGATCTTTTAAACAGTGTTAAAAGTTATCTAAACAACAAATTTTCGATGAAAGACCTTGGTGAAGCGTCATATATATTAGGCATTAAAATCTATAGAGATAGATCAAGGCGCCTAATTGGGTTATCGCAGAGTACATACCTTGATAAGATATTAAAGAAGTTTAATATGGACGGAAGTAAGAAGGGGTTCTTACCTATGTTTCAAGGCAAGACATTGAGTAAGACTCAAAGTCTGGCTACGACGGAAGAAAGAGAGATAATGGATAAGATCCCCTATGCCTCGGCCATAGGCTCTATAATGTATGCCATGCTATGTACAAGACCGGATGTGGCACATGCTATTAGTTTGACTAGTAGGTACCAATCTGATCTAGGTTCGGAACACTGGATAGAGGTCAAGAACATCCTCAAGTACTTGAGAAGAACTAGGGATATGTTTCTTATATACATAGATGAAGAAGAGCTAGTCGCTAAGTGTTATGTCGATGCTAGCTTTGACACTGATCCAGATGACTCTAAGTCTCAACCCAGATACGTATTTCTCTTGAATGGAGCAGTAGTTAGTTGGAGGACTTGCAAACAACATGTGGTGGCTGGATCAACGACGGAGGCAGAATATGTTGCTGCTTCAGAAGCGGCGCAGGAAGCGGTTTGGATGAAAGAGTTCATTACGGAACTAGGTGTGGTTCCTAGTGCATTAGACCCAATGGTGATCTATTGTGACAACAATGGATCCATAACCAACGCCAAGGAACCAAGGTCTCACAAGAATTCCAAGCATATTAAGCGCCGGTTTCACTCCATCCGTGAACATGTCAAGAATGGAGACATAAAGATTTGTAAAGTACACACGGACCTAAATGTAGCAGATCCATTGACTAAAGCTCTCCCTAGGGCAAAACATGATCAACAACAAAACTCCATGGGTGTTAGATTTATCACTATGTGAACTAGATTATTGTCTCTAGTGCAAGTGGGAGACTGAAGGAAATATGCCCTGAGAGGCAATAATAAAGTTATTATTATGTATTCCTTATATATGATAGATGTTTGTTTTGCATGCTATAATTGTATTGATCGGAAACATCAATACATGTGTGTTTAATAAACAAAAAGGGTTCCTAGTTATGCCTCTCTTATAGACTAGCTTGTTGATTAACAAGATGATCAAGGTTTCCTGATCATGGACATTGGATGTTGTTAATAACAAGGTCACAGCATTTGTGAAATGATGTGATGAACATTCATCTGAAGTATAGCATTACGATCAAGTCATTATATTTACATTGCTATAACATCATACGAAGTAATCTTTATCCTTAGACCATGAGATCATGTTAATTCCTAACACCGGAAGAGTATCTTGATAACATCAAACGTCACACCGTAACTGGGTGACTATAAAGATGAGTTCAGTGCTACGAAGGTGTTATGTTGAGGCTCATGGATCAAGAGTGGAATTTTTCAATCTCGATGATGGATAGATATACTTTGGGCCCTCTTGGTGATATCACATTAAGGTAGCTTACAAGCAAGTGATGTGATCACTAGAATGTTATATCACGAGAACGAGAAAAGAGTGCATGTCGGTAATGAGATCAAACTAGGTATTTGGATGCCGATGATCGAATCTCGGACATGTATTATATCAAGAGACAAAGGGATTAAATTACAAGCGTTAAAGGTTCTCACGATCACAGAAGTCATCATTCAATATGCAGGAGTCAGTATGGACCTCCAGGTCCCGCTTCTGATTATTGATCTGAGAGGAGTCTCAATCATGTCTGCATTATTCGCGAACCGTAGGGTGACACACTTAAGAGTTACCGGACCCCATTTTGGAGCACATATGTTTCAGACAAAAGAATTGCAAAGCGCAGGAATTGTTTCGATAGAAACCGGAAATTGTTTCGGGTGAAATTGCAGAAAGTGGTTCTGCATGTGATATTGAAATATTGCAAGGGGTTATATGTGAATGTTTGTTAATTAAAGTGATTAACAAAATTCTGAATAAATTTAATAAAAGAGTTTTATTAAATGAGAGAGCATTAAACTTGGAGAATTTTAATGCATTTAAAGTAAGGACTTTAAAGGGGAATGTGAAGAGGCATTTTAATGTGGAGGGGTTACCACCACATGAATGGGGGAGGTGAGGAGTCACCCCCCATGCGCCGGCCATGGAGAGGAGGGGCACCCCCCTCCTCCTATAAAAGTCCCCCCGCTTCCTCCTTCTTCCTCACACCTCCTTGTGAAGGATCTCTCTCCCCCTCTAGAATTATTCCCCCATGGTCTCGAATTAGCGAGATACATGTTCCCGGTGGAATTTTGTATGGAAGGAGTTACTGCTTCCGCTGGATTGTTGGAGCGAGGCGGTGGAGGTTGTCCGGTGGCTTGAACGTGTGTGCGAGTGTGGATGCGCTGCTGAGTTGCGGCGCTCGGACTTCCTCACGATCTTGAGATCAGCAAGTGTACGACTACATCAACCACGAGTTTCTACTCGTTAACAAAACTCGTTGTCTTCGAGGGTAAGTTCTCGTTGGATGTATGTCCACCCGTTGCTCTGTACCTAGTAGATAGATCTTGGCGTGTAGTTCTCATCGTAGGAAATTTTTTGTTTTCTATGCTGCGGACCCAAAAAAGGTTTAATCGAACCAGTAGGAGCAAGGAAACACCCCAAAGGTGTTGCTAGCTGAGCCTTGGCAGGGCGCACTACCGGTGCTCGTAGCAATGTGGAGACCTACACAACACAACCACAGAACTTTGTCCCCAACTTGCGATGAGGTTGTCAATCTCACCCTGTTTTGCGGAAAACAAAGGATTAAACGTATCGAATGGAAAGAAGTAATAGTTTGCAGAAAGTAAACACAAAGCAGTAAACAGTTTATAGATTGTATATAAAAGACAAGGACCGGGATCCATAGTTCACTAGAGGTGGCTCTCCTTAAGATAGATAACATGCTAGGTGAACAAATTACAGCGGGGCAATTGACAGACATCGAGAAAGAAATACATGCATATACTAATCATCTTGACTCCTTTGAGACTTGATTGGGCATTACAACATTATACATAGACAGCCATCCAACTGCATCTATGACTAATAATCCACCTTCAGGTTATTATCCGAACCCCCTCGAGTATTAAGTTGCAAGAAACAGATTATTGCTTTACGAACTGCGTGTAAAGTAAACAATACGATTGTTCTTTGAACAAAGGATTGTTGTTTTCTCCCTAGTAGCAACAGCACATCTAGTACCTTAGAGATTTCTGTCACTTACCCAGATTACCAGAGGCATGAACCCACTATCGAGCATAAATACTAACTCTTGGAGTTGCTAGCATCTACTTGGCCAAGATAGCTACTAACAACGGAAAGCATGCAAGATCACAAATAACAAAGACATGATAGAATCAATAATCAATCTGAAATAGCATCTCAATATCCATCGGATCCCCACAAACACAACATGCAGAATTACAAATAGATGATCTTGATCATGAACGGAGCTCACAAGATCTAAACATGAAAGCACAAAGGAGGAGAACCAGCCATCTAGCTACTACATGGATCCGTAGTCCAAGGATGAACTACTCACGCATCAGACCAGAGGCTTGCATGGTGATGGAGAAGGCCTCCAGGGTGAATTCCCCTCTCTGGCAGGGTGCCGAGAAGAGCTTCAGATCCCTCCCGATCTAGGGATGGAGATGACGGCGTCTATAGACTCTTTCGTGGATTTTTGATCGGGTCTTTAGGGTTTTCGTCCCGAGGGCATCTTATATGCGGAAGGGGAGGTCGAGGGGGTGCCAGGGGCCACCACACTACCCCTGGCGCGGGCCAAGCCTGGCCGCGTGGCCAGGTGGTGTGGCCGGCCTCTAGCCCCTCTCCGTCTCGTATTCTGGCATCTGATGACTTTCGGAAAATAGGCACTTTGGCTTTTGTCCCGTCCAATTCCGAGAATATTCATTTTCTGACTTTCCTGGAACGAAAAACAGCAGAAAACAGGCAGCTGGCATTGTGGCTCTTGTAAATAGGTTAGTCCAAGAAATCATATAAAAAGTACTCCAAAGTGTGGACAAAACACAAGAAAGTGGATAAAACCAAGCATGGAACATCAAAAATTATAGATACATTTGCAATGTACCAGCTCTCCTTAAGATAGATAACATGTTGGGTGAACAAATTACAGCGGGGCAATTGACAAACATCGAGAAAGCAATACATGCATATACTAATCATCTTGACTCCTTTGAGATTCGATTGGGCATTACAACATTATACATAGACCGCCATCCAACTGCATCTATGACTAATAATCCACCTTCAGGTTATCATCCGAACCCCCTCTAGTATTAAGTTGCAAGCAACAGATTATTGCTTTACGAATTGCGTGTAATGTAAACAATACGATTGTTCTATAAACAAAGGATTGTTGTTTTCACCCTAGTAGCAACAGCACATCCAGTATCTTCGAGATTGTTGTCACTTCCCCAGATTACCAGAGGCATGAACCCACTATCGAGCATAAATACTAACTCTTGGAGTTGCTAGCATCTACTTGGCCAAGATAGCTACTAACAACGGAAAGCATGCAAGATCACAAATAACAAAGACATGATAGAATCAATAATCAATCTAAAATAGCATCACAATATCCATCACATCCCCGCAAACACAACATGCAGAATTACAAATAGATTATCTTGATCATGAACGGAGCTCACAAGATCTAGACATGAAAGCACAAAGGAGGAGAACCAGCCATCTAGCTACTACATGGATCCGCAGTCCAAGGATGAACTACTCACACATCACACCAGAGGCTTGCATGGTGATGAAGAAGGCCTCCAGGGTGAAATCCCCTCTCCGGCAGGGTGCCGGGAAGAGCTTCAGATCCCTCCCGATCTAGGGATGGAGATGACGGCGGCTACAGACTCTTTCGTGGATTTTTAATCAGGCACTTAGGGTTTTCGTCCCGAGGGCATCTTATAGGCGGAAGGAGAGGCCGAGGGGGTGCTGGGGTCGGCTAGACCACCCCCTGGCGCGGGCCAGGCCTGGTCGCGCGGCCAGGTGGTGTGGCCGGCCCCCAACCCTTCTCCGTCTCATATTCTGGCATCTGATGATTTCCGGAAAAATAGGCACTTTGGCTTTTGTCCCATCCAATTCCGAGAATATTCATTTTCTAACTTTCTTGGAACCAAAAACAGCAGAAAACAGGCAACTGGCACTGTGGCTCTTGTTAATAGGTTAGTCCAAGAAATCATATGAAAAGTACTCCAAAGTGTGGACAAAACACAATAAAGTGGATAAAACCAAGCATGGAACATCAAAAATTATAGATACATTTGCAATGTATCATTCCTTCTTATAGAAATCTTGCTGAGGGAAACGTCGGTGTTGTCTCACGTTGTACTGTGAAGGGCACGATGTGTGCAATGATCCTCGTTGGATCACACAGGATCAGCGGTAGGTGCACACGATCCGCGTGACAACTGTGTCAACCGATCATGGCATAGCAGACGAGTGAGCACAGGTTTGGGCTTCTACAAAATAGAGAGAGAGGGAAAAACTGAGTAGTATCAAAAAACCAAGGGCAAAATTGAGTACTGTAAAAATGGAAAGTGAGTGTATTGTACAATGAAATACAATGAATGTGTGTTATTTTCACACACCACATATGGATCCACCAGTGTCATTGCATGTGTGTTCTTTTCATAAACCACGTATGGATCCCCTAGTGGCATTGCATGTGTGTTCTTTTCATTAACCACAGCTAGAGTCATTGCATGTGTGTTCTTTTCACAAACCACATATGGATCCACCAGAGTCATTTCATGTGTGTTCTTTTCACAAACCACATATGGATCCACTAGAGTCATTGCATGTATGTTCTTTTCATAAACCACATGAGCATGTGTGTTCTTTTCACAAACCACATATGGATCCACCAGAGTCATTTCATGTATGTTATTTTCACAAACCACATATGGATCCACCAGAGTCATTGCATGCCTGTTCTTTTCATAAACCACATATGGATCCACCAGAGTCACTACATGTGTGTTCTTTTCATAAACCACATATGGATCCACCAGAGTCATTGAATGTTTGTTCTTTTCACAAACCACATATGGATCCACCAGTGTCATTGCATGTGTGTTCTTTTCATAAACCACAACTAGAGTCATTGGATGTGTGTTAGTGTCATAAACCACAAGGATCCACTAGAGTTCATTGCATGTGTGTTCTTCTCATAAACCACATGGATCAACTAGAGTCATTGCATGTGTGTTCTTTTCACAAACCACATATGGATCCACCAGAGTCATTGCATGTGTGTCCTATTCACAAACCACGTATGGATCCACCAGTGTCATTGAATGTGTGTTCTTTTCCTAAACCACATATGGATTCACCAGTGTCATTGCATGTGTGTTCTTTTCATAAACCACATATGGATCCTGATATGTTGGAAACGTATTTATAATTTTTATGTTCCATGCTTGTTTTATATTTACTTTGTTATGTTTTGTCCACACTTTGGAGTATTTTTACACATTTTCTGGAACTAACCTATTAACAAGATGCCACAGTGCCAGTTGCATGTTTTCTGCTGTTGGATTATGGTTTATGTATAATGTTGTAATGCCCAATCAAATCTCATAGGAGTCAAGATAATTAGTATATGCATGTATGCTTTCTCGGTGTCTGTCAATTGCCCCGCCGTAAATTATCACCCAATATGTCAACTATCTTAAGGATAATCACCTCTAGTGAACTATGGACCCCCGTCCATTCTTTTACCATCAATCTACAATCAACTATTTACTGTTTACTGTTTACTTTCTGCAAGCAACTACTATCTTCCACACAATACGTTTAATCCTTTGTTTTTAGCAAAACCGGTGAGATTGACAACCTCACTGTAAGTTGGGGCAAAGTTTTGTGGTTGTGTTGTGCCGGATTCCAAGTTGGAAACAACACCTTGGAGGTGTTTCCTTGCTCCTACTGGATTGATAACCTTGGTTTCATAACTGAGGGAAAACTTGCTGCTATGCTCATCATACCTTCCTCTTGGAGTTCACCAATGAGCTCAACGTGTTGAGCCAATAATCAAGCTCTTTTCTAGCGCCGTTGCCGGGGAGTCAAGGACATCTTCACAAGGGGAGTATTTCACAACCAATCTCTTTACTTTGTTTTTTTGTTTTGCTTAGTTTATTTTAGCTTTGTTTGGTTGTTTCTTTCTATCACTAGTTGTTATTTTCGTTGGTCTGTTATTGTATTGCTTTATCATGCTTTGTATCAATGGTTGGTTTCTTTGAAACTGAATCTAATCGACAAGGTGGGTTCACGGAAGAACAAAAATATTATTATAAGGAACACCGCTTGTAACAAAAAGGGAAACACTTGTGGGAACAAATTGATAAGTTGTATACCATTGCTAGAAACGTGTGCTCCACTTATAATGTTACTTATTTCTTTGATAAATCGTGTTGTTGTAAGAGGTATAAACACCTCCCTTTTCAATGTGAGTATAATGCTTCTTATGTTAAGGTAAATTATGACTTTTATGATGTGGAACAAATTGAAGAATTTATTGCTTGGAAGGGTGCATTCAAACTAGCTTATTTGCTTGAAAATACTGATGATGCACCTCATAAATATGAGGTTTATGATATACTTAAATTTTGCTTTGATAATTACAAGGAAGAAAATGGCTATATTCTTGAATATCTTGATAGATGCTCTCCACCAGCGGAAGAGACTAATGCCTTTCAGGAGCCTATGGAAGAAGAAATTGCTGAAACTGGAAGCTCATTAGATGAAAAAGAGGAGAGTGATGATCAAGAGGAGGAAGAATGGATCTACCCATTCCTACCTTCTAGTGAGAGTAACTCTTTACCCCTTACATTATTTGGTTGTCCCCCATGCTTACCAAAGGAGGATGAATGTTATGTTCCTGTGGATTCTTATGAAAATGTTTATAATAAAGCTCTTGATGATGGTCCTATATTGGTTGATAATATTAATTGTACTACTATTGAAAATGAGATTGATCAGTCATCTTGTTATAAAATTGTTAAAAGTGGCTTTGAAGGTTTTAATCCCACTATTTTTGAGCTTGATAAAAATTATGTATTTGTAGATCATGAAAAGCATGCTTTATGTGATAGTTATATTGTTGAGTTTATTCATGAGGCTACTGAAAATTATTATGATAGAGGAAAATATGGTTGTAAAAGTTTTCATGGTACTGAAACACCTCTCTATTTGCTGAAACTTTTGAAGTTACTCTAGTTTTATCTTCCTATGCCTGTCACTTTGTTCTTTGTGAATTTATTTGCGTATAAGATTCCTATGCATAGGAAGTGGGTTAGAATTAAATGTGTTTTGAATTTGCTTCTTGACTCTCTCTTTTACTTCCATTCATATTTCTTATGTGAGCATCATCGAAATTATCATGCCCAGCGCAAAGGCGTTTAAAGAAAAGCACTTATTGGGAGATAACCCAAATTTCATTAGGAACCTATTGTTGAGTCTTGGAAGTTATTAACTCTGTAATAACTGCTCCTTATAATTTTTTGTGTGGTTTTTGTGCCAAGAGTAACCTCTAATGAGAGAGAAGAAAGATTTGGGAAAGTTGTTGTCCCGAAACAGATTTTTGTGCTTCGCTGTAAAAAACGTGAAAAATCTCTGTACATCGGTTTGAGCTGTAATTTTTTGTGCTTCTGCCCTAGGTTGTTATACAACTTTTGTTAGTTCAATAATTTTTGATTTGAGCAACAGAAGGTTTACGAAAAAATTGGGTTTACCTGCTGGTCTGTTTTGACAGATTTCTACCATTATTTACATTTGCCTCTTAAATCTCTTTCTCTTTGAGTTCTTGCCAAAATTCTTGAAATTTTAAAAGGAAGTACTACATTATCTTGTGTTTTAATGGAAGTTTTACTTGTGTTGAAACTGAACCAAAAGACTTATCATCTTGAGTACACTAATGTTGCTAATGAAGATTGTGTGAAGTTCTGTATGAAGGAAATTTTAAAGTGTAGGGAAGAGTAATGTGATAAGATGAAGTATGGACAAAAGCTCAAGCTTGGGGATACCACCCACGTCACCCCAAGAAATATTAAAGAAGTACAAGCGTCAAATCTTGGGGATGCCCAAGGCATCCCCTTCTTCATCAATAAAAATCTCAAGTTTCTTCCAAACACTTAATTTTTATTGTTTCATGCACAATTGTGTTGTTCTTGGAGCGTCATTGTTTTTGTTTTTAGTTTTCGTTTCCTTAATTTGCTTGAATAAGTTGGTTGGACCCCCTCATTCATACATTAGTTTTCAAATAAGTTGATTTGAATTGGAAAAGAGTGGGAAAGTTCATGCTTAAGTGGTATAAAAGGAGCTTGTTTTTGACTGTGACTTAGGCTTTGTCATGTCATGCTTGATATTATTTTGGATTTATGCTTAGTGATTATTTCTATAGCATGACATGTGATAAACAATTGAGATTGCTTAATGTTCCTTGAAAGAATCATGCGTTGTTGTAGCCTATAAAGCATAATATTGTGGTATTCTCCTTTAATACTTTATTTGGGTTGACTTGGCGCATTCTCATACCATGTTAAGACTATACCAAGTCACCATAGCCTCTATGATCATTTAGTTTTCAACTTGTAATATCACTTTATGCTTTAATTAATGATGTTTTGTCGCTTTGCATGATTATAGCCATTATTGCTCTCTTAGTTGGTCGCTTCCAGTCTTTTGCTAGCCTCCATACCAAGTATGAGTTCCACTCATGCATCCAACTCCAAATGAAACCAAGTTATTCCAAAAGTTCCACCATACCTACCCATTAGCATTTGCTATTCCAAGTATATTCATGTTTTTATCTACCTTCCGAATTAAACTTGTTATGTGAAAATTAGTGATTAAATCTCTCACGAACTTGATGGCACACTTTACTTTTCTTGCACTTAATAAACTTGAACCATTGTGCCCATCTATGTTGCATGTATGCTTGCCTTTTGTAAGTTGTGGATTATCAGAACCATGTTTCCATGGGGAACGCTTTCAACATTGCACTTTATTTAGTTGATATCATGTTCTTTTGCTAATGGATCTCGGCAGTGTGAAATGAAAGGGGGGCTTGTAAGTCTCATGGAGTTCGTATATGTGTTAGAGAAACACTTGGGCGGCTGGTCTAATCCATGCCTAATCATGGTGGAAACCTGTAGCGTAACCATAGTGAGAAATATATGAAGCATCCTCTATAAGAAAAAAGCTTATGCAAATAGGAAAGAAAAAAGGAGAAAAAAGAAGGAAAAATATAAAAAGAGGCTTATGCAAATAGGAAATAAAAGGATGCTGACATGCTCATTGTCTGCTTGCCTTGTCATTTTGATATGGGGATTCTTCCGTATCATCGGGCAAGGGGTACCCCGTTGGCGGTTCTCTATGATACACATGTACTTACAATGACAAGAACTTGCTTGTGAATAAACTTGAGTAGCATGAGGAACGGTACTCGTAAGTAAGGGGCATGAGATTTTCAGCTTATAACTTGCCAAGCATATCTTCATATTTTTTCACTTTAACCTTAACCACCTAAAGATGCTTATGATAGGGGCAATAAGAGCTGAAAGCTAATAATTACCATAATTTTTGGAAGCTCTTTATGAGACTTGAATCCCTGCTTCCTTCTATGAAGGGCATTTCTTTTACTTTTATGTTGAGTGTCCATCTTCTACCTTTATGCACCTATTGAGAGAGCATAGTGGCCATTCTTAGTTTAATGTGCATTGTCCCAAGACTTGTTGATTGATTCATAACTTTGATATTGCTTGTTCTTAAACTACTTGTGTCTAGTCACCCTTATGAACTTTGAAGGTGTCCTATGCATTTATGTTTTGCTACACTATGAGGGACAAGCTGAATACCGTTCTCATTATGTTTTCTATGTGTGAACCAAACAAACGTCTTTCGAAGCATTGTTATTCATGAATCTTTGTTTGTACCTTTTCATGTTATAACATAGTTGCTATGTCTTATTGTTAGAACTATATATTTCATGCTATGCTAAAGTACTATGATCCAAGCTATCAATGTTTTACAAATACTTTGATCAAGATTATAATGGTGCGTGTCACCTCAAAAATTATTCTTTTTTTATCACTTACCTACTCGAGGATGAGCATGAGTTAATCTTGGGGATGTTACGTTGGAAACGTATCTATAATTTTTTATGTTCCATGCTTGTTTTATATTTACTTTCTTATGTTTTATCCACAATTTGGAGTATTTTTACACATTTTCTGGAACTAATCTATTAACAAGATGCCACAGTGCTAGTTGCTTGTTTTCTACTGTTTTTGGTTTCAGAAAATCTAGTAAGGAAATATTCTCAGAATTGGATCGGACAAAAGCCCAAGTCAATATTTCACCAGAACGAATACGGAGTCCGGAGGGGAGACGAAGAGGGGAACTAGGGTGGCCACACCTAGTGGTGGCACGGCCAGTCCTAGCTGTGCCACCAAGGGTGTGGGCCCCCTGGTGCTCCATCGACCTTGCCCTTTCGCCTATAAAAGCCTCCCGGGACGAAAACCCTAATCCCCCGATCAAAATTCCATGAAAGAGTCTGTAGCCGCCGCCATCTCCATCCCTAGATCAGGAGGGATCTGGAGCTCTTCCCAGCACCCTGCCGGAGGGGAGAGATCGCCTTGGAGGCCTTCTTCATCACCATGCCTGCCTCCGATGTGCTGCCTGAGTAGTTCATCCCTAGACTACGGGTCCATGTAGTAGCTAGATGGTTGGTTCTTCTCCTTTGTGCTACCATGTTTAGATCTTGTGAGCTCCGTTCATGATCAAGATCATCTATTTTATAATCTTACATGTTGTGTTTGCGGGGATCCGATGGATATTGTGATGCTATTTCAGATTGATTATTGATTCTATCATGTCTATGTTATTTGTGATCTTGCATGCTTTCCAATGTTAGTAGCTATCTTGGCCGAGTAGATGCTAGTAACTCCAAGAGGGAGTATTTATGCTCGATAGTGGGTTCATGCCTCTAGGAATCTGGGGAAGCGACAGAAATCTCTAAGGTACTAGATGTGTTGTTGCTACTAGGGAGAAAACAGCAATCCTTTTTTCATAGAACAATCGTCTTGTTTACTTTACACACGTTGCTTAATGCAATTATCTGTCCTGCAGCCACCCTAGTCCCCCACCCCCTCTCGCCATGGGTTCAAGGGGAGACGGTGAGGAAACGCGTCGTGACGATAGGGACGGTGATTTTGATGTGAGTCGTCTCATCTCTATCATTTGTGGCCAATTATCTATTTTGAGCTAGATCTACTCTGTTTACTCATGCATGTATGATGTGTTAGGCTAACCAGACGCTGTACGACTCCAACTATCATGGTTTAGTGGAGGAAGATAGTCCTCCGCTATGTAAACATGGATATGTGCCTGTTAAATTTGTAGCGTTCGAAGGACGAAATGCAGGCAGAAGGTTTTTACGGTGTCAAGGACATTGTGCAATGATGCAAGGCATAAGTTGCAGTGTTGTCAAATGGGTAGATCCAGAGTGGCCCAAATCGATGCAGAAAACGCTGGACAAACTATGGGATATGACTGTTGAGTTGAAAGAATCCATAGTAAGCTCACTTCTTGACAGTGCTGAGATGAAGCTATTTGACCAAGTTGACACAACCAATCTTAATGAAGATCTCAAGAGGGTGCAAGACAAGGTTAGCAAAGTCGAGAAGGAGAGGGACGTGGTGTTGGCCCTAAAGGCTAAAGTAGAGCAAGAACTGATTAATCAAAGAATGAACTTCACCAGGCCAAAGTCCTGCAGTTCACAACTACGAGTATTGACAAGTGCATGAGGATAAATCTAGAGAAACAATTGAAGCTGTACAAGGAAGATGCTAAAAGGACGAAGCATACGATTCGATTCTTACTCTCGCAGGAAGATGCACATCGGGCTAAGATTAGGAAGATCAAGGAGATATGTGATAACTAGTTCTATTTAGCTTGAGCTTCGAACTTTTTTAAGTTGTAATAGTAGTACTTGTTGACCTAGCGGTCTGAACTAGTGGTCTCGGAGTCCTAGGAGAAAAATTAGTGGCCCGTTAATCTGTCTTAACCCTGTATTACTTTCTTTTGTCTGATGATGGTGGTATTCTGATATTGGTGGTTTATTTAAACATAATCTACGTGGATTGTGCCGCATGCAAATGGCACAACCACAATTTATAAAGCGGAAGCATGTACACCCTGTTACTAGAGATCCGGGAGCTTCGCCAGATGCAGGGGATACAGGAGCAGGGAGGCGGTGAGATAGACGGGCTCAAGATTATGCCAGAAAGTGGTATCGATTTCCTCATTATCTGGGCATTATTGGTTGTCATTGTTGTTTATGTTGCCATGCCGTCGTGCAGCAGCTGAAATAAGTTTTTGTTTCATGGAGTGTAGCAGTTTAAATAATTTATTTCGGTGCCACTTATATTCCATCGAATTTGGAGACCTCATGTCCCTCAGCAATCGTGGAACCGGTGCTACGTGTTTTCAGATAATAGTGGCACAATCACAATTTCGGATTCAACTACTGACTTGGGCATTTCCAAAACCTAAGTCTCGGTACATTTTACTCCGAGAGCGTGGGTAGATTGTTTCACCCGACAAGTTATACGCACAGAGCTCCAGAATTTAACCGAATTACATATATATAGGTTCAAGTTAAACACATTATTATGCATCTTCATTGCCAGCAGCCTTCTTCCCACGCCTGGGTGACCAGCCTTCACATCCACTGGCTTCTTCATTTCCTGCCTTCTTCCTCTTCCTCGATGCCAATTATTTTAGCTTCATGTACGCTGCATCGCCGGGACAATCAGCACCAGAATCGTGTCCAGCATCATCTTTCCACTCGTTTTTATTTTCTTCCAGCAGCAAAATGACTGACCCGACAGTCATGTTTCTAACCTTGCGGCGCTTCCTGTCAAAGAAACAGGACTATTGCATAACTTCCTAATATCGACGGAGTAAATAAAACAAAAATTACAATTCAGCACACACATGCGAACCCCAAGAGACTTTTGCTTACCAGGAGCTAATTGGGTTCGAGCGACCACCCTGTCCAAGAATAGAAGGGCGACTCCTAGTTGCAGCAGCTTCCACATCTAGTACATCACAATTCAGCTCAAACATGCAAGTCAAAGCATACATTTTCATCAATCCAATTAGCTGACTGCCACACGTTAGAGGAACCATGATGCCTCGTTCATCCATGAACCTGAACTTTGTAGTCTGCTTCGGCCATATTTCAGCATGATTACGCAGAGCAGCAACCATACCAGGGATAATGCAGATCTGCACAAGCGCTTTTTCCATCGTGATACAATGGTGTCCATACCACTTGCCCTTCACCCTTGCAGATTTAGAGTCGTAACTGAAGAGGTCTACTGTAACCAGGTAAGGATGGTCTGCGGAGATCCCACTTGACAGAAAATTGTGGACAAAATATGTTTCTCAGCGTTAGGCTAACAAACAATTTTAGGTTCAGTAGCCAGGTAGCAGTTATAGTTAGTGCGAATAGCAAACAGAATGGTAACTCACCCGCATGTAGCCAAAATTCTTTTTCCTTGGTAGTAGGATCTGCCATTCTCCGAGATGCTCAGCTCGGCGGCGGCGGAGGCAGGCTAGAGCCTCGCAACGGCGGCTACGCCATGCGCCATTGGACCTCGGGATCAACGAATGGGTGCAGCAACTTGGTGCCGGAAGTCAAATGTCCGAAGGGATCGTTCTGCCTCGAGGGTGGATTTCGACGATGTCGGTGCTAGAGGAAAGGAGGGAATGGATTTGTGAAATTGGTCAATGCATCCAAGCCACTTAGTTCCTCGATTTGCCTAAGAGGTTGCCGCGTTGGCGCTCGCGTCATGAATAGATGACCGACATGTGGGTCCCGACCGTCTACTTCACGGGGCAGTTTAACGGAATATTTAAACTTGCTAGGGGTGAGATGAGTTTGCCTTGAAATGGCCCCTCTAGGTAGTTGGCAGCCCAACTTTACGAAACGTGGCAATTACAGGCAACTTGGGTATCGTGATGCACTCGCCCAGGAACTTTCGGACCGCAAACCAACAAGCCCGCCGATGAGGCCCCTCTAGTGGTTTTGGTGCTCCATCTGCTCGAAAATCCTTGGGCCATTTCACTTCGTTTAGGTCCCTGAAAGAAAAATAGACAAAACAGGGTTTTTCTGTCCTATAGAGTTATAAACCAAATAAAGGGGATCATTGATAAGTCTCCATAAATCAATGTAAAATATGGATATAACATTATATAAGTTGTAAATATGTGGTAATATGTATCAATAAACTACAAAGTTCGTGTATGGATTTTACATGCATCAGACGCCGAGCATGATTCCACTGAGTTGCCGGTGGTGGGCGAGACTAGGTCTGGCTGGGCCTCCCTAGATCAAAGGAACGCCATCACTTCATTTAAGTTGTGGCCCCACCACCACTACCAATGGCCAACGGAATTCTTATGGCCCAACGGGTATGGCTCATCATAGCTTCTGATGGCCGCCTCCCATTCTGCCTCAAGTATATCCAGCAAGTTACAGTTCATTGATGCCCAGATGGGGTTGTTTCGCTAGTCGAGAGCACCATGTCACTCCACTCATTGATGAGCATCCCAAGAAGGCAGCCAGTAGGCAGTGGCGACACTGCGTGCCCCCTCTCCCGCGTTGATGTTCCACGCACTTGTGATACGGGTGTCCGACAAGACAAGGAGACCGTACTCTGTGATGGCCTCCGCTAGCTCCTTTTTTAGGGATATCTTCTAGTGCATGTGCTTGTTGTCGCCACGACCGCTACCAATGCCGCCAGCTTCGTGGTTGTGAGCCATGGAAGAAGTGGTGGAGTAGGCGGGAGGACATCGAATGGATCGGCGGGAGGGAGACAAAGGTGATTAATACCAGGCGCAACACCAACGCATTAACGAAAACACCTAGCTTGTTGGAAGTCGCGCCAGACCCTCTCTACAGGTGTGTTGAAGGCTACGAAAAACGAAGTAAATTAAGCTGATCATCCCCCTCTCCACAATTTTATGTCACTGGTAGGTGGGCCTCCCACGTGGTGAGAAATAAATTAAAATAGGCCGCCTACCGATATTTTTGTGTCACTAGCAGCTGGGTCCACTAGTGCCTAGATGTGGCATGTCATGTGTCGGTGGCGTGCCCATACACCATGCCACCCCTGCACAATTGCAGCGTGTTGACTATGGACACACCACTGCCATGTCACCTTAATAGTGGCCACGTAATTTTGGTCGCTACCCGCGGCGTTGATATTTTCCAACGCGTTGCTACCGTTCGGCGCCTATATGCATTTCTCTACTAGTGTGTCCTCATGTATCTTACCTCCTTTGCGGCTTCATCACGAAGACCTTGGTCTCATCCATACTTCTTGGTGGGTTGGACGCACACAACATCGTGGTGCGCAGATGACCAACCAGCGATGGAGAGTTACCTTTGTAGGCCTATGTGGCATCGATGGTGTTGATAAGCGATGCTCCGATGATGGCAAGACTTTATTAGTCAGCTTTCTGCTCTGGCGTGTCTGAATATCTTCATGTTGGTCTTTCCTTGCCGTGAAGTCGTACCTGCTATGTTTTTTAAATGCCTACATTTGAGGTGTATGATGATCTGCAAGGGGATGTCTAGTGGTGCAGATCATCTTCTGTGCGGGTCTTGCGCATCTTGTCACAGGAGTTCGTCATCAGAGTTGGAGATCTATCTCTTTGGGTGAGGCTTCACCTATTTGGCATAGCCTAGCTTGAGTTTCACGATGCCAGTATGGCGAGGTCTTCCTAGGTGGTCTTTTCGAGGAGGTCGGGGTCGTTGTAGAGTGTTAACATCCCGCTTCGGAGGTGTTTATACAACTTTTATGGGCAACGGATGGTTGTGTGCCCTCGCAACGGTCGTGTTCGATTGCGGTCCCCGAGGGTGTCTGTATAGATTTTTGGCCGATTTCACACTAATAAAACGATTAAATCTTTCAGCTTTGCTAGAAAAAGGGCGCGCTTTCAGGAGCTCGCGGTCTGGCGGCTACCGGCACGTGGAGGTCGTCAGTGCGCCCTACGTCTCCACTATCCATCCTTCCACGACACGTGACGAGCCAGGAGTGATGGCTTTCTTTTTTTTTCCGTATTTCCCGCGGAGAGTCACATGAAGTGGTCATGGTTATCCTTTTTTTCCTTTTCTCCTCCGGATTCGAATTTATAAAATAAATATCTTTGAGAAAATCACGATCTGTTTTCACCGATGCACTCGTCGCGTCAAGATCTACAAAACTAAATCTTACGTTGACAGATTTTGATAACCTTTTTTTCGCACTGCCTTGTTGTACTGTATTGCACTGCTTTCGGTCGGAGTGCACTATAGGGTGTCTTTGCAGTGCACCGCCCGTGCACTGCCTTATTATACTGCATTGCACTGCCTTTAGTTGCAGTGCACTATACGGTGTTCTGGCATTGCACCACCCGCGCACTGCCTTGTTGTACCGCGTTGAACTGCCTTCGGTCGCAGTGCACTGCGCGGTGTCTTGGTTGTGCACCACCCGTGCACTGCCTTGTTGTACTGCGTTGCACTACCTTCGGACGCATTGCACTATGCGGTGTTCTAGCAGTGCACCACTCGCGCACTGCCTTGTTGTACTGCGTTGCACTGCCTTCGGGCGCAGTGCACTGCATGGTGTTCTAGCAGTGCACCTCCCGCGTACTGCCTTGTTGTACTGCGTTACACTGCCTTCGCTCTCAGTGCACTGCACGGTGTTGGCAGTGCACCGCATGTGCACTGCCTTGTTGTACTGTGTTGCACTACTTCGAACGCAGTGCACCGTGCGGTGTTCTAGCAGTGCACCACCCGCGCACTGCCTTGTTGTACTGCCTTAGGTCGCAGTGCACTGCGCGGTGTCTTGGCAGTGCACCGCCTATGCACTGCCTTGTTGTACTATGTTACACGGAAAAAGAGAAAAAATAGTGCACGATGCGCATGCTTTTTTCGGTGATTCTTTTTTTTCTGAGCGCCCTGCCCTTTTTTCTCTCTTTTATTTTGGATGCGGTATAGTGCAATGCGGTTAAGCGATCCAGGAAGCTGGCTCGATCAGGAAGAATCCCACGTACGCACGTCCGGCCGGATTTTTGAAAGCACACCGTGTGCTGCCTTCCACGTGGCGTCTAAGGAGTGACCGCGCGAGGCCGCGCGCTGGTTCCCAAGCGTGAGCACGCGCGTTTGCTAGCCATGCCCTAACTCTTTTTGCCTCGTTTCAAAGAAAAAAATATTGAAATACTCTCGTCCTAGTCAGCACTCGTAGAGTATGCGAGGGGAAGAGGGCGTAGAACCTTTCAATCAGTTCGAGACATGTCATCGCGTACATACGATAGTCGACAATCATTGAGCAGGCACCCGATGCGTGAGAGATAATCATAGATCGGAGAAAAGACTATAATGGAAATGCAAGATACATATGTACTACTCTCTCTGTCCCTAAAAAGATGTCTCAAATTTGTTTGATTTTGGATGTGTCTATATACTAAATAGTGTCTAGATACATCCAAGTTTAGACAAACTTAAGACATTCTTTTTAGAACGGAGGGAGTACATGTGTCAGAGCGGCGCAATTTCTTTTGGCCCAGTCGTGTTTTATTGCGACTCCGGAATCCGGATTCTCCGGTACTAACCATATGCATTTTTAAATTCATGTGGGTGACATGTTCGTTACTTTAAATTCATGAGATGAGTACTATAAAGTACTTATAAATAACCTAATCTAATTGTGCGGCAGTTGTGTATACCATTTCCTTTCACGTTAAGCACATGCTTGCTGTTGTTGGTGTTGTCACTTAGACACGCTTAGAATCGGCACTGTGGATCAACCATTTAGCTGGTGAATTAATATAATGCATAATTGTACGTACATATGATAAAGCTAATCGAAGAATATAGTCCATGAGATCACATTCATAGAATCCTCTACCGCTGCACATGACATTAATTTGATGACAAACCTTTCATCCAAATAAATCTCAAGAACCATGCATGCACTAGATTTTAATATACATGTTCAGTTTATTTTATAATTAAGATTTCGGCAGTAATTTTTTGATTCAATTTTATTGAATGAATGCTTCGGATTAAGGAGGGGCAAGTGACCTGAACCAAATCCGGTTTAGAGTGGAGTTTTGGCTCCCAAGAGTAGATGATCTTGTTACCTGGACCACCCGATCCTGTGTGGAGATTGCTGCTAGGATGTGAAATAAATGACATACACATGATTGGTAATGGGTGTATACAGTTCCGTATCCGTGTACAAGCGCAAGTGTGGCCTACCTCGTAGACATGCTCGGACGGAGGTGTGCAACAAATGTGGACCGGTGTGGTACATGCTTGTCACAATACCTAGACCATGGTACATGAAACTGGGTGTGGTGCTATGTCGCGTGTAAAATGGAGACATAAGAGCATCTCTAAGACTCTAACAGTTGCCTCATTTTAAGGCATGCCCATAAAAACTGTCAAATGAGACTCTTTGGGACAAAAACGAACAGCTGCCGCTGCCCTATCCGATTTTGCTGCCCCATATTTTTGGACGCACTACTGCGTGGTGTTGCATGGCTGCTGCCCCATTTTCGATCTCTAGCTACATGCAGCCCAACTGCCAGCTCAACCACCATCCGGCCTCTCCCCATCATCGGATTGATGTTGGTGCCCTATTTTAGGGTAGTTGCTATAGTGGAAACATTTTGTGTGTCCTAAAACCTTCTCTCTCTTACCCTAAAACTTTCTCTCTCCCGCCCTATTATAGAGCCACTGTTAGAGATGCCCGTGCATCTCCACCGGCGTGACCCAATCCGTCCGAGCCAGGCCGCACGGACAGGACGTGCACGCTCTAGTGACGTGACTCAAACGGACCAATGCGTCCGGCGTGATCCATCCGTCCATCAAATTTGAGCCATAGTTGACATGGGTATACCCTGCAGGTACTCGAGTTTGTATATACTGTTGAAATTATAAGCAATAATCTATATGATTTAATCCGAATAATAAACTGATTAAACATGATCATACATACAGTATCAAAATTAATCATGCAGATCAACAAAGTAGATGAACAGATTACATCTAAATCGGATAAACCTATCACATCTACACCGAATGCTAGAATAAGGAACTCTAGCAGAATCTGCAATAAGAAGTTTAGTAGTACGTACGGTAGAGCAGCGGCAACAGCAGCCGCGGAGGTAGCAGCAGCAGTAGCTGCAGCGGTGGTAGCAGCGTCGCCAGCCATGTCGTCGATGTAGAGGCTACCGATGTCCGGGAAGAAGTCCTCGTCGGGGAAGAAGTCGTCTGTGATGGCGTCAGTAGTCGCGCAAAAACGCTCCCCAAAAACCTGATCGCCCCTCACCGGTACAGGTTCACAAGAAGGCGGGGTTCCGGAGGCCTACTGTCCCGATCTGCGGTGCACACCGCAAGCCGGGATGGGAAGACGAAGGCGGTGGTGCAATAGACTGGAAGGAGATGCGTGTGTAAGCTGTGCCGATTAGGTTTAGCGCAGGCGCTTATATAGAGCATGTCAGGGAGATCGTGGGACTCAGCCCACGTCTTAGTTGGTAACAGCCCACGTCCCATAAAGACTGGAAACGGCTGACTAATTAACACGTCCGTTAATGACTTGTAATTAATCCAAGATTAATTTTTTCGACTAGCAAAAATAAAGCTCGGCTCGGCGAGATTCTAGCAACCAGCGATGCGCGCGCGTCGTGATGAGGCGAGGCGTGGCGGGGCGAGGCGGGCGGTGTCGGAAGAGGAGTGCGCGAGAGCTGCTCTTCTTCTCACACCTTAGTGAGTGGTGGAACAGTCTAGTATATAAGGAGGTGTAACTCTCACTCAGCTAGCAATGTGGGACTAAACTTTGACACCACTAGCACAGCCATATGCTGCCATGCACAAATGGGCCAAAGAGAATTTCAGAATTTCTCTAATGGGCCAACATCCCAAAACTCACCAAATTCCAACAATCCACCACAAAGTCTCATTGGCACATCACCTCATTTCCATTCCAGAATATTGTTTTATATACCGGTGTGTACTGGAGACTGTTAAGTTGAACTTCCACATTAAACTTCATGCTACACTAGCGAGCAGCTTGAATAGTGGACTATGCCTTGAACTACAAGTTTTCTGCACACTAGTTTCACACAAAATCTAGACCGGTACAGGGATGCCGCAGGGCTTCCCCACGGTTGGAGCTTATGCGTCATACTCTAGGGCCTTTCATGAGTTTATTAGAGAGCACCCAACTCTCACGGACTGCGATGTTTAGCAGTCCGACTCATATAGGTATGTTCCTCAATAGATGTTCTGCGGGACAACATCTCTGCTTAGAAAATCCATTTGGAACACATTAAGATAAATATCAACCTGCCATGCAGAATAAGAGAGTATTGCATCTTTATGGAGATGTAAATATAATATGGGCATACTCTCCTCTCAGCTGATCAACAACTTGTCTCCTAGTTCTAATTCATGGGATCTCCAATCACATAGAGTGCGTTACCACTGCGAACAACTCATTGTGTGGGTCTCAAACCCATCTCCCTCAATGCATTATCTATCACATTACATGATAGGCCCTTTGTGAAGGGATCTGCCAAGTCCTTAGATGTTTGGATATAATCCAACGCAATAACTCCGGAGTTTCTCAGTTTCCTGGCAGATTTCAATCTCCTCTTCACATGCCTTGATGACTTCATATTATCCTTAGAACTGTTTACTTTGATGATCACAGTTTGATTATCATAGTTCATCGGGATGGCAGGTATTGGCTTTTCAACCACAGGTAAGTCCATCAAAATCTCACAAAGCCACTCTGCTTCAACAGTGGTTGTGTCTAATGATGTGAGTTCTGCTTCCATAGTTGATCTCGTTAAGATGGTCTACTTGCAAGACTTCCAGGAAACAGCACCACCACCAAGTGTAAACAAATAACCACTTGTGGCCTTAATCTCATCAGCATCAGATATCCAATTTGAATCACTATACCCCTCAAGTACTCGTGGATACACAGTATAGTGAATACCATAACTCGCAGTGCCTTTCAAATAGCGCAAAACTCTCTCAAGACCATGCCAATGATCATCTCCAGGATTTGACACAAATCGACTCAGTCTGCTTACAGGAAAGGAGATGGCAGGCCTTGTAGCGCTGGCTAAATACATGAACGAGCCAATAATTTAAGAATATCTCAATTGATCTTTAGCATTCCTTTGATTCTTTTGAAGTAGCACACTAGGATCATAAGGCGTTGGAGAAGACATACAGTCGTTATACCCAAAGCGACTCAATATCTTTTCCACATAGTGGGACTGAAGCAGTGTAATCCCACCATTATCATCCTTCAGTAGCTTGATGTTTAAGATTACATCAGCCACTCCCAAGTCCTTCATCTCAAAGCAACGAGATAGGAACTCTTTGACCTCCTCAATAACAGTGAGGTTGGTCCCGAATATAAATATGTCATCAACATAAAGACACATAATAACTCCCTCGCCCCCACCATGGCGATAGTACACACACTTATCGGTTAAATATAAGCAATAATCCATATGATTTAATCCGAATAATAAACTGATTAAACATGATCATACATATAGTATCAAAACTAATCATGCAGATCAACAAAGTAGATGAACAGATTACATCTAAATAGGATAAACCTATCACATCTACACTGAACGCTAGAATAAGGAACTCTAGCAGAATCTGAAATAAGAAGTTCAGTATTATGTACGGTAGAGAAGCGGCAGCAGCAGCCGCGGCGGTAGCAGCAGCAGTAGCTGCAGCGGTGGTAGCAGCATCGTCAGTCATGTCATCGATGTAGAGGTTGCCGATGTCTGGGAAGAAGTCCTCGCCAGGGAAGAAGTCGTCTGTGATGGCGTCAGTAGTCACGCGAAAGCGCTCCCCAAAAACTTGATCGCCCCTCACCCGTACAGGTTCACAAGAAGGCGGGGTTCTGGAGGCCTACTGTCCCGATCTGCGGTGCACGCCGCAAGCCGGGATGGGGAAGACGAAGGTGGCGGCGCAATAGACTAGAAGGAGACGTGTGTGTAAGTTGTGCCGATTAGGTTTAGCGCAGACGCTTATATAGATCATGTTAGGGAGATCATGGGACACACTCGCCAACATTGGCTCCACCTGCGCCCCCATACCACCTGGGGTATTTCTTGAGCGCATATGTGGACGCTCCATCAAGCCAAAGGCCCCAGAGAAGAAAGCAAGCGCAGCAACGGACTTGGGGGATACACCACCTAATGAGCCAATGGCACTCGACGACCTGGAGCTCGATACAGGACTCGAAGGACCAATGGGTGTCATGATGATCGAAGTATCTTGGACACAGCCCTACGTCACTTATCTACTCAACAAGTGGCTGCCAGATGACCCGACTGATGCGCGACACATTGCGCGACGATCCAAGGCATTCGCCGTCATCAACAGCGAACTTTACAAGCGCAGCATCACCGGAGTGCTCCAAAGGTGCGTATCCAACAGGGACGGAAGGGCTGTCCTCCTCGACATCCACGAAGGCACCTGCGGGCATCATGCGAGCAGTCGCGCCCTCGTCGCCAAAGCTCTACGAGCTGGATTCTACCGGCCATGTGTGACGCCAAGGACATCGTACAGCGCTGCAACGCTTGCCAGCGATTCCCAGACAAACCTCACGCACCTGGCGCAGAACTCCGACCAATACCACTGGCTTGGCCCTTCGCACAATGGGGACTCGACATGGTCGGCAAGCTCCCAAAATCCTCGCAAGGAGGCTACGTCTACCTCCTGGTGGCAGTCAATAAATTCACCAAGTGGATCGAGGCCATGCTAGTGACAAATCAATCAGGCCAGCGCCGTCAAGTTCTTCGAGTCCATCGTCTACCGCTTCGGAGTGCCACACAACATCATCACGAACAATGGAACGAACTTCACCTCTAAGGAGTTCTAGGATTTCTGTGAAAACCTAGGAATCAACATAAGCTACGCCTCGGTAGCTCATCCACAGACCAACGGTCAAGTCGAAAAGGCCAACGGTCTCGTCTGCGGCGAGATCAAGAAGCGACTTCTCCGGCCACTCGAGCAAGCCGCCGGATGGTGGCTAGACGAGCTGCAGTCCGTACTTTGGAGCCTACACACAACTCCAAACAGCGCCATGGGATACACCCCGTTCTTCATGGTGCACGGTGCCGAAGCGGTGCTACCCGCAGAAGTACGCTACAAGGCCCCACGAGTAGTCTCTTACAGCAAGAAGGAGTCAACTCTTGCACTCGAAGACTCCGTCGACCTCCTTGACGAGGTGCGGGAAATCGTAGCGGAAAGATCAACGATCTATCAGCAAAACCTCCGCAACTACCACAGCAGAAGGCTACGCCCCAGATCCTTCGTCAAAGGAGACCTGGTCCTGCGACTGAAGCATCAAGGGCATCTCAAACTCGAGTCCCCTTGGGAAGGACCTTACGTGATTACATAAGTAATCCCAGGTGGCGCCTATCGCCTTAAAGATCTCGAGACAGGAGTCGCATACTCCAACCCCTAGAACATCGCTCAGCTGCATCGTTTCTATCCCTAGTGGTTTTTACATTACAAATAAGGCTATTTAACCAGGCTATTTAGCCACACATTGTACCTCGTACTATTTTGGGAATAAATAAAGCTAAGTGCCCCGAAACCCTGTGTTTCCCCTTATTTTTTATCACTCGAGGGTTGCGCCACCCTTTGCACCCTCGTTCTACGAACAAATCGCAGTATCCTGAGTAGCGGACGCACTACCAATCGAACCCTTGAAAAACACCAACCCAGTTGCAACGCATCTAGCAGGTTGGCAAGGCGCTGAGATAAACACAAGTTAGGCTAATGAAAAGTAACTGTAAACATGCAACACACTCGAAAAACATACAAGTGAACAAGATCTTTACATATCAATGGGTATTCAGTATACCCAACATAATCATTCGAATTTTACAACACGTGTATAACTATGTGCAGGATACAAGCTAAACTACTGCAGCAGCAAAAGAACGTTCGTTTGTTCCTCAAAGAAGTCAACAATTTCTTCTGATGGGTGGTCAACTGCCTGATAATGTGGGACCATATCCCAAGTCATACCCTCGGGCGGAGGCGGTGGCCCAGCGGCAACAGCCTTAGCACTAGCTACTAACTGGCCTATGCAGTCGCACTAGCGACAAAGCAGCCTTAGCACTAGCTACTAACTGTTGCCGCACGCAATCGCGAACTGCACTCAAATCCTGGAATTTAGCCAGAAGGGCCAACAGGCTTGAAGGGACAGCGTCCAGCAGAAACATCATCTGGTAGATGTGCCTGAGGCACGACTGTGCCTTCTTCAGAAAATGCAGCACTCGAGAAGCACGATCTTGTAGAGTCGCAAGTGTGATCACACAATCATGATCCACCTAGAAGTATCCACTCGCCTGCAGCTGCTCCTGGATCAGATCGTGCATTCGAACAGCGATCCGGTCCTTTTCATCCTATGGATGGCGAGCACTGACAACTACACCACACAAAAAGCAAAGTGTGAAGGACAGGCATCGCCGCGAACAACTAAAAGAAAAGATAAGAGGATCGAAGGCTAACATTTGAACTGCTCACTCAACTGGGCCACCTCCTCTAATAGATACTTCTCGCGGGCAGAGGCCTTCTCTGCTTTCGACTTCCATACATCGGTGCTACCGCGGAGGATGGGCAACTCACGCTCCAGTTGTTTAATGTGATCGTGTAGTCGTGAAAGCAAGGACAACTCCTCCACCTTCAAATGAGGCTGCGCCAAGTTATCATCGGCAGAGGGAGGATCACGAGGATCACTCGAAGGACCACTCGACGTACCCTACCACAAACCAAGCAAAAGGCAAATAAGAGACCAAGAATACATTGGCAAAGGGCATATATGCATTCCATAGCAAAAGTTTCGATCGAGACACTCCCACAAAAGTATTGTTCCATCATAGCAAGATAAACACTAAGGCTATTACAAATGCAGACTAAGGAGCAGCGCGCTTCTTCGAATTCGGCTTCGGGGGCTTCATCGCATCCGTGGTAGTCTCCGACGCCACGAAGTTGTCGGTAGTACCCCAAAGGCCGCAGCCTTTATAGCCTTCGCTTGATGCCGCTCCTCTGAGTACTTGGCGAGTGTCTCGATAAGTTGGGGACCATAATTTTTGCATTTACCAGCAAAGGGAGCAAACACTACCTGCTGGCCTCTAGCGTCGACAGGCATCACCTCAGAGATAGCGGCAGATCCATCTCCACACCGTGGGCCTGCACCATTGCGAGTGCCATGGTGGCGCCGACGGAGCACTGCGAATTCTTAAAGTCCGCGGGGATTCTCTAGCCAGGGACTCCACCAAGTCGCCAAGGTTGTCGATCAATCTGGCCTTGGGAGTCAAGTCCTCACGGATGCGACTGAGCACATCTTTGGACTTCCCCAGCATCTCCTGGAGGGAAACACTGCGGTCTTCGACTGCAGCAATAGCGCCAGCCAAGACATTCGCACGGCGCAGAGATTGGGCATCAAAGCTCAAGCCGCTAGCCTCTGTGTACACAAAAACTGTTAGTATAACAACCACACGCCAAGGTATAAAAGAGCAAAAGCACATCAAGAAGACAGAATACCTGAGAGGGACTTGGCAATCGAGAAAATTTTCTCTTCGAACAACTTCTCCCTCTCGGCAGTGGAGACACAGAGATCCTCCTCTCGCTGCTGTGACGCTGCCAAGGCCGCGATTGCCTCGTCGCGATTCTTTGTCGCTGCGGCCAACGTCTTCTCAAGCGCAGCCGCATGGTGAAGCAATTCATTATGTTCGGCTGCAACACACAGGATATACCATCAGTTGAATTCATACAATTCGCAAAAGACAAAGACAAAGTCAAAACTTACTTTCGACAATGCGATGGCGATTGTCCAATCGCATGTTGTCAACCCATGTCAAGGACTTGCTCCGCCAAGCGGGCAGCTTCCTTCATGATGAGCTGCGTCAGAAGACAATAAAAATCTTAGCAAGCAGCACCAAGTATAAAATCGACTGCCAAAATGCAAGAAACTTACATGATCCTCCACAGACTCTGAAGAATGATGTCGCAAGGTCATCCGGGTAACCATATGATGCTCCCCAGCATGTGGGGAACTCGACGAGTTATGCCCGGAGTGGACCACCAATGGAGGAGAAGGAGACCATTCGGCCATCTTCTTGGCCTTGGAGTCTGCGACTCCGGACTCCTTCACAAATTGGACGTCGTCAGAAGATGACGATGCTGCTTGGCTGGAACACCCATCAAGCAAAATCTTTAGAGAAAACAGCAACTCTAAGTCGAAACCAAAACAAGGTCGCGGATGCAAAACTTACCAGTCAAATCTATCAACATCGAAGGATTGCTCCTCCGACACGGACGAGTCCTTTGGCAGTCGCAGCTTCTTCCGGGCAGGAGGAGCCATGGAGCGCACATGAACGGCGGGGAATGGATCCTCTACAGCAGCAGAAGGGCCTTCCGGCGTCATTGGCGATGAGGCGTCCAAGTCCTCGCTCGGGAACGCTTGTGAGTGTCCTGATCGCTGGACTCGGGGGCTCCCTCCTCCTCTTCAAGTGGGACGGTCGACTCTGACTCATCCTCTTCATCCACTTCGTGAGGGATAATTCCCTCAGGCAGAGGTGGCAAACTGGGAGACACCTTCCAATCCTACATTCGAAAATACGACAACATATGTCAAAAATCATAAAGGCGGTCAAGAAAAGAAATACTTCGAATATCATTCTTACCTCCGGCGGAGGGTTTGAAGCGTCAAAAGGGGGCACAACTGGTTCACTCAGGAGAACCTCCTTGGTGGTGTACTTGGTCACCAGTCACACCCGCTTATCAACCTCACCCGCGGAAATGCCATCGACAGATACACGAGTGGCATCATTCGCGCCAGTCCAACGGAACATGGGGTGGACTCTGGCCTGCAGAGGCTGGACGCGACGGCGCAACCATGTGCGAATCAGGGCAGCACCGCCCTCTTCTTTGCCTATGCGACTCTCGATGTCGCATACGTGCTTATACAACACCTCTGTTTCCGTGGACTCGCCAGACATCACGATGTTCTTCCAGGAGCGCCTCCTCTTGCACGGCATCGCGGGATCGAAAGGCGCGAGTCCGTAGTGCTCTCCGTCGGCCTTCTGGTCACGAATGTAGAACCACTTATCTCTCTACCCTTGGACGGACGCCATGAGCTTGATGTCGAAGTACGTAGCGGAAGAGTCGACGTGGATCCCGCAGCCTCCTACGTCATAGACTAGCGAGCCAGAGGTTGACTGGAACTTCAGCTTAAAAAGCCTCTTAAAGAGGCCAAAGTGTGGCTCGACTCCGAGCCAGCACTCGCAAAGCGTGATGTAGCATGCAATGTGGAGAAGAGAGTTTGGGGACAGCTGGTGCAGTTGGAGCCCATAGAAACAAAGAAGGCCCCTGACAAAGGGATGTAGGGGGATGATGAACGCGAGGAACATCACCCGGAAACCCGGAGGAGGACGGGGGGTTACCTCGTCACCAGGCACTCGCGAATCGTCTTCGGCAAGCGGAAGAACTCCATCTTGGCATAGAAGATGGAGCTCGAAGGACTTGATGGTGGATGTGCACCACGCGCCATTGGTGACGCGGGTGCCTGCACCCTTCTTCTTGTCGGCGCCGGCGACGCTGGTGCCCACGGTGGTGGAGCTACCCTTCTTCTTGGCGGCGGTGGTGGCAGTGGGAATGGAGTAAGTAGCTCGGAAAGACACGGTGTCCAGTGCCGTGAAGAAGATGTGCACAGGGAAGCAGAGAGCAGCAACAATGGAAATGGAGGCACGAGTAGAGAAAGGCATATGGGAAAAGTTACCGCAGCTGCTCCGCTACTTAACCTCCTCACGGGTGCCATCCAACGGCTAGCAGAAACCCTACTGAACGCGTGGCACACATCGCCATCGACACGTGGTGAAGCCAAAGCGCGAACCGTCCCCCACTACCTCCATTACGCGTGGAAATCGAGGAGACACAGTTAAAACAGAAGATTACGCACGCCCGGTCAAATCAGAGTCAGAAAGTGGGACCCACCGCTCGTCACGCCCCGTCAAATCAGAGTCAGAAAGTGGGACCCACCGCTCGTCACGCCCCGTCAAAGCCGCTCACGCTGGCAACTGAGGTCATCACATCGTCAGCACTGATGTCATCAAGTTTAGCAGCAGAAGATTTCGACTATTTTAGTCCTTGCTTGAGTCTTCGACTCCACCAAGCACTCGGGGGCTACTCCCATAGGGAGCGCTGGCCGCGCACCCTATGATTTCTCTTTATGCAGGAATATGAACATTGAACACATACCCACCACTCAAATCGTAGATTCGAGTGTGAATCATGGGTTACTCCCACAGGGAGCGCCGGAAGCAAATTCGACTAAAACAAGCAACAAAGGACGACAGTACTCGCAAAACTTCTTTAGTCCCCGCTTGAGTCTTCGACTCAACCAGGCACTCGGGGGCTACTCCCATAGGGAGCGCTGGTCACGCACCCTATGATTATTTATATATCATAATGTGTGTTGATAACATCCACACTTGAAGTCTATGGCGACACCGCCTCATATTTTCCCTACAAAGAGACCATGTCTCCTGGGCAACTTGAATCATCTCCGCGATGAAAAAAAATTTGGATGTCGCGCTTGCAGCGTGAAGGTAAGACTTGAATAAGGCCTGGCAACACATCTGCTGCGCACTATCAGGAATATATCCGTGCCTACAGGTACGATGAACATGCCTTGATAGACGCGTCGAGTGCTCACACCCATATACTGGAATTTGACTCCTGTAAGACCTCCGCGGCTGGAGTCGAATTACACCAGCACTTTTCCGAATTCGATTCTAGGGACTCGAGTTTGAGTAGATTGCGTTGTTTTGCCCTAAGGTAGTTAACTGATACCGATACATCGGTTAAATCAGGCACGTATATCAACAATCCCTATGACATAAACAAGAACACTCGAAAAAATACTCAGTCATGCACTCGAAAGGCTCCATAAAGTCCCCATTCGAATCTACGATTCCACTGGACACTCGGGGGATACTGACATGGGTATACCCTGCAGGTACTCGAGCTTGGTATATACGGTCCAGATACGGCAGAAGCCCACAGCATTGCCAAGGCCCAGTGAAGACTTTTAGTGGCCCATGGACTCTCGATTGCTTGCGAGACAAGAAGAAGCTTAAAGATAGAAAGTTTAAAGGGAAAACCCTAATCTGTAACCGAATTGACCTGCTACCTGAGACCTAGCCTATCTATATAAAGGCTAGGAGGGGGCGGCGAGGAGGACGATCACCACCCTAGTTTCCACAACCCTCGCCATATTGCATCTATGCGCACCTGTAATCTTCGATTCCTTCGTTAATTCCAAGAGCAGACAAACAGGAGTAGGGACCTCTACGAGGCCTGGACCTGGGTAAAACTTGCGGCCCTGTGTCTTGTTTGCTAGCCGATTGATGCCTCCAGCGCTCCCTCCTTCTCCAAAACCCAAGTCCATAACAATGGGCATTGATGAGTTAAACCCTCGTCAATGGTTGTGTCAGGGTTTGAGCCATGGTTGTGTTAGGGCGAACGGGACGCGGACCGCTCGTGTGTCCTCCCGCGTGGACCGCGGGCCCGTGTGGCAGTGACCTTTCTGCAAGAAGGCTGGACGTTGGAAGCAGCCGTAGCCATGAATATCGATGACAACCACTGCGACACCGCCTAAACTGTTGTGTTAGTTGCCATGACCATTAATGTTGTCGTTGACCGATGCGGTGCCGCTCGAACTCCTGCGTCAGCACTAATGCCAAAGCCGCTAGACTTTCTGTCGTCATTGATGGTCAGGGCTTCTTATACTCCCTCCCTCTTAGTTTATTAGGCTTAGTAGAAATGACGCTGTGATTTAGGTGATTAGGGATTGGCTATATACCTATCTCTGGGTTTAGTGGGAGCATTTTAGGAGGTCATATATTGGTTGCATGCCATAGTGGGTACTACCTCCATCCCAAAAGCTTAAGTTTTTTTTAAAGTCAAGCTACGCAAAGTTTGACCAATCTTTTAGAAAAAAATATCAAGAACTATGATATTATATAGATGCCACATGAAAATATGTTTCATCATGTAGCAAAGGGTATGGATTTCATATTATAAATATTAATATTTTTCTCTAAAATTTTGGTCAAACTTTACATAGTTTGACTATTGAAAAAAATATATAAGCCTTAAGCTTTGAGACGGAAGGAGTATTAATTAGTGCTAGATATTAGTCTAACTCTTGAGATTTTTCTAATTTTTTAGTAAACTGATAAGGAGGGAGTACTGGTGTTGCGTCCGTCTCTCCCCACTCCGCGGTAGTGCCATTGCCATTTTAGGATAAATGCAGAGAAACAATTTAAGTTGTACAAGGAAGATGCTAAAAGGACGAACTGATGATTTGATCCTTGCTCTCGCAGGAAGATGCGCATCGGGCTAAGATTAGGAAGATAAAGGAGATGTATGATAACTAGTTCTATTTAGCTTGAGCTCCGTACTTTTTAAAGTTCTAATAGTAGTACTTGTTGACCTAGCGGTCTGAACTAGTGGTCTCGGAGTCCTGGGAGGAAAAAATGGTTGCCTGTTAATCAGTCATAACCCTGCATTACTTCCTTTTGTCTGATAATGGTGGTATTCTGACATTGGTGGTTTGTTTAAACGTCATCTACGTGGATTGTGCCGCATGCAAATGGCACAACCACAATTTATAAAGTGCAAATACGTACACCCTATTACTGGAGATCCAGGAGCTTCGCCAGATGCAGGGGATGCAGGAGCAGGGAGGCGGTGAGATAGACGGGCTCAAGATTAGGCCAGAAAGTGGTACCGATTTCCTCTTTATCTGGGCATTATTGGTTGCCATTGTTGTTTATGTTGCCATGTTGTTGTGCAGCAGCTGAAATAAGTTGTTGTTTTATTGAGTGTAGCAGCATAAATAATTTTTTCTGTGCCACTTACATCCCATCAAATTTGGAGACCTCCTTCCCCTCAGCAATCATGGACCGGTGATGCGTATTTTCAGATAATAGTGGCACAATCACAATTTCGGTTTCAACTACTGATTCGGGTGTTTCCAAAACCTAAGTCTCGGTACATTTTACTCCGAGAACGTGGGTAGATTATTTCACCCGACAAGTTCCACGCATAGAGCTTTAGAATTTAACCGAATTATATATATATATATAGGTTTAAGTTCAACACATTATTATGCATCTTCATTGCCAGCAGCCTTCTTCCCCCGCCTGGGTTCCAAGCCTTCACGTCCACTGGCTTCTTCATTTCCTGCCTTCTTCCTCTTCGTCGGTGCCAATTTTCTTAGCTTCACGTACTCTGCATCATCTTTCTACTCGTTTTTATTTTCTTCCGGCAACAAAATGACTGACTCGGCAGTCATGTTTCTAACCTTGCGGTGCTTCCTGTTCAAGAAACAGGACTGTTGCATAATTGCTTAATATCTATGGAGTAAATAAAACAAAAATTACAATTCAGCACAAATATGAGAACCCCAAGAGACTTTTGCTTACCAGGAGCTAATTGGGTTCGAGCGACCACCCTGTCCAAGAATAGAAGGGTGACTCCCGGTTGCAGTAGCTTCCACATCCAGTACATCACAATTCAGCTCAAACATGCAAGTCGAAGCATACATTTTCATCACCCAATTAGCTGAATGTCACACGTTAGAGGAACCATGATGCCTCGTTCATCCATGAACCTGAACTTTACAGTCTGCTTCGGCCATATTTCAGCATGATTATGCAGAGCAGCAACCATACCAGGGATAGTGCGGATCTGCGCAAGCGCTTTTTCTATCATGATACAATGGTGTCCATACCACTTGCCCTTCACCCTTGTTGATTTAGAGTCGTAACTGAAGAGGGATACCGTAACTAGGTAAGGGTGGTCCGCGGAGATCCCACTTGACAGAAAACTATGGACAAAATATGTTTGTTAGCGTTGGGCTAGCAAACAATTTTAGATTCAGTAGCCAGCTAGCAGTTATAGTTAGTGTGAATAGCAAAGAGAAGGGTAGCTCACCTGCATGTAGCTAGAACTTATTTTTCCTTAGTAGTAGGATTTGCCATCCTACGAGTTGCTCATCTTGTCCGCGGCGGAGGTGGGCTAGAGCCTCGCAATGGAGGCTACGACATGCGCCATGGGACCTCGGGATCAACGAATGGGCACAGCCACTTGATACGTCCTAAACGTATCTATAATTTTTGATGTTTCATGCTTGTTTTATATCTACTTTCTTATGTTTTGTCCACACTTTGCAGTATTTTTACACATTTTATGGAACTAACCTATTAACAAGATGCCACAATGCTAGTTGCTTGTTTTCTGCTATTTTTGGTTTCAAAAAATCTAGTAAGGAAATATTGTCAAAATTGGACCGGACAAAAGCCAGTCAATATTTTACTCGAAGCAACACGGAGGCTTGAGGGGAGACGAAGTGGCGCACCAGGGCGGCCACACCTGGTGGCGGCGCGGCCTGGGGAGCACGCCACCAGGGGGTGTGGACCCCCTGGTGCTCCACCGACCTTGCCCTTCGCCTATAAAAGCCTCCCGGGACGAAAACCCTAAGGACCCGATCAAAATTTCACAAAAGAGTTTGTATCCGTGGCAATCTCCATCCCTGGATCGGGAGGGATCTAAAGCTCTTTCTGGCACCCTGCCGGAGGGGAGAGATCGCCCTGGAGGCCTTCTTCATCACCATGCCTGCCTGCGGTGTGATGTGTGAGTAGTTCATCCCTGGACTACGGTTTCATGTAGTAGCTAGATGGTTGGTTCTCCTCCTTTGTGCTATCATGTTTAGATCTTGTGAGCTCCGTTCATGATCAAGATCATCTATTTGTAATTTTACATGTTGTGTTTGCTGGGATCCGATGGATATTGAGATGCTATTTCAGATTGATTATTGATTCTATCATGTCTATGTTATTTGTGATCTTGCATGCTTTCCGTTGTTAGTATCTATCTTGGCCAAGTAGATACTAGCAACTCCAAGAGGGAGTATTTATGCTTGATAGTGGGTTCATGCCTCTAGTAATCTGGGGAAGTGACATGAATCTCTAAGGTACTACATGTGATGTTGCTACTAGGGAGAAAACAGCAATCCTTTGTCCATGGGACAATCGTATTGTTTACTTTACACACTTTGCTTAATGCAATTATTTGTTGCTTGCAACTTAATACTAGAGGGGGTTCGGATGATAACCTGAAGGTGGATTATTAGTCATAGATGTAGTTGGATTATGGTTTATGTATAATGTTGTAATGCCCAATCAAATCTCATAGGAGTCAAGATGAATAGTATATGCATGTATGCTTTCTCAGGGTCTGTTAATTGCCCCGGTGTAATTTGTTCACCCAACATGTCATCTATCTTAAGGAGAATCACCTCTAGTGAACTATGGACCCCGGTCCATGCTTTTACCATTGCTATACCTTCTACTATTACTATTTACTATTTACTTTCTGCAAGCAATTACTATCTTCCACACAATACGTTTAATCCTTTGTTTTCAACAAAACCGGTGAGATTGACAACCTCACTATAAGTTGGGAGCAAAGTTCTGTGGTTGTGCTGTGTAGGATTCCAAGTTGCTAGCAACACCTTACAGTTGTTTCCTTGCTCCTACTGGTTCGATAACCTTAGTTTCATAACTGAGGGAAAACGTGATGTTGTGCTCATCATACCTTCCTCTTGGGGTTCCCAACAAGCTCGATATATGTTGGGCCATCAAGCCTTTTTTCTGGCGTCGTTGCTGGGGAGTCAAGGACTTCTTCACAATTGGAGTCCCTCACAACCAATATGTTTACTTTGATTTTTTTGTTTACTTAGTTTATTTCTGCTTTGTTTGCTTGTTTCTTTTATCAAAAACACACAAAAATAGTTGTACTAGTTTGCTTCCTTTTCTTAAAAACACAAAAAAATGAATACTCTTGAAAATACTAAGTTGTGTGACTTCACCAGCGCCAACAACAATGATTTCATGTGCACACATATTGCTCCACATGTTCCTGAAGCTACTTTCTTTGAAATTAAACCTGCTTTGCTCAATCTTGTTATGAAATAACAATTTTCTAGTGTTGGTACTGAAGATGTTGCTGCTCACCTTAATAACTTTGTTGAACTTTGTGAGATGCAAAAACATAGGGATATAGATGGAGATATTATTAAGCTTAAATTGTTTCCTTTCTCTTTGAGAGGAAAAGCTAAAGAATGGTTGCTATCCCTAACTAGAAATAGTATTGATTCTTGGACCAACTACAAAGATGCTTTCACTGGAAAATACTATCCTCATGCTAATATTATATCTATGAGAGGTAAAATAATGAAATTTAAACAATCTGATAATGAACATGTTGCTCAATCTTGGGAAAGAATGAAATCTTTGGTAAAGAATTGTCCCACTCATGGACTGACTGATTGGATGATTATCCAAACCTTTTATGCAGGACTGAATTATTCTTCAAGAAATCTGCTGGATTCTGCTGCTAGAGGGACCTTTATGACCATTACTTTGGGTGCTGCAACAAAGCTCCTTGATAATATGATGGTTAACTATTCTGAATGGCACACTGAGAGAGCTCCACGAGGTAAGAAGGTAAATTCTATTGAAGAAACCTCCTCCTTGAGTGATAAAATTGATGTTATTATGTTTATGCTTGTTAATGGGAAAGCTCATATTGATCCAACATGTTCCCAACTTCTTTGGTTGCTCAAGAAGAGCAAGTTGATGTGAACTTTATTAGAAATAATAATTTTAGCAACAATGCCTACAGGAATAATTTTGGTAATAATAATTATAGGCCATATCCTCCCAATAATGGTAATGCTTATGGAAATTCCTACAACAATAATAGAAGTGCACCCTCTGAACTTGAAGTCTTTCTTAAAGACTTTATTAGTAAAAAAACTGCTTTCAATAAAACTATTGAGGAAAAACTCTCTAATGCTAAAAGAAATATAGCATCATTGACTGAAGCACAATCCTCTTTGATTAATAAAATGGCTGCTAAATCTGAAACCATTGAAAATCTCTTTGCTGCTACTAATGCCATACAAGTTAGAATTGATGAAAATGTTAGACTGTTAGCTGAGTTACATGCTAAGTGGGAAAGAGAAGATGAAATTGCTAGAAATAGTAGTATTTGTACTATCACCACCACTAATGTTGATGCTAGCAAACCACATGAAGTCCCCATTCCTTCTGCAACAATGCCTAAAACCAATGGAACCTTTTCCAACCAAAATGCTGAAATTCTTTGAAATATGGGAAACAATAGCTCTACTACCTTGGATGGTAATTGATCTTGATGGTTGCAATATCTCTAAATTAATTATGTTCCTACAAAAGCTTGCTAAAAGTCCTAATTCTAGTGCTATGAATATGGCCTTTACAAAACACATTATTGATGCTCTCATAAAAATTAAAGAAGAAAAGATGAAACATAAATCTTCAATCCCTATGAAATTAGAAGATGATTAGGAACCCATCATTAATATGAAAGTGAATGATTTTGATCTCAAAGCTTTATTTGATCTTGATAGTAGTGTTTCTATTATGCCTAGAAATATTTATGAAATGCTTGATTTACCACCATTGGAAGATTGTTATTTAAATGTCCAACTAGATGATAATGCTAAAAAGAAACTCATGGGGAGTATTAATGATGTTCTTATTATGGTTAAAAATACCTATGTCCCCGTTGATTTCTATGTTTTGGATGTTGAATGCAATGCTTCTTGTCCTGTTATTTTTGGAAGACCTTTTCTTAGAAATGTTGGTGCCATTAATGATATGAAAGAAGGCACCATTAAATATCAATTCCCACTCAAGAAAGGTATAGAACACTTCCCTAAGAAGAGAGAGAAGATTCCTTTTGCCTCTCCTATTAAAACAAATTTTTCTCTTAATGCTTCTTCATTTGAGAACACTTGATTCTTGCTTCTTATGCCTAGCTCAAAGGCATTAAAGAAAAGCACTTGTTGGGAGATAACCTAAAATTTTAGTCAATAAATTTTTATTTTGTTGAGTCTTGGAAGTTATTGCTTCAGTAATAACATCTCCTTATCCTTTTTGTGTGGTTTTTGTGCCAAGAGTAACCTCTAATGAGAGAGAAGTATGACTTGGGAAAGTTGCTCTCCCGAAACAGATTTTTGTGCTTCGCTGTAAAAATTCGTGAAAAATCTCTACTGCCCCAGGTTGTTATCTAACTTTCGTTAGTTTAACACTTCTCGATTTCAGCAACTGAAGGTTTTAGAAAAAAGTGGATTTTACCTACAGTCCCCATTGAGCTGTAATTTTTTGTGCTTCTGCCCCAGGTTGTTATCTAACTTTCGTTACTTTAACACTTCTCGATTTCAGCAACAGGAGGTTTTAGAAAAAAATGGATTTTACCTACTGGTCTGTTTTGACACATTTCTGCCATTGTTTGCATTTGCCTCTTAAATCTCTTTCTCTTTGAGTTCTTGCCAAATTCTTGAACTTTTAAAAAGAAGTGCTACAGTAGCTTGTGTTTTAATGGAATTTTTACTTGTGTTGAAACTGAACCTAAAGACTTATTATCTTGAGTACACTAATGTTGCTAATGAAGACTGTGTGAAGTTTTGTATGAAGGAAATTTTGAAGTGTAGGGAAGAACAATCTGATAAGATGAAGTATGGACAAAAGCTCAAGCTTGGGGATTCTACCCGTGTCACCCCAAGAAATATTCAAGAAGTACAAGCGTCAAAGCTTGGGGATGCCCAAGACATCCCCTTCTTCATCAATAAAAATCTCAGGTTTTCTTCCAAACACTTCATTTTTATTGTTTCATGCACAATTGTGTTGTTCTTGGAGCGCCTTTTGTTCTTAGTTTTTGTTTGCTTGGTTTGCTTAAATAAATTGGTTGGACCCCGGAATTCATATATAGTTTCAATTAAGTTGATTTGGATTGGAAAAGAGCAGAAAAGTTCATGCTTATAAGTGGTATAAAAGGAGTCTTGTTTTTGACTGTGACTTAGACTTTATCGTGTCATGTTTGATATTGCTTTGACTTTATGCTTAGTGATTACTATTGTAGCATGACTTGTTACAAACAATTGAGATTACTTAATGTGTCTTGAAAGAACCATGCGTTGTTTTAGCATATAAAAGCATAATATTGTGGTGTTCTCCCTTTATGCTTTATTTGGGTTGACTTGGCGCATGCTCCACCATGTTAAGACTATACCAAGTCACCATAGCCTCTATGATCATTTAGTTTTCGACTTGTAATATCACTTTATGCTTTAATTAATAGTGTTTTGTCGTTTTGCATGATTATGGCCATTATTCCTCTCTTAGTTGGTCGCTCCCAGTCTTTTGCTAACCTTCACATGTACCAAGTATGAGTTCCACTCATGCATCCAACTCCAAATAAAACCAAGTTATTCCAAAGAGTCCACCATACCTACCTATTAGCATTATTGCTATTCCAAGTATATTCATGTTTTTATCTACCTTCCGAATTAAACTTGTTATGTGAAAATTAGTGATTAAAGCTCTCACGAACTTGATGGCACACTTTACTTTATTGCACTTAATAAACCTGAGCCATTGTGCCCATCTATGTTGCGTATATGTTTGTGCTTTGTAAGTTGTCAATTAGCAGAACCATGTTATCATGGGGAACGCTTTCAACATTGCACTTTATTTAGTTGATATCATGTTCTTTTGCTTATGGATCCCGGCGGTCTGAAATGAAAGGGGAGCTTGTAAGGCTCATGGAGTTCGTATGTGTGTTAGAGAAACGCCTGGGCAGCTAGTCTAAGCCATGCCTAATCATGGTGGAAACGTGCAGCATAACCATAGTGAGAAATCTGTGAAGCATCCTAAAAAAAGAATAAAAAAATGAGAAAAGGGAAAACCCTATGTAAATAGCATACAAAAAGATCGTTGAGATGCTGATTATCTGCTTGCCTTGTCACTTTGATATGGGAAAGCTTCTGTATCATCGGGCAAGGGGTACCCCGTTGGCGGTTCTCTATGATACACATGTACTTACAATGGCAAGAACTTACCTATGACTAAAGTTGAGTAGCATGAGGTTCGGTACTCGTAAGTAAGGGGCATGAGATTTTCAGCTTATAACTTTTTAGGCATATCCTCATATTTGCTCACTTTAACCTTAATCACCTAAAGATGCTTATGATAGGGGCAATGAGAGCTGAAAGCTAATAAGTACCATAATTTTTGGAAGCTCTTTATGAATCTTGAATCCCTGCTTCCTTCTATGAAGGTCCTTTCTTTTACTTCTATGTTGAGTCTTCATCTTCTATCTTTATGCACCTATTGAGAGAGCATAGTGGTTGATACGTCCATTTTGCATCACTATTCTATGTCATAATTCACTGTCATTCATTGATATATTTCATATTAAGAGATGATACTTATGTTATTTTATCTATTTTTGCATGGTTGATGACTTTTGGAGCATGGACCGCTGCAGTCAGGATTCTGATGGAAAAGGTGTTGTTTGGAGGCAAATTTGCGAAGATCAGAAAATCCGGGAAAATATATGGAAAATCCTATTTTTCCAGAAGACGATGGCTGCCAGAAGAGGGAGTGGAGATGGGCCACAGGGGGCCACACCACCCCTGGCGCAGGCCACCCGAGGCCGCGCCACCAGGTGGTGTGGCCGCCTTGGCCCACCTCTGGATCTCCCCTCTAGCGTATATATTCCTCCTGAAACCCTAAGACTTGGAGAGCGACCACAAAAAGATTCCGCCGCCTCTACGGGGCAGAAAACACCGAGAGAGAAAGATCTCTCCGGCAGACAGATTTCTGTCGGGGGAATTCCTTCTCGAAGAGGGGAGATCGTCGCCATCAACACCACCATCAAGCTAGACTTCATCGGGATCAGCATCATCAGCACCACCACCATCATCACCATCAGCACCCTCATCACCATCTCCATATTGCTGTAACAATTGCGTTGAATCTTGCATAGTTCATAGGGGAAACTTTCCCGGTGTTGATTACTCTTTGTAGTTGATGCTATTGAGTGAGCCATTGAATTATTGTTTATGTTCAGATTGTTATACATCATTATTCCATCTTTGATCATGATCCATATGATGTCTTGTGAGTAGTTCGTTTTGTTCTTGAGGACATGGGAGAAGTCATGTTGTTAGTAGTGGAATTGCGTTGAGAAAGATTCAATAGTTTGATATTTAAGTTGTGGTGTACTTATTCTAGTGGTGTCATGTGAACTTCGACTACATGACACTTCACCTATATGGGCCTAGGGGAATTCATTGTGTATTTGGCTACTAATCGTAGGGGTTGCCGGAGTGACAGAAACCTGAACCCCCGTTAGGAAACCATTGCACAAGGGACGTAAGGGTCTTAGATTTTAAAGTTGTGGTTAGGTTTCTACCTTAATTACTTTCTTGTACTTATGGATGTTTGCAAGGGGTATAATCACAAGTATGTATTAGTCCTAGGAAGGTCGGTACATTAGCACAGGTTCACCCACACAACACTTAGCAAGCTAAAGAAGATTAATCAACTATATGAAGCGAAAGCACTTGACAGTCTTCCCATGTGTCCTCGAGAACGTTTGGTCATCTTAAGTAATACAACCGGCTTGTCCTTTGTTGAATAAAGGATTGGGCCACTTGCTGCATTTATTATTATTGTCTTTTGTTTACTCGTACTTTGTTTACATGCTTTATCGAAAACCCTTAAAATCCGTTTGCTAAGTATTTGCAGAAAATTCCTGATTCGTACCACTAGCCAGCACCTTCTGCTCCTCGTTGGGTTCGACACTCTTACTTATTGAAAATACTGCGATACACCCCCTATACTTGTGGGTCATCAAGACTATTTTCTGGCGCCGTTGCCAGGGAGTGAAGCGCTATTGGAGAGTGGAACTGGTACAGGATACTTCTACTGTGAGTATTGTTTACTTCTATTAGTTGCTTTATTTTTGTTATGGATAATTCGCTGAGTTTCTTATTTGGTAATGCTACTACCACTGCTAAGGTAGTAGATGAACCACCACCTGCTGAGAATGATGCTTTCAAAATACCTATAAGAATTATTGATCGTGTTATGGATAACTACTATGTTGGGGATGGAACTGTCCATCCCGGTGATCATTTACTCTTTATACACGAATTATGCGGGTTGTTCAAGTGTGCCGGTATTACTACAGATCAAGTCAAGAAGAAGTATTTTCACTATCACTGAAAGGAAGAGCTGAGGAATGGCATAAGCTGCTGAAGAATGGTCAAGCTCTTGAATGGGAGGAAATAGTGCCTCTCTTTTATTCAAAGTTTTATCCTCCTAGTGAGATTCATAAAGATCGGAATCAAATATACAACTTTTGGCCTCTTGATGGAGAGAGTACAACTCAAGCTTGGGGGAGATTGAAGTTACTTATGCTCCAATGTCCCATTCATGAGCTCCCCAACAATATTATTATCAATAACTTTTATGCAAGGCTCCCTCTACATGATAAGGATTTATTGGATGCTTCTTGTGCTGGATCATTCACTCGCATGGAAGAAGAAGCTAAATGGGATCTTCTAGACCGTATTCAAGACAATGCTGAAGCTTGGGAGAATGACAAAGGTAGAAAGTCAGGTATAAATTACGATTATGAATGCATTGAATCTTTTATGAGAACTGATGACTTTCAAAATATTAAAAATGCTTATGGTCTAGACTCTCAAACTATTGCTTCTTATTTTAAAGCTTTTGCTTCCTACATTGAAGTGCCTAAAAGAAGTAGAATAAGTATCATGAACCTTATAAAGATATTGCTAAGAGTGTTCCTATAAGAAATACTGAAGTTTATACTGCTAATCATGTTTTACCTAAACCTTACATTGAGAAAATGCCTTTCCCAGTTAAGATAAAGGAACATTCTATGATAGCTAGTATGGTTAATGAAAGTATAATAAAAGTTGTTGAACCCGATAAACAAATGGTTGATGAACCTATAATAGCAAATGTGAAAGACTTTTTTACTAAATATGAAGAAGAGGGACACACTATCCTTTGTAAGGATACCTCTAATATTGTTTCACATAGTAGTGTTATGAGAGCTAGTATTCATGTGTTTTCAGTTAGAATAAGTGATCATTGCTATGATGGTTCTTGTGATAGTTATATTTTTAAGTTTATGCATGATACTGAAAGTTATTATGAGAGAGGGAAATTGTTCTTATGTATCTCAATAATATCAAGTTTCCCCGTTTTATGCCGAAAGTTTTTATGTTGCACTTGTTTTGCCTTCTTATGCAAGTAGCCTCTGGTTTTAAAAACTTGTTTGTTTACAAAATTCCCTTGCATAGGAAGTGGGTTAAACTTAAACGTGTGTGTTTTTTGCTTCTTAATGCTCTCTTTCACCTCAATTTGTATTCTTATGTGAGCATCATCAAAATTATCATGCCCATCTTAATGGCTATAAAGAAAGAGCTTTTTGGGAGACAACCCAATTTATTTTTGCTTTCAGTTTCTTTTTGTTTCTTTGTGTCTTGGAAGTTATTACTTCCGTAATAACCTCTCCTTATCCTTTTTGTTTGGTTTTTGTGTCAAGATCAACCTCTAATGAGAGAGAAGTAATATTTGGGGAAGTTGCTGTCCCGAAACAGATTTATGTGCTTCACCGTAAAAATTTGTGAGAGATCTCTATATGTCGGATTGAGCTGTAATTTTTTGTGCTTTTGCCCCAGGTTGTTATTTAACTTTCGTTAGTTTTGCACTTTTTGATTTGAGCAACAGGAGATTTTCGAAAAAATTGATCTTTACCTACTGGTCTGTTTTGACAGATTTTGCCACTCTTGCATTTGCTTCTTTATTCGATTTCCTTTTTGAGTTCTTTTTGGGTTTTCGGAAGGATTTGATACAGTAGCTTATGTTTTGATGGTTCTCAGTTGAAATTGAGCTCAAAACTTTTTGTCACTTCCCTTATACTAATGTTGCTAATGAGAACTGTGTGAAGTTTTGTGTGAAAGAAATTTCCAGGTTAGTGGAGATAATGGTGTAATGAGGATGTCAAAGGGTTTTATGACTCAAGTATTAAGTGTATGAAGATGAAGATATTGATGTTATTCAAGTGGTGACTCCAGAAGAATCTACTAAATACCAAATTCAGAGACCTGCAGAGTCCGTTTTCAAATAGGTAACAGTTCTGGTAAGAAAAGTTCCGCGAAATTACTATCCAACTATATTTTTGCAGTTTTTAGACAATAAGGAAAGCTACGAAGCAAAAGAGGGACAGAAACGGAGCTAGGGTGGCTCACACCACCCTGTGGCGCGGGCCCACCCCTGGCGGCGCCACCAGGTGGTGTGGTCACCCCGGACTCCGTCTCCGACCCGTTTTCTCCCAGTACCTTCCTTTTGATATGAAACTTCGTAATATATAATCCCCCAGATCTCCCAAGGTTCGTATATTGTGTTTTCGTCGTGTTTTTGTTTCGATCTATTTCTGCCAGGAACTATCTTTGAAAGCTTAGAAGCACAATGGTGTCCGCCAAGGATAAAGGAAAGGAGCCTATGGAGGAAGATCTCCAAGACCCTGGGCAGGAGAAGGAGATCAAGAGTGAAGATGGAGAGGAGGCAAAGTAAGGCCAACATCCTCACACCGGCACTACCATTGCAAGCATTGGAGTGTTGGCAAGATCTGGCAGGGTCAGGAGGACTGCACGGATGTCAACTGGAGGAAAACCTCCGCGTCACTGTTTAGCTCCACGCCATGCAGGGAAAGAAGACTCCAAGAAATAAGAGTGGAAAAAGAATCACAAGAGCTGGGATCCATAATCTGACATGATCATGCATCGCATCGAGCACAACTCGTAGTTGATTCGTACTCTCACCTTTGAGATTGAGGACTTGGGGAAACTGATCAAGGAGCTCATCAAGAAGATACCACCACCACCAAAGGAGTAATTCGTCATCAGTTTTGGCATCCCCTTGGTTTGTTCCAAGCTTGGGGGAGTGCCGCGGTATCACATCACTATCTTCTATCTTTTTACCTTTTTAGTAGAGTCATATCATGAATAGAGAAGTTATCATGTAGGATGGTTTGCATTATGGAAGTGTCCCCTCTCTCGTTAGATATGTATCCCTTGGTGTGAGTTGCCGTTATGGAATATTAATGAGAAGTTCTATCTTTTACTCTTTTTCACAGCTTATATTAGTTTTCAATTCGTGGTTATATGATTGATCTTGTTGTTAGTATTGGTATCACTTTGGGATCATTGAGTTAATTTAGTTGGTTTTGGCAAACCTGGCTCGGTCAGTAGCAACACTATTTTTGAGAGTTGAATGAAAAGATAAAAGTACTCTAAAGAAATATAATTTCATCATCTTTCTTTTTTTGATTTGCTCATAAGTTTAGTATTCTCTAGTTAAGATCTTTTGTGCTTCCAAGGAAGAGTGCATTTTTGTTTTTATCACTTGTATGTTTGTTTGTTTCCTTCAACTCTTATACTTGTTACCCAGCCTTGCTAGCCAAAAACCTATACTGAGAGGGAATTCTTCTCGTGCATCCACCTCCTTAAACCAAACCCATGCCATTTGTGTCCACCATACCTACCTATTAGCATTATTTCTATTCCAAGTAAATTCTTGTTTTTATCTACCTTCCAAATTAAACTTGTTATGTGAAAATTAGTGATTAAAGCTCTCACGAACTTGATGGCACACTTTACTTTTCTTGCATTTAATAAACTTGAACCATTGGGTCCTTCTTTGTTGCGTATATGCTTGCGCTTTATGAGTTGAAGTAAGCAGAACCATGTATCAGGGGGAACTCTTTCAACACTTCCATGGTACTTTGTACCGAGTTGATATCATGATTCTTTTGCCTATGGATCCCGGCAGTGTGAAATAAAAGGGGAGCTTGTAAGATCATGAAGTTTATATGTGTGTTAGAGAAAGGCCTAGGCCGCTAGCCTAAGCCATGCCAAATCATGGTGGAAACTTGCAGCATAACTATAGTGAGTATTCTATGAAGCATCCTTAATAAAAACCTATGCAAATAGCAAATAAAAAGATCGCTGAGATGCTCATTATCTACTTGCCTTGTAATTTTGATTATGGGATAGCTCATGTGTCATGTGCAAGGGGTACCCCATTGGCGGTTCTCAATGATACATATGTATTTACAATGACAAGAGCTTACTCGTGACTGAAGTTGAGTAGCATGAGGTTCGGTACTCATAAGTAAGGGGCATGAGATTTCAACTATAACTTGTCAAGCATATCCTCTTAGTTGTGTCACTTTAACCTTAATCACCTAAAGATTCCTATGATAGGACAATGAGAGCTGAAAGCTAATAAGTATCATAATTTTTGGGAGCTCTTTATGAAAGTCGAAATCCCTGCTTCCCTCTGCGAAGGGCCTTTCTTTTACTTTTTAGTTGAGTCAGTAAACCTATTCCCTTCTATCTCAGCAAGTATTTTGAGTTGTTGTGTTTCATTTATTCATATGATGATTTATTCAATCATGTTTCTTATGTTACTTGTTTTGCACATTGCTTTTATCTAGATGTTTACTACTTTGAAAGCTTTCATTGAAAATCAGTTAATTGTGAACTCCAACAAATTATCAACTATTCTTCGACCAAGAGCTAAGTTTGCCATTACCAATTATGATTTACTTCATGTATCTTTATTGTGTTTCCTTTGCTTATTGCAAGTTGAGTTATATAATAGTGAGTTGTCTTCTATTATGATCTATGTATTGATGAATGTGATGCTTCTTGTCTGTATTCTTTTATCGACTCTTCACTCCATAAACCTGAGGTCATGTTTATTGAGTTCAGTTTCGCTTGGGGACAAGCGAAGTCTAAGCTTGGGGGGAGTTGATACGTCCATTTTGCATCACTATTCTATGTCATAATTCATTGATATATTTCATATTAAGAGATTATACTTATGTTATTTCATCTATTTTTGCATGGTTGATGACTTTTGGAGCATGGACAGCTGCAGTCAGGATTCTGATGGAAAAGGTGATGTTTGGAGGAAAAATTCACGAAGATCAGAAAATCTAGGAAAATATATGGAAAATCCTATTTTTCCAGAAGACGAAGGCTGCCAGAAGAGGGAGTGGAGATGGGCCAGAGGGGGGCCAAACCACCCCCTGGCGCGGGCCACCCTAGGCCGCGCCACCAGGTGGTGTGGCCGTCCTGGCCCACCTCTGGCTCCCCCCTCTAGCGTATATATTCCTCCCGAAACCCTAAGACCTGGAGAGCGACCACAGAAATATTCTGCCGCCTCTACGGGGCGGAAAACACCGAGAGAGAAAGATCTCTCTGGCAGATAGATTTCTGCTGGGGGAATTCCTTCCCGGAGAGGGGAGATCGTCGCCATTAACACCACCATCAAGCTGGACTTCATCGGGATCATCATCATCATCACCACCATCATCACCATCAGCACCCTCATCAGCATCTCCATATTGCTGTAACAATTGCGTTGAATCTTGCATAGTTCATAGGGGAAACTTTCCCGGTGTTGATTACTCTTTGTAGTTGATGCTATTGAGTGAACCATTGAATTATTGTTTATGTTCAGATTGTTATACATCATTATTCCATCTCTGATCATGATCCATATGATGTCTTGTGAGTAGTTTGTTTTGTTCTTGAGGACATGGGAGAAGTCATGTTGTTAGTAGTGGAATTGTGTTGACAAAGATTCAATAGTTTGATATTTAAGTTGTGGTGTACTTCTTCTAGTGGTGTCATGTGAACGTCGATTACATGACACTTCACCTATATGGGCCTAGGGGAATGCATTGTGTATTTGGCTACTAATCGTAGGGGTTGCCGGAGTGACAGAAACCTGAACCCCCGTTAGGAAACCATTGCACAAGGGACGTAAGGGTCTTAGAGTTTAAAGTTGTGGTTAGGTTTCTACCTTAATTACTTTCTTGTACTTACGGATGTTTGAAAGGGTATAATCACAAGTATGTATTAGTCCTAGGAAGGTCGGTACATTAGCACAGATTCACCCACACAACACTTAGCAAACTAAAGAGATTAATCAACTATATGAAGCGAAAGCACTTGACAGTCTTCCCATGTGTCCTCGAGAACGTTTGGTCATCTTAAATAATACAACCGTCTTGTCCTTTGCTGCATAAAGGATTGGGCCACTTGCTGCATTTATTCTTATTGTCTTTTGTTTACTCGTACTTTGTTTACTTGCTTTATCAAAAACCCCTAAAAATCCGTTTGCTAAGTATTTGCAGAGAATTCCTGATCCGTACCACTAGCCAGCACCTTCTGCTCCTCGTTGGATTCGACACACTTACTTATCGAAAATACTGCGATACACCCCCTATACTTATGGGTCATCAGTGGTCATTCTTAGTTTAATGTGCATTGTCCCAAAACTTGTTGATTGATTCATAACTTTGATATTGCTTGTTCTTCAACTATTTGTATCTAGTCACCCTTATGAACTTTGAAGGTGTCCTATGCATTTATGTTTTTCTACACTATGAGGGACAAGCTTAATACCATTCTCATTATGTTTTATATATGTGAAACAAGCAAATGTCTTTCAAAGCATTGGTATCATGAATATTTTGTTTGTACCTTTTTCATGTTACAACATAGTTTCTATGTCTTATTGTTAGAACTATATCTTTCATGCCATGTTAGAGTACTATGATCCCAGCTATAAATGTTTTACAAATACCTTGATCAAGATTGTGATGGTGCATGTCACCTCAAAAAAAATATTACTTACCTACTCGAGGATGAGCAGGAGTTAAGCTTGGGGATGTTGATACATCCTAAACGTATCTATAATTTTTGATGTTCCATGCTTGTTTATATCTACTTTCTTATGTTTTGTCCACACTTTGGAGTATTTTTACACATTTTCTGGGACTAACCTATTAACAAGATGCCATAGTGCCAGTTGCTTGTTTTCTGCTGTTTTTGGTGTTATAAAAGCTAGTAAGGAAATATTCTCGGAATTGGACCGGACAAAAGTCAAAGTCAATATTTTACCCGAAGCAACACGGATTCTAGAGGGGATATGAAGTTGCGCACCAGGCCGGCCACACCTAGTGGTGGAGCAGCCTGGGGGCGCCACCAGGGGGTGTGGGCCCCCTGGTGCTCCACCGACCTTGCCCTTCCGCCTATAAAAGCCTCCCGGGACGAAAACCCTAAGGATCCGATCAAAATTCCATGAAAGAGTTTGTAGCCACCGTCATCTCCATCCCTGGATCGGGAGGGATCTAAAGCTCTTTCTGGCACCCTGCCGGAGGGGAGAGATCACCCTGGAGGCCTTCTTCATCACCATGTTTCCCTTCGATGTGATGCGTGAGTAGTTCATCCCTGAACTACGGGTCCATGTAGTAGCTAGATGGTTGGTTCTCCTCCTTTGTGCTATCATGTTTAGATCTTGTGAGCTCCGTTCATGATCAAGATCATCGATTTGTAATCTTACATGTTGTGTTTGCGGGGATCCGATGGATATTGAGATGCTATTTCAGATTGATTATTGATTCTATCATGTCTATGTTATTTGTGATCTTGCATGCTTTCCATTGTTAGTAGCTATCTTGGCTAAGTAGATGCTAGCAACTCCAAGAGGGAGTATAATGTTCGATAGTGGGTTCATGCCTCATAGTAATCTGGGGAAGTGACAGGAATCTCTAAGGTACTACATGTGTTGTTGCTACTAGGGAGAAAACAGCAATCCTTTGTCCATGGGACAAACGTATTGTTTATTTTACACACTTTGTTTAATGCAATTATCTGTTGCTTGCAACTTAATACTGGAGGGGGGGTCGGATGATAACCTGAAGGTGGATTACTAGTCATAGATGCAGTTGGATTACAGTCTATGTATAATGTTATAATGCCCAATCAAATCTCATAGGAGTCAAGATGAATAGTATATGCATGTATGCTTTCTCGGTGTCTGTTAATTGCCCCGTTGTAATTTGTTCACCCAACATGTCATCTATCTTAAGGAGAATCACCTCTAGTGAACTATGGACCCTGCTCCATGCTTTTACCATTGCTATACCTTCTACTGTTACTGTTTATTGTTTACTTTTTGCAAGCAATTACTATCTTCCACACAATACATTTAATCCTTTGTTTTTAGCAAAACCGGCGAGATTGACAACCTCACTGTAAGTTGGGAGCAAAGTTCAGTGGCTGTGTTGTGCAGGATTCCAAGTTGCTACCAACACCTTGCAGTTGTTTCCTTTCTCCTACTAGTTCGATAACCATGGTTTCATAACTTAGGGAAAACTTGTTGTTGTGCTCATCATACCTTTCTCTTGGGTTCCCAACGAGCTCGATATATTTTGAGCCATCACAACTTGGCGCCGGAAGTCAAATGTCCGCAGGGATCATTCTGCCTGGAGGGTGGATTTCGACGACACCGGTGCTAGAGGAAAGGAGGGAATGGATTTGTGAAATTGGTCAATGCATCCAAGCCACTTACTTCCTTGATTTGCCTAAGAGGTTGCCGTGTTGGCGCTCGCGTCACAGACAGATGACCGACATGTGGGTCATGACAATCTACTTCACGGGGCAGTTTAACGGAATGTTTGAATTTCGTAGGGGTGAGATGATTTTGCCTCTAAATGGCCCCTCTAGGTAGTTGGCAGCCCAACTTTGTGAAACGCAGAAATTACAGGCAACTTGGGTACCGCGATGCACTCGCCCAGGAACTTTCGGGCTGCAAACCAACAAGCCCGCCCATGAGGCCCCTCTAGTGGTTTTGGTGCTCCATCTGCTTCTCTTTGCAAAAAAATACTCCTCGAAAATCCTCGGGCTATTTCACTTTGTTTAGGTCCTTGAAAGAAAAATACACAAAACAAGTTTCATGTCCTATAGAGTTATAAACCAAATAAAGGGAATCATTGATCAGTCTCCATAAATCAATGTAAAATATGGATAACATTATATAAGTTGTTAATATGTGGTAATATGTATTAATAAACTACAAAGTTCATGTATGCATTTTACATGCATCAGACGTCGAGCGTGATGCCGCTTGTTGCCGGTGGTGGGCGAGACTAGGTCTGGCTGGGCCTCCCTGGATCAAAGGAACGCCATCACTTCATTGAAGTTGTGGCCCCACCACCACTACCAATGGCCAATGGCATTCTTATGGCCCAACGGGTATGGCTCATCATAGCTTCCGATGGCCGCCTCCCATTCTGCCTCAAGTAAATTGATATGTCCATAACGTATCTATAAATTTTGATGGTTTTATGCTAATAATATGATTTTGACACTCCTTTTTGTATAAAGTTTATGATTTATTTGGACTAACCTACTAATAGTTGCAAAAGTGCACAATGTTCTTATTTTACACTTTGATGTGTAGGAATTACCAAGAATACAAGTGGAAACCTTGTTGGAGTCAAATTGGGATTTTTCTACAAATCTGTCTCGGAACTCTTTTTGAAGATGGTCACGTTTCGGGTCAAAAACAGCGTCAAACGGAAAACTCTTCAACTACAAAGTTGTTGGAAATTTCACGAAAAAACTTCTGGACATACAATTTAGCTGATTCCGAGTCCAGACTGGCCTTTTAGGCCCGATTTACTACAGCCCAAGATGGGCTGACGGGAATCCGAGAAGCTATATAAATGGAGGAAACCTAATTCGCTCAGGGCATCTCCACCCACGAATTTGCAGCCACCAAAGCCATGTTTTTGCCTCCCCCATGGATCCCATCTCTATGGGGGAGGGCTCCCAAGAAGCCATGAAGGAAGGGGCTAAGGGGCGGTGCTCCCCCATGATATCGGCTAAGGCCATTATTACTCTTTTAGTTGGTCACTCCCAGTCTTTTGCTAGCCTCCATAACCAAGTATGAGTTCCACTCATGCATCCAACTCCAAATAAAACCAAGTTATCCCAAAGAGTCCACCATACCTACCTATTAGCATTTGCTATTCCAAGTATATTCATGATTTTATCTACCTTCCGAATTAAACTTGTTATGAGAAAACTAGTGATTAAAACTCTCACGAAATTGATGGCACACTTTACTTTTCTTGCCCCTAATAAACTTGAACCATTGTGTCATCTATGTTATATATGCTTGCACTTATATGATGGGGATTAGCAGAACCATGCTGTCATGGGGAACGCTTTCAACATTGCACTTGTACATTGTACCTAGTTAATATCATGCTCATTTGTCTATGGATGTCATGGGTGTGAAATGAAAGGGGGACTTGTAAGATCGTGGAGTTTATATGTGTGTTAGAGAAACGCCTGGACCGCTAGCCTAAGCCATGCCTAATCATGGTGGAAACTTGCAGCATAACCATATTGGGCACTCTATGAAGCATCCTCAATAAGAACCTATGCAAATAGCAAATAAAAAGATCGTTGAGATGCTCATTGTCTGCTTGCCTTCTCATTTTGATTATGGGATAACTCATGTATCATGTGCAAGGGGTAGCCCATTGGCGGTTCTCTATGATACATATGTACTTACAATGACAAGAGCTTACTTGTGACTGAAGTTGAGTACCATGAGGTTCGGTACTCGTAAGTAAGGGGCATGAGATTTCAACTTATAACTTGTCAAGCATATCCTCTTAGTTGTGTCACTTTAACCTTAATCACCTAAATATGCTTATGATAGGGGAAATGAGAGTTGAAAGCTAATAAGTACCATAATTTTTGGAAGCTCTTTATGAGACTTGAATCCCTACTTCCTTCTAAGAAGGACTTTCTTTTACTTTTATGTTGAGTCTCCATCTTCTATCTTTATGCACCTATTAAGAGAGAATAGTGGTCATTCTTAGTTTAATGTGCATTGTCCCAAGAATTGTTGATTGATGCATAACTTTGATATTGTTTGTTCTTAAACTATTTGTATCTAGTCACCCTTATGAACTTTGAAGGTGTCATATGCATTTATGTTTTACTACTCTATGAGGGACAAGCTGAATACCATTCTCATTATGCTTTATTTATGTGAAACAAACAAACGTCTTGCAAAGCATTGTTATTCATGAATCTTTTGTTTGTGCCTTTTCATGTTACCACATAGTTGCTATGTCTTATTGTTAGAACTCTATCTTTCATGATTCATGTTTAGAGTACCTTAATCTCAGCTATCAATGCTTTTACAATAATGATGATCAAGATTGTGTTGTATGCATGTCACCTCAAAAATTATATTGTTTTGGTCGTTTATCTACTCGAGGATGAGCAGGAACTAAGCTTGGGGATGTTGATACGTCCATAACGTATCTATAAATTTTGATGGTTTATACTAATAATATGCTTTTGACACTCCTTTTTTTATAAATTTTATGATTTATTTGGACTAACCTACTAATAGTTGCAAAAGTGCATAATGTTCTTGTTTTACACTTTGATGTGTAGGAATTACCAAGAATACAAGTGGAAACCTTGTTGGAGTCAAATTGGGATTTTTCTAGAAATCTGTCTCAGACCTCTTTTTGAAGATGGTCATGTTTCGGGTCGAAGAAGGCGTCAAACGGAAAATTATGCAACTACAAAGTTGTTGGAAATTTCACGTCAAACGTTCTGGACATACAATTTAGCTGATTCTGAGTCCAGACGGGCCTTTTCGGCCCGATTTACTGCAGCCCAAGATGGGGTGACGGGAATCCGAGAAGCTATATAAAGAGAGGAAACCTAATTCGCCCAGGGCATCTCCAGCCACGAATTTGCAGCCACCAAAGCCATGTTTTTGCCTCCCCCATGGATCCCATCTCTATGGGTAAGGTCTCCCAAGAAGCCATGAAGGAAGGGGGCTAAGGGGCGGTGCTCTCCCATGATACCGGCGGCGGGGAAGGAGTCCCCCGCGCCGCAGGCGCTGCTGCCGCCGCCCTCTTCACCATCTTCACCGCCATTTCCATCACCTAATCCTCCTAGTATGCAGTGGTTCATCCTCCCACACACCTCTGTACCGTCCTATGTAAACATGGTGTTTTATGCTATAAGTTATAATCCTATGATCTATGTCATTGTTTGCATAGTTTCTTTGTTCTTAGATTGAATGGTTGAACGTCTTTGGTTCATTAGAGTTATATGTTGATATGGTACATTCATTTGGTGTCCATTATATTTATGCGTGCATGGATTAAACATCAGGGTTTGTAGTATGTGTAAAAGGAAGGGGGAGTTTTGCCGGAGTGACGGAAACCTAAGGACGCGAACCGGAACGTTGCACGTATGGGAGTAAGATGACCATTAAACTTAAGGCTATGGTTGAGGAAACCTTAATGCATTGATTAGTACGTATGTTTGCTAACAATCCAATCATATAGTACATGTAATTCAAGTAGTGAAACGCATGTATATTTTGCCTCTCCCACATAGAAAACGGCATCGAAGATAATGAACCTGATCTATTCGCTATTTAAACTTGGACAAAGCCACCACAATTACCACCACTATTCCACACTCATGGTTCGGTTAGTTTAGTGTATTTTATTGCTGCAGCAACTAGATTTACTTTCTTGTTATTTATTATCATACAAAGCTATCTCTATTACTCGTATTGTTGCTCTAGTTTTATTTCCTAGATAATGCAAACGTTTAGTGTGTGTAGAGTTGTATCAGTGGTTGATAGAACTTGAGAGAATATTTATCCTACCTTTAGCTCCTCGTTGGTTTTGACACTCTTACTTATCGAAAAGGCTACACACGACCCCCTATACTTGTGGATTATCATAAATCCAGCAAGTTACAATTCATTGTTGTCCAGACGGGGTTGTTTCGCTAGTTGAGAGCACCATGTCACTCCACTCATTGATGAGCATCCCAAGAAGGCAGCCAGTAGGCAGTGGCGACACTGCGTGCCCCCTCCCTCGCGTTGATGTTCCATGCACTAGTGATACGGGTGTCCGACAAGACAAGGAGACCGTACTCTGTGATGGACTCCGCTAGCTCCTTTTTTAGGGATATCTTCTAGTGCATGTGCTTGTTTTCTCCATGGCTGCCACCGATGCCGCCAGCTTCGTAGTTATGAGCCATGGAAGAAGTGGTGGAGTAGGCGGGAGGACATCGAATGGATCAGCATGAGGGACACAAAGGTGATTAATACCAGGCGCAACGTCAACGCATTAACGAAAACACCTAGCTTGTCAAAAGTCGCGCCCGACCCTCTCTACAGGTGTATTGAAGGCTACGAAAAACGAAGTAAATTAAGCTGATCATCCCTCCTCCCTGCAAATTTGTGTCACTAGTAGGTGGGCCTCCCACGTGGTGAGAAATAAATTAAAATAGGCCGCCTCTCAATAGTTTTGTGTCACTAGCAGTTGGGTCCACTAGTGCCTAGATGTGGCATGTCACGTGTCGGTGGCGTGCCCATACACCACGCCACCCCTGCACAATTGCGGCGTGTTGACTGTGGACACACCACTGCCATGTCACCTTAATAGTGGCCACGTCATTTTGGTCACTACCCGCGGCTTTGCTATTTTCCAGCGCGTTGCTATCGTTCGGCGCCTATATGCATTTCTCTACTAGTGTGTCCTCATGTATCTTACCTCCTTTGCAGCTTCATTACGAAGACCTTGGTCTCATCCATACTTCTTGGTGGGTTGGACGCACACAACATCACGATGCGCAGATGACCAATCGGCGATGGAGAGTTACGTTTGCAGGCCTATGTGGCATCGACGGTGTTGATAAGCGATGCTCCAATGATGGCAAGACTATGTTAGTCAGCTTTCTGCTCTGGCGTGTCCGAATATCTTCATGTTGGTCTTTCCTTGCCTTGAAGTCGTAGCTGCTATGTTTTTTAAATGCTTACATTTGAGGTGTACGATGATCTGCAAGGGGATGTCCAGTGGTGCAGATCGTCTTCTGCGCGGGTCTTGCGCATTTTGTCACAGGAGTTCATCATCAGAGTTGGAGATCCATGTCTCTGGGTGAGGATTCACCTACTTGGCATAGCCCAGCTTGAGTTTCACGATGCCGGTATGGCGAGGTCTTCCCAGGTGGTCTTTTCGAGGAGGTCGGGGTTGTTGTAGACAGAGGTGGATCTAGGGAGGTGCGAGGGGTGGCCAGGCCCCCCCTATGGTCCGACTCCCCTCAAGGATATACAGTGGGGGATAGCAGTAATTTTGATTCCCAACCGATAATTATAATACTCTGTCCATTGGCTTAGACCAATGTGTGCAATGTGTTGATTGCTCAAGTTTTATGGGACAGCCCCAAAACATTAGCCATCAAGGGATAGTACAAAACTATTGAAGAATATGGGACAATCACAAAACATTAGCCATTAAGGGATAGTACATAACTATTGAAGCATCAACAAAAGCACATATCGAGAAACTGATCCATGAGACACATCTGAATTTCTTCTCTACTCAGTTTCCCTTGACAATCTAGTTGGCTTATTTCTCCCTTCTTCGTTATCGCTACGACACCGCTGTTGGTATTGGGATTTTGTATTCAGGTGTCGTCGTGTCCGTTATTACTGATTAGTGAAGGAACAAAGAACAACTCCCATGTGTCTGGGAACTATCAACTATGACTTGCTACCGGCACACGACATGTCTAGTACGTGAACTAATCACCCTAAGATATGATCTCAGATATATGCATGTTGGCTACTAGAATTGCTAGTTTGATTACCCCATCTAATAGAAGTTGCTTAGTCAAATCAATTACGGATTATATACACCAATATTTTTTAGGAAGTATTTAGTGATTAACTAATTATTGTGTTATTGACTTATTTGACAGCTCGATCAGGGCATAGACCTACACTCAAACTAATAGAATGTAGTTTTCTCATTTTATTACAAAACATATAATGTTACAGTTTGATATCCATAGTATACACAATAAGACTTGGTATAGTTTCAGTGTTTATCTTTTTATGGTGAATTCTTCTTTGCCCCACGTGTTCATATACTGATGTGCCCCTTGATTTATTTAGTATTCTTCTACAAGCTTATATAGCTACACGTATTTTTAAGGAAAATTTCTGTAAATTTTACCGTTCATGAGATCATAAACTTGTTATTTGACGGGTTTGTAGTAGTAAAGCAAATAAAATGAAGATTTAATTATAGAAAATTTGTTAGGATAACAAAACTACATATATTAAGATTCGGTATAGTGTTATTGTATAACTATTTTATGGTTGTTGTCGTCTCGGCCTCCCCTATGGTCAAATTCTGGATCCGCCCCTGGTTGTAGAGTGATAACATCCCGCTTCGGAGGTGTTTATACAACCTTTATGGGCAACGGATGGTTGTGTGCCCTCGCAACGGTCGTGTTCGATTGCGGTTCCCGAGGTTGTTTGTATAGATTTTTGGCCGATGTCACACTAATAAAATGATTAACTCTTTTTGCCTCGTTTCAAAGAAAAAATGTTGAAATAGTCTCGTCCTAGTCAGCACTCGTAGAGTATGCGAGGGGAAGAGGGCGTAGAGCCTTTCAATCAGTTCGAGGCATGCATGTCATCGCGTGCATACGTAGTCGACAATCATTGAGCAAGCGCCCCATGCGTGAGAGATAATCATAGATCGGAAAAAAAGACTATAATGGAAACGCAAGATACATATGTACTACATGTGCCAGAGCGGCGCAATTTCTTTTGGCCCAGTCGTGTTTTATTGCGACCCCGGAATCCGGATTCTCCGGTACTAACCATATATATGCATATTTTAAATTCATGTGGGTGACATGTTCGTTACTTTAAATTCATGAGATGAGTACTATAAAGTACTTATAAATAACCTAATCTAATTGTGCGGCAGTTGTGTGTACCATTTCCTGTCACGTTACGCACATGCTTGCTGCTGTTGGTGTTGCCACAAAAAAATGTCACATAGACACGCTTAGAATCAGCACTGTGGATCAACCATTTAGCTGGTGAATTAATATAATGCATAATTGTACGTACATATGATAAAGCTAATCGAAGAATATAATCCATGAGATCACATGCATAGAATCCTCTACCGCTGCACTTGACATTAATTTGATGACAAACCTTTCATCCAAATAAATCTCAAGAACCATGCATGCACTATATTTTAATATACATGTTCAGTTTATTTTATAATTAAGATTTCGGCAGTAATTTTGTGATTCAATTTTATTGAATGAATGTTTCGGATTAAGGAGGGGCAAGTGACCTGAACCAAATCCGGTTTAGAGTGGAGTTTTGGCTCTCAGGAGTAGATGATCTTGCTACCTGGACCACCCGATCCTGTGTGGAGATTGCTGCTAGGATGTGAAATAAATGACATACACATGTTTCGTAATAATGGGTGTATACAGTTCTGTGTCCGTGTACAAGCGCAAGTGTGGTCTACCTCGTAGACATGCTCGGACGGAGGTGTGCAACAAATGTGGACCGGTGGTACATGCTTGTCACAATACTAGACCATGGTACATGAAACTGAGTGTGGTGCTATGTCGCGTGTAAAATAGAGACATAAGAGCATCTCTAACAGTTGCCTCATTTTTAAGGCATGTCCCATGAAAACTGTCAAATGAGACTCTTTGGGACAAAAACAAACAGCTGCCGCTGCCCTATCTGGTTTTGCTGCACCATATTTTTGCAGGCACTACCGCGTGGTGTTGCATGGCTGCTGCCCCATTTTCAATCTCTAGCTACATGCAGCCCAACTCCCAGCTCAACCACCATCCGGCCTCTTCCCACCATCGGATTGATGTTGGTGCCCTATTTTAAGGAAGCTGCTATAGTGAAAACATTTTGTGTGCCCTAAAACCTTCTCTCTCTTACCCTAAAACCTTCTCTCTCCTGCCCTATTATAGAGCCACTGTTAGAGATGTCCGTGCATCTCCACCGGCGTGACCCAACCTGTCCGAGCCAGTCTGCACGGACAGGACATGCACGTTCTAGCGACGTGACTCAAACGGACCAATGCGTCTGGCGTGACCCATCCGTCCATCAAATTTGAGCCATGGTTGTGTCAGGGTTTGAGCCATGGTTGTGTTAGGGCGGATGCAACGCGGACCGCTCGTGTGTCCTCCCGCGTGGACCGCGGGCCCGTGTGGCAGTGACCGTTCCGCAAGAAGGCTGAACGTTGGAAGCAGCCGTAGCCATGAATATCGACGATGACCGCTGCGACACCGCCTAAACTGTTGTGTTAGTTGCCATGACCATCAATGTCGTCGTTGACCGTTGCGACGCCGCTCGAACTCCTGCGTTGGCACTAATGCTAAAGCCGCTAGACTCCGTGCCGTCATTGATGGTCAGGGCTTCTTATACTCCCTCCCTCTCAGTTTATTAGGCTTAGTCGAAATGAGTTTATTAGGCTTAGTAGAAATGACGTTGTGATTTAGGTGATTAGGGATTGGCTGCATACCTATCTCTGGGTTTAGTGGGAACATTTTAGGAGGTCATATATTGATTGCATGCCATAGTGGGTACTACCTCCGTCCCAAAGCTTAAGGCTTTTTTTTGTAAAGTCGAGCTACAAAAAGTTTGACCAATCTTTTAGAAACAATTATCAAGAACTATGATATTATATAGATGCCACGTAAAAATATGTTTCATCATGTATCAAAGGGTATGGATTTCATATTAATATTTTTCTCCAAAATTTTGGTCAAACTTTACATAGTTTGATTATTGAAAAAATTATATAAGCATTAAGCTTTGGGACGGAAGGAGTATTAATTAGTGCTAGATATTAGCCTAACTCTTGAGATTTTTCTAATTTTTTAGTAAACTGATAAGGAGGGAGTACTGGTGTTGTGACCGTCTCTCCCCACTCCACGGTAGTGCCATTGCCACTTGTAACCAAACGTCCCCCTCTCTTACCCTAGTCATCGCCATGAAGTTGTCATATTGGCTCAAGAGGACGGCCAATGACCTTGAGGTTGGCTTGTTCTCGGCCGGTGCCGCCCTCGACGGTCGCCATGTCCACCGCCTCCCCGCGCGAGAGCGCCTCCCCGCACCCGGTGCCGGATGTCGCCAGCTCCACAGGCACAAGATTTCGTTGGTCCACTTGCACCTACGCTCGTGGTGTGGCGTGCGTCCGAATGGCGTGAACGCGGTTGCCGGTACGTGTCGATGCACAACTACCAGCGGCGGTGGGACGAGGGGGGATGGATGAGACCACCACGATGTCTCCTCCTTGTCGGCTGGCACCTCAACACCACCAGAGTGATGGTGCCGCCTCCGCCACAAGACGAGATGGCTAGAAGTGAAGATGTGCCGCCGCATCGCACAACTCCCTCCGGCACTGCAGCATGACCTCGTGTACCACCAAAAGGACTTCTAGCAGCAGTTCCTCGCTTGGGAGCATGACGTGCAGCGGGCGTGCTTGTACTGGAGCGAGTTCTAACCGGTGGTCGGTTACAACGATCTACCTGCGGACTTCGACGATGAGGACTCCGATGACGAGGGCAGCGAAGACATGGGCGTCATCGTGAAGTAGGAGGGTGAGCATGTTGTGCTGCCAGATAATGACTAGGCTGAGGCCACGTGGCGCACCATTGAGCTCTCCCAACAGGACAGGGATGCGCTTTGAACCTGGCCGGGGCTGGAAGACGTCGTCTAGCCTAGCTCACTGTGACGGGCGGCGGCGCACGAGGCAGAGTTGTCACCTCTACTGCCGCTGCCACCGCACATGTCGCCGCTGGGCGCGTGGCGTGGGTAGGAGGTTCCACTGCCATGGCCCTTCCGCCACCGGCGTATCCATGTAATTAAATAGGATATATATATATGTATGCTCGTAATCGAAATTGTATATATATCATCTCTCGATACGTCACTTATGCCAAACATCTCCCTCCTCTACCGATCCTCCTGTCGCGGCAGAAATCTGCATCGAAACGCTGTCGCGGCAGAACCTGCTACTGCACCATCATCTACTTCCGCGGCAGCCGAATCCCCCAAAACGTTGCCACGGCAGAACCTGATGTCGCACCGCCATCTGCTGTCGCGGTAGCCGTTACGAACCGGGACTAAAGGTCCTCTATTCCCCGCTCTCGACCGCGGCCACGTGGAGTGCCTTTAGTCCCGGTTCGTAATACAACCGGAACTAAAGGGGAGCGCTAGTCCCGATTTCGCAGTGCCGGTTGGGCAACCGGGACTAAATGTCGTCTCAAAGTGGGACTAAAAGCCCGTTTTCTACTAGTGTTGCCGCCACCGGCGTAGCCTGCACGGCCACGGCAGGGCTCCTGGACGCTGCCGTCGTACATCGATCTCTCGATGGACAACGACGAGTAGCGAGCTCCGGTGCCCCCAGCGGCGCAAGCAGCGCCCGTAGCTAGGGTATCGTTTTCTTCTTTTTTCTATGTATAAATTATGTTTCAAATTAGTGAAATTGTTTGAGAAAAATATCTAGCCAATGGACCGAATAAGGCATGCCCTCACTGGCCTATGGACTGAACCACGACCAAATCAGGCCGTTTGGATATTCGAAATGGGTCGTGCAGCTGAGATGCTCCGGGTAGAGATGGGGAGTGAATGCTTCCTGACGTGAGACAAAGATAATCCTCCGCGCGCGTATGCCACCGCGGAAAACGCCATGCTCCAGCTGCAAAATGACAGAATCTGAATTAGTACAGGACGCGGGTGTCTCTTCGACAAGTGGCGTGAGCTGATTGGCACAGGACGTGGGTTCACCTAGACCCGGGAGCCAAACTGAATTTCGTAAATGTCATTCTTATTTTATTTGAAAACTAATATTTTATCACTCTTCTAGAGAGAAAATAATCTTATTATGACTAGCCCATGCATTGTAAATCATAATTTCTTTGCTAACCTAAAAAAAACTTACGAGCTTGTCTTTCCAATCACTTAGTTTTTTCGAAAAGGGGAGCTCGGGTTCGGTGTCTTCATCGAAAGGATGCACACATCCTCATTTATTGTATAGAAAGTTTAAATTTTACATCTCAAGAATGCACAAAGTGGCAACATGAGTCAATCGTTGGCAAAGAGAATACAAAGGCTTCACGAGATTTAAAAGACAGGTATTGCGATGATAAGGGAGTTACACCCAGCCAAGGATCCTCCTAAAAAGAGTAATCCTTCAATCACCAATGACGAAAGAGCCTCGATAATTAAAAATCGGTTTTGACTCCCATTAGCCTAGTTAGTGGGCTTGGCACCCTACATAAAGTTTTGTTACAAAGATGTTTATTTTGCGGCAGCTTCGCTCGTCACCCCTTCTCATTAAGTAGTTTAAACGTCTATCTGCTGAGTAGACACTTATTTCCTATTTTTTTGAACTGTACTTATTTTCTATTTCAAGTACGGCGATGCACAATCACTTAATTGACGGGTACTTTCGTCATTGTGCTTGGAATCAGCATGGTTAGTGCATTCTTAGTCAATGTGGCAGGTCAAGTTAAATGTACTTTGTACGAACCCAATAGGTAGAGAAAAAAAATACGGTTATCATCCTTGTTTCTCTATAAATGATAGAGACGGTGTGGGTCTACACACGGTGCAGTCAATCTATAGCTTTTAGCCTCCAGCTTGTGGAGATAATCATCATCGATCACTTGTGAATAGCTATGGAGGCAACCACGGACGTTCGCATGGCTACTGGCAACGGAGAGAACAGCTACGCCGCCAACTCCAGGCTCCAAGTTTGTACTCCTCTACACTGTCCTAATTTACTGTCAATTCATACGTACAGCTCTTGATTTATCGATTGTTCCATGCATATGTGTGTGCAGGAGAAGGCCATTTTGGAGACAAGACCTATGCTTCGCGAGGCTATAGAAGAGGTGTACGCGTCCCTGTCCGACCGCCGGAGCACGATGGTGGTCGCAGACCTCGGCTGCTCATCAGGTCCGAACACTCTGCTCGTCGTCTCCGAGGTGGTCGGCGCGATCCGCGCCTTCGCTCGCAAGTCGGAATGCGAACAGCGTGTCGTGGAGATGCAGTTCTTCTTGAATGACCTTCCGGGGAACGACTTCAACCTCGTCTTCCGGTCGCTTGAGCACTATGACAACCTAGGCGGAGGGAAGGAGGCGCCGCCCTGCTATGTCGCAGGGCTGCCGGGGTCCTACTACGGAAAGCTTTTTCCTCGCCGGAGCGTCCACCTCTTCCACTCCTCCTACTCCCTCATGTGGCGCTCTAAGGTATTAATACCATATGAGTGCATATGTTTCATGCCCTGCAACGTTATTATAAGTGTTCTTCAAGTTTTAGTTATATGGAGTTTACTCCCTCCGTTCCATAATATAAGATGTTTTTGTTTTTGTGAAGAATGTATCTCGACTTATTTGAACCTACGCGCTAAAATATGTTTAGATACATTTGTTTCACAAAAACTAAAACATCTTATATTTTAAAACAGGGGGAGTACAAAATACAATGCAACTTTTATTCAATATAAAATTATCGATAACTTGGTGGCTAACTCGGTGTAGTACTGCATCCATTCTAAAGTATAAGGCGTATTTTTACAATTCAAATATGTGTTTTGGCCCAATTCAGTCCAATAATAGGTAGTGTATGTTACGCAAAATAGGCACTGTTAGATTTGTATTCAATAGACTGTCTATGATTTGATTTTGTAACGTTGACTAAATAAAGCATGTGAAACTTATGGTGAAAGCTGATATTTGGTCATTCATATTATATCTTTAAACAGAGGGAGCTAGTATAACATCTCAATCTGCAAATGAGGTACGACATATTGTTGTTTTAAAAAAACATAATAATCTATTTGCACGATCAACAAATTATGTAAAACGTGTAACAAATGCAGAACATCCACTACACAAACTCGTTCGTGCCTGTAGGGTTCACACACGAAGCAGCCTCAACTGGAAATTCAAAGAATTGTACTCCTTCCCTTCGGATTAATTAGGCTTACTAGCGCCTGCACCGCGACCAAGGCGTGAGGGCAGCGGCTCACGAAGATTTCTCACCCATTTATTTGGCCAATGGTCTCGTTGTTCCTGGATTTCATTACGCACTCAATAAAACGGAATGGAGGGAGTAGATCTTATATTTAAAGGGCATAAGCATCATGCACGATAGTTAATTTTCTACAATCAATATATCTTTTATAATTATATTACCTATCAGGTTCCTGAGGATCTCTCAAGTGGCACTCACCTGAATGAAGGCAACATCTACATCGGAAAGACTACTCCACCTGTTGTGATTAAGTTGTTCGAAGAACAATTCCAAAAGGATTTTGAATTATTCCTTACATTGCGTTCCAGAGAGCTTGTCAGTGGAGGCCGAATGTTGCTAACATTTCTTGGCCGAGAGAACGAAGAGATGTTGACGCATGGGGAAGTGAGCACAGTGTTTGAATTGGTTGCCAAATCTATCATGTCTCTTGTACTACAGGTACACACATGTTATATCAACGCTTGTGTTATTTTCCCATAAAAAGGTTGTGCACATCATTTTGATGCAGAGCCTAGGGTATCACCTCCATTTTGAAAAGAAAAAATGAGTACTAACAGAACATGTATGTACGCTATTATTTTTGGATAATAATTACGGTGGATTTCGATGGTAAACTAAGAAAAACAACTTCTCATAATAAGATTAGCTCGTACTCCTATCTTAAACCCTATATGAAGTATTATCTTTGTGCATGATCCATAGGGCCGTGTGGAGAAGGAGAAGCTAGACTCATTCAACCTGCCATACTATGCCCCATCGGTGAAAGAGGTGAAGGCATTGATCAATAAGAACAGTCTCTTTGACATTGAGCACATTAAACTCTTTGAATCAAACTGGGATCCTCAAGATGACTCGGACAGTGGTGTCGTACTTGACTGTGCCAGCAGCGGGGCGAATGTAGCCAAGTGCATAAGGGCAGTGTTAGAGCCACAGATTATAGACCACTTCGGTGAAGAAATTATTGACGAGTTGTTTGTTGTATATGCCTCCATCGTTGCAAAGCATTTGGAGAAAGCGAAGGCTAAGTACCCCATCATCGTTGTATCCCTGAAGAAGGCCATGCACTGAATAGGTCACATATATATGACTCAACCGGTATGGTAGTATATGCATAGATGTCTCTTCTATGATGTCAGGTGTAATTTTTCAAGTCTCCTTTGTGCTATGTAACAAAACCGAACAAGTTACCAAATTCATGAATAAATTTCTGATGGCTGCTAAGAATCAGCCATGAAACTTTGCATGTCTTCATGGAGTAGACATTGAAGACAATACTAAGCCCTCCTAGGGGGATATAACTGTTGTCACATAGAATCCAGGATCTGATTGTTAGCACGAGATATATTCCCTCGTTCAGGTGGGAACATATACCGTATCGTACAAGAATATTGAATACGTGGAGCTGAAAAATTCATCTATATATAAAGGACATGAGGGTCTTCATCAAGGTCAACCCCATCTGCCCCATCATGTCTAATTGTCTCTGGTGTATTCCTTCATGCTCTAATCCCCTCTCTCTACTGCCGACTACCTCTCAGATTGTAAGATGGGCAGTAGATTAATATCGTTGATAATATTAAGCCATGGTGACAACCATAAACTAGATGTGATATGGGAATGGCTGGTAGGGTTGACGGTTAATTTAATGTGGTCTCAACCTAGGTTCTCACTGCCTCCTGCTAGTCTTTTTCAGAATAACCTATTGCCATACTTTTTATTTTATATGTTGTCTTTAGTGCGATGGTTACAGGTGCAAACCCTTGGCCCCGGCCGCGAAATGCATGCATTTGTGATAATAACTTACTAGGATCTTTGTTTACTTTATATGATTGGTATCGTGCAAAATGAATACGAATAGCTTGCCATATATTTTAATGTCATGTTATTTGATAATGGCAGATTCTTTTGTACACTTTGTTGTTATAATTATTTATTTCATATGCTTTATGCCATAGTGTTGTCTTGCATATTCATATGCTTTATTGATATGCTTGTGTATCTCACATGCTTTATTGCAACATTTGTTTATTTCATGTGCTTTTCATATCAATGTGATTTATTAATTATTCTATAATTTTTTTAATGTGATTTACTTGTCATTGTATAAAATTGATTAAAAGAACATATTGCCATATCAGTGCTAGATGTCATAGCTAGGCTGATGTTCCATCTCTTTCTTTTCGCCCCTCCTCCCATCCCATCTTAGGCAATCCGGATCCACCCCACTCACACACCTATAATACTATGTGATTACTCTGTGTGACCCACTGCCGTATAACTTTGCTTTCTTCCACATTTCGAACTCCTCCTTGATGCGACCGCAGAGCTCCACTGGCATGACTGCAATCTTGCCGAATATCCTTGCATTCTGCTCCAACCACAGTTCCCTGGCGACCAGGATGACAAGCGCGTTCAATTCCTTCATGTTCTGTGTCGCCGTGGCATCAGATAAAGTTGGTCACCATGTAGCTCCCCTTTACAATTGACTGTTAAGCTCTGTTAGTAGTAGTGTTATGAAAGGTACCGATCTTGCTTTGCAGATATTTGAATCGTCTCCCAAGAGTAAATGCCTCCATGGTGGAAAAAATGGCATTTCAGATGTAAAAATATGAAAACATTTAGACATGTAAATATTTGTGTCCTATACGTACATGTAAAATTTCATGGACAATGGATACATTTTGTGGCTTGCGGAAAAAAATTAGTGCTTCATATAATGTGTTCTAAGCACTGGGTTGTGTTTTTCCTTTCAAAGACACCACCTATGTTTTTTATTTGTGAAACTTTGGATCCTAAAAGAGTTGGGAGCATCCTAAAATTTCTCCTGAAAGTATCGAGCACATGTTTTTCTCAAGGAATGAGAATGTGTTTCCGTGAATGGCTATGGAGAGGTCAGGGGTGTTGACGGTCTGTGAAGCAAGGTGATCACCTCTCTTAACCGATGGGAGCTGCTATGCAAAACCTGCCAATCAGAATAGAACAATCGACAAGGTCATCCTGCTAGAAAGAACTGAAGGAGGGGACTACTGCACATCACTTGAATGCAGAACTCCTAACCTTTTGTCCAAAACAATATAAACAAGCTGCTAACCTTTTTTCAAAGTTAACTCTCCCAATGGTTTATAATGCAACAATGGGGCCTGGTGTCCGCTCCTGTTTTTCGGGAAAAAAAGGGCATGCTAGATTAAATTCAAAGGTTCCCAAATGTCAAAAAGTTGCTAAAGGAATTTACACATGTAAATGTTCGAGTTATTTTGTGTGTGCTTGCAGAATTTGGTGGAAAGAAGACAAGGTTTGGGTCCTGTGTAAAACAAGAAATTATTGCTTCTTTTTATTCTTTTCTGGAGCACTAAAATTTGTTCTCTCTTTCAGAGTTTCAGTGCAAAAATCATTTATAAAACTTCACAAGCACATAAAAGACATTGATATATATTAGTACAAGTTTCATATTTGTTAGCTTTAAAAAAATATAATTCATGAATTTCTTATTCATACCGGAGTACATGCTGTCTGGGCCATTTCATCCCGTCCTGATGCTGGATGTTAGACATGCTCTTCTGTGATCCTGCTTCACGCCTCATCCTACTGGTTGAAAATTTGTGAGATGAAAGCTGCTACATGCTTCAAATGAAAGAACAAGCACGTAGAAGATTTTCTTCACACGCAGCAGAACAAGAAAAACATCTAGCCACATATACAGTACAACTAAGAAACGAACTAGCCAACAAGTAACTTACTCATCCAGAAAGAATGACAACATAAATATTGCTCAGAACATCCACATTGGTGGATAAATTGGCACATTCAGCCTCAAATGTCAGCTGTTTGCAGTCATGAAACGATAAGCAATTTAGCACTCTAGTTACATGCACGCTATTGCTATACAGATCCTATCAGTCTGCTGCCATTCGCTTCTAGGCAATACTATTCATCAACATAATACTGAATTACTGACCACGAGTCTCTCTTTGATGGAGCCATTTTTCCAGTATGTATATGACAGGAGGATCCCTATTGCGGCAGTGAACATTGCCAGCCAGGATCTCCCTCTTTCTTGTACAGCATTTGCAATCGACAAGACTGCTCCTTTATCAACTTATAAGTCAAGGGATGATCCCGAGCCACCAGGGAGAAGTTGTCGTGGTACATGTGTGTTCCTTCAACCATCAACTGCCAAACAAGAGCACCACCGCCTGCCTGCAGCTTCCTCGCTGAATCATAGATTTTGTCGTAAACAACTCTTAGAAGAATATCTCTATCAGCTGTGCTGTTACTGTTAGGATCTACATGCTGCAGATAACCTACTTCTGAGAACAGCACGGGTTTCTTCAAGATGTTTTCGCTGTCATTAAGGTGTGAATCAACCCAACTGGAGAGGTATCTGGTTTTTTCTTCCATACTCGCGTTTGGTAGCCTAGAAACAAAAGGGGATGCATCAATGGCATACAAAGCATAATACATTTGTAGAAAGATCGGGAAAGTTACATACCATATGTCAGGGTAAGCATGGACAGATGCAAAATCAATATGCTCGACTGCTGAGTTCTGTATGAAGTCTGAGCAGAGTGAAGCTGCCCAGTTCCCAGGATTAAAACCCAGCCTCTCAGCCATTCCAGTGCCATAAAACCCCTCAATCCCAACTCCGACAAGATGTTTAGTGTCCAAACTCTTGACGTATGCTGCCATCTCTGTTATCCAAGCCTGCCAAGGAAACTCAGGTTGAAGTGTCGAGTGTTTTCAGTTAGAAAAATTTACGTGTTATACAAAGTAAAAAAAAATTGATCTTTAAATACCACTTTACCTGAATATGGGGGCCAGATGAGTTGGACACACACCTAGGCTCATTCATGAGCTCCCAAGCAAATATAGCAGGTTCATCAGAGTATCTGATTCCACTGTAAGAGTTCCTTCTGGTTAATATTGCCTGTTTGTAATATGTTATGTAGGAGTGGCGATAAGATCATCAAAATTGGCTAAAAATTGGAGAATGATAATATTTCTGTGTAGTTCTTCTGCAAGCATAGCTGCAACTTTTATTTATACCGAGTCGATGAGTCACAATAGAGGATATAGATAATCAAATGTTGAGTATATGACCCTATTAGATAAAATTAAGCATCATGGATGAGCCAAAACTATAATCCCTCCGTCCCAAAATAGATGTCACAATTTTTTTAGACTTGGATGTATCTAGATATGTATCTATATACTGAATAGTATCTAGATACGTCCAAATTTAGACAAATTTTTTACATCTATTTTGAGACGGAGGGAGTAATATAATATTAACTTCCCTTACGAGCTAATATACACTTCTACATTGAAAACCATGATATGTGTAGAAAAAGATCGACTCTTATGCCGTCGCTAACGCCGTCATCAAAAGTAACATATTGTTATCAAAATTAATTTTCTACTGTGCAAGTACAGCATTCCACCAGACTGCAATGCATACAAAACTACTCCCTTTTTTCCATGATAATTGTCCTGAAGCTCACAAGATTCTGTTTGAAAACTATGAAATCAAGAGTGTAACTAATGCAATATATCCATCTCTACCCCTACTTTAATTCTTTGGAACAGGTTAAGTTCTTGTAGCATGTCATTTAACAATTAGTTGTTTCAAGACAATCGATTACCTTCACATAATCCTTGTAGTACCCCTTAATGGTTGGGTGATAGAAAAAGGAATCAGTTGAGTTTGTCACATTAGCTCCAGCTGCTTGTGCCCACTTAACATACTGGGCCTTCCCTCCAAAGTTATCAAGGTTGTTGACAAGGCAAAGAACCAACCTAATATGATTTCTCCGGGCTTCATATATCACGTAATCCAATTCCTGGAATGAACAAAGTCCACATTAATATTCACAGCATTTACATAGCCTCCTGAGGTACTGACATTTTTAAAAGTGATCCTAAAAATGTACTGGCTCAAAAAAAGATACATTTTCAGGAGGCATGCGACCAGTAAGAACAAACTGAAGAAATTATTAGGCAAAGGAACAGAATCTAGAGATTTCATGGTATGGAAGAAAGTAGTTGCAGAGCTAGCCAAAATATGGAGCCCGGGCAAGCCCAGATGTGGCTGCTTCAGTAAGACTTTGTCCAAGCAAACACTATCTTCAAGATCTGGGATTCAGTAAGAACATGGAGTTTATAAGTGGAAGTTGGCCGGCGGAGCCTGGGAAGCTGCCTGGGGTGGCCAGGAGGTGGCTCCACCGGAAGAAAGTAGAAACACAGCACAAGGAACAAGGTAAGCCATTGCTAAGCGCTAGCAATCTAGAAGATTGGCATCACTTCGTACTCCAGCAGCATACTAAATATCAGCCACATTCCATTTTGTAATCATAAGAGTATAAGGCACTCAGAAGTCAGAATCGTAAGCTATGCATTTTATCAGAGAAGTAGAGAACTGCAAGGTATGTGGCATGGCTCGAGCTGCGCAGCGCCAACTATTAGCGAGAGGCACCAAACAGACGGCACCAGGAGATACAAGTAACTAGGCCAAGGGTTGTTTGGTGGCGACTGTTGTAATGTCTGTCTTGTGTTTGGTTGTTTGATTGGCTTGTAAAATACACTCTTTCTATCAATGCATCCAGACGCAAACATTGTGTTTTCTCGGGGGGGGGGGGGGGGGGGGGGGGGGGGGGGGAAGCAACTATAGGATCCCAGAGAAAGGATATACGCCAACCATTGCATTTATTCTATACATGGCGGTGGGGTATTACCAGTGGATTTTTTTGGGTACATGGCGGCGGTCTTAGCGTGAAGTGTACTATGGCATCGACTGAATTATTGATCTGGAGTACTGAAGCATACGTACAATCTGCTATCGAAAGTGCAACTGCGTCTGTTAGCTAATACAACAGGCAGACAGACAGCGTGAGGGGAGGAGGGGACTAGATTAGTGGGGAAATCTGGGACCTGGAAGACGGCTTCGCTGAAGCGGCCGGGGGAGATCTGGAGCGCGCCGGGCCCGCCGTCGATGAATGCCCAGGTGCGGCAGACGTCGAGGCCCATGCGTCGGCCCCGGCGCAGCATCTCCGACACGAGCGTGGGGGAGCGGGAGGAGAGCAGCCAGTAGGAGTTCCAGCCGTTGACGTACAGCGGCGCGCGCGTGGCGGCGTCCACGAAGTGGGTGCCGCTGCGGGTCACGAAGGACATCCGCGGCTGCAGCCATGGCACCGGTAGCTTGAGGGCCCCGCTGATGCCGCCGCCGCCGCCGCCGCGGCCAGGGAGCCAGCTGAGGTAGAGGACAGCGAGGAGGAGGAGAAGGCCCAGGAGGCTGTAGAGCCGCCTCTCCCGCCGCATCACCATTGGTCAGCCGGGCTGCCTCCGCCTGGCTTTGTGAGTCAGAGCCAAGTGCCGGAATTTGGTTCGCGTGCTGATTTTATTTATTTATTCTGTCATTGGACAAGGGTTTTAAGATTTTTCGTTTCTTCTTTGCAGTACTCCCTTGACTCAAATTTGTCGAGGAAAGCAACTCCACTCGTTCCCCGTACGCGCGTCCGGCAGATTGTCCGATTTTGGACCGTATTGAATACGCTAGATTGTCCGATTTTGGACCGTATTGGATACAGATTGATTCACGATTTGGGAAACAAAAATTCAAACATTTGAAAATTAAGACAAATATGAAAATAGTCTCGATTTTACAACAGTTCAAATATATTTGTAGAAAATTTGAAAAATACCTAAAATCTAGTGGCGGCCCTGGCCACGCTCGCCTAGTCCAAGGCGGCTGTACATCGCCGTCGCGTAGTCGTAGTCGCCGTCGCTACGCTCCTTCTTCGGACGACATGTTGTTGCAGCCCTTGACCCGGATCGCCACCACCGCCGCTCCAGCCCGGGTAGTCGGCCCCATCGTCGTCGCCCTCTAGGTCGATGAACAGGCCGCGCGCTCGCTTGGTCTGCTCGCGCCGATACTCTGCCGCGGATCAAGCCTCGGCAAATGCGTCTGTTGCTGGTGGCACGACCTCGAAGGAGGCGCGCTCGGCGACGCGCTGGCCCGAGAACTCCTCGATCTTCAGCTGGTGGGCGGTCGCCTTGTACTCCGGCGGCGGCGTCCACTCCTTCTTCACCTAGCGTTAGCGGCCACGAGGAGGGGATGGCGCACGTCGACCCCTAATTGCGACGTCGCCGGAGCGACTGCTGTGACTGCGGGGTTTCCTCATACTCGTCCTTCACCAGGGCGAGAGGAGCGAAGAAGCGCGGCGATGGCATGGAGTACGCGGAAGTAACGGCCTGAAGGCGAAGAAGACCTCGACAAGGAAGACGTCGAGGAAGAGCGGGCAGCGTGGCGCGGCGCCCACCGCTGGTCCGGGTAGAGCAGCCACTGCCACGGAGGCATCGTCAGCAGCGGGTTGTTGCCGGCGGAGATGTAGGAGAGGACCTGGGCGAGTGTCTTTCCTGGGGCGCTCCACCATCGAATCTGCCCTTTGAGGTTGTTGTCCTCCGGTGGGGGACTGTTGCCGTTGTAGGCTTTGAGGCGGGCCTGGCGCTAGTCCTCGAAGAACGCGTCCCATGCCGCCATGTTGTCGTGATCTCAGGCGGGATAGTTCCGCTCCTTCGGCGAGAGGACGTCCCAGTACTGTCGGTAGATCTATGCCTAGCGCGTCTGTCCATGGGGGACCGGCGGGGCGGGTAGGCCACCAATGCTGAGGACCCAGTTGTGAGGGCACCGCATGTCTGGCGGCACTGGGTAGCTCGCCTCCCATAGTGCTTGTGCCTCGTGGACGCGAAGTGAGCGCCACCCGAAACCGTTCGCGGTGGCCGCCATCTCTGGGAAACCTCTCCATGGCTGGCGGGTGGGTGGTTGCGAAAACGGGAGAGGAGGCTACGAGGATGGAATGCGTCGAAGGAGCGGGGAAGAAGGGTTTTTAATGCCCGGGCGAGGGAGACGGCCATTGAATGCGTGGGAGGGTAGCGAGGAAGGTGAGGAGGGAGGCGTGGTAGACGGGATGCATTGGCTGCTCGCCTGCAAAAGGTTAATCGGCAGGCAGCAACGCCATTACTAGGGCATGGCAGGCGAGAAGGAAGATGGACCGAGCGTGGACCAAATGCGTCGTCCGCTGATGCTGACAGGGGTGGCCCGTGACGACCAGCCGTTTCGCGCGCCATCTTATCCACTCCTCCCGCCAGAAACACGGCATTCGGCGCCCCCGCCAGCCCCTCCCCCTCGTGGGTTGGGTTCGTCCTGGGGGCGCCGGATAATAAAATGGGCCGCGCTGGCGCCAAAAAATTGGGGGTGGGCTGGGCGTGAATTTAGCCGCTGGCGCCCCCGATAGCCCTCTAGAGGGCCTCTAGGGCCCTGAGTGGAGATGCTCTAATACTAAATGATGTCTAAATACAATTGAATTTAAACAAATCTAAGTCAACAAATTTGGGTCGGAGGGGATAACTTTTTTGGCCAAATTTTGTAAATAAACAGTATAAAAACCTCATGATCCATTGTTAGTCCATATTGGACACGAATTTTTGGACCTTGGTACTCCTAGACGCAAGATCTAGTCCATTGATTAGTTGGAGATTCGGACGGGGAGATCGAAATGAGATACACTGTTTTTCATGACTTAGCGTCATGTATTTGCGTGGAGGTGGAAGGCCTACGGGTCATCAACTTCTTTTCTCGGAAAAAAACAATGACGGTATCTGAAGAATAAGCATCGACTAACTCTGTGCTAGTAGCCGCGGTAAGACAGGGGATGGAAGCGTTATCCAGAATGATTGGGTGTAAAGCATGTGTAGGTGGCTTTTTAGCCCTAGAAACTGATCAGTAAAATCGTTTATAGTATATCCCTCCGGTAAACACAATCGTGTGTCCCGAAAATACAAGTCTACGATGTTTGTGATTTCAGCCACCAAGGACTTTCTATTATTAAATGAAATGCCATAAAATTTGAAAAGGTTGGCAAGCGGCTCGGGTAGAGGAACCCTGATACGTCCATTTTGCATCACTATTCTGTATCATAAACTACTATTATGTATTGATATATTTCGTATTAAGAGATGATACTTATGTTATTTCATCTATTTTTGCATGGTTGATGACTTTTGGAGGATGGAAACTGAAGTCAGGATTCTGATGAAAAAGGCACTGTTTGGAGGCAAAATTCGCGAAGATCAGAAAATCTCGAAAATATGAAAAATCTTATTTTTACAGAAGACAAAGAAAGCCAGAAGGGAAAGTGGAGATGGGCCACAGGAGGCCCACACCACCCCTGGCGCGGGCCAGCCTTGGCCGCGCCACCAGGTGGTGTGGACACCCTGACCCACATATGGCATCGCCCTCTGACGCATATAATCCCCTCGAAACCCTAAGACTCAGGGAGTGACCATAAAAAGATTATGCTGCCTCTACGGGGCGGAAAACTACAGATGGAGAAAGAGCTCTCCAGCAGGCAGAAATCTGTCGGAGAAATTCCTTCCCGGAGAGGGGAGATCGTCGCCATCAACACCACCATCAAGCCGGACTTCATCGGGATCATCATCATCATCATCATCATCTCCACCAGCACCATCATCACCACTCCATGCCGCTGTAACAATTGGGTTGAATCTTGCATAGTTCTTAGGGGAAACTTTCCCGGTGTTGATTACTTGTTGTAGTTGATGCTATTGAGTGGAACCATTGAATTATTGTTATGTTCAGATTGTTACTTATCATTATTTCATCTCTGATCTTGATCCATATGATGTCTCGTGAGTAGTTTGTTTAGTTCTTGAGGACATGGGAGAAGTCATGTTGTTAGTAGTGGAATTGTGTTGAGAGAGATTCAATGGTTTGATAATTAAGTTGTGGTGTTATTCTTCTAGTGGTGTCATGTGAACGTCGACTGCATGATACTTCACCTTTATGGGCCTAGAGGAATGCATTGTGTATTTGGCTACTAATCATGGGGTTGTCGGAGTGACAGAAACCTGAACCCCCATTAGGAAATCTTTGCACAAGGGAGTGTAGGATCTCAAAGTTTAAGGTTGTGGTTAGGTTTTTATCTTAATTACTTTCTTGTAGTTGCGGATGCTTGCAAGGGGTATAATCACAAGTATGTATTAGTCCTAGGAAGGTCAGTATATTAGCATAGGTTCACCCACACAACACTTATCCAACCAGAGAAGATTAATCAACTATATGAAGCGAAAGCACTTGACGATATTCCCATGTGTCCTCGAGAACGTTTGGTCATCTTAAGTAATACAACCGGCTTGTCCTTTGATAAAGAGAGGATTGGCCACTTGGTGCAATTATTATCATTGTCTTTTATTTACTCGCACTTTATTTATCCGCATTATCAAAAAACCCTAAAAATCCGTTTGCTAAGTATTTATAGCGAATTCCCGATCCAAGCCACTCATCAACACCTTCTGCTCCTCGTTTGGTTTGACACTCTTACTTATCAAAAATACTGCGATACACCCCCTATACTTGTGGGTCATCAAGACTATTTTCTGGCACTGTTGCCGGGGAGTGAAGCGTTATTGAAGAGTGGAACTGGTAAAGGAATCTTCTACTGCGAGTATTGTTTATTTCTGTTAGTTACTTTATTTCAATATGGATAATTCACTTAGTTTCTTATTTCGTAATGCTACTACCACTGCTAAGGTAGTAGACGAACCTCTACCTGCTGAAAATGATACTTTTAAAATACCTACAAGAATTGTCGATCATGTTATGGATAACTATTATTTTGGAGATGGAACTTTCCCTCCTGGTGATCATTTTCTTTTTATACATGAATTATGCGGGTTGTTCAAGTGTGCAGGTATTACAACAGATCAAGTCAAGAAGAAGTTATTCTCATTATCACTAAAAGGAAGAGGTGAGGAATGGTATAAGCTGCTAAAGAATGGCAATCTCTTGAATGGGAGGAAATTGTACCTCTCTTTTATTCCAAATTTTATCCTCCTAGTGAGATTCATAAAGATCGGAATCAAATATATAACTTTTGGCCTCGTGATGGAGAGAGTAGAACTCAAGCTTGGGGGAGATTGAAGTTACTAATGCTCAAATGTCCTATTCATGAGCTCCCTGACAATATTATTATCAATAACTTTTATACAAGGCTTTCTCTTCATGATAAGGATCTATTGGATGCTGTGCTGGATCGTTTACACGTATGGAAGAAGAAGCTAAATGGGATCTTCTAGGCTGTATTCAAGACAATGCTGAAGCATGGGAGAATGATAAAGGAAGAAAGTCAGGTATAAATTATGATTATGAATGCATTAAATCTTTTATGGGACTGATGACTTTCATAATATTAGTGATGCTTATGGTCTTGATACTCAAGTTATTGCAAATTGTTTTAAGGCTTTTTCCTCTTATATTGAAATTCCAAAAAAAGAATGGAACAAGTATCATGCACCATATAAAGATATTGTTGATTGTGTTCCTGCTAGAAGTACTGAAGTTTGTACTATTGATCGTATTTTACCTGAACCTTATATCGAGAAAATACCTTTCCCGGATAAGGTAAAGGAGCATTCTATGATAACTAGTGTAATTAACAAAAGTACAAAGAGAGCTGGAAAGCCTGATGAACAAATAAACATTGAACCTGTAGTAGCAATTATGAAAGACCTTGTCACTAAAAGTGTAGAAGCTAGACACATTATCTTCTGTGATGATGCTTCTAATATTGTCTCACATCCTAATAGAACTAGAAAAGCTAGTGTCCCTGTGCTTTCTGTTAGAATTGGTGATCATTGCTATTATGGTTTATGTGATATTGGTGCAAGTTCAAGTGCTATTCCTTATGAGCTTTACAAAGAAATTATGCATGAAATTGGTCCCTGCGAACTACAAGAAATTAATGTGGTTATTCACCTTGCCCATAGAGAGACTATCTCTCCAATTGGTATTGTAAGAGATGTGGAAGTTCTTTGTGGTAAGATTAAATATCCTGCTGATTTTCTAGTACTTGGTTCAGCTGCTAGTAAAACCTATCCTATCATTTTTGGTAGACCTTTCTTGAACACTTGTGGAGCCATTATAGACTGTAAGAGGGAGAAAATTTTAACTAAATTTGATGGAGAATCTTATGAGTTTAATTTTTCAAAATTTGCTAAAGTTCCTTATGAAAATGAACTTCCTAATGAGGATTTTAGAGTTGAACAACTTGCTTCTATTTCTCTTACTCCTAACAATGCTTTACAGCAATTTATGGAAGACCACGAAAGTGAGATCTTCATGGAAGAAAGAAATGAGATTGACGAGATTCTCCGTCATCAACCCAAGATGCTTAAGCATAACTTACCTGTGGAAGATTTGGGTACCACATTACCACCTAAAAAGGATCCGTAGTTCGATCTGAAACCTTTACCTAACGATCTTAAATATGCTTACATCGATGATAAGAAAATATATCTTGTTATTATTAGTTCTAATGTCGTGGTGGTGTCACGGCAGATGCCATGGATAGGCTAAAGGTGGGGACTAATACACGCTAGGGGAATCCAGGGAGGGATAATGAGGTGATTCCTCACACAAAAATTTGTATTTGCTTTGCTTCCAAGATTACAAGTGCTCCTAGAGCTGTATTGGTGAGAGGAGGAAGAAGAGGCTCTCTTACTCTCACACACAGTTCACTCCTAAAACCCTCAACCAAATCAGAATAGCGGAACCCCTTCTACAGAGGCCCTAGCCCTCCTTATATAGGGGTGGCTAGGTCTCCACTTAGGGCATACGTGGAGGCATATTCCTGAGAATATGCCTTCTCCCAAAGTAGTAAACCGACCGGGTTGCTTTTCCCCCGCGTCACATATGCAGAGGCTACGTGAGCCTTTGCGGCGCCTGCGTCAGCCGACATGAGCGTCGTCACCCTTGTCGGTCATGCCTCGGTGGTCCTCCCCTTGTCCGCTTCGCTCATGCAGTGTGTACCGGGGCTTCTTTTGACCAGCAAGATTCCTTCCTTCTCCTAGAAGCTAGATGTGACCCGGATAATAGTTGATCCGACTACACCCGTTCCTGCATACAAGTTAAATAGGCATTTCCGACTTACTGCTTAAGTCGGATGAGACTTAGTTAGGTGGACGCCCCCTGATCCGGGTTACCCCGTGATTCGGCCTGCCTTGAGGTGACCCGGCCAACATCTGCTTTTGGCCTTGCCGAACCTCAGCTAACTCGGCCTTTATACCCTGGCATGACCCTACCCGGGGGTATCCCCCCAACATTAGTCCCTGAAGCTGGTGCGGTCTTAGCTGCCTTGGCCGCTAAGGCCACATCAGGTTCAATTATATTCAAGCTTTGGACGTTATTTCCGAGTTTCCTCCTTATCTCGGATTATATGGATTTACGTTCCCTCCGCACGTTCCAAGTTTTCGACTCGGATCTCATGGTTTTACTTTCCCTCTGCACATTACAAGTGTTCACTTGCTGGCCGGGTTACCACGGTTCTATCCGGGTCTTCTTTCCTTCTCTCATACGCCAACCCACGTGAAGGTTAATCATTAGGTTGCCTTATTTTATGGGCCAACTACAGTAACCGCCGCAGTAATTGTCAGTTATCACTACGCGCGGGTCACGCCACGCCTGCCTCCTCGTTTACCACATCAACGCGTCACGTCACGGGATCAACTCCACTATGTGGCCTTCCGTACGGCTCCTTGCTGATTGGTCGATGCGGATAATACACGACCACAGCGTGTGGCGTGCTCGCAGGATACGATCCCACTTTCCCCTCGTGGGAAAGGTTAAATAGGGGAGGGGCGCACCCCTTAGGATTTTCCCCTTCCTGCGCCCCTCTACCCCTAGCTCTTCCTCCTCTTCGTCTTCCCCACAACAGCGCCGCCGCCAATGCTTCCAAGTTGCAGCACCGCCGCCGCACCTTTTCCCCCACACCTCTACATCGTCGCCACCGCTACGCGCCTCCTCCACCACAGGTCGCTGCCAATCTAGGCCTTTGCCCCCCGCCGCCGCTAGCGTCAGCGAACACCAGATGACGGAGGAGGAGCTCATCGTCGCTGAGCAACAAATGGAGGAGGACGCTGCGACGGCGGACCGTGGTGCGTGGGCCGGGTCCTGGGTCTGCCAAGACGACCTGGACTGGCTCTACCGCACCAGACGCATTCCCACCAGCGTCGATGCGCGTCTTGCCTCCGCTGAATTAGCCCCCTCACCCAATCCGGGTGAGTACGTTGTGTTCTTGTCCCACTTCCAGCGGGGGTTCGGTTTGCCGGTCAGCGATTTCTTCCGGGATTGGCTAAACACTTACGAACTCCAGCCGCACCATCTTCCTGCCAATGCTATTACTTCTCTTTCCGCTTTCGCTTCTATGATCAAAGGCTATGCCGGACTATGGCCCACGAAGGATCTATGGATCCGGTTTTTCGGCCTTCGTTGTAATGTCATTCCAAACGTAGAGCTAGATCCGGAGGACAAGCAGCTCACTCAGTTCGGAGCTGCGTCCATCTCACCCCGGAGGCTTTCCGTTTTCCCGCGAGTCACCGGGCTGGACTCCTGCAAAGGATGGGCCCGGACTTTCTTTTATGTCCGAAATACGGGCACCGAAGACTTGATCCGGCTGCTTCCCTATGCTCCGGGTCCACCTAACCCAGAATTGTGGGATGTCGTCCCCAAGAAGCCCACGGCCTTGGCCAACCAGGTCAACAAGAGGTTCGCGGAGCTGAAGAAGCTCGGGTTGTGCAACGAGGACACTATGATCACGTTCGTGCGCAACCGGATCTCCCCCTCCAGAAGCGCACTCACAAGGTGTGTCACATGAGCTTCGGCTGCGACCCCAACCGGACCTCATCCTTCGAGTTGAGCAACACGGAGATCTATCGCCGGGTTAAGGCTCTCTTCACCACCCACAAGGACTTCTCCTCTGAGTGGACGTGGGGAATTGAGCATTTTTGCCGTGATAAGCTTCCTCCCGTGGTAAGCTTCGTGGCGCAAACTTACTCCGGATTTAATTATATGTCGGTCATTGTTGCATTTTTGACTCTATTGTTCATTCTTTTCCTCAGCTATTCCTTCAGCAGACCCTCGAGGATGGCACCGATCCGACCCTTAAGTGGGCGCCTGACCGGGAGATCCCGGACGAGGAAGAGCCGGACCAGGAGATGTTCCTCCCGATGACCGACGCCACGAAGCGACCCACTGGTAAACTCTCTTCTATTAGAGATTGGCCTGATGATGAAGATGACTCGGATGTCGAGGTGATGGAACCTGTTGACGCTGTCCCCCTTTCTTATGCTTTTCCAGCATCAGCTAACCCCGGTGGGCATATCCACGAGGACCCTCCCCTTGCTGTGGGCGAACCTGTTCTGGTAGCGCGGAAGAAGAAGCGCGGAGCTGCATCAAGTTCCTCCTCCGGACCTTCTCATCCCGCCAAAAGGCGAAAGAAGTCCGGAGACAAGATTGCCTCCAAGCCAGCGGGCAAGGCCCCAGCTCGAAGGGCTCGGAAACCCAAGGAGCCCCAAACCTCAGATGCGTAAGTCTTTTTTCCCTCTGCAACTTGTTCTTCATTGCATTGTTGTAGTCTCTTTTCTGACACTATTTGATTTGGCAGGGCTGCGGTGGAGGTCCCTCAGAGTGGATCCAGCATCTCTTCGCTGCTCCGACCTAGCCCTTCTCCTCCTCGTGACGACGAGTCACGCCTGCTGAGCCCTATTCCAGAGGGTCCTGCGGTTGCTCCGGGTTCTATTCCACCTCATCAAGAGGGGGGTAACCTCGGAGCGGGGGAGACAGGCCCAGCCGAGGCAGCGGCCTCCACAACTTCGGCTTCGCCGCAACCAGCAGCTACCGAGACTACCTCGACACCAGCACCAGCTCTAGTACCAGCAACCAAACCAGCACCAACACCAACCCCGGCACCAGCACCAACTCCGGTGGTAAGAACATCAGCGGCGGCGCCAAGTCCAATACCCAGAGCTCCAGCGCCGAGTTCCTCCGCCTCGTCCGAGTCTTCTCAATCTCGGCGAGGAACTACCCCGACAGTTCCTAAAGGAAGATCCGCTGCAACCACTTCCTCTTCCCAGCAGCCAAAGGGCAAAAGGCTCCTGACGCTACTAAGGCAGCATTCGTCGAGGCTGGGCAGCGTACCCTCGCATCCATGCTCCCTAAGAAAGCTCCAGCAGCGAAGGACGCCCCTGCCAAGCCAACCGATGCACAACAAATGGTTCTGCACACCAGCCCAGCTCTTGCCTTTGTTGAGAGGAAGGAGGCGCATGCAAAGGGCTTGGTGGCGCCCCATATGCCCACCGGCGAGCGATACCCTCCGAGCCTGATTGAATTCGTCATGAATTGGAACAAGGCAGAGGTAGTCCAAGACGCTGATCTCCCGGAGAAGTTCGGTCCCGCCGAATTCTCCGCTCAAATGAACACAGCCTTTAAGGCGCTCAACATCACGGGTCAGATGATGGAGGTACGTTACTCGTTTTCCTTAGCCAGTTGTAGGTATTCAGTAATATAACCATTAGTCCCCGAGCCTCCGGGGGAGTAACTTGTTACTCGGCCGGATGCTCCTTAGAAAACTAACGTAGCTCCTTGATAACTTCAAATATGCACACACCAAGATCCGGGTTAAGTTCCACTTGGCCCGGATCTTGTAGACTTCGAATATGCATACACCTAGAGCTAGGTTAAGTTCCACTTGGCCCGGATTTCGTATACTTCGAATATGCACATACCTAGAGCCGGGTTAAGTTCCACTTGGCCCGGATTTCGTATACTTCGAATATGCACACACCTAGAGCCGGGTTAAGTTCCACTTGGCCCGGATTTCGTACACTTCGAATATGCACACACCTAGAGCCGGGTTAAGGTCCACTTGGCCCGGATTTCGTACACTTCGAATATGCACACATCTAGAGCCGGGTTAAGTTCCACTTGGCCCGGATTTCGTACACTTCGAATATGCACACACCTAGAGCCGGGTTAAGTTCCACTTGGCCCGGATCTTGTACACTTCGAATATGCACACACCTAGAGCCGGGTTAAGTTCCACTTGGCCCGGATCTTGTACACTTCGAATATGCACACACCTAGAGCCGGGTTAAGTTCCACTTGGCCCGGATCTTGTACACTTCGAATATGCACACACCCAGAGCCGGGTTAAGTTCCACTTGGCCCGGATTTCGTACACTTCGAATATGCACCAAGCTAATTTATGTTTTTGCACTCTTTTCAGGTGACCACCAATCGCCAGAGTGCTGAATTCCAGCGTCTCCTAGATACTCACAAGATGCTACGTGCAAAGCAAACTGCACTTCTCGTGGAGTACGAGAAAAGGGGTAAATTTCTCCCTTGGCACTGCTCCGTTTTTCTTCATCTTCCTCTGCCGAACTAATCTCATCATTCGGTTTCCGCAGCTGGGGTGGAGGCTAAGAACAAGATTATGCGGAAGAACCTGGAGCAGATCAAGGGTAAGTCATTTTTGTCCGACCTTACTGTGCTTTACATTTCCTTTTCTCCTTGGCTCGGCAAACATTCATACCCCGACTCTGCAGGGTTAACACACTATTTCAGCATCTCTTGATAGTGTGCCCGAGCCTGATATGATGCTGCATTTTCTCGAACAAGCAGGGCAGCATCAAGCCGAGCTTAAGAAAAAAGATGATGAGCTCGCCCTCCTCCAGACCAAGGATGATGAGATCGCTAGGCTCAAGGCCGAGATGGAGAAAATGAGAGTCCAGCACCAGTCTGAGCTCCAAAAGGTTGGCCAGGATTTCACAGAAGAGCGCGAGCGCCTCACTCTCCATATTGCCAAGGACCAGGATCTACTCAAGGAGTCCGACATCCAGCTTGGGTCGGCGAATGCTGAGCTTGCGCAGCTTCGCAAAAGGCGTGGTGACTGTACTAGGGAGCTGACCCGGATCCTTAGCCATATATCGCGTAAGTTCCTTCCCTTATCCGACATACTTCTCCAGGTTACTTCATATGTCTTTTCTTTACCTTCTTCCTTTGCCTTGTTTTGAGGCAAATTTCTAGAGGGCACTGCTATTGCGAGCGCAGCAGTTGCAGACTTCCGCCGAAAAAGGGGTACCCCACCGCTCCTGACGGTGAAGAGATTCCCTATGACATGGAGGACCTGTTGGTCAGCTTGTCATCTCGCATGGAGCTCCTCAAGAATTATGGCAAGGACATCCTCGACGTTGCAGTTTGCATCTTCAACACGTTCTGGCCTGGAGAAGATACTCCGGAGACCACCGCAATTCTTGTTGAGAAGCTGATGGAAACCGAGACCTAGCTCGACCTCTGGAGGGAGTCCGCTGGGCGCGCTGCAGCTGATACCGTTCTTCACCACATACTTACATGGTATGAGAAGATCGATCTCAACCTCCTGACACGTCTGCACACCGGATCCAAATGGACCAATGACCTAGAGTGGGTAGCTCGGCGTCAGGCTTGCGCCCATAGCCTCATCTAATACGCTCCCATTCATGAATGGGTTGAGGGACCGAGCTTCCTAGAAGCGGTTGGGGATGAAGAGGTTGAGAACGATGAAGATGGCTCGGACGATGATGAAGAGGACGACGCTTCGGATATCGAAGACGGCGAAGATGACGCCGAACTTCCTCCTCCTACTGCTCCTTGAGCGAAAAAACTTGAAAATTTGTCAAATCCCCGGTATGCCGGGTGGAATTGTATCCCATGTACATGTGATATTTTGCTACTAAGTTCCTATGACGGATTAACTTGGGCGTAGTCCCCGGGTTTCTTTTTCTTGTTCGTCTAATCTTTTGGTTCGGCTCGTGTCTACCTTGATTCGGTTTTACGACTTACGAATCCGAGCCTCAAAAATTGTCTTAACAATACTGGGAAACTTTTAGGCTTAGCTCAAAACTAAAACATCATAACAATTTGAAAGTAAACACAAGGTTAGTCTGAAAAGCAAACGTCGGCTCGATTAAGTTCTTTTCCTTAGTCGTTTTTCGTGTGCTACGCAATTCCAAACTTGTTCTCTTGCTTGCCATGAAGCCAATTCTTGTTGGATAGCAGCAAGTCGAATATTTGAGTTCTTGGTGCTCACACATTACTAATCCGAGTTAAGTAGAACAACTTATTCTAGCTAACGCACAAAAGACAACAAATATTATTAAGGCAGTCCCCGAGTTACTGCTCGAGGTGCCAACATTTCATTGATTAGCCCATTGCCGGCATACATATCGACACATGAGAAGACTTGGATACATACACTTCTTTGCTAAGTGTAGAAGGGACGAAGTAGAGCTATATTCCATGGACGCTTAGATTCCTCGCCGGACATGTCCGCCTTGTTCTTTTTCTATGGCTTTGCATCTATAAGATAATAAGAATCATTGTGCAACGCTTTGCTCACGATGAACGGCCCTTCCCATGGGGGGATAATTTATGCATGCCGGTAGTACGTTGTACCAACCGGAGCACCAGATCGCCTTCCCGAAAGACCCGGGGCCTTACTTTCCGGCTATGATAGCATCGGAGATTTTGCTGATATATGGCGGATCTGGACAATGCCAGTTCTCTCGCTTCTTCCAGCAGATCAACATCATTTTGCCGGGCTTCTTGCACTTCGGCTTATGTGTATTGGGTGTCCCTAGGCGAATCATGCTCTATGTCGGCTGGTAATACAACTTCTGCCCCATATACCAGAAAAAACGGCGTGTAGCCTGTTGATCGATTCAGAGTTGTTCTTAAACTCCACAGTACCGCTGGTAGCTCTTCTATCCAGCACCCCGCTGATCTTTGCAGCGGCTCAATGAGCCGGGGTTTTATCCCGGATAATACTAATCCGTTGGATCTTTCCACTTGTCCGTTCGATGCGGGGTGGGCTACCGAGGCTACGTCCAGCCGGATCTTCTTATCCCGGCAAAAACACGCGAATGCTCCTTCCGCAAAATTTGTGCCATTATCGGTTATGATACTCTGAGGATAACCGTACCTCAAGATGATGTCCTTGAGAAACATCACAACCGTAGCTCCATCACATTTTCTTATAGGCTTCACTTCAATCCATTTCGTAAATTGTTCCACCATGACCAAAATGTGAGTCATATTTCCTCTTGCTGGTTTGAACGGACCAACCATATCCAAGCACCATACGGCAAACGGCCATGTAATTGGTATGGTCTTGAGTTCCGACATTGGCATATGTGTCTTGGTAGCATACCTCTGACAACCATTACATTTTCTCACCAGATCTTCTGCTTGCTCTAAGGCACTTGGCCAGTAGAATCCGTGCCGGAAAGCTTTTGCCACCAAGGCTCGGGACGAGGCATGATGCCCACGCTCCCCTTGATGTATATCTTGGAGGATGTCAAGCCCTTCTTCTGAGTCAACGCATCGCGGGAGGACGTTGGTCACACTCCTTTTGTATAGTTCAGAATTGATGATCGTGTACACCTTTGCCCTCCTCTGTGTTTGCCTGGACAACACTTCCTCGGTGGGTAACATTCCATCTTTCAAGAATTGAAATATAGGTAGTGCCCAAGCTGGTATCGCTTGCACAGGGAACACATCCTCATCAATTTCCATCATATCCACCGGCATAACCTCAACCGGATCTGGCTGAGCAGTCCCCGGGTCTTGCGAAGCAGTCCTCGGGTTCGCCGAGGTAGTCCCCAGGTCTTGCGAAGCAGTCCCCGGGTTCGTAGAAGCAGTCCCCGGGTTTCGCGTGCCACCTCCCGTGTCAATGTCCATGGGTACAACTCCGGATTCCGTGTCCTCCGGGACATAAATGGAGTCGGTTTCTGGGGATGGTATGATGGATGGTTTCCTGAGGTGCTCTAATGCTACACCCGATGGAACTGCTTATCGGGTTGACCCGAGCTTGGACAGCATGTCGGCAGCCTCATTTTCCACCCGGGGTACATGATGAAATTTACATCCCTCAAATTAACCAGATATCTTCTGTACATGAAATCGGTACAGTGCCATGTTTGGATCAAGGGCGTCCCACAGTCCCGACACTTGCTGTACCACCAAATCCGAGTCGCCAAAGCATACGATCCGACGTATCCCAATCTCTTTTGCCACCTTGAGCCCGTGCACAAGCGCTTCATACTCAGAGACATTGTTCGATGCCGCGAAATGGATCTGCAGCACGTATTTCAGCTGGTCCTTCTTTGGCGAGGTAAGTACAACTCCGGCACCTAGCCCGGTTTTTGTTTTTGATCCATCAAAGTGCATTTGCCAATAGTTCGGATCTGGCAACAGCGGTTCGTATTGCACCTCGGCCCAGTCCACGAAAAAGTCCGCCACAACTTGAGACTTGATTGCCTCTCTTCTATCATATTGCGGCGCATAAGGAGCTAGTTCAATTGCCCATTTTGCAATTCTCCCACTCACATCCTTGTTACTCATTATCTCGGATATGGGGGCCTCACATATGACCCTGATAGGATGTTCCTCAAAGTAGTGCTTTAGCTTCTTAGCGGCCATGTACACGCCACACGCCACCTTTTGATAGTGTGGATAGTTCTGCTTTGAGGCTGATAACACCTCGCTCAGGTAATACACTGGCCTTTGCACCGACTTACCTTCCTCGTCACGCTCCACCACTATCACTGCACTTACAACTCGGTTGGTTGCGGCTATATAGAGCAACATTGGCTCCTTTGATAATGGTGAGGCTAACACTGGTGCAGTGGCTAACATCTTATTTAGGTGGGCAAAGGCTTCATTGGCATGCGGCGTCCAAACGAACTTATCCAACTTCTTCATGAGTTGGTAGAGAGGCAATGACTCTTCTCCCAACCGACATACAAACCGACTTAGCGATGCTAGGCAACCCGTGAACTTCTGGACATCGTTAAGACACTTCGGCAGTTCCATCCGTTCGATGGCCTGGATTTTAGTTGGATTAACCTCGATACCTCGGTTGGAAACAAGAAAACCGAGCAATTTCCCAGCCGGGACACCGAAGGTACATATTTCCCGGTTAAGTTTCATCCGGAACCTTCTTAGGTTCGCAAACGTTTGCCTGATATCGTCAAGGAGCGTTTTGCTTTCCTTGGTCTTGATAACCACATCATCTGCGTATACTTGTACATTTTGACCAATTTGGTTGTGCAAACATTTTTGCATACATCTTTAGTATGTTGCCCCTGCATTACATAAACCAAACGGCATGGTGCGATAGCAATAAGCCCCATATGGGGTAATAAATGCAGTCTTTATTTGATCATCCGGATTCAGAGGTATCTGGTGGAAACCAGAATATGCATCAATGAAAGACAACAATTCGCATCCAGCAGTTGAGTCTATGACCTGATCTATCCTTGGTAGTGGAAATGGATCTTTTGGACACGCCTTGTTCAGGTTCGTGTAATCGATACACATACGCCAAACCATCGCCACATTTGGATCATCCTTCTTCTTTTCCACCAGCACCGGATTAGACAGCCAATCCGGGTAAAGGACCTCCATGATAAATCCTGCAGCTAGCAACCGAGCTATCTCATCCCTGATGACTTTCCTCCTATCTTCGGCGAAGCGGCGGAGAGGTTGCTTCACCGGCTTTGCTCCGGGTCTCACATTCAAAGAGTGCTCGGCCAACTCCCTCGGAACACCTTGCAAGTCCTGTGCGGACCAAGCAAAAATGTCCCGATTCTCATGGAGGAAGCTGACGAGCTCGCTTTCCTATTTATCACTTAGCCTGGCACCAATTGTTACTGTACGCTCTGGGAACATATCATCAACGAGAATCTTCTTGGTATCTTTCGTGGCTTGGAAAGAGACATTTCCATGCGGGTTACTCAGCGCCGGCATATACTGCTGCGCGGACTGAGCCAATGCCGCCACCTCTTGAATCTTCCTTTTCTCCTGCGCAATCACAAGTGACTCGGCTAAGTTAGACCCGGCCGACGCACATTCCATGGAACGTCGGAAATCCCCAGCAATGGTAATCACTCCGTTTGGCCCGGGCAATTTCATCTTTAAGTAACTAATGTGACAGCTTGCCATGAACTTGTTCAGCGCTGGCCTTCCGAGTAACGCGTGGTACGCACTTTCCAAGTTCACCACCTCGAACTCCAAATTCTCGGTTCGGCAGTTATCTCTTGTGCCGAACAATACGTCAACCCGGACCTTGCCTATGGGCTCGCAAGAAATGCCGGGCACAATGCCATGGAAAGTTGTCCTCGTGGCCTGTAGCATGTTCTCCGAGATACCCAACTTGCGCATTATGTCCGCATACATGATGTTAATGCTACTGCCATTGTCGATCAGTACCTTTGAGAATCTTACATTAATGCTAGGCCCAATGAATGTCGGATCCAACACCAACGCATACGAACCAGGACTTGGCATAAGCTTGGGATGATCCTTTATGCTCCAGATGATTTCTTGGTCAGACCAAGGCATATACCTCGTCACTGCAGGCATTACTGCATTCACCTCCATATGTCGGTGCTGCAAGCTCTTTCTATTTGTTTCCTCAGTGGTGAATACACAGTAACTCTGATGATGCTCTCTGTACTCATTCCTCCCCTCATTTCCGGGGTACCTCTGATCCGGCTGATGCTGATTTTCCACCTGATGCACCGCATCCCTTCTCTCATTGGTATCATACCTCGGCGGAGGGGGAGGCAACATTAGCTGTTGCGTGTTTGCTCCGGAGAGCAATTGCTGCCGGGGTAACTCCTGCCGAGGCTGATCATTCCGGGGTGCCTGAGCATTCCCCGAACCACCTTGTTCAGTCTTGCGCATCCACTCACATTGCCTCATTGTATGACCCGCTGGGTTACTCAGATTTGGCATCTGAAACTTACATGGCTGATCCAACATCGACTCATAAGTATACCTCGGACGGTCCTTCTTTTCTTGCCACTGTTTCTTTTGCTCTAGCGTCCAAGTTTTCTTGCCATCGTTTCTTGGAGTCCATTGCCCTCTAGTTTTCTGACGCTGACTGCCCCTGCTCCGGGCTGATCCTGATTCACAGCTGCAACTTGCTGTGAACCGTATCGATGATCCGGTCTGTCATCTCTTCTTTTCCCCCTGTAGTCATTCCTCCGGGATGATCCAGCTCCATCTCTCTGGTAGTACTCATCGTTTGACTCGTTCGACACGAGCCTAGGTTGAGTCGGATCACCCAGAGCATACGAATCAGCAATCCGGATCATCTCTGCCAACGTGTTTGGCATTTTCCTTTGCAACTTTTGCCACAGTTCGCTTGCATATCTGCATCCTTGCGCAAACCATGCTATGGCCTGTGATTCTATCACGCCCTCACATGAGTTTCTCACCATACACCACCGGGTTAAGAACTCCCGGTCCATCTCATTCGGCCTTTGCTTGCACATAGCTAGGGTCTGCGGCCTATTTGGCCTCTGATATGTACTTGAAAAATTGCTGATGAACATCTCCTCGAAATCTATCCAGCAGTTAATGCTTCCGAGTGGCAAATTGTTCAACCATACCCTTGCCGACCCTTCCAACATCTGGGGTACATATCGTACAGCCCATCTCAAATTGCCTGTGGCAATTTTCACAGCTGTAGCATAGTTTATCAACCAATCTTCCGGCTTGGTACTGCCGTCTTACGTCTTCGTGCCCCTGGGTAACTGGAAATTGGGTACCGGTGGCTCCTTCATGATCCGAGGCCCAAAACACGCTGGACCTGGAGGACCTTGACATTCGATTTGTTCCGACCTATACAGTCGATCCAGTTTTAGCCTGGCATCATCCGACATCAAATCCCTACTTCCCAGTCTTGACCCTATCACATGATAGTTCGGCCTTGGGTATCCCGCGTTTGCCATTTCTGAATCTCCATCGTTGTACCGGTCTTGCTCTCGTGGAGCACCTCTCTGTTGCATACTCGGCCGGCACTTTGCTCTTGCCTCAGTAGATTCCGCTGCTGCGGTTGTCCCGCTCCCGCCGAGTTTCACTGTCCGGCATTGCCGTTGACGGCGTTTCCTTGACCGGCATTGCCTTGGTCGCGGTTACCCCGGCCAGCTTCACCTCGGCTCACGCTTCGTCGATCATCGTTTTTCTGTGCTTCTTTTCCTTTCCCTGCCCGTGTTGGGTCATACGGGACGATCTGCTTGTTTCTTCTGGCCGAGGTTACTACCTCTTCTCTCCTTGGTCCACCATGAGGAGACGATGCGGCTCCAGCGGATTTCTCTGGGTTACCGATCGCCAAATGAACGATCTTGGAGGCCCCAGCCCTCTCCGGGTTAGCTCTGAGTAGTTCCTCATTTTGTCTGTTCGCGATCCGAACCAGCTCATTAACCCTATCTTGTTGTCTTTGCCGGGCCTCACCCGTTAGACCCTCTAACTCGGATGCAGCTGCGTCTGCTGCTCTGAGCTTCTTTGCCGGGGTACTATACCTCGGCAGCCCCACAGATAAATAGTTCTCCGATCCCTCAATTCCAGTATCACCTTCTCTGTTCATTTCGCTCATGAGATTTCTCCCCTTCACTTTTACAGCATCAACTTTGTTGCCTTTGCGTACTCACACAGCGTCATATTCAATGACTGCTGAGCCGCGGCAATCTTTTTTGCACCCTCTAGTATTTTTTGCCTTGTTTCCTCTAGCTCGGCCTGTGCCCGAGCCGGATCTACTACTGCTACTATGGGGTTTGCCAAGATATCCATCGCTTCCCTCAACACATTCTCCGGCCTCTCTAGTGGAGGACCTCTAGCTTTCCTTGGTGCCTTAGGCGTTACCTCTGGATCTGGTGCCGGATCCTTTCTTGCGCCTGCACCAGGCGCAGTCATCATCACCTCTGCATGGTCCGGGGAGCGAGCGATACGTGTCCCACGAACCGCGGTAAGGGGTGGCTCCCCTGCCTCGACGACGTGCCGTGGATGAACACATGACACATCGACAGCAACGTAGACCTTGTGCGCGCCGAGCTTGACGAAGAGGCCGTTGCGCGGAAGTGGGCGCGTGCCGAAGCAGCCAGCGTTGTCGCTGACGAAGTCCAGCACTCCAAAGCGCTGAACAAGCCCGGAGACGATGCATTCGCCGGTGCCGATGAGGTTTCCCGTCCGGATCTTGACCCCTGCTAGCGCCGCTAGCCCCACGATGGGTGCCAACTGTCGTGGTGGTGTCACGGCAGATGCCATGGATAGGCTAAAGGTGGGGACTAATACACGCTAGGTGAATCCAGGGAGGGATAATGAGGTGATTCCTCACACAGAAATTTGTATTTGCTTTGCTTCCAAGATTACAAGTGCTCCTAGAGCTGTATTGGTGAGAGGAGGAAGAAGAAGCTCTCTTACTCTCACACACAGTTCACTCCTAAAACCCTCAACCAAATCAGAATAGCGGAACCCCTTCTACAGAGGCCCTAGCCCTCCTTATATAGGGGTGGCTAGGTCTCCACTTAGGGCATACGTGGAGGCATATTCCTGAGAATATGCCTTCTCCCAAAGTAGTAAACCGACCGGGTTGCTTTTCCCCTGCGTCACACATGTAGAGGCTACGTGAGCCTCTACGGCGCCTGCGTCAGCCGACATGAGCGTCGTCACCCTTGTCGGCCATGCCTCGGTGGTCCTCCCCTTGTCCGCTTCGCTCATGCAGTGCGTACCGGGGCTTCTTTTGACCAGCGAGATTCCTTCCTTCTCCTAGAAGCTAGATGTGACCCGGATCATAGTTGATCCGGCTACACCCATTCCTGCATACAAGTTAAATAGGCATTTCCGACTTACTGCTTAAGTCGGATGTGACTTAGTTAGTGTGAGATCTAGGCACATGGCTTAATAGGATTGATAGAATACCCATATCAACAAGTTGCAACTTCTTTTCCGGAAGCTCATTCGAAAAGAACTCTAAGGTTAAGCGTGCTTGGCCTAGAGAAATTCTAGGATGGGTGACCGACCGGGAAGTGGGTAACCGGGTGCGCACGAGTGAGGACAAAGTGCGCAGAAAAGACTAGTGTTGGTCTATGGGGCCAGTCTAGATATCCTATTAAGCTGCCAGGTGTGGCACCCCCCGGGCCCAGGAGTGGACGGGGTGTTACAAGTGGTATCAGAGCCGACCCTTGCGATTACACGGGTGTGTGCGGGTCAGTGGCGGGACATGTGGAGCATGGCGCGTGTGGCCCGGAGTGGACACGGCATGGCACATGTGCCGACACTGGACACACAGACGCGTGCCAAGAGGGAACATTCATGGGGTGTGCTTGATCGATGAGGGCATCGATCTTCTAAAGGGTGGGTGTATGTGAGATCTAGGCACATGGCTTAATAGGATTGATAGGATACCCATATCAACAAGTTGCAACTTCTTTTCCGGAAGCTCATTCGAAAAGAACTCTAAGGTTAAGCGTGCTTGGCCTAGAGAAATTCTAGGATGGGTGACCGACCGGGAAGTGGGTTACCGGGTGCGCACAAGTGAGGACAAAGTGTGCAGAAAAGACTAGTGTTGGTCTGTGGGGCCAGTCTAGATATCCTATTAAGCTGCCAGGAGTGACACCCCCCGGGCCCAGGAGTGGACGGGGTGTTACAGTTAGGTGGACGCCCCCTGATCTGGGTTACCCTGTGATTCGGCTTGCCTTGAGGTGACCCGGCCAGCATCTGCTTTGGCCTTGTCGAACCTCGGCTAACTCGGCCTTTATACCCCAGCGTGACCCTACCCGAGGGTATCCCCCCAACATCTAAGCTTTTAGGAAAGGAAGAGGAAAGATTATTAGAAGTATTGAAGAAACACCGAGGAGCTATGGGCTTTACCCTTGATGATTTAAAGGGGATTTCTCCTACTATATGTCAGCATGCTATCAATATAGAACCCGACGCAAAACCAGTGGTAGAGCATCAATGTCGTTTAAATCCTAAGATGAAGGAAGTGGTAAGAAATGAGGTATTGAAACTCCTTGATGCTGGTATTATTTCTCCTATTGCTGATAGTCAATGGGTTAGCCCTATTCATTGAGTCCCTAAGAAAGGAGGAATTACTGTTGTGCCTAATAAGAATAATGAGCTTATCCCCCAAAGAGTAGTAGTTGGTTATAGGATGTGCATTGACTTCAGAAAGGTTAACAAAGTTACTAAGAAAGATCATTACCCACTGCCTTTTATTGATCAAATGTTAGAAAGGTTATCTAAAAAGACTCATTTTTGCTTTCTTGATGGATACATGGGTTCTCTCAAATTGCTGTTAAACAACAAGATCAAGAAAAAACTACTTTTACGTGCCCTTATGGAACCTATGCTTATAGGCGTATGCCTTTTGGTTTGTGTAATGCTCCTGCTACTTTTCAAAGATGCATGTCTACTATCTTTTATGGTTTTTGTGAGGAAATTGTGGAAGTATTCATGGACGATTTTTCCGTCTATGGAACTTCTTTTGATAATTGTTTGCACAACCTTGATAAAGTTTTGTAGAGATGTGAAGAAACTAATCTTGTTCTTAATTGGGATAAATGCCACTTCATGGTTAATGAAGGAATTGTCCTTAGACATACAATTTCTGAAAGAGGCGTTGAAGTTAACACAGCCAAAGTTGAAGCAATTTAGAAAATGCCCTGTCCTAGAGATGTCAAAGGTATTCGTAGTATCCTTGGTCATGTTGGTTTCTATAGAAGGTTTATTAAGGATTTCTCTAAAATATCAAAACCCCTTACTAATCTTCTCCAAAAAGATGTACCTTTTGTTTTTGATGATGATTGTAAGGAAGCTTTTGAAATTCTAAAGAAAGCTTTAACTACTACTCCTATTGTCCAACCACCTGATTGGAATTTACCCTTTGAAATCATGTCGATGCTAGTGATTTTGCTATAGGTGTTGTTCTTGGGAAACGAATAGATAAAAAGTTAAATGTTATCCATTATGCTAGTAAGACTCTTGACGCTGCTCAAAAGAATTATGCTACTACTGAAAAAGAGTTCTTAGTTGTTGTCTTTGCTTGTGATAAGTTTAGACCTTATATTGTTGATTCAAAAGTTACCATTCATACTGATCATGCTGCTATTAAGTACCTTATGACAAAGAAAGATGCTAAGCCTAGGCTTATTAGATGGGTGTTGCTTCTACAAGAGTTTGATCTACATATTGTAGATAGGAAAGGTGCTGAAAATCCTGTTGCTGATAATTTTTCTCGATTGGAAAATGTTTCTTTTGATCATATGCCTGTTAATGATAGTTTTCCAAATGAACAGTTGGCTGCAATAGGGGTAAGATCGCAAGAGAGTCCTTGGTATGCTGATTATGCTAACTTTATTGTTTCCAAGTATTTGCCTCCAACTTTTACAGCCCCGGAAAGAAGGAAATTCTTTTATGATTTGAGGCATTATTTTTTGGGATGACCCACATTTCTATAAAGAGGGAGTGGATGGTATTATGTAGATGTGTTCCAGAATATGAACAAAAGGAGGTATTGCAAAAATGTCATGGTAGTGCCTATGGAGGACATCATGCTGGAGATAGAACCGCACAAAAGGTTCTACAATCAGGTTTTTACTGGCCTACCCTTTTTAAAGATGCAAGAAAGTTTGTCTTATCATGTGATGAATGTCAACATGTTGGTAATATTTCTAGACGCAATGAAATGCCTATGAATTACTCTCTTGTTATTGAACCGTTTGACTGTTGGGGATTTGACTTTATGGGTCCTTTCCCCCTTCAAAAGGTTATACTCATATTCTTGTTGTCGTTGACTATGTTACCAAGTGGGTAGAAGCCATACCTACGAATAGTGTTGATGGTGAGACCTCTTTAAAAATGCTTAAGGATGTTATCTTTCCTAGGTTTGGAGTGCCTAGGTATCTTATGATTGATGGAGGTTCTCATTTCATTCATGGTGGCTTTAGACAGACCCTTGCTAAATATGATGTTAATCATAGAATTGCTTCAACTTATCATCCCCAAACTAGTGGGCAAGTAGAACTATCAAATAGAGAAATTAAATCCACCTTGCAATAGACTGTTAATAGATCTAGAAAAATTGGGCTAAAAAGTTGAATGATACTTTATGGGCTTATAGAACTGCTTATAAAAATCCTATGGGAATGTCTCCTTACAAAATGGTTTATGGAAAAGCTTGTCACCTGCCTTTAGAAGAACCCAAAGCTTATTGGGCAGTGAAAGAACTTAATAGAGACTTCAAACTTGCGGGTGAAAAAAGATTGTTTGACTTAAGTTCTTTAGACGAGTGGAGGAGTGAAGCATATGAAAATGCTAGACTCTTTAAAGAAAAAGTTAAAAGATGGCATGACAGGAGAATTCTTAAGAGAGAGTTCCATGTTGGTGAGAAGGTTCTATTGTATAGGTCTCGTCTCAGACTTTTTGTAGGAAAACTACTTTCAAAATGGGAAGGACCTTTTGTTAACAAAGAGGTGTATCGTTCAGGAGCAATAAAAATTTCTTCCGTGAAAGATAACACTACACAAGTGGTGAATGGTCAGAGACTCAAGCACTATACTGCTAGAGATTCTTACATGAAGATATTGATGTTATTCAAATGGTGTCTCCGGAAAAATTCATTAAAGATCAAATTCAGAAACCTGCAGAGTCCATTTTCGAGTAGGTAACAGTCCTGGTAAGAAAAGGTCCGCGAAAAACCTCTCAAGTTATATTTTTGCTGTTTTTATTTAACATGGAAATTAATCAGTCAAAACAGGGACGGAAACGGAGCCCGGGTGGCTCACACCACCCCGTGGCGTGGGCCCACCTAGCCATGCCACCAGGGGGTGTGGCCACCCTAGAGCCCGTCTCCGACCCATTTTCTCCCAGTACTTTCCTTTTGTTGTTAAACTTCATAATATATAATACCCCGGATTCCCGAGGTTCGTATATTGTGTTCTCGTCGTGTTTTCATTTCGATCTGTTTCTGATAGGTAGATTCTCAGTTTTGGAGCCGCATTGTCTTCCTCTGGATCAGCCAAGGTGGATTCCTCGGTGGACATCATCAACCCATACATGTATGAGTTGAAGATTCACCCCAAGGAGTTGTTTCTCGAAGAAGGGAAGGTACAGATAAAAGAGGTTCAGGGCCCTAAAGGAGAAGGTAGTCTAGAGGACAGGATGGAAGCATTGGAGAAAGAAGTCTTTAGGTACAAGAAGATGGCAGAACGCGAGGTGGATATCATTCATAAGATAAGTTCAGAACTCATCGCCGAGCACAAGAAGGAGACTGCTGAGCTTAGGGATGAAATTCTCTCACTCCATTGAACAACCAACCAACTACAAGCACAACTCTACGACATACAAAATCTAAACTGTGAGTATGAGGCTAGGTTCAAATACATAAGTTATGCTGCTAGTTTCAGGATATTGGAAACCAAGATGTCTTTTGTCGATGGAGAACCTTGACGTTGGAAGTCGGATGATGACGAGGGAACACCACCACCACCGAAGGAGTAATTCGTCATCAGGTTTTGGCATCCCCTTGGTTTGTTCCAAGCTTGGGGGAGTGCCGTGGTATCACAACATTATCTTTCATCTTTTTACCTTTTTAGTAGAGTCATATCATGAATAGAGAAGTTATCATATAGGATGGTTTGCATTGTGGAAGTATCTCTCCTCTAGATAGTTATCTATGTATCCCTTAGTGTGAGTTGCCGTTATGGAATATTAATGAGAAGTTCTATCATTTACTTTTTGCACATGTTATTTTAGTTTGCAATTTCTGTTATATGATTGATCTTGTTGTTAGTATTGGTATCACTTTGGGATAATTAAGTAGATTTAGTTGGTTTTGGCAAACCTGGCTCTGGTTACTAGCAACACTATTCAAGAATTGAATGGAAACGAGAAAAGTACTTTTAGAAATATAATTCCATCATCTTTGTTTCTTGTTTGGATCATAAGCTTAGTATTCTCTAGTTAAGATCTTTTGCGCTTCCAAGGAAGATTGCATGATTGTTTTTATAACTTGTAAGTTTGTTTGTTTCCTTCAACTCTTATTGCTTGCTACCCAACCTTTCTAGCCAAAAACCTGTACTGAGAGGGAATGCTTCTCGTGCATCCAATCCTTAAACCAAAACTATGCCATTTGTGTCCACCATACCTACCTATTAGCATTATTGCTATTCCAAGTATATTCATGTTTTTATCTATGTTCCGAATTAAACTTGTTATGTGAAAATAAGTGATTAAAGCTCTCACAAACTTGATGGCACACTTTATTTTCTTGCACTTAATAAACTTGAATCATTGTGTCCATGTATGTTTCGTATATGCTTGCGCTTTATAAGTTGTGAATTAGCAGAACCATGTTACCATGGGGAACGCTTTCAACACTGCACTTATTTAGTTGATATCATGTTCTTTTGCTTATGGATCCCGGCAGTGTGAAATAAAAGGGGAACTTGTAAGCTCATGGAGTTTGTATATGTGTTAGAGAAACGCTTGGGTGGCTAGCCTAAGCCATGCTTAATCATGGTGGAAACTTGTAGCATAACCATAGTGAGAAATCTGTGAAGCATCCTTAATAAAAACCTATGCAAATAGCAAATAAAAAGATCGTTGAGATGCTCATTGTCTATTTCCTTGTCTTTTTGGTATGGGATAGCTCCTGTATCATGGGGCAAGGGGTACCCCGTTGGCGGTTTTCTATGACACACATGTACTTACAATGACAAGAACTTACTCGTGACTAAAGTTGAGTAGCATGAGGTTCGGTACTCGTAAGCAAGGGGCATGAGATTTTCAATTTATAACTTGTCAAGCATATCCTCATGTTTGTGTCACTTTAACCTTAATCACCTCAAGATGCTTATGATAGGGGTAATGAGAGCTGAAAGCTAATAAGTACCATAATTTTTGGAAGCTCTTTATGAAACTTGAAATCCCTACTTCCCTACGAAAAGGTCCTATATTTTACTTCTTAGTTGAGTCAGTAAACCTATTCCTTTCTATCTTAAGCAAGCATTTGAGTTGTTGTGATTCAATCATTCATATGATGATTTATTCAATCATGTTTCTTATTTTCCTTGTTTTGCACACTACTCTTATCTTAGTGAATATTACTTTGAAAGCTATCATTAAAAACCCCAATATGTTTGAATTCCTGCAAATTGTTAACTATTCTTTGACCAAGAACAAAGTTTGCTATTACCAATTATGATTTACTTTGTGTATCTTTATTGTGTTTCCTTTACTTATTGCAACTTAAGTTATATAATAGTGAGTTGTTTTATATTATGATTTTTGTATTGATGAATGTGATGCTTCTTGTCCGTATTCTTTTATCGACACTTCACTCCATAAACCCGAGGTCGTGTTTATTGAGCTCAGTTTTCGGTTGGGGACAAGTGAGGTCTAAGCTTGGGGGGAGTTGATACGTCCATTTTGCATCACTATTCTGTATCATAATCTACTATTATTCATTGATATATTTCGTATTAAGAGATGATACTTATGTTATTTCATATATTCTTGCATGGTTGATGACTTTTGGAGGATGGACCACTGAAGTCAGGTTTCTGATGGAAAAGGCACTGTTTGGAGGCAAAATTCGCGAAGATCAGAAAATCCCGGATATATATGGAAAATCCTATTTTTTCAAAAGACGAAGGAAGCCACAAGGGAAAGTGGAGATGGGCCACAGGGGGCCCACACCACCCAATGGCGCGGGCCAGCCTTGGCTACGCCACCAGGTGGTGTGGCCACCCTGGCCCACCTCTGGCATCGCCCTCTAACGCATATAATCCCCTCGAAACCCTAAGACTCGGGGAGCGACCACAAAAATATTCCACCGCCTCTACGGGGAGGAAAACTACATAGAGTGAAAGAGCTCTCCGGCAGGCAGAAATCTGCTAGGGAAATTCCTTCCCGGAGAGGGGAGATTGTCTCCATCAACACCACCATCAAGCTGGACTTTATCGGGATCATCATCATCTCCATCATCATCTCCACCAGCACCATCATCGCCACTCCATACCGCTGTAACAATTGGGTTGAATCTTGCATAGTTCTTAGGGTAAACTTTCCCGGTGTTGATTACTTGTTGTAGTTGATGCTATTGAGTGGAACCATTGAATTATTGTTATGTTCAGATTGTTACTTCTCATTATTTCATCTCTGATCTTGATCCATATGATTTCTCATGAGTAGTTCTTTTAGTTCTTGAGGACATGGGAGAAGTCATGTTGTTAGTAGTGGAATTGTGTTGAGAGAGATTCAATGGTTTGATAATTAAGTTGTGGTGTTATTCTTCTAGTCGTGTCATGTGAACGTCGACTACATGATACTTCACCTTTATGGGACTAGGGGAATGCATTGTGTATTTGGCTACTAATCGTGGGGTTGCCGGAGTGACAGAAACCTGAACCCCTGTTAGGAAACCTTTGCACAAGGGAGTGTAGGATCTCAAAGTTTAAGGTTGTGGTTAGGTTTTTATCTTAATTACTTTCTTATAGTTGCGGATGCTTGCAAGGGGTATAATCACAAGTATGTATTAGTCATAGGAAGTCAGCACATTAGCATAGGTTCACCCACACAACACTTATCCAAACAGAGAAGATTAATCAACTATATCGACGTGATTTACTCCAGCATGATGTAACTTACTAACTAGTACTCCCGCGTCCCCACGTGGGTGGGACCCGTGTAACATCTCAATTGACTAACAATTGCAATGCTACTTATCTAGTCTATATATTGCTACTTCCTACATGTTATTATTGCATCATTATTATATCATGCTCATGTCATCATGCCACATTTCATTTGAGCATCATATTAAAACCTATTACATTAGTTCTTCTCCTCATATTTCATTTTCCTTATTAATATTTTGCTTCTTGATATATTGTATTGGCTTCTTGTTATAATTTCTAAAATGCCCAAATTGATTTGGAGGCACCAGCTCTTAAATTCTCTCTATCACTAACTTGCCAATCTATATTGTCCTTATGATCATTTCAACTCTACCATATATGACACATGGGTTCCTTTCATTTTTACTTATGGATTTAAATCATGCCCATTTGGTTGTATGAATCTATCTAATTCAAGTGCCCATCTATCTTTGCTTTCTTCTACTATATCATTTTTCTCTTCATGTGTTGATCTTCATCTATTCTATTTTTTTGGTTCTCTAATTCTTGTGCTTTTGGACATTCTCTATTTTTTCCTACCTCTATTCTAATTCTTTTTGATGTCCTCTAGAACTATCCACCTATTTCTTTGATCCTTGCCATATGTTTTTCCTATTTTACTCCTAAATCCTACCCTAATTCCACATACATGATCCACTTTCAATAAAACCATATATTTATTCAACACTTGCAAAAATGCCCATTTGGTTTTGTCTACACCGAAACGTTGATCCACTCCCTATCTTGATCTTATCTAAAACCATCTATTCTACACTTCCTGGTTTTAAAACCGACAAGCAGCCAATCAGCTGACCTATCTAAGCAGCTACTATATCCTACGTACACCATCCTTTATTTTCCTAAACCCAACCGTGCTATTGTTTCTACGATCTTTGTCCCTGATCAAATGCATTGATTGCAGTTTTAAAGTCTTTAAAACAATCAAATTCTGACAACTAAGCTGTGCACGCAACCAGGACTAACCCCCTGTTTTTTTTTCTCTACACCCCTTGTTGTGTTTCTCTTCCTCCTGTACCAGCACACGAGGGACACGCTGCCGAGGTGGAGACCTTCCCCTCTGCATCTCACCGGCCCTTCCACTCTCTTAGCCACACAAATTCGGCCCCTCTTGAAAACCCTATCCCTGCTCTTTTCCTTCCAGATCGAGCGCCGCCATGCCCTGAAGTTCCGCCGCCCGCTGGTTCCACACCACTGCCGCTGTCGTCCTCGTGTCGGGGGCACTGCTGCGCTCGCGTCCGTCAACTAGCACATGGAGCAAGGAGAAGGAGTACTAGCACGTCAGGGATGTCCACGAGCTCACCACGGCCGCCGTACGCACCTCTACTTCACCGCCTTGATCTCCGCCAACTCCAGCGTCGACCAGCTCGCCAGCAGAGATTAGGTGAGCCACCACCTCCCTCTAGCCCCTCTCTGTGAGTACCCGATCTGTATAGCCTCGTCTCTGCCCAAGTTTCCATGCTGGCCGCCATGGACGTGCACGGACCTGTCCGCGTCTGTGTACAAAAGCGTTGAGTACTCCCGTTCTTCCGAACGTGACCTTGCCGAGTTGCTCGGCATCGCCTGTTCCTGATCCTACGGTAGTGGCTGCCGTGTCTGCGTCTGCATCTCACGAACCCTCCGGTGTCTCTAGCTGATGGTCTCATCGACAGTCGTTCCGCTGTGCACGAACACAACAGCCAGCACAGCAGCGCACGCATGTCAGCATCCGAACCCAGCTAGCTAGTTTCAGCTGGCTTGTGTTGCATGTGGTGTTTTGATTCAGCTGCTAGGCCACACACGACACATTGTCTTTTTTATATGTTTTTCCTATTCAAAATCGAAGCAGCAGCTCAATTGGTTGGCAGCTTCATCAACGTATGGGATGACCCAAGCACTAGAAAATTTTAGAACCATCGAGACCTCCCAAGATACACTCATATAAACTGATGAATTATTTTCCTATCACCAACATAAAGCTTGTCTAATGGTTCTAGCTATGATCTTCAATCGCGAGGTCTCTAGCCCATAGTGTCCGATATTCAATATTGTATTAATCATATCTTTTAGTCTCTAGCTCCTTTTGCAAAGTGTTTCATATGAAAGTTTATTAGAACAATGCACTAAACATTAATATGCCATCCAAAATAATTTATGGGCAAATAAATTTTCGAAATTATTTAAATGCCATAAATACTTTTTCTTATTAAATTCATAACTTTTATTCCATAAATCCGAATTCGACAAATAATATGTCTAAATCGATCAGCTCGACGAGCCCGGTCTGATATGCATTCCATGATATGAATTGAAGCATGCACCATATAAATATGAAGTATAGAGCAATGTTTATGGGAGCAAAACATGACTAAAAACTTAATAAAATGCTTTATTCTTGTACCCACACCTCACCCATGTCATGCTATGCTATGACATGTAAATTATGCATCATTTCATCATGTCATACTTGTTTTCTTAATGCATATTATTTATATGATTGTGCAATGTATTTATTTTGGCCTCTTGTGTGTTTGGTTTTTATCCGGATAGACACTGAGCAAGGAGAATACCAGAAGCCTCAGGAGTATTACCCGGATCCTTCCTATTCGGCAATTGAACTGCCAGGCAAGAAAGTCCCCATGCTTGCATACATGTAGTATCTGTGCTTCTATCTTACTCTTGCATCATTGAGTCACGGTTGCATTAAATTGAATTCCAAGTATTGCATAACCTTTAATTTTAAACCCCACTGAAGCTTGTTCCTCCATCCCATGAGCCATTACTACAGGAGTTGTTTACGCCATACGAGTCGTAGAATTGCATATGAAGGGTTTGTGCGAGTCCTTGGATAATGAGGTACCTAAACAACTTAATATGAGTAGAGAACTAATGAAAGAGGCATTGGTGAGCATTATCTATTATTTGGTTCTTTAAGCTCACTTGTGACCGTAGGACCCCGAGTACTTGATTCCTATTCCTTGACTATTCGCACTATCCACATACGGGAGACCCTAAGGATCCCCTTTTGCCTGAGCTTGATTCACACTTTATTTCTTGGAGCCACAAACTAGTTTGGGGGTTTATTACTATCTTGTACGTATACCATGTTTTACTGGTTTATTTATGATTGTGCGTAGAGCACCTGTACTATTTAGGATTGCGACATGATTTCGCGGTATTGACAAGCCCAGTCACACTTTTAGGTTCCCAGTCGTTTACAGTCATTCTCGCAAACCCTGGGTCCGTCTCGAAGCCGGCCAACTGCGTTGCGGGTAGCTTATTGGGGTGCCCCCCTGAATTGATTTATGAATCCTGTGAATGCATTGTCGTGAGGCCTCGTTGCGTTTTATTTAGTTCTTCCTGAGGTTGATCATGTGTGTGTTGCTATTTGTGAACCCCTACAGGGTAAATCTTTCTGAAAGCCGTGGCCCCGATTATGGATGACTTGGAGCATAGTTTCTTGATCATAGACAAGCATAACTAAAGTACCGCCTTTAATCTAACTAATACATGACTAGTAATTAGTATAACACTCATGGAATGGTTAATAAAATTGCCAACGGATGGGTTGTTCTTCCGCCTTCTCGTCGGTAAGCGAGAAGGAGGACGAGCGAGGTTATTTATGTTGCTTATATAATTGTTGCTATTAATTAATGGACGTCCGTCCATCTCTGGTTGGGCGGATGTGTAGAGAGTCTCTATAGCTCTTTGTAGATATTATCTTTCACTGCAATTGCGTCACCCCCAGGTTGTTCCCTTTAGATGCATTAAAACTTGCTGAGTACCCCTAGGGTCTCACACGATAAATATTTGGTTTAGGTGGATATGTATACTCTCAGGAAGGCTACTGCGTTGAAGAGACCGATGATGGTGGCAACGACCATCAGGTGTAGAGATTCCGGGGATGGAGATCAATGAGATCTATGGGCGGGATGTGCTTATTTCATAGGCATTTTATGCCGATTTGCTTCTTAATCCGTACTCAGGTCTTGTTTTTCCGCTTCCGCATGATACTCTGATGTGTGATGTATGAGGATATTGTTGGGAATATGCCCTAGAGGCAATCATGTATGATGATATTCCTGTGTATTCATAAGGTTATGGTCCATGTATGAACTGCTGATATGTATCATCGAATATGTGATTTGATTGTGGAACTACATATTCATGTTGTTCATACTAATTGTCCTTGGTCATCGAGGTTGTGCTGGACACACAACTTAGACCAATGTGAAAGTTGGTAGATGACTAGGTTCCACTTGTCATGGGCATGGAGATGCTATTTCGACTTACACGGATTCGGCTAAAGAGTTTAGTGAGTCGGACTGACCCATATTGAGATGCAACGAACAAGTCGTCATTTGCATGTCTCAATCAATGTAATCCTTAGACCTAAGGTTATTGCACAATCCGAGTTGAGGATCTCCGACTTAGGTTCTGTCAAACGCTGTTCCGTCACTAGGCAGTTATAAAGGCGGAGTTTGGGTCGACTAAGAATCAAGCTGCGTGATGTGAATAACCAAGACGGGATTTTGCCCCTCCATCTGGAGAGATATTCTCTGGGCCCTCTCGGAAGATATGATTCGGAAAGCATGGCCATGCGCGTCTCGGATTAAGTGTTAACTGAGGCAACCGACTAAGAGTTAGCCGGATGAATCACTTATCTCGGATCGAGAAAGAGAGTCGGACTATTTAAGGGATGACGATCATTCGCCTATAGTCCGACAAGGTATATCGTGAGGCAAAAGGGACTCAGACGAAAGTCGCATTGGAAATGTATGTCGTCATGAATTATTGGTACTTGGGAGTTGGCACGTTCTGCTAGGAGCCGCTACCAACTGATCGATCACGAGTGAGACTCGGAATCATGTCCGGGTTACCATGAGCCTGTCGGGTCACACACTTAAGAGCGGGAGCAAGTTTGGGTTAGACCCAAACAGGAAACCTATTTGAGTTGGACCCAAATAGAGACATGGACTTAGTCAGCAAGTGAGACTTGCAGTGGCTAATATAGGCCTTTTAGTGAATGGGCCACAAGTGAGTGGAGCCCACTTTCACTCCCTATATAAGCTGGGGCGTAGGTGCTTAGAGCATAAGGTTAGGTCACTCCATGTGTTGGAAACCCTAGCCCCAGTCCGTCCTGTCGCCTCCGTACTGGACCTAGCAGTCCATCATCGGCGCTCCTCCTCATACGTGTGGATACCGGCGGAGGTGTTGTATGTTCAGCACTTCGACGATCGTGAAGAAAGTACGGATCGTGGATCGTGGAACCGGAACGGATCGCGAGGACTGCACCGCATCAAGCGACGTGCTTCATCAATTCCGCAAATGTGCGTCTAGTGGTAATCCTCGTGGCCTTCTACCTGAGCTGGATCTTAGGATCACCGCGTAGGGAAAAAGTTTTGTTTATCTCTACGTGGCTCAACAGATATATCCTAAACTATTATATCTATTTTGGCTATTTGGATCTTGTCGTATGGCATTGCAATATTTATGTTTCTTTTAGATGGTGTGACTCTGATGTCTATTGTAAGTCACAGACATACATACTCATTTATGTATGTCGTGGTCGCGTTACCTGTTGCTTACGCCGCTCGCTCTTGTCCCGATGTTCTTGAAAATGGATAAGGTGGTAGGCTGGTACCATGCCCTGCTCCGCTTCGACGGGCCTGCAAGTGGGTGGCCTTGGGCCTCCGCGGTAGAATCACTTATCCACTTTTGGTTCGTCCAGGCTTGAACTTAGAGCGTAATGTCCGAGGTATTACAATTGGTATTAGAGCCATTTCGCCCTTCAGGGTCTTAGCCAAGATGGTCGTTGTCAGTCTAGAAAATATTTTGGTAGCTATGTATACTAGGGAAAAACTAAATGTGAGAGTAGGACTACTTCCATTTTTCTTCTTACCCACCCACCCTTTTTTGGTAAGGAAGTGTAACATTTGTCTATCCTCTTCTAAAAACTCAAACTAGGATTCACGTGTTTGGGGTTTCCGTAGTACCATAGGATGTGTGTGTAATTCTTTGTCTATCTGTTGCATCCAACCTTTTGGTCGCAATCTTCCTATGGTTATCAACTGTTGGTACATTCCATACCGACAGGCTTATTGTAACCGACGTGATCTATCCGACTCTTTGTAAACCGATGTGATATTTCTTACTCTTTGTTACCGACACAATCTTGTTAAGGGTGTTCTTCCTTCCTGTATGCTTTCACAGAATGTGGAGTGCTAATTTCTATCTGTTAAGTGGTTTTTCGTATCTAGTTGGTAATTTAATGCCGAAAATGCGGAATTTTTTCTTGATACATCTGTGTTTCCACGCTCCTTTTCAGTCATGTGTGATACACTATCCACCTTCATGGTCGGCCTGTCCAACCTAACTCAATCTTTTGCTACCAGCGCTTCAATCTGGAGTTTTGACTGCATCTTCAATTCTTCTGAGCTAATGCATAACTTGCGTCGATCTGATGCTTGCGATTGTAATTTGGTTCTCGATATAGCCATATGACACTTATCATGAGTTGAATAGGGACAATACTATCAATCTAATCCTCCAAATGATGGCAGTTATCTCTTGCGATTTTGAGTTATACCGTGATCATATCTATGTCATATTCAAGTATCTTTGGCAAATCCGAGTTTTGTTAAGGCATTATGGTGGATTATCATCTGTTTATCATGCTCTACATTCCTTTCGAACTCCATATATGTAAGGTTCTCTTTGATACGAGAGAATTTCATCCTATCACCTCTGATAGCTTTGCTTAATGTTTGAGTTACCATCATTCTTATCCAAGATCTCTTTATATTTTCAATCGGTGATCCGATCAACAGTGTGAGCCAGGCAGCATCTCTTTTTCTCTTACGAAGGGCATGATAACCTATTCTTTTAATACATCTCTTCGAACGAATCCTTGATCTTAATGTTAACTTTCAAAGAGCGTTGAGCTCAGAAAGTGTATCAAGCATTCCTTCGTTTCTCTCCTGCTTCATGAACTTGGTATTCTTGGAACATCTCGATAATTCTTGGTGGTATATCTTGACGATATGCTTTCCTATTCTATATCAATGGAAGAACATGAAGAACATCTTCTTCTTTTCCCCTCAATCTTGTGAACACCGCATGTGTGCAAAGTTCTCAAAGTGTAAATTCTGGCTTCCAAAGTCATCTATCTCGACCACATCCTTCTGCTAAAGATATCGCTACCATTATGGAATCATCAAGTCAATTGTTAATTCCATCCTCCACCTTCAACCAAATCCGGAGCTTTTCCTTATTTGGCAAGTTATCATCGTCGTTCTACTAAACATTCCTCAAGACTGCTAAATCTTTCTCAAGAAGAATGAAGAAATTTTGTTGGTCTTCCTCACATCAAGAAATCTTTTGAAACCCTCTCGCTTTATCTTCTATCCTCAATCCACCGGATGCCAAGAAGACTTTTCAGATCTTTTGCAACTCGTCTTTCAAGACCTTGGTGCTTGTCTTATTTTATCTATTGGATCTATCATCTGTTTCAGTGATCTTCCTTGATATATTATTCAGTGAGTTGGGAACTTCCGACACGATGACAACATCATCATCTTTATCTACTTTGGATCCGATGAAGTGTTTCCATCATCTCCTTGTTTTCTCACGGAGCTTCAGGAATTCTGCTTGTCAAGATCTTCAGTCTAAGTTTTTGAGAGTTGGGTTGCACGAATTGCCTATTCATGTACGGATTAATGTTTTGAGTGCGGCATGGAGTCATGACCATACCACTAATCTTATCATTCATTCTTGTACATTGAATTGGTGAATTAATGCAATTTCACTCATTCCACGGAAGTTAGAAGTGACCTTTATCACTCGAGACTTTTACTTCCTTGTTTTCCGGAGTGTTATCTCAAGAACGAAAGCAATAACCTCTTGTTGGTGGTCTCGTATATCTCAAGACAGAGCAAAATCTTCAATGATCTGGTGGTAACAAACGCAAAATCTTCTCCGCCCTCTTCTTTCTACCGGAGCTCGACATTGTCAGACAATGGATGGAAGATATCCCTGACTTCCATTTTGTCAATTCTTTTCTCTTGGTAAAGACATTTATGGTTGATGCCATCAAGCGCAAACTCTATTGCAATAACCTCATGGTTAAGAAAAGCAATAAGCATCTCCACAATAACCACCAGATCTTCAACATTCAGCTTCTTCTTTAGGATTCCACCATAAACTTGTGTCACCTCCTTCTCTTGAAGTATAAATCTGCACACCTCAATTGCGTGATCTTTAGTTCTTACCGGCGCAAGAAGAATCTAATCCGAGAGTCCTCAATCCTAATCGTATTCTGTTGATATCAAGGAACTCTATTATTTCAAGGCAATATTGTTTCTCAGAACTTCATTCTTAAATCTAAGGGAAGAAACAATGTTATTTTCATAGTGGTTGATAACTTCTCCAAATCGTTCTTTCCTTCCGGCGTAACAAATGATCATCTTCTCTTGTAGTTCGATCTTCACTCTTATCGAGATGTCTTATCTTTTAGCCTGAAGTGAAAAGTTGCCTTCCCTTTTGGCGGATTCGTATTCTACCAACTCTTTTTGGAATCCTCTATGGCCGCAATGCCATATCCCATCTCTCTGATAACCAATGGAAACTTTATCCTTGGTTCATCATCTTCTCAAACTCTTTCTAGAAGTGTTCCTATTCTGTTATCGTGTTTCTTGAGAGCACCGGAGCTATGTACATCATATCCTTCTCATATCACAACAATCCTCCAGGTTCTTCAAGTCCTTTGTTTCTAAGAAGCAAAATGCCAGACTCGCAACAAGTCTAGCAAGTTTTGCAAGGTGTAGTGATCACACCATTCCGTTGATAAATCAACTTGGGAACGTGAGGATCACCTTCATTCTAAACACCCGCCTCTCCTTGTGTCCTTTTTCTTTTTCCTAGGAATCTCGGGGGGGGGGGGGAGATTCTTGTTTAGTGGGGGAGAGTTGTAGCATCCCCATTGTCTAAGAATTGTTGTCGTGGTATTGCCGATGAGTACGCCATGGAGGGGTCCTCATAGTGCGTGTTTAGAGATGTGGGGTAAGGCAGAGAGTTGGCGGGTACGAGGTAACACAGCTTACCCCGGTTCAAGTCCCACAACGGTGGCGAAACTCTACTCCTACTATAAATCACTATAATGGCAATACTCCAAGTTACAGAGATAGGTTCGCTGTGCGAGGGTGTTATGAATCATTGTGTGTTGTGCCCTAAAGGCTCCCACATGACAGCTTATAAAGGCGCTAAGACCTAGGATTTACAGGGAAAGGTCCTTGCCGGACAAGGTAAAGAGTCCTAGACTAATACGAACTAGTCTTCCGTGTCTTGTAGTCCAAGGCTCCGAGTATGTCGGTGACTCCTGCGTAGCCTTCCTTTATCTGGCATGGGCCTCCCTTCAGGATCCGTCTAACTAGGCTGCCTAGCAGGCCATAGGCCTTGCTACCAACTATGGGCCACCCGGGTTAGGCGGATTGGTGACATGCTATGAGGATACCCATATAGCATATCCCCAACAGTAGCCCCCGAAGAACTTTGAAATCTTGCACCGTCTTGCTCGTTGATCTCCGAATATCCCGTCTAAGTGATGTCGGCAATCCATCAAGCAATATCTTAAAGGTCTCCCAAAGAACCCTGCAATCCCCTCCGGCTTCACAAAGTAGCCAGAGATTCCTTGAGTCTTTGTTTCCAGAGTCGGATGATCTCCGTCTTCGATGGAATCTTCGGATGTGACCCTTCACTGCAACTGTCAGGAGGATGACGAAGGGTACAACCTACGCTACGTCCAAACTCACAAAAGCAGAGAATCAATCATTAGCTATTTTCAGGCGCGCGAAATCCAAAACGATGGAGCGGCAAAAGATGGAGGACGTGGCGAAATTACCGCGCACGTTCACTTCCACGTCGACAACGTTCCATCCATCAGATCCTTTTGCATGAATCTTGACGCGAGGCTTATATATTTCCACCACGGTCAATTTATTTCTTTTTACCCGCATTCGTTTCCCAGTCTTCGTCTTCCTCCAGCCGCACGACTGTTCGAGCTCTTCTGTGAAAACCCTAACCAGAGCCCTTTGTTCCTCCACATTCTCCTCGTCGTAATGGCCTCCAGCAGCTCCGCTCCTTCCATGGCAGCGATTCCTGAGGCTACGGCAGAGCCATCCCAGGGAGTGATCGTCCTGCCGGAGGGGGTGGTCGTTCTCGTCTCCGCTGTGATGGAATCCTCTAAACGAGTGGTGCTCGAAGCCACTGAAGAAGAGAGCGATTCCCACAAGGGGATGTGGAGAGGCTCTGATCTCTCCGCCGAAGATCTGCAGGAGCTGGTCGCTGAGGGGTATCTCCCCACGGAGGATAAGTTAGTCTGGCAGGCGGTGCCGGCCGACGAGGTGGTCCCTTCTCCCCAACTCGGAGAGAAGGTGTACCTCAAATCTTAGCTGGTACGTGGCGTAAGCCTGCCAGTCTCCAACTTCTTCTTGGATGTCCTCCGGCACTTCCGAGTACTTCCCCACAATCTCTCTCACAATAGCATTCTAGCCCTTAGCAACTTTGTAGCTCTGTGCGAAGGATATCTAGGGATCAAGCCTACATTATATCTGTTTATATATTTCTTCACCGTCAAGAGAGAGTCTGTAGAGTCCAAGGATGAATTGTGGACCTGCAGAACTATTAGCTTTAAGATCCGGCCTAGCCGGCGCTTCCCCGACATCGTAGGGCATGAGTCTTGCAAGAACTGGCAGCGCACATATTTCTACGGGCCAGATGTCCCTCTCCCAGACCGCCTTGAGACCTACCCCGACTTCTTCGATGCAGCCACCACTGAAGTGCCCGCATGGTGGATCCCAGCCCCTCTTCCTTCCGACGACGAAGCCAATCGCGCCGTAAGGCAGATAAAATGGCTCGTAGACAGAGGTCTGATAGGCTTGGACCTTGCCATGTGCTGGTACGTTAGGCGGAGCCAGCCTCTACAGCACCGCGCCGAGCTGATGTGCAAGTATAGCCAAGACAGGAGGGATCCCATGCGAATTTCGTGGGATAACTTCTCTACTGACTCCATCAAGCTCCGGCTAACGGACATCGTCAGGGTGAGAGACAAGAAGCAGGGCTTCAAGATCACCTATGACATGTTCGACGGCGGTACATGCCCAGAGGTAGCTTCTATTTCCTTTGTTGCTCGTTATATGCTCTAAGGCTTCTCCGACTTGAAGTTGTCAATCTATCACTCCTTTGTATCCCAGCTGGCGACCTTGGCAGCGGATCAAATGGCCTCCCAGGTCTATGATCCAAAGCTGAAGGATATCCAGGTGGTGCCTGATGACGACGCCCCCAAGGATCAACCAGCTCCGGCAGCACGAAAGCGGAAGAGGTCCACCTCTAACGCTGCTGCCGAGGCTAAGAAGAAGAAATTGGAGGAGAGTGGAGTCTCCAAACGTTCCACTATCGCCTTAGAGGCGGAGAAGAAGAAGAAGTACAATGGCATTCCCCTCACCAAGCCTCCTGCCATGGAGTAAGTACTTTCATTCTCCGTCTTGTATTTTTCAGCTCACACCTTTTTCAACTCTTGTACTTATACTTTGTACGTTTTAGGAGGAAAGCCGACGTTAGTTTGAAGAGATCCTCCAAAGATGTTGGAGGGTCAAAAAACATTCGTGATATGCTGACCAAGGGTCCGTCCGCCAAGCCCTCTCCCGCAAACCGCTCCCCTACTCCTGCTGCCAGCCATCATCCCCCGTCATCCCTGAGACCTCCGCCATGGAGACAGATATCAATCCAATCCTTAATGTCTCAGGCACTATCGAGGCAGACATTGCTCCCAACGGCCATGCGACACAGGAGAGCGCCTCCTCTAAAGTGGCTGAAGCTCCGGCTAAGGATGCCACCGAGAAAGGGAAGGAAGTGGTGGAAGAGGTGGATGTAGAAGCAACGACTGAGGCGGGAGCCTTCGAGCCATCATCTTCCTTGAAGGTGCAGGAGGCAGCTAGGGCTTCTTCCATGCCTCCGGCTTCGACTTCTGCATTGGCTGCGACTCCTCCGACGTTGAGCCTGGATGACCTCATCAAGAAGGTCGACGCAATCTATAAGAATACCCGGACCTTCCATGATTCCTATGCTCATCTGGCCAACAATCTCAGGATCATTGTCATCGTAAGGTTTTTGAACTTCACTTGCCTTACTTTGTGTAGTATATCCCACTGTAGCCCCCGATCTCTTAGGTGGATAATCCAATAGTTATTGGCCTAAGTGCTCCAAAGAACTAAGTACAGAATTTGTCCGTGTAGCCCCCGAGCGTTTAGTTGAAACTGGATAGTTCTGACTAGATGCTCTAGAGAAACTAGTTTACTTTAAAATCATGTACTGTAGCCCCCAAGCATTTAGTTGAAACTAAATAGTTCCGACTAGATGCTCTAGAGAAACTAAGCATGTTTACATCTTGTGCAGAATGAGAATAAATAGAGGATAGCCGCCAATGAGAGGTTTGCTACTCTTCGGAAGGAAATGGACCTTGAACAGGGTAAAACCAAATTCTTGAAGGAACAGATAAAAAATAGCTAGAGTCTGTTTCCTACAACAACTCCTTGATTTTCTCATTGAATCATTTTTTTCCGTCTTTTGATAGCACTTTCTGATTTCCATCTTACAGAAGCCATTGCCAAGGCCAAGAGCATCGTCGAGCAATCCAAGCATATTCAGGAGCTCGATGATGAAAAAAATCCGAAGAAGGACCTGGCCAAGGCCGTCAAGGGCCATGAGTCAATGATGAAGGCTATGCAAGAGTCTGCGGATGTCGAGATGCAGCGCCTGAAGGATGAGATTGCACAGCTCAAAGACCAGAACCAAGCTGCCAAAGAGAAGAATGCTAGGAGTCTTGAGATGTTCAAGTCAGTCCAGAAGGAGCACGATGACTTGACGGAGACATGCAAGAAAGCGGAAACGAGCATCTTCGGTAACCTTTCTCCGTCTTGGTCTTTTTCTATAAGTTGGATAACCATTTGACTTGTTTATACTCATGGTCCTTGTATGTTTGTGCAAACCACAACTCCCATTGGCTTAGCCAACTTGGGTGAGGGTGCTCCGAGTCCCAAGGAATGCATGATTCTTGCCGGCAACTTCGTCAGCACTACCATCGCCCAAGCCAAGGAGATAGCTCAACCTCTAGGCATGAATATCAAGGCGGCAGACTCAGCGGCCAAGTATGCAGAAATCCTGCGCCAAGCCCCCGAGAAAACCAAAGACTGGAAAGCCTCTTGCATCTGGGATGGTGCTAGGATGACCCTGTCCTTAGTCAAGGCTCACTATGACAATGCCGACATCGACTTGGTGACCTCTGGCATGCCAAAGCTAGACGAGGAAGGACAAGAGATCAATAGCGATGCTATTTGGAACTCTCTTGCCAGCTTCGATACCAGGATTGCCAAGATGGTCAAGGTTGATGTCTTCGTGCCTGCCGAGATTATAGATGACGATATGGCCTCTTCTGAGTCTAGCCCCTCTCCTTCAGAGTTTGATGAGCTCTCCTGGCCTGGCTCTCCTGATGATGCCACCACGAAGCCCCCTGCAGCAGAGCCATGAAAAAAAATGTCTGTATTAAATGTATCTCTGCAAAATGTATGCGGAATTTTTTTTGTTTGCCTAAGGCAGAAAAACTTGTATTCAAGCTTCCTGCAACTTATCTGCTTCCAGCATGTGTATATATTTTTTAAGCAAGTGCTGGCTTATCCATTATTCTGGTTCGTATGCTTGACCTTTCGTGAGACGGAAGACTCGTAGCACAGAACTATGCTCTCAGGCGATGATGCTTAATAGCACCGTCAAGAACCTAAGAACAAAATCGCCGACTTTTGAGTGACGAAAAGTCACTACTCCAGAATCCACATAAAAACTTCAGAAAACGTGTAGACCAAAAAACTTAAGCTAACGCCCGTAGGCGGAATTTTCACAAGGGCAAATGCAACCTTGCGCCTAAAGGGCTTATATGATCCAAAAATGAACAACTAAAGGAGGTAAAAGACTCAGAGAATATGAGTGAACCAAATGCTTTGTTTCATTGATCATATAAGAAACTTATCACATAATATAAATGTGCTAACTATAAAAGGGACGTAGTTGTGCTATGTTCCATGGTCGATCTGTCTTTGGGTAATCATCATCGGAGTCACGTTGCTCGCGCTTGCGATTTTTTGGCCTATATTTCAACTCGCGAATATCGACGAGGTAATAGGAACCATTGAGCAATGATTTGCTTATGACGAACGGTGCTTCCCAAGGCGGTGCTAATTTGTGTGATTTCTCCTGCTTGAGTCTAAGCACCAGATCCCCTTCTTTAAATGAGCGATGCTTTACACAGTGACTATGGTATCTGCGCAGCTTCTGTTGGTAGACGACATATCTCTAGCATGCCAGCACATGCTCTTCTTCAAGTAGGTCCACAGATAGTCGCCTGGATTCTTCAGCGTCATCCTCCTTGTAGGCGGAAACTCTTGGTGCATTGTGGAGGATGTCGGATGGGAGAACTGCTTCTACTCCATAAACCATGATGAAAGGAGTCAAGCCGGTGGATTCGTTGGGCGTTGTTTGTAAACTCCACAAGATAGATGGTAGTTCCTCCGCCCAGGTTCCAGCTGCTCTACGTAGCGGTGCCTCTAAGCGTGGCATGATTCCGTGCAGAATTAGTCCATTGGCCCTTTCAACTTGTCCATTTGACTGTGGATGTGCCACAGATGCTAGGTCAAGGCGGATGCCTTTCTCATGACAGTACTCCTGAACTTCTCCGAGAGACAAATTCTGCCATTGTCGGTGATGATGCTATGTGGGAGACCAAATCTCACCACTAGATCCCAGACAAACTTTAGTGTTGTTGCCCCATCAAGCTTTCTAATGGGTTTAGCTTCAATCCATTTTGTGAATTTGTCCACTGCTACTAGCAAGTGTGTGAATCCACAGGGTGCTGTCTGCAAAGGTCCCACCATGTCCAGCCCCCAGATTGCAAATGGCCAAGTTATTGGTATTGTTCGCAATTCTTCAGCAAGAACACTTGGTTGTATTGTGTAAAACTGACACCCTAGGCATGTTTGTACCAACTTGTTAGCGTCCGCCTTGGCAGTTATCCAGTGGAATCCTTGTCGGAAGGCCTTGGCCACCAACGATCGGGGAGCAGCGTGATGCCCGCAATCTCCAAGATGTATTTCTCTAAGGATTTCAATACCTTGCTACTAGGAGACGCATCATAGGAAGACTCATGTGGTACTTATTTTGTATAGCTGGCCATCAATGTGACGTAGCCTTTTGCTCTGTGTACTATTTGCCGGATTTCGACTTCGTCGGCGGGCAAAATTCGTCTTGTAGATAATCCATGAACGGCTTCGTCCAAGCCAGAGAGGTCACTGTTACTGTGTTAACAAATGGGTCCACTCTATCCAGGTTGTCGGGGTCCGCTCCATTCACGGATGTAGTCCGTAAATGCTCCAGGAAAACGCCTGGCGGAATTGGTCGACGAGCTGATCCAAGCTTTGACGGTAGATTTGCCGCCTCATTATCCTCCCTTTTGATGTACTTGACTTCATAGCCATCGAAGCACTTGGCTATTTCGTCTACTTCGTCTCGATATGCCACCATCATAGGGTTCCGCGCGTTCCAGGTGCCAGCTGCTTGCTGGGCTACCAAGTCGGAATCTCCATAGCAAACTATGCGCTTGATGCCAATATCTTTGACTATGCAAAGTCAGTGAATGAGGGCCTCATACTCCGCCATGTTATTTGTAGCGTTGAAGTGGATCTCAGGATGTATTGCAACTTCTCTCCTGTAGGTGATTGCAATAATACACCATCCCCCGAGCCATTGAGTAACTTCGATCCATCAAACTACATGACCCAATACTCTGGCTCTGGCATAGGAGTGCCTTCTAGCAGTTCTGTCCAATCTACAAGAAAATCCGCCAATGCTTGTGATTTTATAGCGTCGCGTCCCTTGTAGGTGATGTTGAAGGGGGCAAGTTCATTGCCCAGTTTGCCACTCTCCCTGTAGCATCGCTGTTGTTGATGATGCCGGACAGTGGAGCTTTGCTCACTATTGTGATGGGGTACTCCTAGAAATAATGCCTTAGCTTACGTGAAGCAAGGAAAACTCCATAAGCTATCTTCTGGTAGTGCGGGTAACGCTGCTTGGATTCCGTCAAGGCCTTGCTTATGTAGTAAATAGGTCGCTGAACTCCATATTAGTGTGTTGGTTCCCTATGCTCCACCACGATGACGATGCTGATTACTCGGTTGGTCGCCGCCATGTGCACTAACATAGGCTCCCTTGGCACCGGTGCTGCAAGTATAGGTGGGGAGGAGAGTATTCTCTTCAACTCTTAAAGTGTTGTGTCAGCTTCATCCGTCCATGTGAATTTGTCCGCCTTCTTGAGCAACTTGTAGAGCGGCATAGCCTTCTCACCAAGTCAGCTGATGAACCGGCTTACTGCTACAACGCAGCCTGTGAGCCTTTGTATGTCCTTCAGGCATGTCGTCCATTTGATGTAGAGGATGGCCTTGATTTTCCCCAGGTTCACCTCGATTCCACGATGCGAAACTATAAAGCCCAACAGTTTGTCGGATGGTACCCCGAACACGCACTTCTTTGGGTTCAGCATCATGTTGTATTTCCGGAAACTATAAGGTTTCCTGCAAGTCAACGATAAGATCATTTGATTTCTTTGACATTACCGTGATGTTGTCCACGTAAGCGTGTACGTTGCGACCTATTTGGTCGTGCAAGCAACTTTGCATCGTCCGCTGGTACGTAGCACCAGCATTTTTCAACCCAAAGGGCGTCGTGGCGTAGCAATACGTGTCGTAGGGTGTGGTGAGCGAAGTTGCCAATTGGTCCGACTTTCGCATCTGGATCTGGTGGTATCCTGAGTAGGCATCGAGAAAACACAGAAGTTCCGAGCAAGCCGTCGAATCAATGACTTGGTCAATACGAGTCAAAGAAAACGGATCCTTCGGACACGCTTTGTTCAAGCCGGTGTAATCAACACACATTCTTAATTCATTGGTTCCCTTTTTGGGGACAAGTACAGGATTTGCCACCCATCGGGTGTGAATAACTTCTCGGATAAAGCCAGCCTTAAGTAACCTAGCTATTTCTTTGCTTATAGCCCTTCGTCTTTCATCACCAAAGCGTCATAGAGGTTGTTTCACCGGTTTGGCATTAGGATCAATATTCAAGCTGTGCTCGGCAAGTTCCCTAGGTACACCTCTCATGTCGGCAGGTTGCTAGGCAAATATGTCCCTATTCTCATGGAGGAACTCGACGAGCATGCTTTCCTATTTGGGATCCAGGTCCGTGCCAATGGCGGTGGTCTTGGAGGAATCACCTTCGACAAGCTCCACTTTCTTGGTCTTGATGGAAACCTTGAAGGCGGGTTTGGCGGTAGTGATCTGCTTCTTTGAAGCCGGCATCTCCGAGACATCGACCTGGTTCTGGATCTCCTTGAACTCCTCACCGTAGAGGACTGCTTCGGCGAAGGCGGCTTCGCTGAGCTCGCACTCCTGTGCCTTGGTGAAGCTTCCGTCAACGGTGATGATGCCATTTGGTCCAGTAATCTTGAGTTTGTTGTAGTCAAATCATGGCCTTGTGAGGAAGGAGTGGAAGATGTCGCATCCGAAGATGACGTGGTACACGCTCTTGAAGGGCACCACTCCAAAGGTCATGCGTTCTTGGAGGTAATTGTTTACATCGCCAAAAGCGACCGGAAGGGTGATGTAGCCTAGGGAATTTGCTTGTCAGCCAGGGACAACCCCATGGAACATGGTGTTGCTCTTCCTTAGCTAGGTCTCCGTCAAGTTCATCTTATGCAATGTATCCAGGTACATGATATTGATGCTGCTTCCACTATCCACGAGGCACTTGCTGAACTTCGTGCCGTCAATCAAAGGGTTGATGACCATGGCATACTGGTTCTGTGTTGGGATGAGTTCTAGGTGCTCTTTCCTATCCCAAGTAATTGGAATTTCCGACCATCTGACGTACTGGGGAACCGGAGGGAGGGTAGCCATCAGTATCCTCAAAGAGGTTTTCTGGGCCCGGACGGTTGGGGTGCCAAGGAAGGTGTGGTAACATGGAGCCTTCTTTTCGAAGGGATTTTTCCCTTTATCCTCTCCCTTGTCAAAAGATTTTGGGTCCACGTCCTCGTCCATATCACTTGATTCCTTTGGTTCTTCCCCCTTCTTCTTCCCTTTGCCCTTTTCATGGAGTCTGTTTTTCCGACTTTGCTTGTAGCCGGACTCAGGGTCCTCCTTGAGATCATTGACAAACTTGCACTAGCGATTGGTGTGGGTGGATTTTCCATTGGCGTCGAGATGGACGAAACACGGCATATCGCGGTACTCTTTGTATGTTTGGGGAACGCAGGGAGCTGAGGGTGTAGCGTCACTCCTCTGTTGGTCACTACTAGCTCCTCGACCACATCCACGTTGTCCGCCATTGCCTCTGCCAGTGAACGTTGCGGCGACCATGTCGGCTACTTGCTTCTCTTCAGGCGGATTCTTCCTCTTGTTATTATCGTTCTTCCTGGCCTGGGTAGGGATTCCTATTGCCGGCAACGACCCACGCGCATCAGCAGCGGCGAATTCGCTAGCCATGGTGATCATTGTGTTGAGGTCGAGGTCATTGTTGTCTTGCTTGTGCTTCAATGTGTGCCGGAGCAAAGTTCCCTTTTCTAGACCATCATTGAAGGCGGCCATAGCGGTTTGTTCGTGCACCCCTGCGCAGGTAGGCACGGGATGTTTCATCCTTTTCTTGCACACACCGTTGTAGGTCACCGATAGTGCAGGGACGTTTGTACGTACCCTCAAAATTCTTGGTGAACGTTTTATGCATGTCCAACCAATTGCATATTGGTTTCTCCGGTAAGTCGTCGATCCATTGCCGAGTGGTGCCGGTCAACAAGAGTGGGAGGTACTTGACGGCGACATTGGGGTTTCCCCCTGCGATATGGATCGCTTCGCTGTAGTCCTGCAACCACGTTGAGCGCCTGGCGGTGCTGTTGTATGGCTTGATGGTCTTGTCTATCTGGAGGCCCTTGGGGTAGGTTGTGGCCCGTATGACTGGTCCAAAACAACGTGGCGCAAGGTATGGGAGCTCCCGAGCTTCTTGGATCTTGTCCAGCCGTGTACATGCATCGTATGGCTCCGGCTGCTTCCCTTTTCCGTCATGGGGAGAGGAATTGTGGCGTGATCTAGGACATCCACCGTGTCCTCTGCCATGATGGATGCTAGGTGGCGATGGCGGCGGTGGAGGCGGTGGGTTAGCTCTCTTGCTATGCCCCTCATGCGATTCCTCACGCCTGTCGCGGTTGCTTATTGGACGTGGCGGTTCCTTGTGGGACTTGCTTCTATGTCCGTCATGGCCGCTGCGCTCTCCGGCATGCCGAGGCTGTTCGCCCTGATCGCGTATAACGATGCCGGGCTGGGACCGCCTTGGAGGTGGCATGCTTGTGCAGTGGCGCGGCTCTGGTTCCTCGTGACGTCGAGATGGTGGTGGAGGTGGCAAGCGGCAGGGACGAGCCTTTTCCGCGTGGTCGGAGGATATGGGGATAGCGTCAGTCCTATTGCGTGCCTCTCTCCGTCTTCGCTCTGTAGAGCTTGTATGCGATCCTTCGTCACGGGGAGATTTTGGCCTTTTGTGGCTGTTCCGGGTTGACTGACAGAGCTCCGGGTTGGACTCAAGCCTCTGCGAGGCGGCCTTTTCCTATTTCTTGCATGCCTTAGCGACAAGGTCGTATACCTGCTTCTAGCAACCTGTCCTGCTCTAGGAGGGTCTTGGCGACAGCGAAGTTGAGAGCGGGAGTTGGCATGATCTGCCTCCCCTCTAAATCTATGTAAGGGGTGGCTTTTGTCGGCTTAGACCCGTTAAATCCCAAGCCTTGACGAACACCGAGATATTCGACGACGTGAGCTGGTACCTTCTTTGTTTTATGCTTTAACAACAATTGCTTGTATTCGGCCTCCATAGCTCTTTCTGCCTTGATGGACTGCTGCGCCTGAGCCATGTCTTCATCCAGCTTAGCGCCCTGCTTCGCGATGCACTTGGCATTCGCCAAGATTTCTGTGTGCTTCTCATCAAGCTCCGTAACGCTCCGGATATGGGTGACGGTGATTGGTTCAACGAGAAGTGCGCCGTAGATTGCTTTGTCGGCGGAAGTGGCTAGTGGGTTGCGAGCTGCAGACATTGACGATGGCATTGGCGGCTGATTCGATTGTCGGGCCTTTTTAGGGGCCGTGGTAAGTTCTTGCGCCGGTGGCGGGCGGGTAACCGGAGGAGGCAGAGCCTTGGCCGGAGCCGGAGCCTCGGCGGCCTTTTTAGTTGTTGCTACTCTGGTGACCGCTGGCGTGGGCGGAGCTCTCTCACGTTCCCATTCCCGCCCGTCTTCTTCCATCACGCTCCCAATGGCGACTAGCACCTGGTGTGATGTGTTGGTCTTCTCGGCACGCTCCTCCTTCTCGATCTCCTGCTCGATCTCCCTCATAATAGCGTCGTATTCCTCCGTGTTAGCGTCCGAGCCACCGGCATCCATACTGATGTCGGTGTAAAGCGCGTCGAGGACGGAGTCGGAGTTGGCTTCGGTGTTGGCGATGGTGGATGTGGAGGGTGATGGAGGCGGGTCGTTGTTGTTGTTTCCTCCTCCGGCTATGACGGTAATTGCCGCCATGGCCTCTTCATTGACATCCGTGTATTCATTGATGATGGCAACCATCTCACCAAGGGTGAAAGGGCCTGCGGCCTACCACCTTCGTAGGGTATGCCAGAGGAGTGTTCTAGGCGTAAGCCCTTCCACGAAGTGGTACACAAGCTCGTCGGCGCGGTCGCCCTCTAGGGTTTCCCTCACCCTCATCCATCTGGCAAGGCATTCGCGGGGAGGTTCTCCATCCCTTTGAACGCATCTGGCCAGACTGAAGATGGTGACGACACCGACAAAGTGTGACATGCGCATCTCTAACGCTCGGGGAAGCCAAGCGGATTTGCGGGGTCCTTCCACCTTTATATCCTGCAAAGGGGCGGTTTGGGTGGGCCTTGAATTCTCCTGATCCGAGCCATCATACTCCAAAGAGTGGTATGGCCCAGATCCTTCCGCGAACGTGTCCTGCTCATAGGAGGTCCATGCGGGGCTTTACGAGTTTCTGACTTCCTAGGAGCTAGGACCCGAGTCAATTTCGCCGATGAAGATGTGGATGTCTCCGAAGGGGATGACGGAGCAGCGTGTGGGGTTCGTCTTCGCCGGCACCCAAAACTCATCTAGAGGGACGATCGGGATGTTGCCGGAGAAGAAAATGCAACCAATGGCTACAGTATCGCCGATTCTTGCAAAGAGATTGGACCTCACTTGGTGTAGAGCTCGAAGCGCCTCTTGCCCCACGGTGGGCGCCAACTGTCGTGGTATTGCCGACGAGTACGCCATGTAGGGGTCTTCACAGTGCGTGTTTACAGACGTGGGGTAAGGCGGAGAGTTGGCGGGTACAAGGTAACACAGCTTACCTATGTTCAAGTCCCACAATGGTGGAAGAACTCTACTCCTGCTATAAATGACTATAATGGCAATATGCCGAGTTACAGAGATAGGTTCGTTGTGCGAGGGTGTTATGAATCATTGTGTGTTGTGCGCTAAAGGCTCCCGCATGCCGGCTTATAAAGGCGCCAAGACCTAGGGTTTACCGGGAAAGGTCCTTGCCTGACAAGGTAAAGAGTCCTAGACTAATACGAACTAGTCTTCCGTGTCTTGTACTCTAAGGCTCCGAGTATGTCGGTGACTCCTGCGCAGCCTTCCTTTATCCGGCATGGGCCTCCCTTTAGGATCCGTCTAACTGGGTCGCCCAGCAGGCCATAGGCCTTGCTACCAACTATGGGCCACCCGGGTTAGGCGGATTAGTGACATGCTATGGGGATACCCATATAGCATATCCCCAACAATTCTAATGCTACTTGCCTAGTCTATATTTTGCTACTTCCTACATGCTATTATTGCATCATCAATATATCATGCTCATGTCATCATGCCACATTGCATTTGAGCATCATATTAAAACCTATTACATTAGTTCTTCTCCTCATATTGCATTTTCCTTATTAATATTTTGCTTCTTGATATATTGTATTGGCTTCTTGATATAATTGCTAAAATGCCCAAACTGATTTTGGGGCACCATCTCTTAAATTCTCTCTATCACTAACTAGCCAATATATCTTGTCCTTATGATCATTTCAACTCTACCATATATAACACATGGGTTCCTTTCATTTTTACTTATGGATTTAAATCATGCCCATTTGGTTGTATGGATCTATCTAATTCAAGTGCCCATTTATCTTTGCTTTCTTCTACTCTATCATTTTTCTCTTCATGTGTTGATCTTCATCTATTCTTTTTTTGGTTCTATAATTCTTGTGCCTTTGGACATTCTCTATTTCTTCCTACCTCTGTTCTAATTCTTTTTGATGTCCTCTGGAACTATCCACCTATTTCTTTGATCGTTGCCATATGTTTTTTCCTATTTTACTCCTAAATCCTACCCTAATTCCACATGCATGATCCACTTACAATAAAACCATCTATCTATTCAACACTTGCAAAAAATGCCCATTTGGTTTTGTCTACACCGAAACCTTGATCCACTCCCTATCTTATCTTATCTAAAACCATCTATTCTACACCACCTGGTTTTAAAACCTAGAAGCGGCCAATCAGCTGACCTATCTAAGGAGCTACTATATCGTAAGTACACCATCTTTTATTTTCCTAAACCCAACCGTGCTATTGTTTTTACGATCTTTGTCCCTGATCAAATGCATCAATTGCAGTTTTAAAGCCTTAAAAAAAATCAAATTATGGACAAACTGAGCTGCACGCAACCGAGACCAACCCCCCCTGTTTTTTCCTCTACACCCCTTGTTATGTTTCTCTTCCTCCTGTACCAGCACATGAGGGACACGCTGCCGAGGTGGAGGCCTTCCCCTCTGCATCCCACCTGCCCTTCCGCTCTCTTAGCCACACAAATTCGGCCCCTCTTGAAAACCATATCCCTGCTCTTTTCCTTCCAGATCAAGCGCCGCCATGCCCTGAAGTTTTGCCGCCCGCTGGTTCCACACCACTGTCGCCATCGTCCTCGTGCCGGGGGCACTGCTTCGCTCGCCTCCGTCGACTACCACATGGAGCAAGGAGGAGAAGGAGTACTAGCACGTCAGGGATGTCCTCAGGCTCACCACGGCAGCTGTACGCACCTCTACTTCACCGTCGTGATCTCCCAACTCCAGCGTCGACCAGCTTGCCAGTAGAGCTTAGGTGAGCCACCACCTCCATCTAGCCCCTCTCTGCAAGTACCCGATCTGTATAGCCTCGTCTCTGCTCAAGTTTCCATGTTGGCCGCTATGGACGCGCACGGACCTGTCCGCGTCTGTGTACAGATGCGTTGAGCACTCCCGGCGAATGTGACCTTGCCGAGTTGCTCGGCGTCGCCTGTTCCTGATCCTGCGACAGTGGCCGCTCTCTTTGCGTCCGCATCTCACGAACCCCTCCGGTGTCTCCAGCTGATGGTCTCGCCGACAGTCGTTCCACTATGCATGAACAGAACAGCTAGCAGAGCAGCACGCGCATGTCAGTATCCGAACACAGCTAACTAGTTTCAGCTGGCTTGTGTTGTTTGTGGTGTTTTGATTCAGCTGCTAGGCCACACACGACACCTTGTCTTTTCTATATGTTTTTTTCCTGTTCAAATCCGAAGCAGCAGCTCATTGGTTGGCAGCTTCATCAACGTATGGGATGACCCAAGCACCAGAAAAATTCAGAACCGTGTCACCTTTTTCTTCTACTTGGACAGCCATCGAGACCTCCCAAGATACACTCATATAAACTGATGAATTATTTTCCTATCACCAATATAAAGCTAGTCTAATGGTTCTAGCTATGATCTTCAACCACGAGGTCTCTAGCCCATAGTGTCCGATATACTTTTGCTTCTCTGAATTTTACCCCCTTTTCTTTTTGCAATATTTATTCAAATTGCAACGCCATACTGTAATATCATGGTCACACCATCTAAAAAAAACAGAAATATTGCAACGCCATACTGCAAGATCCAAATAGCCTAAATAGATATAATAGTTTAGGATACAACCTCATACATCACACATCAGAGTATCAAGTGGAAGCGGAAAAACAAGATCTGAGTACGGATTAAAAAGAAAATCGGCATAAGATGCCTATGATATAAGCACATTCCGCCCATAGATCTCACGGATCTCCATCCCCGAAATCTCTACACCTGACGGTCGTTGCCACCATCATCGGTCTCTTCAACCCAGTAGTCTTCCTGAGAGTATACATGTCCACCTAAACCAAATATTTATCGTGTGAGACCCTAAGGGTACTCAGCAAGTCTTAATGCATCTAAAGGGAACAACCTAGAGGTGACACAATTATAGTGAAAGATAATATCTACAAAGAGCTATAGAGACTCGCTACACATCCATCCAACCAGAGATGGACGGACGCCCGTTAATTAATAGCAACAATTATATAAGCAACATAAATAACCTCGCTCGTCCTCCTTCTTGCTTACCGACGAGAAGACGGAAGAGCAACCCATCTGTTGGCAATTTTATTAACCATTTCATGAGTGTTGTACTAATTACTAGTCATGTATTAATCAGATTAAAGGCGGTACTTTAGTTATGCTTGTCTATGATCGAAAAATTGTGCTCCAAGTCATCCATAACCGCGGACAAGACTTTCAGAAGGATTTATGCACAAATAGCAACACACACACGATCAATGTCGGGAAGAACCAAATAAAACGCAATAAGACCTCACGACAATACATTCACTGGATTCATAAATCATTTCAGGGGGCCACCCCAATAAGCTACCCGCAACAAAGTTGGTCGGCTCCGAGACGGACCCATGGTTTGCGAGAACGGCTGTAAACGACTGGGAACCCGAAAGTGTGACTGGGCTTGTCGATACTGCGAAATCGTGCTGCAATCCTAAACAGTACAGGTGCTCCACGCACAATTGTAAATAAAGCAGTAAAGCATGACATAAGTACAGGATAGTAATAAAGCTCCAAACTAGTTTATGGCCCCAAGAAATAAAGTGCGAATCAAGCTCAGGCAAAGAAGGATCCTTAGGGTCTCCCGTATATGGATAGTGCGAATAGTCAAGGAACATGAATCAAGTACTCGGGGTCCTATGGGACACAAGTGAGCTTAAAGAACCAAATAACAGATAATGCTCACCGAGCCTCTTTCATTAGTTCTTTACTCATATTAAGTTGTTTAGGTATCTCATTATCCAAGGACTCACACAAACCCTACACATGCAATTCTATGACTCGCATGACGCAAACAACTCCTGTAGTAATGACTCATGGGATGGAGGAACAAGCTTCAGTGGGATTTAAAATTAAAGGCTATGCAATACTTGAGATTCAATTTAATACAATCGTGACTCAATGATGCAAGAGTAAGATAGAAACATAGGTACTATATGTATGCAAGCATGGGGAATTGCTTGCCTTGCAGTTATGTTGCCGAATAGGAAGGATCCGGTTAATACTCCTGAGGCTCCTGGTATTCTCCTTGCTTAGGGTCTATCCGGATAAAAACCAAGCACACAAGGGGACAAAATAAATACATTGCACAATCATATAAATAATATGCAATAAGCAAACAAGTATGCCATGATTAAATGATGCACAATTTACATGGCATAGCATAGCATGGCATGCGTGAGGTGTGGGGTACAAGAATAGCATTTTATTAAGTTTTTAGTCATGTTTTGGTCCCATAAACATTGATGTATACTTAATATTTATATGATGCATGCTTCAATTCATATTATGTAATGTATAATCAGAACAAGCTCGTCGCGCTGATCAATTTAGACATATTATTTGTCGAATTCCGATTTATGGAATTAAAGTTATGAATTTAATAAGAAAAAGCATTTTTGGCATTTAAATAATTTCGAAAATTTATTTGCCCATAAATTATTTTGGATGGCATATTAATGTTCAGTGCATTGTTCTAATAAACTTTCATATAAAACACTTTGCAAAAGGAGCTAGAGGGTAAAAGATATGATTAATACAATTGAATAAATATTGCAAAAAGAAAAGGGGTACGTAAAATTCAGGACACTATGGGCTAGATACCTCGCGGTTGAAGGTCATAGCTAGAACCATTAGACTAGCTGTATGTTGGTGATAGGAAAAAGATTCATCAGTTTATATGAGTGTATCTTGGGTGGTCTCGATAGCTGTCCAAGTAGAAGAAAAAGGGTGACACGGTTCTGAATTTTTCTGGTACTTGGGTCATCCCATACGTTGATGAAGCTGCCAACCAACTGAGCTGCTGCTTCGGTTTTGAATAGGAAAAAAACATATAGAAAAGACAATGTATCGTGTGTGTGGCCTAGCAGCTGAATCACATGCAACACAAGCCAGCTGAAACTAGCTAGCTGGGTTCAGATGCTGACATGCGTGCGCTGCAGTGCTGGCTGTTGTGTTCGTGCACGGCGGAACGACTGTCGACGAGACCATCAGCTGGAGACACCGAAGGGGTTCGTGAGATGCGGACTCAGAGACGGCGGCCACTGCCGCAGGATCAGGAATAGGCGACGCCGAGCAACTCGACAAGGTCACGTTCGGAAGAACGGGAGTGCTCAACGCATCTGTACACAGACGCGGAGAGGTCCGTGCGCGTCCAGGGCGGCCAGCATGGAAACTTGGGTAGAGACGAGGCTGTACAGATCGGGTACTCGCAGAGAGGGGCTAGATGGAGGTGGTGGCTCACCTAAGCTCTGCGGACGAGCTGGTCGACGCTGGAGTTGACGGAGATCTCGGCGGTGAAGTAGAGGTGCGTACGGCGGCCGTGGTGAGCACGAGGACATCCCTGACGTGCTAGTACTCCTTATCCTCCTTGCTCCATGTGGTAGTCGATGGAGGCGAGCGCAGCAGTGCCCCCGGCACGAGGACGACGGCGACGGTGGTGTGGAACCAGCGAGCGGCGGAACTTCAGGGCATGGCGGCGCTCGATCTTGAAGGAAAAGAGCAGGGATAGGGTTTTCAAGAGGGGCCGAATTTGTGTGGCTAAGAGAGCGGAAGGGCAGGTGAGATGCAGAGGGGAAGGTCTCCACCTCGGCAACGTGTCCCTCGTGTGCTGGTACATGAGGAAGAGAAACAGAACAAGGGGTGTAGAGGAAAAAACATGGGGGTTGGTCTTGGTTGCGTGCAGCTCAGTTTGTCTGGAATTTGATTTTTTTAAAAGACTTTAAAACTGCAACCGATGCATTTGATCAGGGACAAAGATCGTAGAAACAATAGCATGGTTGGGTTTAGGAAAATAAAATATGGTGTACGTAGGATATAGTAGCTGCTTAGATAGGTCAGCTGATTGGCCGCTTGTAGGTTTTAAAACCAGGTGGTGTAGAATAGATGGTTTTAGATAAGATCAAGATAGGGAGTGGATCAAGGTTTTGGTGTAGACAAAACCAAATGGGCATTTTTTCAAGTGTTGAATAAAAAGATGGTTTTATTGCAAGTGGATCATGTATGTGGAATTAGGGTAGGATTTAGGAGTAAAATAGGAAAAAACATATGGCAAGGATCAAAGAAATAGGTGGATAGTTCTAGAGGACATCAAAAAGAATTAGAATAGAGGTTGGAAAAAATAGAGAATGTCCAAAGGCACAAGAATTAGAGAACCAAAAAAAGAATAGATGAAGATCAACACATGAAGAGAAAAATGATAGAGTAGAAGAAAGCAAAGATAGATGGGCACTTGAATTAGATAGATCCATACAACCAAATGGGCATGATTTAAATCCATAAGTAAAAATGAAAGGAACCCATGTGTCATATATGGTAGAGTTGAAATGGTCATAAGGACAAGATAGATTGGCAAGTTAGTAACAGAGAGAATTTAAGAGATGGTGCCCCCAAATCAATTTGGGCATTTTAGCAATTATATCAAGAAGCCAATACAATATATCAAGAAGCAAAATATTAATAAGGAAAATGCAATATGAGGAGAAGAATCAATATAATAGGTTTTAATATGATGCTCAAATACAATGTGGCATGATGACATGAGCATGATATAATGATGATGTAATAATAACATATACTAGGAAGTTGCAATATATATACTAGGCAAGTCGAATTATAATTTTTAGTAAATTGGGATACTACAACCCGCCAGCACATGGGAGTGCTCTGATTGGCTGAGAACTTGAGTCTAGGAGCAACCCCTTCCCATCTAGTATTTTCGCTACAACTAGGAGTTTCAGTTCCAATTTTCTCCTATTTCTCGGCTCCGCTGTCTTCCACACTTGTTTTTCTATGTCGATGAGTAATTTGTGTTGTTTGATACTCCATGGTGGTGACATATATATTCCAACTTGCGATCTTCATCAGCGAGCTCAAGTTCTAGAACATATCGTTGAAGGGATTGTGTTTGTTATATGCAATAACCTTAGGAGAGTTGGGATCTTATGGGCAGTGGCGTCAGCTATTACATTATCTTCATATTTATTCATATGTTTCTTCCTCTTCTAAGTGTTGTCTATCTTCAGGAACGACAATAATTTATTGATCCGGGTATCCACGGATATCCGAAAAATGGATTTTACGGGGCAGGTAATCGTGAACTCATGGTTGGGAATGGCTGGAGATTCTGCTCCATGCATATCCATTGGATACATGCCCACCCGATGAGATCCACACGTCAGAGCATCTCCACTCGACCACCCAATACGGCGTCCGGCGCGGCTGTTTTTCGCTCGTATTGGGGGGCGCCGGATAGATCACAGATTGGGGGGGGGGAGGTGGCTCCCAGTCGTGCCCCCCTTATAAAAACTTCAAACATTCGAAATAATTGCTAAATACGAAATTAACATTGATTTTACGGATAATTGAAACAACTTTCGCATATTTTAACAAACAAGAGAAAAAACGGAACTAGTGGGGTCACGACTAGATGGGCGAGGAGGATGTCGATTCCGGCGCAGAGCGCAAGCTTAAAAACTTTTAATCCAGACGAGGGTGGTTCCCGGCGGTGATGTAGTCGAGCACCCAGTCAAGCGTGCGCCCTGGTGCACTCCACCATTGCCGCCAGCCGTCGAAATTGTTGTCCTGTGGCGGCGGCCAACGCCGTCGTAGGCGATGATGCATCCCGCGCGCTGCTGCTCGAAGAAGATCGTCCACTCGTGGTGGTTGTTGGGATGCCATTGGGGGTCGTCTCTCTCCTCCGGCGTGAGATCCGAGCAGAAGTGGGCAAAGATGTGTAACACCTCAAAAATATTAAACAAGCTTAGCAAATTCTAATCTCCCAAGACTAGGGTTAACAAAAAATATTCTTAAACCCTTATGAATGCATGTGTGTTTGTTATTAATGCATGAATGCTAGCTATGCCATGTTTGATTGCTGTAAATGATAAGGATTAGTTTAAATATGAAAACAATATCATCTAGGTCTCTTCCAAACAAAATCAAATCAAAAGAAAAACAAATAAGAAGGCATATGATCAAATGGTCATTTTTTTCAAAGTTAACCACTAGCCTACTTTGGGCATCTCTAGTAAATGATTTCAAACAGAAACAATTCTACTTTTTTTCACCCCCTTCTAGACCAAGTGAAAATGAACACAAGTTAACTTTGCAAACTTAGAGAAACCGATTTGAAAGCTATTTGAGGGACATTTCAAAATTGAATCAAGTGTAGGTATCTAGATCATCATTTTACAAAAATCACTCAAACCTCCACCACTTGACGAATCCCAGCAACCAGAGACACCCAAGCATGTGAACAGCACACCCCCCAAAAATCATTTGAAAATTCAATGGTTTAGTTCATGTGACCATTTGATCGAGCACTTAACAGACAGAGTACAACTGTACCAACTATCTACTGTTTTGATCAATTAATTGCTCACCATTGTACTCCATTCAACCTCAATAACTAGCCCACGATCATCCCCGGTAATTAGCCATGCGATTGAGCCTCTCTCACTCACCGCATTGACCAGTGCCATGCCGTACTCGAGCGTGCCATGCCGGTCAAGCACGGACACGATGCCACAAGCCGCGCCGCCCTCTCCCATGATGTCTAGAAGATAGGCGTGACCTCACCGCCCCCTCTGTCCACCCTTCGACTAGCGATAAACAGCGGAGAAGCCATCACATCCTTGCCACTCTCCTCTGTCCGCCATGTCGAACGCATGCCGGAGCGCCAAGCCATTCCCGCGCAGCCACGCCGCGCTTCGCTCTCTCCTTGCGTAACTGCACTCGCCGCGTCACCAACAACCTCCCAGACACGACCGTTCGCCGCCGCTGGCCCCGTGACTGCCGTACGCCATGACGAACGCCGCGGTATCCGAGAAGAGCATGGACGTCTCCCGACCGATTAAGACCACGCCTCGCCGTGCCACTATGCGCACAACGATCACCGCAGACCACCGCGTCGACCTATGCCCTCCGCCATGTCAATATCCCTCTGTAGCAACGTCGTCGACGAGCCCGAGCCATGCCGCGCTGCTCCTCTCGCCGATGTATAAATAGGACCCTCCCCAGCCTCCAAAGCCACACCATTCGACTCCCCTCTCACTCAGAAACACCCCTGACCATTCCCCGGAGCAAGGTGAGCACCACGTCGCCGGAATTTCGTCGGAGCCCACCGCTGCAGTGAAGGAAAGGAGCCATTGATTGGAGCCACCCCAGGAGCTTCTGCGACCACCATTCGACTCGTCGTCGTAGACCAGCCCATTCGCCCCCATCGCCAGACCTAGCTAGAGCCCTGGTAAGCCCCCATCGACCCCCACCATGACGCTAGGTTTAGAATCCCCCGCACGCCGTTCATCGGAGATGACGACACTCAGCCGTCGATCTCGTTCTAATCGTGTGGCCTAGATTAGCAGATCCGTTTCGCTTAGATGCAGTCACTAACACGTGGGACCAGCCTGTAAGCAGCACGCTACGTGCGTGCCGCGTAGCTGGGCCGGCCCATTAGCATTCCTGCGCTTAGCCCACATATTCAAATAGAGATTTTCCATTTATTTAAAAATCCTATTCTGTCAGTGACTTGAAAATTGCATTCAAAGAGATTTACTGAACCAAATTGCATGATTCCAATTTTGTTAGAAACGTGTTGAAAATATCTACACACTCCCGTAGGAGTTAAACTATTTAAAATTATAGATCACCCAGGATAAAAAATAACAAGACACAGACTTTTCCAACTTCAAACATTTTTATAAAATTAACCATAAATGCTTTTGAGTTGAATCTAACTCTCAAAAATCACATTTGCCATACTCTATCTAAATATGTAAAAATATTTAGTTCTACATGAAGTAAGCACGTACTAGTAATAAAAGAATGCTATATAGACATTTCTAGTCACTTTAATATTATTAAATATCAATTAAACTTTGTAATATATGCCAACCTTTCTAAATCACATTCCCAAGTATTGGAATATGTGCTGATGATATGTGTCAACATGATCCCATATTCTAATAGGAGAATATTAAATCTTAAGTATTTTTTCAATGAGTAGAAGTTGCATTTCTAAGAATAAGATAATTAAGAATATGTCCATATTTCATATGATGATTGAGATGATGCTAGATCATCTAGTTGGAGCCCTTGTGTGCTAAATAGAAGTAGTTAAGTATTGTTTGGTGATTGTGTACCTAGTATTTACTTATAGACGCTAGTACCGACCCGGGGTATGAAGAAAGGTGTTCTACGAAGACGAAGAAGAGAACTTCAATGACTGCACTACTCAAGGCAAGCTAACTAATGCAAGATACCTTATGCATTCTTTTGAGATGCAACTTTACCGATTCCCAGTTTTACTTACAAGCTTTACTTTTCCCTTTACTAAAGTTTCTTAAATAGTAATTATGAATGGTTAGTGGAAAATGAAATAGATGCCCTGCTTGGGTACTTACACTTGATTAGCACCCCTCAATAGTGATACCCTCATTGATAGATGCTAGTGCTAAGCTAATATGGATCACTTTAGACGAGAACACTTGGAGAAAATGATTATAAAAACCTTGGAATGATGAGTCATTCTTTTGAAATGTTTTGACATGTGTTATGGAAGACACTGAGTTGAAGATGATACTGAATGAAACATGTGCCTTGACTTTGATAAAAACTGATGGCTGGATTCGGATGCGATGCCATTCCAATTTACCGTACATCCACAATACCTGAGTTGGGTAGGGCTTAACTGGAAGTTTATGGGCCTCTTTGATTCTTAGGATAGGAAAGTCAAAGGAATGAGAAAGGGATAGGAATAGGAAAGGATGGCAGGTACAATACTTTCCTCGTTCCTTGTGAATAGGATTTGAAGAATGAGCTCCAAGTGAATTTTTCTAATCCTGTACGATTTGCCTTCAAAGTGAGATCCGAAGGAAATTTTCCTCTAGTTTTCCCTTGCACCATTCCTATGAATCAAAGGAGTAAACAGTGCCATCTTAGGAAAATCTCCTAATCTTGCACATTTCCTCCAAGTTTCCTCCAAATCAATGGAGCCCTATATGTGTTAGTATGGGTTCCCTTGCGGAAGGAGGTTGAGCTGTGGCTACCTCGTGAATAATAATGTCCACCTATGCAGTTCCCGAGATGGCAGATGGCCACGGCTGGGAGGCCAAACTCATAGGGGAGGTGCCTATACTAGGGTGTGTAATTGAAAGGTTAGGATTGATTATCCTCATACCAAGTATGATGATTCAGGGTTATTCCTGACGGATGTATCGAATTTTGTGGTGAAAGTGTACCACCTCTACAGAGTGTCAAACTATTCAAATAGCCACGTCCGCGGTTATGGACAGTTGGAGTGGCCATACTGTTCCGTTGTCAGATGTTTTCAAAATGACTTGTGCCTTGAACAATTACTTTGACTTGACCACAATAGGGTATGAAAACAAGGTTCCCACTTGAGTAATCTAGAGAACTAAACTAGGTCTCTACTACTAAGTACTTCTGAAATAAAACCGGCTTATTGAAAACAAGACTAGCGCTTAGGATTCCTACTAGAGATGTCTTACTTACATTAGTGATAGTTTGCGAGTACTTTAAGAGTACTCATGGCTTTATCCCTGGCTATTCCCATGGCCAGACTATGATGAAGGCTACCCAGAAGTTGGACAGTAGGAGGTCTATGTTAACTAGGATCATCTCCCATCATCAGCATTGCCTGTGACAATGAAGATGGAGCCCTACTATGTTTACTTTCCGCTGCTTTGATATGTATTCACACTTGATCATGAGATCAACTATTTGTAAGACTATTATGGTTTGTAATGGATTATGTACTGTGGTACCAATTCTATTATGTATCGCAAAAATGGTAATCCTAGGATTGCAAGGTACGGCATAAGAGACATCTGGACTTAAAAATCCGGGTGTTGACAAGTTGGTATCAGAGCCATCCTGACCATAGGAGACCCTAGTTAGAATGGACGTCTGAAAAACTTAGTTTCAAAACAAAGAAATTAAGTATTTACGAAAACCTATTCTCACTCTTATCCTTGAGATTCTTTCAAAAAGGAGTTCACATGTTCCTCAAAATATCTTGCAATCCTATCTAAAATTTGACACACTTGATCACCTCACTAACTTACTCATCCTAATTTCTTATAGATGGAAGTGAAATACAGCAAGTTCTACCAGTTGGGCAATGGAGGGGAGCTCATCTTTGAGAGGGATTTGGGACAGCTCGCGGAGTTTCTTGGACGCCCGCACCCAGAGTTTTTCGGAGCTCAGCTCAGTGACCAATCCGGAGGGGAACTACAGTGGTTGATCGTTGCGGATCTAAGAGGCAAAATGGAGCCACCTCTTTTGGAGAAGATCTAGTTCAGCTTGAGGGAGAACAACTGGCTAGATGGACTAGCTCGAGCTATGCAGGAGGCACTTGCTCGTCTGTGTGCACAGAACATCAACCATATCAATGGCACCCGCTTTACCCACTATGCAAGGCATGACTCTATGGGACAGCCTTTGGCCATGCCGGCACATCCGGAGCTGAAGCACCATGTGGATCACCTCGACTTCATGTTGCATGAGACTCAGAAGGAGTTGGACAACGCCCATGCCTACAAGAATATCATTTTGCGGCTCGAAAGTTGTGGTGGCCAAGCAACGCGGTACCCAAGTTGCTTACAATCAGCTGCGTTTCCCAAAGTTGGCGTGCCAAATACACAGAGGGCCGTTTTAGGCACGAATTCAACTTTACATTTCAATACAAAATATCAGGCTAACGACCGTCAAGTTGGCCCTCCTGTCAGTTCTCGTTGTTATGTCGCTCCCGTCGCTTAGGCGGGGTGGCTGTCACGTAGGCTTTCAGCAATGTCATAGTGGATAGGACAACACCCCCTGCCCAGTGTATTGACGTGACAAAACAGGACACATGTATCGGCGTTATGATTATTTTTTGTTTACTCAGAAGCTGGAACGTCCACCGCCACGCGTCTCTCCTTGGACTTCCATCCCTGTCGTTAACCACTACCTTAAAAGCGCATTGACGGTTCCACCGTTCCCCTGCCTTGCAGAAACCACTCTTCTTCTTCCTGTCATCTGTCTTCTTCCCGTCTTCTCCTTGCCACCATTGGAAGGTCATCGCACTCTAGAGACAAGCTTCACTACCCATGACAATAAGAAGATAGACGTTGTCTACACCAACGAGGAGGAGACAGTGGTGCGTGTCCTGAGGATGTACGAGGGTTGGCTTGAGAAAGAAGAGGACAAGTTTGTGGGATTGGACCTCGAGTACACCCCGGAGCACCCATATGAAGGGAGTGAAGTCTCCATCGTTCAACTGGCCATGAGGAAACACGTCCTTGTCTACCACCTCTCCCCGTTTGTAGATCTGCTCTCTATAGCTAACCGCTTTTAGGGTTTTCTCCTCTTGTTCTTTATCCTTTTGCTCATCTTGCAACTACTGGATTTTATTTGGGACCAAATAAATTATGACAAGACAATGTTGAGAGTCTTGATCTTGCATTTACTAAACTTTTCAAAATTATATTCAGAGGATGATCTTGCATTGACAAAATATTTGTAGTTACAAATTTTGGTGATGACAAACTACATACTTTCAGGACTGACATGAATTGTCTAGCGCTGCGCCAGTTCCTTGTAGAAAAGGGAATTGTTTTCTACACTGTCGACAATACAACTGATTTTTTGAAATTTTATCAAGTGGGAATTATAATTCCTCCGCACAACTGGATCAATATTCAACATCTTGTCAAGATCCTAGGGGGCTCAAGGAAGGATGTAATGGCATCACTAGCAACTAGAATCCTCGATGAGTCGTATGACAGAATGAAGGAAGATTTCCCTACGGATAGGCACGATTTCTGGGATGAGTGGCCGTTGTCTGATATAAACCTGAAGTATGCAGCCATAGATGCTTACGTGACCTACCAACTGTACAAGAAGATCCATTTTTTCTACGTTACCTCGTGTTTTCCCTATTTGCAAGAGGGAAGACGAGCTTAGGGGAGCCCTTTGTAAAAAATGCAGAATAGCTGAGTTTGAAGCTGCACATGCAAAGGAAATGGCTGCATCCGAAGCAGCTGACAGAGAGGCTGCAGAAGCAGCTGAAAGAGAGCTTGCAGCTGAAGCTGAAGCAACTGATAGAGAGGCTGCAGCTGAAACAGCAAACAGAGAGGCAGCATCTTCTAGCGGCAACAATCAGGTCTGTGATGCACCACTAATTATGTCGTAGGATGCTGAAGATAGGGAAGGCAAGTCAGATCCCAGGTGGGACGAAGCATTTCATGAGTTGTTGAGTGCTAGTAATGTAAGATCCACCTGGAATGATCGCAGTTGGTCGCCTAGGAACGATGGCAAGCGCCTCAAGTGAGCTGATGAGAAGTGAATTAAATTTTACTTCTCAGTGTTATGTTTCTATTTTGTGGAACACAGTTATCTTATCAAGATGTCTAGCACCTCAAGTGAGAGTAGTAAAATAAATTTAACCCTCTTTGTGTTATGTTTATGTATGTGTCTTGTAGCTTGTCAAGATGGTAGCTCGTTAACTGGTAGTTTGAAAGAGTACCCTTTTCCTCTCTCGCTAAACAGATATATTTCATTTTGCCCAAATTGGTAGCAAATCTAGAGAAGACTCTCTCTTTGATAATTCGTTCCCTTTTGGACCTCTTTTTGCCTCTGATCAGGTAGCAAATCTAGAGCAGCAAATCACACCGGGCAGAATACATTCATTCAGAAAACAAAACAAATATAGATATAGCTGTGCGCAGCTAAATAGGATATAGCGATAGAAAGTAGGTTGCTTAGCGAGGTTTGATGCATTCAGCCAGAAATAGGATGCAAGCAGAATATTGAAAATCAAAAGAAGCTGCTTAGCAGCAATAGCCACCGCAGTTGCAGGCACATTCAAGGCCTTCAAGCGCCCGCGCCTCTGCCTCGTCCCTCTGGCGCTTCCTCCACTTCTTGCTGCCTAGTCCCTTGATCTTGCGGGCCTTGGGCCTGATTGGAGGCATGCGACCCTCTTTGATGGCCACCCGCTAGAGGTTTCGGAGGTGAATGTTGAGAGCCTGGTGTTCAGCGATGTAGGCGTTGATGTTCACGGTCTCGCGCTTGCCGCCTTTGTGGATGCCGGAGCCCGTGGCGTCTGCATGCTTCAGTAAGGAGTTGAAGTCGGTGCCGCCGGTGAGACTCACCCGGCAGAAGGCGATCCCCTTGTGGAAGGGGCAGCTATAGTCACCGCCCTTGAAGAAGGCATCGTACTGGCCGGCCCACAGCCTCCTCAGCACCTGACGAGTCTTGGTGTGCATGGACTCGTCATCGCCGCAGACGTCGCTACCGGAAACCTATTGGAAGAAAAGGAAAATGGGGGAGTAGATGATGTAAGAAGATCGAGCAATCAAAATGCGAACAAGCGAATCCTAATAAACCAAGATCTATCATCCAACGATGGGAACGGTAGAAGAACCAGGGGAGGGGAGCAAACCCTAGTTACCTCCGACCATGGGTCATCGATGCCGGTGTCGTAGGGGTTCAGCGGAGCGATGTACTTATCTAGATCATAGGTGCCCAAGAAGTGCTTGATCTTCTTGTGACCGACGAGGGCCTCCTCGCCGGCGGGGGGCTCCTCTTCGGCGGCTCCGTCGGTAGCGGGGACGGGGGCCTGGACGGGAATGACGGCTGCCATCGATGCCTCGACTAGGGCCTGGACAGGGACGACAGCTTCTTTCAACGTGTCAAGGGGGACCGGCGAGGAGACCGGGGCCTCCTTGCCGGCAGCCTCGGAGGCGACGATGGCCACCTTATCCTCCTCGGCCATCGCCGGCACAGACGGGGTATTCTCGGGAGTTTGCGGATGCTGGTGGGACAGTGGAGAGGGTTGCGTGGGGAGAGTGAGCGAGAGTGAGAGTGGGTGTGCGGAGAGGGGCTCTATAGTTAAGGTGGATGGAAGCAAGGCACGTTTTGTTGCACCACCGTGCAACGCGCCGCGTAGTCTAGTGCACCGTGCACCACGACACGCGCACGGTACGTCACGTTTTTTCCCGGGCCATGCATGGCAGTTCTGTATTGAGCCGCATACAAAGGGCGCATACACAATTTCTATGTACGAAGTTTGACACAGCCCTAAAATTGGCGATAGTTAAAAGTGGAAATGTAGAGGGGAAGGTAGGTGGCTATACGGCGAGATTTGTGGGGTTGTTCTAGATCGGGTAGAGGGATGTGTTGATGACTACGAGTGACTCGATGAAGGCGGGGATGTTAGGTCTCATCGAGCTCAGCTCTTCGGCCTTCGGCTAGAGAGTGCAAGTTTCTTACGGTAGGGCCCAGTTGGAAGTGAGATTGAGAGCCACTGCGTAAAAAATGGGATATGTCTTATTAAATTCAAGTGGCAATAAATTGTAGCTGTCCATCGATGACTGTGCACTCGATGACACATGCGTTGTGGCGTAGTAGTAGCAGTAGTAGGCTTAGACTTGATTAAACATGACATGACTGCTCGTCGACTTTTTCCATGGACGGCATCGTGTTCCTTCTTGTAGAAGTCTCGCTGAGGGAGACGTCCGTGCTGTCTCACGTTGTACTGTGAAGGGAACGACGTGTGCAACGATCATCGTTGGATCGCATAGAATCAACGGTTGATGCGCACGATTTGCGTGACAACTGTGAAAACCAATCAGGGAGTAGCAGACAGGGTGAGCACAAGTTTGGGCTTCTACGAAAGATAGAGAGAGGGGGGCAAAACTGAGTAGTATCAAAAAACCAAGGGCAAAACTGAGTAGTATAAAAATGGAAAGTGAGTGTCTTGTACAATGAAATACATCGTGGCATACATCAAATTATGCCAAGATAGATCCACTAGAGTTCATTGGATGTGTGTTCTTCTCATAAACCACATGGACCCACTAGAGTTCATTGCGTGTGTGTTATTGTTATAAACCACATGGATCCACCGGTGTCATCGCATGTGTGTTCTTTTCATAAACCACATGTTGAAACCACATAAGGATCCACCGGTGTCATTGGATGTGTGTTCTTTTCATGAACCACACCCAGTATCGTTGGATGTGTGTTCTTCTCACAAACCACACATGGATCCACCAATGTCATTGCATTCTGTTCTTTTCATGAACCACACATGGATCCACCCAGTGTGATTGCATGTCTGTTCTTCTCACAAACCACATAAGGATCCACCAGTGTCATTGGATGTGTGTTCATCTCATTAACCATACACAGTGTCATTGGATGTTTATTCTTTTCATGAACCACACAAGGATCCACCAGTGTCATTGGATGTGCGTTCTTTTCATGAACCACACCCAGTGTGATTGCAGGTGTGTTCTTCTCACAAACCACATAAGGATCCACCAATGTCATTGCATGTACGTTCTTCTCATGAACCACAGCTAGAGTCATTGCATGTGTGTTCTTCTCACAAACCACATAAGGATCCACCAGTGTCATTGGATGTGTGTTCTTTTCATGAACCACACCCAGAGTCATTGCATGTCCGTTCTTCTCACAAACCACATAAGGATCCACCAGTGTCATTGGATGTGTGTTCTTTCCATGAACAACATCCAGTGTCATTGGATGTGTGTTCTTCTCTCAAACCACACATGGATCCACCAGTGTCATTGGATGTGTGTTCTTTTCATGAACCACAGCTAGAGTCATTGCATGTCTGTTCTTCTCACAAACTACATATGGATCCACCAGTGTCATTGCATGTGTGTTCTTCTCATGAACCACAACTAGTCATTGCATGTGTGTTCTTCTCACAAACCACATAAGGATCCACCAGTGTCATTGGATGTGTGGTCTTTTCATGAGCCACACCCAGTGTCATTGGATGTGTGTTCTTCTAACAAACCACACATGGATCCACCAGTGGCATTGCATGTCTGTTCTTTTCATGAACCACACATGGATCCACCTAGTGTGATTGCATGTCAGTTCTTCTAACAAACCACATAAGGATCCACTAGTGTCATTGCATGTCTGTTCTTTTCATGAACCACGTCTAGAGTCATTGCATGTTTGTTCCTCTAAACAAACCACACATGGATCCACCATTGTCATTGCATGTGGTCATTGCATGTGTGTGTTGGGTCCGTAGCATAGAAAACAAAAAAATTCCTATGATGAGAACTATACGCCAAGATCTATCTACTAGATACAGAGCAACGGGTAGACGTACATCCATGGAGAACTTACCCTCGAAGACAACGAGTTTTGTTAACGAGTAGGAACTCGTGGTTGATGTAGTCGTACGCTTGCCGATCTCAAGATCGTGTGGAAGTCCGACCGGTCCAGCAGCTCCAGCACCATCAGGTCCAGCACCATCAAGTCCAGCACCGCAAAGTAGCGGTGCATCCGTGATCGCACACACGTTCGGTCCACCGAACAACCTCCGCCTCCTCGCTCCAGCGATGCAGCGGAAGCAGCAACTCCTTTCCAGATAAAGCCACCGGGAACATGTATCTCGCTAATCCGAGACCATGGGGAATAACTAGAGGGAGAAGAGAACCTTCACGAGGAGGTGGTGCGAGATGAGAGGAGGGAGTGGGGGGCCTTTTATAGGGAGAGGGGGGCAGCCCTCACCATGGCCGGCGGCCAAGGGAGGTGCCCCCACCTCTTCCACATTCATGTGGGTGGAGCTCCCACTCACATAATTAGCAACCCACTCAAAATTCCACTCACCTCCATTAAATTTCCACCAAATTTAATGCAACTTCTCATTAAATAAAACACTTTTATTTATTTTATTCATAATTTTTATAATTACATTAATTAATAAACATTCACATAAAACCCCCTGCAACATTTCAATATCACATGCAGAACCAGTTTCAGCAATTTCACCCGAAACAATTCCGGTTTCCATCGAAATGATTCCAGCGCTTTCTTAAATCTTTATCTGAAACATATTTGATCCTAAATGGTGTCGGTATCCCTTAAGTGTGTCACCCCATGGTTCGTGAATAATGCAGACATGATCGAGACCCCTCTCCGATCAATAATCAGCAGCGGGACCTGGAGATCCGTATTGACTCCCACATATTCAACGATGACTCTTGTGATCGTGTGAACCTTTAACGTCGTAACTAAATCCCTTTGTCTCGCGATATATTACATGTCCGAGATTCGATCATTGGCATCCAAATACCTAGTTTGATCTCGTTACCGACATGCACTCTTTTCTCGTTCCCGTGATATAACATTCTAGTGATCACATCACTTGCTTACAAGCTATTTCAATGTGATATCACCGAGAGGGCCCAGAGTATATCTATCCATCATCGGGATGGACAAATCCCACTCTTGATCCATGAGCCTCAACATAACACCTTCGTAGCACTGAACCCACCTTTATAGTCACCCTGTTACGGTGTGACGTTTGATTTTATCAAGATACTCTTCTGGTGTTAGCAATTAACATGATCTCATGGTCTAAGGACTAAGATTACTTCGTATGATGTTATAGCAATATAAACATAATGACTCTGATCGTAATGATATACTTCGGAGGAATGTTCATCACATCATTCCACCAATGTCGTGACCTCGTTATTAACGACATCCAATGTCCATGATCAGGAAACCTTGATCATCTTGTTAATCAACGAGCTAGTTTATAAGAGAGGCATAACTAGGAACCTTTTATTTGTTTATTAAACACACATGTATTAATGTTTCCAATTAATACAATTATAGCATGTAAAATAAACATTTATCATAAACATGGAATAAGATAATAACCACTTTATTATTGCCTCTCGGGCATATTCCTTTCAGTCTCCCACTTGCACTAGAGTCAATAATCTAGTTTGAAAAACTTTGCGTATTGAACACCTATGGCTTTCTGGTGTTGCATATACGTGATTGCTAGTGGTTAACATAATCTCTGGCTCTGACAGTTTCAGTTCCGTGTGTATTTGCATGTCTTTGCGTCTCTACGCATCACTCATTCTCAGATGAGATGGCATTGTATAAATTTGGTCCTTTGGTAGACCTTTAGTTCGTTCGGGTTAAAATATGTTGATACTATTGTCACACAATATATCTTCATAGTATTAGCCCACTTTGAACCACACCTAGTTTGATAACAAACTACTTAACACAAATGCCCTCCTATGCTGCTACTATAGCAGTCATATACTTAGCCTTTTGTTGTAGTATCCGTCACAATGTCTCAACTTTGGAACTCATCCAAATCCATCATGGAACATCCTTTCCATTACATTGTGCCACCCATAGTCTAAATTGAGATAAATTTAATTTGTATCTTGTGACAAAACTAGTATCAATGTAACACTTTACAATGAACTACCTTTAACTATTTGTCACTTATACATGATATATTCTTAGTTCTTCCAAAGCTCATAAGAATATGTTTACTATTTTCCAATGATCATATTATGAATCATTCTGGTATATGCTCATAACATTTAGAGCATAGGACATTCTGGATACATATCATGGTATAATCGATCAAAATCTTCATGTGATTTTACTCACCAAGTGTTGAAACACTTGAATCTTGATACAATTATTTCCATGCAGCAAGAACCTTTCTTGTTGTTTCCATATTGAACCCTTTCAATGTCTCATATATGTATGTCTGGCACAACCATATTTGCGCCTTAATCTATCCATATAGATATTGATGCCAAATATTCCGAGTTTGCCCAAGTCTTTCATCGAAATCTTATTTTAATGAAATTCTTAACTTGTGTCAATACAAGATACATCATTTCCAATCAACAATATGTCCTCTACATAATGTATTAGAAATATGTCTCAGCGCTCCCACTTAATTTCTTGCGAATGCAAGCATCTTTATCATCTCCGATGAATTTAAACTCTTTTAACAGTTTCATCATGGTGAAGATTCCAACTCCGCTATGCTTACTTCAACTATTGAAGTTTACATGCCATTTTAGCACCCTTTGAATTAACAAAACCCTTCGGACCATGTCATGTACATGTCCTAGGTTACCGTTCTATTAGAAGAACCTTGTTTTGTTTATTCAACTACCATATACCAAATTATATGTAGTGGTTGCTACATTAATCCGTCAAGACTATATATCGCTATGAAAGATCATATCTTGTCATAGTCAACTCCTTGAACATTGCCGTAAACTTCTTTCTGACATGTCGACTATTTTATAGATGTCAAACATCCATGTCTATTTCTTTATAGATCCAAACACGACCGATAGGCTTCACGCCTTTCCGGAGGGTCTTCCAAGTTCAGAAACTTGATTTCTCGTGTATGGATACTATCACGGATTCTGTGACTTCTAGTCATTTTATGGAGTCAGGGCCCATCATCGCTTCTTTGCATGTAGTCGGTTCATCATTGTCAAAACAATAACGACTTGCTTATCAAATCTTACTATTTGATTCTTACCGACCCACATGGTTCAATAAGAACTCTAATCTCCACGATTACACCCTTTGTAATCACGGGAGCCATGAGCATTGTGGCCGCCACCGGGGCACTTTCCGGCGCTGCGCTACTCAGCACATATAGCTAAGGTTCGACAACCTTATCAGAGTTCTATTGTCCTCCCACTTAACTTTTCACGAAAAATTCCTTCTCAAGAAACTTGACGTTCTAAGCGACAAACTCTTTTGTCCTCGGTGTTATGGAGGAATTCCCAACAAATTCTTTGGGATAACCTACAAAGACGTGCTTATCCGACTTTGGTTGTAAACATTCTACTTATGCATAGCATACCAAAATTTAAGAAAAGACAATTCGGGTTTTATCCCAAACCATAACTCATATGGTGTCATTTCAACGGATCACGATGGTGCTCTTTTCAGTGTAAAAGCGGCAATCTCTAAAGCTTTAATCTTTAAAACATAATGGCAGTTTTATAAATGACACCTTTGATCTTACCATGTCAAACAAGGTTTGATTTGATCTCTCGAACATACCATACTCCTGTGGTTTATCGGGAAATGCAAATTCATGGAACAATTCCTGAAATCTTAGGTGTTTTGCTAAACCTGTAACTCAAATATCTTCCTTTATGATCAAATCATAAACTCTTTTATTTTCTTGTTACAATGATTTTTCACTTCATATTGAAAGTCTTTGAACAATTTTCAAATGTTTCATACTTCTTCCTTATTAAGTAAATATATAAATATATTCACTCAAATTTCTGGAGAAAGCATATGAAGCAAAAAGATCCATCGCATATGGCTACACATAATGGACTATATACATCAACATGCATAATATCCAATAAGTTAGTCATCCGTTCCTCTTTGTCCTATGGACAGAGTTTCCAATATCTTGAGGGAAGTTTCACAAGCATCAATTGGTCAAAATCAAAAGACTCCAAAAATCCATCAAGATGGAGTTTATTCATGTTTACTTTCCATTATAATTCAAACAGCGATGTCACTTCATAAGTGATCTTCCAATCATTTGTCTTACGACATTTTAGCAATAATATTTATGGATGTGATTTCTCCAACTAGACTTGTAAAAGTTCATCCATCCTTTATGGAATACAGTAATTATTTAAACAACCATTGTTCTCATAATACCGGAACAAAATAACAATTATTAAAACAAATCTTGAAGGCTAGGTTTGACGACAACGAAAAACACAATAACACTTTATTTGTTTTCGATGAACATCATCACTTATTCTTTTGCTAGTTACTTAGGCCGTTGCAGTTCATGAATTGTGTTGTTCTGTATGACACTTCACACCAACCAATTTGGTATCCAATACCGGTATCCAATACCTCAGAACCACATTGTTTAACAAGCAAGGAATACAACCATAACATGTACATCTTCTATATACCTAAGTTGGACATCTCCAACTTTCTTTTCTGCCAAATATTTTATAGACACTCTTTCAACAATTCCTTTTCTTTTAAAAGAATCTATCAACATCAATAGTGGTGTCATTCACATGACACATAGTACAAAGCGTATATAGTCAAATACTAATACCTTTGGACTTGCACTTTGAAGTGGATCACCATCATCAAATGTTTGGTGTTCTTTCAAAAATCCATTCTTTAGTAATCTATTAGTGTAGTAACCATTTTACTTACATCTTCTATTCATCCTTATCATGACAACTTTCATGATCAAGCTACTATAGCCTATAAGGAAGAATCATGAGTATAATGTTAGTTCCCAACACCTTTTTGGGAGATCCAGATGCCTAGCATCTCCATCCTTCACAAATTCTCATACAATATGAGAACATGTATTTTGCTAAATTATACTCTATCATAATGCAACCAAAAAAATTGTTTCAGATATCACAATATCTTCCACACATGATGGTTCTTGAAACAATTCTTTCAGCTCCTAGATAACCTTGATATTAAAACAATTTTTGAATATCAATAATCATGGAGGCAAACATGATACTTTAGATACTAACATTGGAATTCTTACTCTTTATTTAATACTACTTATTAAACTTCATGGAGTAAATAGAGTTTGCTGAAAGTTTGCAATAGGACTTATAAACTTTAAATTGACATTCAAAACAATACGATACCAGTTCGTAAAGTAAATATCCAGAATTCTATAGTTCTATTATCTCAAATAAAACTAAGTATAAGGGAGTGAACAGATGCCAATGACTACAACAAATTATGCAAATTCACTTTGATTTAGTTTATGACAAATAGAGTTTGACTAATCCAAATTAGAAATGAACTCCCACTCAAAAACGACATCCCTCGTGCCTTTTTGGTGATTACACGAACCAAATCCACTACACCAAGTCCGATCATCACGTGAGTCGGTGTAGCTTCAAAGGCGAGCATCAATATGGTCATCACATCAACTATATGACTCATGCTTAACCTTTCGGTCCGTGTTCCGAGGCCATGTCTGTACATGCTAGGCTCGCCAAGTAAGAACCTTAGTATTCACGTGTGTAAAACTGTCTTACACCCGTTGTATGAAAGCGTAGAGTTGAGTACACCCGATCATCACGTGATGTCTCGAAACACGATCCATAAAACGGTGCATACTTAAGGAAGAACACATTTTATCTTGATATTTAAATGAAGGATCATCTTATAATGCTACTAGAAGCGCCAAACTAGCAATATAAGATGCAAACATCTAATGTGTAAAGTAACATGATATGGTCCATGCATTTGATCTCTATCATTTGCATCGTGGTATGATCTCTATCATTCCTTTGTGTGTAAGGCCAAGGTCTATGGAACTTACACGTTAAGTGTGTTGTAAGAGTATCTACCATACATCTACTTACAACAATACCATATCAAGACACTAGCCTAGCAACGATCTAAACTAGACACCTCTAATTTATCAATTGCAAGTTTTTACGTGGCTTAGGGCTTTCGGAGATAGAACCGGTCTCACCTACGAACATCAACCACAACAAGGATAACCAAGTTATTAGCAACTCTTTGTAAATCAGATATTGACTATAGTAGGAGAGACAGACACCCGCCAGCCACTTATGCAAAACTAGTTGCATGTCAGTCGTGGAACCTGTCTCATGTACGATGACATGTAAGGTTGGTCCGGGCCGCTTCATCCCACTATGCCACCAATATCCAAAGTACATAGAAGATGCAATAACATGATCATCATCGCCCACATATAAACATATGTGTACTACCCGTGCAAAGCACCTACGCATAGATCAGGCTCTGATACCACTGTTGGGTCCGCAGCATAGAAAACAAAAAATTTCCTATGATGAGAACTATACGCCAAGATCTATCTACTAGATACAGAGCAACGGGTGGACATACATCCATGGAGAACTTACCCTCGAAGACAACGAGTTTTGTTAACGAGTAGGAACTCGTGGTTGATGTAGTCCTATGCTTGTCGATCTCAAGATCGTGTGGAAGTCCGACAGGTCCGGCAGCTCCAGCACCATCAGGTCCAACACCATCAAGTCTAGCACCACAAAGTAGCGGTGAATCCGTGATCGCACACACGTTCGGTCCACCGAACAACCTCCGCCTCCTCGCTCCAGTGATGCAGCGGAAGCAGCAACTCCTTTCCAGATAAAGCCACCAGGAACATGTATCTCACTAATCCGAGACCATGGGGAATAACTAGAGGGAGAAGAGAACCTTCACGAGGAGGTGGTGCGAGATGAGAGGAGGGAGTGGGGGGCCTTTTATAGGGAGAGGGGGGCAGCCCTCACCATGGCCGGTGGCCAAGGGAGGTGCCCCCACCTCTTCCGCATTCATGTGGGTGGAGCTCCCATTCACATAATTAGCAACCCACTCAAAATTCCACTCACCTCCATTAAATTTCCACCAAATTTAATGCAAGTTCTCATTTAATAAAACTCTTTTATTTATTTTATTCAGAATTTTGTTAATTACTTTAATTAACAAACATTCACATCAAACCCCTTGCAACATTTCAATATCACATGCAGAACCAGTTTCAGCAATTTCACCCGAAACAATTCTGGTTTCCATCGAAATGATTCCAGCGCTTTCTTAAATCTTTATCTGAAACATATTTGCTCCTAAATGGTGTCGGTATCCCTTAAGTGTGTCACCCTATGGTTCGTGAATAATGCAGACATGATCGAGACCCCTCTCCGATCAATAATCAGCAGCGGGACCTGGAGATCCGTATTGACTCCCACATATTCAACGATGACTCTTGTGATCGTGTGAACCTTTAACGTCGTAACTAAATCCCTTTGTCTCGCGATATATTACATGTCCGAGATTCGATCATTGGCATCCAAATACCTAGTTTGATCTCGTTACCGACATGCACTCTTTTCTCGTTCCCGTGATATAACATTCTAGTGATCACATCACTTGCTTACAAGCTATTTCAATGTGATATCACCGAGAGGGCCCAGAGTATATCTATCCATCATCGGGATGGACAAATCCCACTCTTGATCCATGAGCCTCAACATAACACCTTCGTAGCACTGAACCCACCTTTATAGTCACCCTGTTATGGTGTGACGTTTGATTTTATCAAGATACTCTTCTGGTGTTAGCAATTAACATGATCTCATGGTCTAAGGACTAAGATTACTTCGTATGATGTTATAGCAATATAAACATAATGACTCTGATCATAATGATATACTTCGGAGGAATGTTCATCACATCATTCCACCAATGTCGTGACCTCGTTATTAACGACATCCAATGTCCATGATCAGGAAACCTTGATCATCTTGTTAATCAACGAGCTAGTTTATAAGAGAGGCATAACTAGGAACCTTTTATTTGTTTATTAAACACACATGTATTAATGTTTCCAATTAATACAATTATAGCATGTAAAATAAACATTTATCATAAACATGGAATAAGATAATAACCACTTTATTATTGCCTCTCGGGCATATTCCTTTCAGTCTCCCACTTGCACTAGAGTCAATAATCTAGTTTGAAAAACTTTGCGTATTGAACACCTATGGCTTTCTGGTGTTGCATATACGTGATTGCTAGTGGTTAACATAATCTCTGGCTCTGACAGTTTCAGTTCCATGTGTATTTGCATGTCTTTGCGTCTCTACGCATCACTCATTCTCAGATGAGATGGCATTGTATAAATTTGGTCCTTTGGTAGACCTTTAGTTCGTTCGGGTTAAAATATGTTGATACTATTGTCACACAATATATCTTCATAGTATTAGCCCACTTTGAACCACACCTAGTTTGATAACAAACTACTTAACACAAATGCCCTCCTATGCTGCTACTATAGCAGTCATATACTTAGCCTTTTGTTGTAGTATCCGTCACAATGTATCAACTTTGGAACTCATCCAAATCCATCATGGAACATCCTTTCCATTACATTGTGCCACCCATAGTCTAAATTGAGATAAATTTAATTTGTATCTTGTGACAAAACTAGTATCAATGTAACACTTTACAATGAACTACCTTTAACTATTTGTCACTTATACATGATATATTCTTAGTTCTTCCAAAGCTCATAAGAATATGTTTACTATTTTCCAATGATCATATTATGAATCATTCTGGTATATGCTCATAACATTTAGAGCATAGGACATTCTGGATACATATCATGGTATAATCGATCAAAATCTTCATGTGATTTTACTCACCAAGTGTTGAAACACTTGAATCTTGATACAATTATTTCCATGCAGCAAGAACCTTTCTTGTTGTTTCCATATTGAACCCTTTCAATGTCTCATATATGTATGTCTGGCACAACCATATTTGCGCCTTAATCTATCCATATAGATATTGATGCCAAATATTCCGAGTTTGCCCAAGTCTTTCATCGAAATCTTATTTTAATGAAATTCTTAACTTGTGTCAATACAAGATACATCATTTCCAATCAACAATATGTCCTCTACATAATGTATTAGAAATATGTCTCAGCGCTCCCACTTAATTTCTTGCGAATGCAAGCATCTTTATCATCTCCGATGAATTTAAACTCTTTTAACAGTTTCATCATGGTGAAGATTCCAACTCCGCTATGCTTACTTCAACTATTGAAGTTTACATGCCATTTTAGCACCCTTTGAATTAACAAAACCCTTCGGACCATGTCATGTACATGTCCTAGGTTACCGTTCTATTAGAAGAACCTTGTTTTGTTTATTCAACTACCATATACCAAATTATATGTAGTGGTTGCTACATTAATCCGTCAAGACTATATATCGCTATGAAAGATCATATCTTGTCATAGTCAACTCCTTGAACATTGCCGTAAACTTCTTTCCGACATGTCGACTATTTTATAGATGTCAAACATCCATGTCTATTTCTTTATAGATCCAAACACGACCGATAGGCTTCACGCCTTTCCGGAGGGTCTTCCAAGTTCAGAAACTTGATTTCTCGTGTATGGATACTATCACGGATTCTATGACTTCTAGTCATTTTATGGAGTCAGGGCCCATCATCGCTTCTTTGCATGTAGTCGGTTCATCATTGTCAAAACAATAACGACTTGCTTATCAAATCTTACTATTTGATTCTTACCGACCCACATGGTTCAATAAGAACTCTAATCTCCACGATTACACCCTTTGTAATCACGGGAGCCATGAGCATTGTGGCCGCCACCGGGGCACTTTCCGGCGCTGCGCTACTCAGCACATATAGCTAAGGTTCGACAACCTTATCAAAGTTCTATTGTCCTCCCACTTAGCTTTTCACGAAAAATTCCTTCTCAAGAAACTTGACGTTCTAAGCGACAAACTCTTTTGTCCTCGGTGTTATGGAGGAATTCCCAACAAATTCTTTGGGATAACCTACAAAGACGTGCTTATCCGACTTTGGTTGTAAACATTCTACTTATGCATAGCATACCAAAATTTAAGAAAAGACAATTCGGGTTTTATCCCAAACCATAACTCATATGGTGTCATTTCAACGGATCACGATGGTGCTCTTTTCAGTGTAAAAGCGGCAATCTCTAAAGCTTTAATCTTTAAAACATAATGGCAGTTTTATAAATGACACCTTTGATCTTACCATGTCAAACAAGGTTTGATTTGATCTCTCGAACATACCATACTCCTGTGGTTTATCGGGAAATGCAAATTCATGGAACAATTCCTGAAATCTTAGGTGTTTTGCTAAACCTGTAACTCAAATATCTTCCTTTATGATCAAATCATAAACTCTTTTATTTTCTTGTTACAATGATTTTTCACTTCATATTGAAAGTCTTTGAACAATTTTCAAATGTTTCATACTTCTTCCTTATTAAGTAAATATATAAATATATTCACTCAAATTTCCGGAGAAAGCATATGAAGCAAAAAGATCCATCGCATATGGCTACACATAATGGACTATATACATCAACATGCATAATATCCAATAAGTTAGTCATCCGTTCCTCTTTGTCCTATGGACAGAGTTTCCAATATCTGGAGGGAAGTTTCACAAGCATCAATTGGTCAAAATCAAAAGACTCCAAAAATCCATCAAGATGGAGTTTATTCATGTTTACTTTCCATTATAATTCAAACAGCGATGTCACTTCATAAGTGATCTTCCAATCATTTGTCTTACGACATTTTAGCAATAATATTTATGGATGTGATTTCTCCAACTAGACTTGTAAAAGTTCATCCATCCTTTATAGTCACCCTGTTACGGTGTGACGTTTGATTTTATCAAGATACTCTTCTGGTGTTAGCAATTAACATGATCTCATGGTCTAAGGACTAAGATTAGTTCGTATGATGTTATAGCAATATAAACATAATGACTCTGATCGTAATGATATACTTTGGATGAATGTTCATCACATCATTCCACCAAGGTTGTGACCTCGTTATTAACGACATCCAATGTCCATGATCAGGAAACCTTGATCATCTTGTTAATCAACGAGCTAGTTTATAAGAGATGCATAACTAGGAACCTTTTATTTGTTTATTAAACACACATGTATTAATCTTTCCAATTAATACAATTATAGCATGTAAAATAAACATTTATCATAAACATGGAATAAGATAATAACCACTTTATTATTGCCTCTCGGGCCTATTCCCTTCAGTGTGTTCTTCTAAACAAACCACACATGGATCCACAAGTGGTCATTGCATGTCTGTTCTTCTCATGAACCACATATAGAGTCATCGCATGTGTGTTCTTCTCACAAACCACATAAGGATCCACTAGTGTCATTGGATGTGTGTTCTTTTCATGAACCACATCCACTGTCATTGCATGTGTGTTCTTCTAACAAACCACACATGGATCCACCGGTTTCATTGGATGTGTGTTCTTTTCACAAACCACAGCTAGAGTCATTGCATGTGTGTTCTTCTCACAAACCACATAAGGATACACCAGTGTCATTGCATGTGTGTTCTTTTCACAAACCACAGCTATAGTCATTGGATGTGCGTTCTTCTCACAAACCACATAAGGATCCACCAGTTTCATTGCATGTATGTTCTTCTCATGAACCACAGCTAGAGTCATTGCATGTGTGTTCTTCTCACAAACCACATAAGGATCCACCAGTGTCATTGGATGTGTGTTCTTTTCATGAACCACACCCACAGTCATTGCATGTCTGTTCTTCTCACAAACCACATAAGGATCCACTAGTGTCATTGGATGTGTGTTATTTTCATGAACCACACCCAGTGTCATTGGATGTGTGTTCTTCTCTCAAACCACACATGGATCCACCAGTGTCATTGGATGTGTGTTCTTTTCAAGAACCACACCCAGTGTGATTGCATGTGTGTTCTTCTCACAAACCACATAAGGATCCACCAGTGTCATTGCATGTCTGTTCTTTTCATGAACCATACCTAGTGTCATTGCATGTTTGTTCCTCTCATAAACCACACATGGATCCACCGTTAGACCGAGTCTTCTAGAAGGCACGCCCTAACATAGTTGTTCTGCTTGATGATTGTTACATACCGTTCGATCAGGGCGCTTAGATGATTGGGATGGTCTTCGTGAGAGCGACCCGCGAGTAGGCTATTATGCGGCATGATTGGCCACGCTTGCTCTGGACAAACTGGCAACACCGGGTGCACCCCTGTTGCGAGTGTCACGACTCACGAGTTCAGTGGGCCATATCCCAGTGTCACGTCCCCATTACTTCTCTTCCTCCCTGTCCTTCTCTTCCTTCCCCTCAAATCCACTTTCCCCACTTCACTTCCATCCTGCCGTAGCCGCAAGCCAACAGCGCCTCCATCCCAATCCCCTCTCCGGCAGCCACCCCCATCCCCTCTCGCCATGGGTTCAAGGGGAGACGGCGAGGCAACGCGTCGTGACGGCAGGGACGGTGATTTCGATGTGAGTCGTCTCATCTCTATCTCTATCATATGTGGCCAGTTATCTATTTTTTGAGCTAGATCTACTCTGTTTACTCATGCGCGTACGATGTGTTAGGCCAACCAGACGATGTATGACTCCAACTATCACGGTTTAACGGATGAAGACAGTCCTCTGCTATGTAAACATGGACATGTGCCCGCTAAACTTGAAGCGTTCGAAGGACGAAACGCAGGCATGAGGTTTCTACGGTGTCAAGGACATCGTGCAATGATGCAAGGCAGAAGTTGCAGTGTTGTCAAATGGGTTGATCCAGAGTGGCCCAAATCGATGCAGAAAATGCTGGACAAACTATGGGATATGACTGTTGAGTTGAAAGAATCCGTAGTCAGCTCACTTCTTGACAGTGTTGAGATGAAGCTATGGGACCCAGTTGACACGACCAACCTTAACCGATATCTCAAGAGGGTGCAAGACAAGGTTAGCAAAGTCGAGAAGGAGAGGGACATGGTGTTGGCCCTAAAGGCTAAAGCAGAGCAAGAACTGACTCAAGCAAGGAATGATCTTCACCAGGCCAAAGTCCTGTAGTTCACAACTACGAGTATTGACAAGTGCATGAGGAAAATACAGATAAACAATTGACGATGTGCAAGGAAGATGCTAAAAGAAGGAGCAGACAAATCGATCCTTGCTCTCGCAGGAAGATGCGCATCGGGCTAAGATTAGGAAGATCAAGGAGATGTGTGATAACTAGTTCTATTTAGCTTGAGCTCCGTGCCTTTTTAAGTTGTAATACTAGTACTTGTTGACCTAGCGGTCTGAACTAGTGGTCCCGGAATCCTGGGAGGAAAACATTGGTCTCCCGTTAGTCTGTCTTAACCCTGCATCACTTCCTTTTGTCTGATCATGGTGGTATTCTGAGATTGGTGGTTTGTTTAAACGTAATCTACGTGGATTGTGCCGCATGCAAATGACACATCCATAATTTATAAAGTGGAAGCACGTACACCCGGTTAATGGAGATCCGGGAGCTTTGCCAGATGCAGGAGCAGGGAGGCGGTGAGATAGACGGGCTCAAGCATCTAGGCATTATCGGTTGCCATTTCTATTTATGTTGCCACGTTGTTGTGAAGCATCTGAAATAAGTTGCTGCTTCGTGGAGTGTGGCAGCTTAAATAATTTATTTCTGTGCCACTTACATTTCGTCGTATTTGGAGACCTCCTGCCCCTCAGCAATCGTGGAACTAGTACTGCGTGTTTTCAGATAGCAGTGGCACAATCACAATTTCGGATTCAACTACTGACTCGGGCATTTCCAAACCCTAAGTCGCGGTACATTTTATATAGAGAACGTGGGTAGATTGTTTTGCCCAGTAAAGTGCCACACACAGAGCTCCAGAATTTAACAGAATTACATATATAGGTTCAAGTTCAACACATTACTATGCATCTTCATTGCCAGCAGCCTTCTTCCGTAGCCTGGGTGCCCAGCCTTCACGTCCACTGGCTTCTTCATTTCCTGCCTTCTTCCTCTTCCTAGGTGCCAATTTTCTTAGCTTCACGTACTCTGCATCGCCGGGACAATGGGCACCAAAATCGTGTCCAACATCATCTTTCGACTCGTTTTTAATTTCTTCAGGCAGCAAAATGACTGACCCGACAGTCATGTTTCTAACCTTGCGGCGCTTCCTGTCAAAGAAACAAGATTGTTGCATAACTACCCAATATCTACAGAGTAAATAAAACAAAAATTACAATTCAGCACAAACATGCGAACCCCAAGAGACTTTTGCTTACCAGGAGCTAATTGGGTTCGAGCAACCATCCTGTCCAAGAATAGAAGGGCGACTCCCAGTTGCAGCAGCTTCCACATCTAGTACATCATAATTCAGCTCAAACATGCAAGCCGAAGCATACCTTTTCATCAACCCAATTAGTTGACTGTCACACGTTAGAGGAACCATGATGCCACATTCATCCATGAATCTAAACTTTGCAGTCTGCTTTGGCCATAATTCATCATGATTACGCAGAGCAGCAACCATACCAGATATAGTGCAGATCTATGCATGTGCTTCTTCCATCGTGATACAATGGTGTCCATACCACTTGCCCTTAGAGTCGTACATGAAGAGGACTACCGTAACCAGGTAAGGGTGGTCCGAGGAGATCCCACTTGACAGAAAACTGTGGACAAAATATGTTTGTCAGCGTTGGGCTAACAAACAATTTTAGGTTCAGTAGCCAGCTAGCAGTTATAATTAGTGTGAATAGCAAAGAGAAGGGTAGCTCACCCGCTTGTAGCCAGAACTTCTTCTTCCTTGGTAGTAGGATCTGCCATCCTCCGAGCTGCTCGGCTCGTCGGCGGTGGAGGCGGGCTAGAGCCTCACAACGGCGGCTACGACATGCGCCATTGGAGCTCGGGATCAGCGACTGGGCGCACCAACTAGGCGCAACAACTTGGCACCGAAAGTCAAATGTCCGAAGGGATTATCCTGCCTGGAGGGTGGATTCCAACGCCGGTGCTAGGGGAAAGGTGGGAATGGATTTGTGAAATTGGTCAACGCATCCAATCCACTTAGTTACTCGATTTTCCTAAGAGGTTGCCGCGTTGGCGCTCGCATCACGGTTAGATGAACGACATGAGGGTCCCGACCGTCTACTTCACGAGGCAGTTTCACGGAATGTTTGAATTTGGCAGGGGTGAGATGAGTTTGCAATGAAATGGCCCCTCTCGGTAGTTGGCGGCCCAACATTTCGAAACGCGGCAATTTCAGGCAACTTAGGTACCGCCATGCGCTAGCCTGCGAAATTTGGTACCGTAGACGAACATGTGTTGTGCCTACGCCAACCAGAATCATGCCATCGCCGCCTAGAGGAAGCATACCCTCGCCATCCTAGCTAAGGAGCGCAAGTCACTTTGTTGCCAGCGTGACAAGAAGGACCGCATCATCGCTCGTCTCCGCCAGAAGGTGGCAACCCTCAAGGAGACCATCCATGACCAGGAGATCCAGCTCGAGGAGAAGGAAGAAGAAGCTGAAGATATTCGTGGGGATATCCACTCTTACCTTAGTGATGATGATGACTATCTGGAGGACATCGCAACGGAGTTCCACACTGACGAGGATGACGCCGACTTCATTGATGATGAGGAGCCCGACAGTTCTGATGATGAGTAGTCACACCTGAGCACTATCGTAGGTGTGAGTTTGTATCCGGTTTCGATGTATCGTAGCTTGCTACAATGGTTCTTAAAACCATCTGCTTATGTAGTTGTGGTGTGTGTTTGTATTGTGTGCTTGGAATGAATGAATGAAAAGGAGTTGTTAGTTTCAAACCTTAGCCATACTGAAAGTTTAAAGCTTTTTGAACCATACCCCTAAACCATAGAAAAATTTCCCTCTTGTCTTATGATCTATCTCAATCTTCAGATGACTCACGGAAACCCCGGTGGAAGCAGCTCATCCCAGGATCCGATGCTTCAGATTCTGCAGATGCTAGTTTCAGATCGTGAAGCTGGTAGAGCCGAGCGTCAAGCCAATCTAGCCACGCTTCAGCAGATAGCCCAGATGGCCCACAACAACCAAGGCCATGGAAACTAGGATCACCATGGATCCAAACTCAAGAACTTCCAAAACACCAATCCTCCTATGTTTAGCAAATCAGAAGAGCCCTTAGATGCCGATGACTGGCTATAGACCATGGAAAACAACTTAGAAGTCACAGGAGTTGATGCCACAAAGGAAGTACTGTTTTCCACCCACTATCTGGCAGGCTATGCAAGATCATGGTGGAATAGCATCCGTACATTGAACGGAGGACAGATGATGAGTTGGGAAGAGTTCAAACTCAAGTTTAGCAGGACCCATGTGCCCCCAGGTTTGATCAAGAGGATGAGGGATGAATTCAGGGAGTTGAAGCAGGGAAGAATGATTGTGGTAGAGTACCGTGACAAATTTCTTCTCTGGCTAGGTATGCCCCTAATGAGATTGACACAGAAGCAGAGAAGAAGGAGAGATTCCTGAATGGCCTGCATGATGAGATGCAAATAGTGTTAGTCAACATTCCATTTAATGACCTAGAAGCCCTAGTGGATTCTGCTATCCAGATGGAAGGAAAGATCAACCAAGCTAGTGAGAAGCGTAAGCGTTGTATGATGCACCAACCTAGACCCACCATACCCCAAAGTACCACCCCAACCGGTCTGCAGGATATGCACCAAGAAACAACATACCCCCTATGTCATGTCTGAACTACCCCAATCGTGGTGGAGGAAACCCGACACCACAACAACAACCCCGGCGACCCCACTACTATCAACCGTGCACCGCCAAGGTCCAACAACAACAACAACAACAATACTGCCCCAAGGACTAGAAGCAATGTTCTGCCTGTCGTAGGGAAAGAAAAGTCAATGATAACTTGCTTTGAATGTGGAGCCACGGGTCATTACTCCAATGAGTGCCCCAAGAACCTGGCTGCAGCCACCAATGTCACTGCACCTTCTTAGCAGCAGCGCCGTGTCCAGCCTGGAAAGAAATTTGCCCCAGGAAACCCGCACAACTGTACCGACCGTCTATTCCACATGAATGCTGAAGAAGCCTAGGAAGCGCCAGATGTCGTCCTGGGTATGTTTTCTGTTAACTCAGTACTTGCAAGAGTGTTGTTTGATTTTGGAGCATTGCACTCGTTTGTTATAGAAGAATTTGCATCCACTAGTAAGATTCAACCAACCAATTTGAAGCATGTTATGATAGTTCAAATACCTGGGTCAACCACCAAAGCTGGAAAAATTTGCAAGGCCGTGCCTATCAGAATCCATGGGATAGATTTTTATGCCAACCTAATAGTACTTGGAATCAAAGGTTTGGAAGTAATACTAGCAATGGATTGGATGTCGAACATCAAGGATTAATCGACTGTGCCAAGAAAGCCATAACCATGACCAATAGCACCGGAGTATCAGTAGAGCATGTATCTGAGACGTTGCCCTGTCAATTCAAATGCAACAAGAGTTTAGTAAAATCAACCATAGACCAAGTTAGAGTAGTCTGTGAATACCCTGATGTATTCCCAGATGAATTGCCCGGTATGCCCCTAGATCGGGATATCGAGTTTATCATTGAACTAGTTCCTAGAACCGGAGCCATAGCTCAGAGACCCTATACTATGAACCCAGCTGAATTAGTGGAGCTAAAGAAGCAACTTGATGACATGTTAGGAAGAGGTCTAATACAACCAACTGCATCGCCGTGGAGATCACCTGTTTTGTTTGTGGATAAGAAGGATGGTGCCAACCGCTTGTGTACGGATTATCGGAAGCTGAATGATGTCACCATCAAAAACAAGTACCCACTGCCGAAGATAGAAGATATGTTTGACCAACTGACTGGTGCTAGAATGTTTTCTAAGATTGATCTTAGAACTAGTTATCATCAACTGAAGATCCATGCAACGGATATCCCAAAGACTACCTTCACCACCAGATATGGATTCTATGAGTACAATGTCATGTCTTTTGGATTAACCAATGCCCCCACTTATTTCATAAACCTCATGAATAAGATTTTTATGAACTTCTTGGATAAGTTTGTCGTTGTTTTTATCGATGACATTCTGATCTACTCCAAGTCGGAAGAGGACCATGAATAGCACATAAGGACCATCCTTGAAACCCTTAGGGAGCATCAGTTGTATGTCAAGTTTAGCAAATATGAGTTATGGTTAAAGGAAGTTGGATTCCTAGGCCATATCTTGTTGGCAGGAGGAGTTGTCGTCGACCCCGCCAAGATTAAGGATGTTGAAGAATGGAAAGCCCCAACCACCCAAACAGAAGTCCATGCATTTCTTGGATTAGCCGGATACTACCACAAGTTTGTTGAAGGATTTTCAAGCATCACAAGGCCGATGACCCAACTGTTGAAGAAAGACAACAAGTTTGAATGGACGGACAAATGTGAAGCAAGTTTTCAAGAGCTCAAGAAGAGATTGATGTTAGCCCCAATTTTGATCATGCCGGATATCACCAAGCCTTTTGATGTATATTGTGATGCATTCAAGATTGGTCTCGGATGTGTGTTGATCCAAGAAGGCAAACCCATATCATATTTGTCCAGACAACTGAAGCAACATGAGCAGAACTATCCTACCCATGACTTGGAACTAGTAGCCATAGTGTTAGCTTTGAAGACATGGCGTCATTACCTCATGGATAACCGCTGTGAGATTTATTCGGATCACAAGAGTTTGAATTATATTTTCACCCAGAAGGAGCTAAATATGAGGCAACAGAGATGGATAGAGTTAATCAAGGATTATGACCTTGACATTCACTATCACCCCGGCAAGGCCAATGTGATAGCGGATGCTCTTAGTAGACTGTCGTGCAGATTAAACACCATGATTAAGGAAGACCAGCCAAGTTTGCATGAGGAGTTGGAGAATTTTAGAATGGAGCTAGTTAGCGAAGGATTCCTATCCAGTATTGAACTTCAACCCACTTTGATTAGTCAAATAAAGGAAGCCCAAAAAGGAAACGCATGTATCGATGGAATTAAGCGTCATATCGGTACATGGAAAGTACTCAGATTCACTAAAGATGAAGAAGGAGTTCTGTGGTATAAAGGACTTATCTGTGTGCCAGTAGAATCAGAGTTGAAGCAAGTCATTATGTAGGAAGCCCATGATACTCTTTATTCTATTCACCCGGGAGGAATGAAGATGTATCAGGATTTGAAGGAGCAATTTTGGTGGCATAAAATGAAGAGAGAAGTCAGAAGCTATATTGCCAAGTGTGATATCTGTTAGAGAGTCAAAGTGAAACATCAGCGACCCGCGGGACTTTTGCAACCATTACAGATTCTAGAATGGAAATGGGATTCAGTTGGAATGGATTTCATCACTGGTTTACCTACATCTAGTGGGGGAAATGATTCTATTTGGGTCATAGTAGATAAACTGTCCGAAGTAGCTCATTTCATACCCGTCAAGACCACCTATCAAAGCTCGAAGCTAGTAGAGTTGTACATCGCTAGAATAGTCAGTCTGCATGGAACCCCCAAGACCATTGTTTCGGATCGAGGAACCCAATTTATCTTAAGATTTTGGAAGAAAGTCCAAGAAGGATTAGGAACCAAACTGAACTTCAGCACAATTTATCACCCACAGACCGACAGACAGACAGAAAGAGTAAATCAGATACTAGAAGATATGTTGAGAGCCTGTGTGTTAGAATATGGATCTAAATGGGAAGATTGTCTGCCTTTCGCAGAATTCTCATACAACAACAGTTATCTAGCTAGTTTGCAAATGGCCCCATTTGAGTTTTTGTTTGTATGGAAGGAAGTGTCGTACCCTCCTGAATTGGTCGCAAGTAGGAGAGAGTCAGATATTCGGACCAGACATCCTACGAGAAGCTGAAGAGAAGGTTCACAAGGTCCGTGAACACCTCAAGACGACCCAATCCAGACAGAAGAGTTACACTAACAAAAGACATCGAGACCTGACCTTCGATGTCGGAGATTTTGTGTATCTCAAAGTATCACCCTTCAAAAGGAATGCAGCGTTTTCAACTCAAAGGGAAGCTTGCCCCCAGATATATAGGACCCTTCAAGATTTTAAGTCGCCTAGGGGAAGTATCCTATCAGCTAGAACTGCATGAGGAGATGTCAGCCGCACATAATGTGTTTCATATCTCGTTACTTCGTAAATTCTTAGAAGTTCCGGAGAAGACCGAAGTTTTTAAGAACATCGACCATAGAGCCGTGGATATCAATAAGGATTTAACCTATCGTGAAGTACCCATCCGTATTTTGGAAGAAGCCTTCAGAACCACTCGGACCCAGGGTATCAAGTTTCTCAAAATCCAGTGGAGCAACCATACCGAAGAAGAAGCTACTTGGGAGCGAGAAGATTATATTAGGATTGATTTTCCCAATATCTTTAGTTCCTAGTTTTTCTTGAATCTCGAGACGATATTTTGTTTAAGGAGGGAAGGTTTGTAACACCTTAAAAGTTTTAAACACGATTAGCAAATTCTAATCACCCAAGATTAGGGTTAACAAAAACTTTTATTCTTAAACCCTTATGAATGCATGTGTGTTTGTTATTAATGCATGAATGCTAGCTATGCCATGTTTGATTGCTATAAATGGTAAGGATTAGTTTAAAGATGAAAACAATATCATCTAGGTCTCTTCCAAACAAAATCAAATCAAAAGAAAAACAAATAAGAAGGCATATGATCAAATGGTCATTATGTCCAAAGTTAACCACTACCCTACTTTGGGCATCCCTAGTAAATGATTTCAAACAGAAACAATTCTACTTCTTTTCACCCCCTTGCTAGACTAAGTGAAAATGAACACAAGTTAACTTTGCAAACTTACAGAAACCGATTTGAAAGCTATTTGAGGGACATTTCAAAATTGAATCAAGTGTAGGTATCTAGATAATCATTTAACAAAAATCACTCAAACCTCCACCACTTGACAAATCCCAGCAACCAGAGACACCCAAGCATGTGAACAACACACCCCCCAAAAATCATTTGAACAATGGTTTAGTGCATGTGGCCATTTGATCGAGCACTTAACATGCCGAGTAAAACTATACCAACTATCTACTGTTTTGATCAATTAATTGCTTACCATTGTACTCCATTCAACCTCAATAAGTAGCCCACGATCATCCCCAGTATCCAGCCATGCGATCAAGCCTCTCTCACTCGCCGCACTGACCAGTGCCATGCCGTACTCGAGTGTACCGTGCCGGTTGAGCACGGACACGACGCCACAAGCCGCGCGCCCTCTCCCATGATGTCTAGAAGATAGGCGTGACCTCACCGCCCCCCTCTGTCCACCCTTCGACTAACGACAAACAGCAGAGAAGCCATCACAGTCTTGCCACTCTCCTCTGTCTGCCATGTCGAACGCATGTCGGAGCGCCGAGCCATTCCCGCGCAGCCATGCCGTGCTTTGCTCTCTCCTTGCATAACTGCACTCGCCGCGTCACCAGCAACCTCCCAAACACGACCGTTCGCTGCCGCTCGCCCTGTGACCGCCGTACGCCATGACGAACACCGCGGTACCCGAGCAGAGAATGGACGTCTCTCGACCGATTAAGACAACGCCTCGTCGTGCCACTATGCGCATGACAATCACCGCAGACCACCGCGTCGACCTATGCCCTGCGCCATGCCAATAACCCTCTGTAGCAACATCGTCGACGAGCCCGGGTCATGCCATGCTGCTCCTCTCGCCGGTGTATAAATAGGACCCCCAGCCTCTAAAGCCACACCATTCGACTCCCCTCTCACTCAGAAACACCCCTGACCATTCCTTGGAGCAAGGCGAGCACCATGTCGCCAGAATTTCGCCGGAGCCTGCCGCTGCAGTGAAGGAAAGGAGTCGTTGATTGGAGCCACCCCAGGAGCTTCTGCGACCACCATTCGACTCGCCGTCGTAGACCAGCCCATTCGCCCCCATCGCCAGAGCTAGCTGGAGCCCTAGTAAGCCCCCATCGACCCCTCCGTGGCGCTAGGTTTAAAATCCCCTGCACGCCGTTCACCGGAGACGATGACGCTCAGCCATCGATCTCGTTCTAATTGTGTGACCTAGATTAGCAGATCCGTTTCGCTTAGATGCAATCGCTGACACGTGGGACCAGCCTGTAAGCAGCACGCTGCGCGCGTGCCGCATAGCTGGGCCGGCCCATTAGCATTCCCGCGCTTAGCCCACATATTCAAATAGAGATTTTCCATTTATTTAAAAATCCTATTCTGTCAGTGATTTGAAAATTGCATTCAAAGAGATTTACTAAACCAAATTGCATGATTCCAATTTTGTTAGAAAGATGTTGAAAATATCTACACACTCTCGTAGGATTTAAACAATTTGAAATTATAGATCACCCAGGGTAAAAATAACAAGACAGATACTTTTCCAACTTCAAACATTTTTATAAAGTTAACCATAAATGCTTTTGAGTTGAATCTAACTCTCAAAAATCACATTTGCCATACTCTATCTGAATATGTAAAAATATTTAGTTCTACATGAAGTAACCATGGACTAGTAATAAAAGAATGCTATATAGACATTTCTAGTCACTTTAATATTATTAAATAGCAATATTAAACTTTGTAATATATGCCAACCTTTCTAAATCACATTCCCAAGTGTTGGAATATGTGGTGATGATATGTGTCAACATGATCCCGTATTTAATAGGAGAATATTAAATCTTAAGTATTTTTTTCAATGAGTAGAGAAGTTGCATTTCTAAGAATAAGATAATTAAGAATATGTCCATATTTCATGTGATGATTGAGATGATGCTAGATCATCTAGTAGGAGCCCTTGTGTGTTAAATAGAAGTAGTTTAGTATTGTTTGGTGATTGTGTACCTCGTATTTACTTATAGACGCTAGTACTGACCCGGGGTACGAAGAAAGGAGATCTATGAAGACGAAGAAGAGAACTTCAACGACTGCACTACTCAAGGCAAGCTAACTAATGCAAGCTATCCATGCAAGATAACATATGCAAGATACCTTATGCATTCTTTTCAGATGCAACTTTACCAATTCCCAGTTTTACTTACAAGTTTACTTTTCCCTTTACTAAAGTTTCTTAAATAGTAATTATGAATGGTTAGTGGAAAATGAAATAGATGCCCTGAAGAGCATATAACTAAGCTTGGGTAGTTACACTTTATTAGCACCCCTCAATAGTGATACCCTCATTGATAGATGCTAGTGCTAAGCTAATATGGATCACTTTAGATGGGAACACTTGGAGAAAATGATTATGAAAACCTTGGAATGATGAGTCATTCTATTGAAATGTTTTGACATGTGTTATGGAACACACTGAGTTGAAGATGATACTGAATGAAACATGTGCCTTGACTTTGATAAAAACTGATGGTTTGGATTCGGATGCGATGCCATTCCAATTTTACCATACAACCACAATACCTGAGTTGGGTAGGGCTTAACTAGAAGTTTATATGCATTAGTATGGGTTCCCTTGCAGAAGGAGGTTGAGCTGCGGCTACCCTCGTGAATATGAATGTCCACCTATGCACTTCCCGAGAAGGCGGATGGCCACGGCTGGGAGGCCAAACTCATAGGGGAGGTGCCTATACTAGGGTGTGTAATTTAAAGGTTAGGATTGATTATCCGCATACCAAGTATGATGATTCAGGGTTATTCCTGATGGATGTATCGAATTTTGTGGTGAAAGTGTACCACCTCTGCAGAGTGTCAAACTATTCGAATAGCCACGTCCGCGGTTATGCACAGTTGGAGTGGCCATACTATTCCGTTGTCAGATGTTTCCAAAATGACTTGTCACTTGAACAATTACTTTGACTTGACCACAATAGGGTTCTAGAAATGAAAAGTAGGTTCCCACTTGAGTAATCTAGAGAACTAAACTAGGTCTCTACTACTAAGTACTTCTGAAATAAAACTGGCTTATTGCAAACAAGACTAGAGCTTAGGATTCCTACTAGAGATGTCTTACTTACATTAGTGATAGTTTGCGAGTACGTTAAGAGTACTCATGGCTTTATCCCTGGCTATTCCCATGGCCAGACTATGATGAAGGCTACCCAGAAGATGGAAAATAGGAGGTCTATGTTAACTAGGATCATCTCCCATCATCAGCATTGCGTGTCATAATGAAGATGGAGCCCTACTACATTTACTTTCCGCTGCTTTGATATGTATTCAGACTTGATCATGAGATCAACTATTTGTAAGACTATTATGGTTTGTAATGGATGATGTACCGTGGTACCAATTCTGTTATGTCTTGCAAAAATGGTAATCCTGGGATTGCGAGGTATGGCATAACAGGCATCTGGAATTAAAAATCCGGGTGTTGACAAGTTGGTATCAGAGCCATCCTGACCATAGGAGACCCTAGTTAGAATAGACGTCTGAAAAACTTAGTTTCAAAACAAACAAAGTAAGTATTTACGAAAACCTATTCTCACTCTTATCCTTGAGATTCTTTCAAAAAGGAGTTCACATGTGCCTAAAAAATTCTTGCAATCCTAACTAAAATTTGACACACTTGATCACCTCACTAACTTACTCATCCTAATTTCTTATAGATGGAAGTGAAATACAGCAAGTTCTACCAGTTGGGCAATGGAGGGGAGTTAATCTTTGAGAGGGATTTGGGACAGCTCGCAGAGTTTCTTGGACGCTGACACGTCATAAATGTATCTATAATTTTTGATGGTCCATGCTTGTTTAGTATCTAATTTCTTATGTTTTGTCCACACTTTGGAGTACTTTTATGCATTTTCTAGAACTAACCTATTAACAAGATGCCACAGTGCCAGTTGCCTATTTTCTGCTGTTTTTGTTTTCGGAAAAGCTAGAAAATAAATATTCTCTGAATTGGACCGGACAAAAGCAAAATTCAATATTTAACCAGAAGACTCAGGGAGCCAGAAGACGAGACGGAGAGGGGCCAGGGGCTGGCCACACCACATGGTGGCGCGGGCCAGGCTAGGTCGCGCCAGGGGGGTGGTGTGGGCCCCTCAGGCGTCCATTGACCTTGCATCTTCGCCTATATATTCCTCCCGGGACGAAAACCCTAAGTACTAGATGAGAATTTCATGAAAAGTTCCACAGCACCGCCGCCACTGAAGAGGAGATTAAGGGGACAGAAGTCTCTGTTTCGGCACCCTGCCAGGACGGAGAAGTGCCCCTGGAGCCATCTCCATCGACTCCACCGCCATCTCCATTGTCATTGCTGACTCCCATGATGAGGAGGGAGTAGTTCTCTCTTGAGGCTAAGGGCTCTACCGGTAGCTATGTGTTCATCTCTCTCTCTCTCTATGCGTGATCTTATGAGATCATGAGCTTTGTAATCTATAGATCTATTCTGCTACTCAAGTGCTTTAATGAATTTCTTCTTATCCCCACGTGTGTGAAGTTGACAGTGTGCACACCGTGTGGCACTTTGGCTAAGGTTACATAAATACTTATCATGAGTATAATTTGAGTTGGATGTCTCTATGAGATTGTGGTGTTTGTTGGAACCATCTAATGCTCAAGGTGACAGTGCGGGGTTATCTAGATGGGGAATGCGAACTTTAAGGTGTGCTATTATAGCCCTACATCGTCCAACCGGAGAGTAGTTCAGGGTAGCATCATGAAGAGAAGATATTTATATGAGAGTGTCCACTAGTGAAAGTATGATCCCTAGGCCTTGTTTCTAAGCATTGAAACACCGTTTACAATCAGTCATGTTACATGTTTGTTTGTTGCCACTCTTATTTCAGATTGCAATTACCACTTATAATCATCCATATTACTTATATTTCACTATCTCTTCGCCGAACTAGTGCACATGTACACCTAACAAGTGTATTGGGTGTGTTGGGGACATAAGAGACTTCTTGTATCTTGATTGCAGGGTTGCTTGAGAGGGATATCTTTGACCAGTTCCTCCCTAAGTTTGATAAACCTTGGGTGATCCACTTAAGGGAAACTTGCTGATGTTCTACAAACCTCTGCACTTGGAGGCCCAACACTGTTTACAAGAATAGAAGCGTGCATAGATATCAAGCTATTTCTGGCACTGTTGCCGGGGAGGTAAGGTAAAAGGTACTCACATCCTATGGCTACTAAGCTATCTTCTAGTGCAGTTGCTGGTGTGTGAGTGCTCAAAGTTATTTCCTTTAGATTCTGCAATTATATCTTTTTGTTTCTTGTTTTTATTTTCACTAGTTAGGCTTAATGGAAAACAACAACAAAATTACAGAGCTTTTTAGTATTTTTCCTAAGGTAGCACATGAATGGTCTGAAAAGGAAATTAAAAAACCCATGGAACTTTCTTTGCATGCTAATAGCAATGTTATTAGAATGAATTTTTTGGACACCTTTGTTACTAATGCTATGGAAACGTCTAAGCTTGGGGAAGTTAGTTTTTATGAAAATGATCGTTTTAGTTCCCCATATTTAAAGGAGAAAATTTGCTCTGATGATACTTTATCTCCCATATGTGGTAATTCTAATGATACTTGTGATATTTTAAATCCACATACTGAAAGCGTCCCTTTTAAAATACCTATGGAAATTGTTGAACTTGTTATGAATAACTGTTATTTTGGAGATGGAACTGTTCATCCTTGTGATCATTTACTCTTTATAAATGAATTATGTGAGTTGTTCAAGTCAACAGGTATTTCAATGAACCAAGTTAAGAGGAAGATGTTCTCTTTCTCACTTAAGGGCAAAGCAAGGGAGTGGTATGAGCTACTAGACGATCCTCACCATTCGGAATGGAAGGAACTGAAATCTCTCTTTTACTCTAAATTTTATCCTCCTCGTGAAGTTCATAAAGATAGGAATTATATTTATAATTTTCATCCTCATGATGAAGAATGTATTGCCCAAGCATGGGGGAGATTGAAGTCACTAATGCTCAAATGTCCCATTCATGAGCTCCCCAAGAATATTGTTATTAATAATTTTTATGCAAGGCTTTCAAGACATTACAAGAACTATCTAGATACCTGTTTAGAGAGATCCTTCACAAGTAAGGAGGTCAAAGCTAAGTGAGATCTTCTTGAAACAATTCAAAGCAATACCAAAGATTGGGATAACAATAAAGGTAAAGAACCAGGTATAAACTATGAGTATGATTGCATTAAGTCTTTCGCTGAAACTGCTAATTTTCAAGAGCTTAGTGCTAAATATGGTCTTGATCCTCAAATTATTGTTGATTGCTTTAGAGCCTTTGCTTCTCATATTAATGCTCCTAAATAAAAATGGGACATGTATCATGAGCCTTTTAAAGACACTTGCATGAAAAATGAAACTGTTATTAATGATAGCAATAAACATGCTCAAACCTCTGAAAGTACTATTTCTTATAAGCATGTTAATTTTTGTGGAGTATATAGACCTTGTGAAAAGAATCAAGTTGAAGAAGAATATTGTATCACCCACAGGAATGAAAAAACTAGAATGTGGTATAGGGCTCTAAATGATCTTAGTAAAAAAGTCCGTGCCCTCTATCCGTTTATTTGTGAACTTTGCTTTGAAGTGGGTCATTTCAATTTTCAATGCTCAGGCCATAATAATAGCCCTTCTAATCCAATGAGTACTGCAAGTTTATATTGTGATAACATGATCACTCCTAATTAGCATGATGAACTTACATTATTGTTGGGGTGTGAAGAATTATCAAGAAAAACTTCTATGGTATGTATGAGTGCTTTTGATATGAATAGCGTCTTGCATGCCTTGACATCTTTATTGTGTTGATAATTTCCACACAAATACTTACATACAAAATATTATAAAAGATGAGATCTTACCAAAATATGACAGGACTAATATGTGTTTTGATCTTATTAATGAAAAGAATGAATCCTCCAAAGTTTCTTCTATTGTCTCTAATAATAAACCAGGGTATATGGAGAAGCTTCCTTTCAAGCCTCTCCCTCCTAAAGAGAAGAAGGAAAAGAAGAAGATAAGGAGTAAAAGGAGGGAGGAAACGGTATTTTCCCCTAAGCATGTTGCTCCTATTATAGTTTTTGATGAGTCTGAACTCGATGATGTTCCTATGCCTATTACCTATAGTAGTGATCATGATTTGGAAAAGCACACTACTTTTGATATTGAAAATCTCTTCGGTACCAATTCTGAAAATGATGATGTTAATAATTGATGCACTATTAGTACTATCCATGTTCCTTCCGATGATGATATGTTTACAAATGATCACACTTTGGAAGATAACTATTCTATTGCTTATGATGATACTATACCTCCAATATATGATGATCACAATGATGGATATGATATTTTCAGTCCACCTACTATTGAGAAGAAAATTAATTATGATTACAATATGCCTCCTATATTTGATGATTAGGGTGATGAGAATAATAATGATAGCTATTTTGTTGAATTTGCTCCCACTATAATTAATAAGAATGACTATGTTTATGTGGGGAGTATTAATTCTTTTATGCATGTGGCTCATGATAAGAATGTTTTATGTGATAGTTATATTGTTAATTTTATTCATGATGCTACTGAAAGTTATTATGAGAGAGGGAAACATGGTTTTTTGTATCTCAACAATATTAAGTTTCCCCTCTTTATGTTGAAATTTTTGAAGTTGCACTTGTTTTGTTCTCCTATGCTTGTTGCTTTGTGCTTTCATGACTTGTTTCTTTACTAGATTATTTTTTGTAGGAAGTGGGTTAGACTTAAATTTGATCCATATTTGCTTCTTGATGCTCTCTTTTATTTCAATTCATATTTCTTATGTGAGCATCATCAAAATTATCATGCCTAGCTCAAAGGCGTTAAAGAAAAGCACTTATTGGGAGATAACCTAAAAAAATTATTCAGTAGGTTTTTCTTTTGTTGAGTCTTGGAAGTTATTGCCTTTGTAATAACCTCTCCTTATCCTTTTTGTGTGGTTTTTGTGCAAATAATAACCTCTAATGAGAGAGAAGTAAGACTTTGGAAAGTTGATGTCCCGAAACAGATTTTTGTCCTTCGCTGTAAACATTCGTGAAAAATCTCTGTATGTCCGATTGAGCTGTAATGTTTTGTGCTTCTACCTCAGGTTGTTATACAACTTTCATTAGTTCAACACTTTTCGATTTGAGCAACAGAAGGTCTTCGAAAAAATTGGTTTTTACCTGTTGGTCTGTTTTGACAGATTTCTGCCATTATTTGCATTTGCCTCTTAATCTCTTTCTCTTTGAGTTCTCTTTGATCACGTGAAATTTTAAAAGGAATTGCTACAGTAGCTTGTGTTTTAATGGAAGTTTTACTTGTGTTGAAACTAAACCCAAAGACTTATTATCTTGAATACACTAATGTTGCTAATGAAGATTGTGTGAAGTTTTGTATGAAGGAAATTTTAAAGTGTAGGGAAGAGCAATCTGATAAAATGAAGTATGGACAAAAGCTCAAGCTTGGGGATGCCACCCATGTCACCCCAACAAATATTCAAGAAGTACAAGCGTCAAAGCTTGGGGATGCCCAAGGCATCCCCTTCTTCATCAATAAAAATCTCATGTTTTCTTCCAAACACTTCATTTTTATTGTTTCATGCACAATTGGGTTGTTCTTGGAGCGTCTTTGTTTTTGTTCTTAGTTTTGTTTTCTTAGTTTTCTTGAATAAATTGGTTAGACCCCCATATTCATACATTAGTTTTCAAATAAGTTTGTTTGGATTGGAAAAGAGTAAGAAAGTTCATGCTTATAAGTGGTATAAGAGGAGCTTGTTTTTGACTGTGGCCTAGGCTTTGTCATGTCATGCTTGATATTGTTTTGGCTTTATACTTAGTGATTATTGCTGTAGCATGACTTGTTACAAACAATTAAGATTACTTAATGTGCCTTGAAAGAATCATGCGTTGTTTTAGCATATAAAAGCATAATATTGTGGTATTCTCCTTTGATGCTTTATTTGGGTTGACTTGGCGCATGCTCACACCATGTTAAGACTATACCAAGTCACCATAGCCTCTATGATCATTTATTTTTTGACTTTTAATATCACTTTATGCTTTAATTAATAATGTTTTGTCGCTTTGCATGATTATGGCCATTATTGCTCTCATAGTTGGTCGCTCCCAGTCTTTTGCTAGCCTCCATATGTACCAAGTATGAGTTCCACTTATGCATCCAACTCCAAATAAAACCAAGTTATTCCAAAGAGTCCACCATACCTACCTATTAGCACTATTTCTATTCCAAGTATATTCATGTTTTTATCTTACTTCCAAATTAAACTTATTATGTGAAAATTAGTGATTAAAGCTCCCACGAACTTGATGGCACACTTTACTTTCTTGCGTTTAATAAAATTGAACCATTGTGCCTATCTATGTTGCATATATTCTTGCACTTTGTAAGTTGTGAATTAGCAGAATCATGTATCATGGGGAACGCTTTCAACATTGCACTTTATGAAAGGGGAGCTTGTAAGGCTCATGGAGTTCATATATGTGTTAGAGAAACGCGTGGGCATCTAGTCTAAGACATGCCTAATCATGGTGGAAACCTGCAGCATAACCATAGTGAGCAATCTGTGAAGCATCCTGAAAAAATGGAAAACCCTATGCAAATAGCATACAAAAGGATGCCTCAGATGCTCATTGTCTGCTTGCCTTGTCATTTTGATATGGGGATTCTTCCGTATCATCAGGCAAGGGGTACCTCGTTGGCGGTTCTCTATGATACGCATGTACTTACAATGAAAAGAACTTACTTGTGACTAAACTTGAGTAGCATGAGGAACGGTACTCGTAAGTAAGGGGCATGAGATTTTCAGCTTATAACTTGTCAAGCATATCCTCATATTTGTTCACTTTAACCTTAATCACCTAAAGATGCTTATGATAGGGGCAATGAGAGATGAAAGCTAATAAGTACCATAATTTTTGGAAGATCTTTATGAGACTTGAATCCCTGCTTCGTTCTATGAAGGGCCTTTCTTTTACTTTTCTGTTGAGTCTCCATCTTCTATCTTTATGCACCTATTGAGAGAGCATAGTGGTCATTCTTAGTTTAATGTGCATTGTCCCAAAACTTGTTGATTGATTCATAACTTTGATATTGCTTGTTCTTAAACTATTTGTATCTAGTCACCCTTATGAACTTTGAAGGTGTCCTATGCATTTATGTTTTGCTACACTATGAGGGACAAACTGAATACCATTCTCATTATGTTTTCTATATGTGAAACAAACAAACGTCTTTCAAAGCATTATTATTCATGAATCTTTTGTTTGTACCTTTTCATGCTACAACATAGTTGCTATGTCTTATTGTTAGAACTATATCTTTCATGTCTATGATAAAGTACTATGATCCCAGCTATCAATGTTTAACAAATACCTTGATCAAGATTGTGATGGTGCATGTCACCTAAAAAATTATTCTTTTTTATCACTTACCTACTCGAGGACGAGCAGGAGTTAATCTTGGGGATGTTGATACGTCGTACACTTATCTATAATTTTTGATGTTCCATGCTTGTTTAGTATCTACTTTCTTATGTTTTGTCCACACTTCGGAGTACTTTTATGCATTTTCTGGAACTAACCTATTAACAAGATGCCACAGTGCTAGTTGCCTGTTTTCTGTTGTTTTTGGTTTCAGAAATGCTGGAAAAGAAATATTCTCAGAATTGGACCGGACAAAAGCAAAAGTCAATATTTTACCAGAAGACTCATGGAGCCAGAAGATGAGATGGAGAGGGGCTAGGGGCTGGCCACACCACCCGGTGGTGCAGGCTAGGAAAGGTCGCGCCAGGGGGTGGTGTGGGCCCCTAAGGCCTCCACCGACCTTGCCTCTTCGCCTATATATTCCTCCTAGGACAAAAACCCTAAGTACTAGATCAGAATTCCATGAAAAGTTCCTCAGCACTGCCGCCACCGAAGAGGAGATTTGGGGGACAGAAGTCTCTATTCCGGCACCCTGCCGGGACGAGGAAGTGCCCCCGGAGCCATCTCCATCGACTCCTCCACCATCTCCATCGCCGTTGCTGACTCCCATGATGAGTAGGGAGTAGTTCTCTCTCGAGGCTAAGGGCTCCACCGGTAGCTATGTGTTCATCTCTCTCTATGCGTGATCTTATGACATCATGAGCTTTGTAATCTATAGATCTATTCTGCTACTCAAGTGCTTTAATGAATCTCTGCTTATCCCCACGTGTGTGAAGTTGACAGTGTGCACACTATGTGGCACTTTGGCTAAGGTTACATAAATACTTATGATGAGTATAATTTGAGTTGAATGTCTCTATGAGATTGTGGTGTTTGTTGGAACCATCTATGTTGGGGGGATACCCCCGGGTAGGGTAACGCCGGGGTATAAAGGCCGAGTTAGCCGAGGTACGGCACGGTCAAAGCAAGTGCTGACCGAGTCACCTCAAGGCAGGCCAAACCACGGAGTGACCCGACCCATTGAGCATCTCCTTAGCTGTAGTCCGGCCGGCATAAAATATATGCCGGCCATGTTTGCCTATGTGTTGTTCAGGTACATTCGTTGCCGTATTAGCCACGTGCAAGCCGGACTATCATATGGCTTCCAATAGAAGGAAGGAATCTCCCGCTGGTCAAAAGGTGGCTTTATTAGCTGTAGCATGAGCGAAGCAAAGCAAAGAGGAGGACCAGTGGGTCAGGGCGACCAAGATGACACGGGCAATGTCGGCTGATGTAGCCCGTGTCTGGTGACGCATAAAGACGAGGATTACGTTGCGGGTTACATCCAGAGAATGGACGAGCCGTTAAAGAGAATAAAGAAGCATCTAGCTTTAGTCGAGGGGCATATTTGGAGAATATGCTGCCACGTGTGCCCTAACTTTGTAACCCGGGCTACCCTATATAAGGAGCACCGGGGCCTCCATAGAAGGGGATCGATCATTTTCTCTATCGAAGGCAGAACTCTAAGGCTAGATAGTGGGGAGTAAGAGACATTGTCTCCTTCTCACCAATAGCTTGAAGAGCATTTGTGAACACCATTCATAGAGAGAATACAAGAATATCCGTGCGTGTAATCACCACGTTCTCCCTCCCTAGATTCCCCTAGCACACATTGGCCCCATCTTTAGCCTATCCATGGCATCTGCCGTGCCGCCACCATGACAGTTGGTGCCCACCGTGGGGCTAGCGGTGCTAGCAGGGGTGAAATTCCGGACAGGGAGCATCTTCAGCACCAGCGAGCGCGTCTCCGGCCTGGTTCAGTGCTTTGGAGTGCTAGACTACGTCAACGACAATGCAGGGAGCTTCGGCAGGCACCCTCCCTCCGTGCAACGACGTCTTCATCAAGCTTCGCACGCACAAGATCTACGTTGGTGTGGACGAGTCCTGCGTTCATCCGCGACACATCATCGAGGGAGGCGAGCCACCTCTCAGCGTATCTCGTGGTGTGCGTATAACTCGCCCCACCAGCAGCGTTGAGGTCCTGATGACCGCGCCAGACGCGGAAGCGAGCAAGGGCCCGACGCTAGACCCGGAGGTCATTCCGAAGCAGACCAGGTCTAGATTCCCCCTACTAGAGAGGCCAGAGAATGTGCTCCAGCAAGCAATAGATAGCCTAGCACCTGTGGTAGATCCGGCTCAGGCACACGCTGAGCTAGAAGAAACTAGGCGGAAAATGTTAGCTGGAGCAAAGAAGGTAGCAGAGCTGCAGCAGTCTTTGAACATTACTTTGAGAGAATATGCAAAGGCAAATCGCATAGATGGGGTGAAAATCCGAGGTAGGAACCTGATTACTGAGATTGACAAGGAATACGAGCCTAGGCCGGGTCAGACAGTGACGATAGTAACGAGAGGGATGAATAGGTACAGTACCCCGGCAAAGAACCTCAGGGCAGCAAATGCGGCCGTGTCCGAGTTAGAAGGTTTAACCAAAGAGGCCCGACAAAGGAAACAAGAGAGGGTGAATCACTTGCTGAGAGTCGCTTGCCAGCAAAATGAAGCAATGAACAAGGTAAACCCGGCGCCACCAGGAGCATCACACGTGGTTCATTCGGCTAGGAATAACCCGGCAAGATCTAGAGGAGCTGCATCATCTCCGGGTCACAATCCCAGGAGAGAAGAAGTAGTAAACTCCGGGAGAAGAGACAAACATATGGTTCCCTACGATCTAGTAAGGGCCGGAAAAGGCAAAGCAGTACAAGTTGATGAAGATCGGCACAGTACCAGCCGAGGTGTGGCTAGACGAGGTAACCGCGACCAAGGCAATGCCGGTCAGAGGAATGCTCCCAACGGCAATGCCAGACAGCGTGATCCCGTGGGAACAGGGCAAAACATAACTCGGCAGCAGCCGCAACACGCACCTCGGCAAGAGGGAAGTGAAGGACAAATGACACAACAACAAAATGCTTGTCCTGATCAGGAAAGGTATAATGATGGTTATTCGTCTATGGTCAATGAAGGATACCCCAGACAGGATCACCACATAATTGGGTCAAGGCTGGGAAGCAGGAACTTGCAGCCAGATGATGCGAGGTTGAAACTGGATAGGATTTACAGGTCGGAGCTAATCGAAATAAAACGTCCACCTGGTCCGGTATGCTTTGGGCCTCGGATTATGAGGGAGCCACCAGTGCCGAACTTTCAGCTAGCTAGAGGAACCAGAACCTATTATGGTAGTACTAGGCCAAAAGATTGGCTGATTGATTATGCGACGGCAGTCAAGATCGCAATAGGGAATTTGAGATGGGCTGTGAGATATGTGCCACAAACGTTGGAAGGACCAGCAAGAGTTTGGCTGAACAATTTGCCACCAGGAAGTGTTAACTGTTGGCTGGATTTCGAGGAGTTGTTCATTAGCAACTTTTCGAGCACCTACAAGAGGCCAAACAGGCCACAAACTCTGGCGCTATGCCGGCAAAGACAGGAATGAGCCAGACCGGGATTTCTTGACTCGGTGGTGCAACATGCGTAACTCGTGCGAGGGAGTAATTGAATCACAAGCTATTGCGTGGTTCACCCAAGGATGCAGATATGGGAGTATGTTGTGGCAGAGGCTGCAGCAAGATATGCCAACCACTTTGGCTGAGATAATCCAGATCGCAGGTTCGTATGCCTTGGGAGATCCAACGCAACCCCGGTTGATGACAAGCGAGGCAAATGAGGAATATTACAACCGAGATGGCTCCGGGTCATCGAGGAGGAATGATTTTCGAGGAAAGAGAAGGGACGAGCGTCCGGATTATAGATATAACTCGCAGCAGGTGGCAGCGGTAGACCGGGACCAACCCAATGTCGGCGCCAGCTAGTGCCAAAAAACTGGCAACAGAAAAATGAAGGGAAGAAGCCTTGGACCCCGGAGCAGAAAGAGCAATGGCAAGAATGTAATGATAGGCCGAGGTATACGTTCGAATCTATGTTGGATCAACCTTGCAAGTTCCATACGCCAAGTCCGAACAGTCCGGCAAATCATACAACCCGACAATGTGAGTGGATGAGGAAGTTAGAGCTGGGAAGTTCGGGGGATGCTCAGGCACCTCGAAACGAAGCACCTAGGAATGAGGCACCACGGTAACCGTTACTAACAGGGGGAATGGACAGTAACTGATGTTGCCACCACCTCCGCCGAGGTACGAAAATCAGGAAAGAAGGGATGCGGTACATCAAGTAGACAATAACCAGCAATGAGGTCAAGGTTACCACGAGAACGAGGGACGAAACGAGTACAGGGAGCATCATCAAAGTTACTGTGTGTTTAACACGGAAGAAAATGACCAGAAAAGCTTGCAGCACCGGCATATGGAGGTAAACGCGGTAATGCCGGCAGTAGTGAGGTACATGCCCTGGGCAGATCAGGAGATTACGTGGAGTATTAAGGATCACCCAAAGATCATGCCTAGCCCCAAGACTTTTGCACCGGTCCTGGATCCGACGTTCATCGGGTCGAATCTCAATGTGAGGTTTTCCAAAGTACTAATTGACAATGGCAGTAGTATCAACATAATGTACAAGGATACCATGCACAAGTTGGGAATAACAGAGAACATGCTGCAAGCAACGAGGACCACCTTTCATGGCATTGTGCCATGCATTTCCTATGAGCCAATTGGCAAGGTCCGGGTTGATGTGTTATTCGGCACAAGAGATAATTGTCGGACTGAAAATTTGGAGTTCGAAGTGGTGAATCTGGAGAGCGCTTATCACGCGTTACTCGGCAGGCCCGCGCTGAACAAGTTCATGGCAAGTACCCACATCAGCTACCTTAAGATGAAACTACCCGAACCAAGGGTAGTGATAACTGTATCGGGAGACTTCCAGCGTTCGATCGAGTGCGCCTCATCCGGATTTAACTTAGCCGAGTCACTCATGATAGCTCAAGAAAAAAGGAAGATACTAGAAGTAGTGGCACTAGCTCAATCCGCGCAACAGCATATGCCGGCTCTGACCAACCTGCACGGGAGCGTATCATTCCAAGCAACCAAGGACACAAAGAAAGTGCCAATCGATGATCAGTTCCCAGAGCACACCGTAACCATTGGAGCTGGGTTAAGTAGCAAATAGGAAAGCGAGCTCGTCAACTTCCTCCGTGAGAATCGGGATATCTTTGCTTGGTCCACTAAGGATCTGCAAGGTGTACCGAGGGAGTTGGCTGAGCACTCATTAAACGTAAGACCCGGGGCTAAGCCGGTAAAGCATCCTCTCCGGCGTTTCGCAGAAGACAGAAGGAAAGTTATTGGGGATGAGATAGCAGGGCTCCTAGCAGCCGGGTTTATCATGGAAGTACTCTATCCGGATTGGCTCTCTAATCTGGTGCTTGTGGAAAAGAAGAAAGATGATCCGAACATGGCCGTGGTATGGCGGATGTGCATTGACTACACAAACCTGAATAAGGCGTGTCCCAAAGATCCATTCCCACTCCCTAGAATAGATCAAGTCATAGACTCGACAGCCAGATGTGAACTACTGTCATTCATTGATGCGTATTCTGGTTTCCACCAGATACCTCTGAATCCGGATGATCAAATAAAAACTACATTTATTACCCCGTACGGGGCTTATTACTATCGCACTATGTCGTTTGGACTACATAATGCAGGAGCAACGTACCAGCGATGCATGCAAAAATGCTTACACGACCAAATAGGTCGGAACGTGCAAGTTTATGTGGATGATGTGGTGATAAAGACTAAGGAAACCAATACGCTCCTTGATGACATCTAGCAGACGTTCGCGAACTTGAGACGGTTCCAGATGAAGCTTAACCTAGAGAAATGCACCTTTGGTGTGCCCGCGGGAAAGTTTCTCGGTTTTATAGTGTCTAACCGAGGTATCAAAGCAAACCCGACAAAAATCCGGACCATAGAGAGAATGGAACTGCCAAAATGCCTTAACGATGTGCAGAAGTTCACTGGTTGCCTGGCGTCATTAAGCCGGTCCGTATGTCGGTTGGGAGAGAAGGCCTTGCCCCTCTACCAGTCAATGAAAAAGGCAGACAAATTCACACGGACGCCACAGGCGGACCTTGCGTTTCGAGAATTGAAAAAGATGTTGTCTACTGCACCAATCCTAGCAGCACCACTACCCAAGGAGCCAATGCTGCTTTACGTAGCCGCGACCAACCGAGTCGTAAGTGCAGTAATTGTAGTGGAGCGCGAGGAAGAAGGAAAGTCGGTGCAAAGAACGGTGTATTATCTGAGCGAGGTATTGTCAGCTTCAAAATAGAATTACCCTCACTATCAAAAGATGGCGTATGGCGTATATATGTCGGCCAAGAAACTCAAACACTATTTTGAGGAACATCCCATCAAAGTGATATGTGAGGCACCCGTATCAGAGATTATGAGTAACAAATATGCAAGTGGCCGGATAGCAAAATGGGCAATCGAGTTAGCCCCATATGCGCCGCAATTCGATAGAAGACAGGCGATAAAATCACAAGCCGTGCCGGATTTCTTTGTGGACTAGGCCAAGATGCAATACGAGCCACCTCTGCTGGACTCCAATTATTGGCGAATGCACTTCGACGGATCAAAATTGAAAGATGGGTTGGGCGCCGGAGTAGTGCTTACATCGCCCAAGAAGGATCAACTAAAATATGTCCTTCAAATCCACTTTAGTGCCTCGAATAATGTTGCGGAATACGAAGCAATGGTACATGGTCTCAAAGTAGCAAAAGAAGTGGGGATACGTCGAATACAATGCTTTGGAGATTCGGATCTGGTGGTGCAACAAGTGTCTGGAAATTGGGATGCCTTGGATGCTAACATGGCCCTATACAGATTCCATGTTCAAAAGATAAATGGATTTTTCGAAGGGTGTGAATTCCATCACATACCTCGGATTGAAAACGAGGCAGCATATACACTATCCAAGCTAGGCTGATCCCGACAGCCAATCCCGCCAAATGTTGCTTTAGAGCACTTGAGAAAACCATCTATCACACCATCGCCTGAATCAGACTCAATCTATATCCCGACACTCTCCTGATCCGAAACGGCACCTATGGAGATAGATTTGGGAGGCACCTCGGCAAACCCGGGGACTGCTTCAGCAAACCCGGGGACTGATCAGCCAGACCCGGCAGGAGTTATGTCGGTGGATGCAATGGAAATTGACGAAGAACCATTTCCCGTCCGGGCCATACCAGCTTGGGCCAGGCCAATTTATGATTTCCTAAAAGAAGGAGTTTTGCTGGATGATGAGATACTCTCACGATAGATCCAAAGGAGAGCAAAGGCCTATACTATTATCAACCCCGAACTATACAAAAGAAGTGTGACAACTATGCTGCAGCGGTGTGTTGACCCGGAGGAAGGACTTGACATACTTCGAGATATTCACCAAGGGGAATGTGGCCATCATGCCTCCTCAAGGGCGTTAGTGGCAAAAGCTTTCCGGCATGGATTTTATTGGCCAAGTGCTTTGGAGCAAGCAAGAGAACAAGTTTGGAATGGCAAAGCACATGAAAAACGACTAAGGAAAAGAACTTAAGCGGGCCGGCATTGGTTATTCTAACTAACCCTTGGTTTACTTGATTTATCTAATGCCGGATCATTTTGAGCTAATCTCAAAGTTTTAAGTATTGTTAAATCAATTTTTTGAACCTCGGACTCATAAGTAAAAAAGCCGAATCAAGGTAGACGCGAGTCGAGTTAAAAATTGGGGGAACAAGAAAACGAAACTAGGGGACTTCGCCCACGATAATCCAGCATTAAGAACTTAGTTCCAAACAATAAGTTGTAGCACAACCAAACAAGAGTACTTAGATACATTTCTGCCCGGCATTCCGGGGATCTGACAAACATGATAAGTGTTTTTAAGGAGCCGGAGCAGCAGCTGAATCATCAGTCGAAGAAGGAGGTACTTTGGAATTTGGGGGAGGGGCGCTGGCCTCGGCTTCGTCCTCAAGATTGGCCTCGCCGTCCTCCAGGTCTTCGGCCTCCTCGCCAAGCTCGGAGGCCTCGCCCTCACTCCCTTCATCTTCTTCCCCTCTAGAAGCAGCTTCATCATCAAAAACGTCGAGATAGCTCGGCCCTTCATTCCAAGCATGGCAGAAGGAGTACTGAATGAGTTTGTTAGCACAAGCTTTGCAGCACGCGACGCACTCCGGATCTTCGGACCACTTGTATCCGGTGTGCATGCGGGCAAGAAGCTCCGGGTCTATTCCTTCGTACCATGAGAGAACAAACTGCAAAGCGGTGTCAGCCCCAGCTCGTGCAGCCGACTCACGCCACAGATGCAGCCGCGTATCGCACTCCATTAATTTGGCTATGAAAGCCGTACTTCTTTTGGGAATGGGCTCAGCGGGCCAGAGGGAGCCGAACATTCGCGTTCCGTCGGTATAATGTTTGCGCCATGGTTCTTCACTAGCTCAAGGCGAGCGGTGAGGCTCGCCATCAGATCCTCCGTATTATACGGGATTGCTCGGCATCAGGGCCTGCAAGAATGCCACGTTGTTCGCGGGACCGGGTTACGGCAGCAGCACCAAGCGTATCACTTTATGGAAATTTGCCTGAGAACAGAGTTGAAGAAACAGTAACTAAGAGCACCAAATCTGGAGAAATGAAAGTTAAGCAAGGGCAGAGAACTCACGGGCAATCTGGAAGAGGAGTCGCTGAAGCTCGGAATGGACATTGGCGCTGTGGGCCTAGAGTTTCTCGTATTCGGAGGTTACCCGACGTGAGTTTTACATCGGCTTCCTCCAATAGGTCCTTATCCTTGGAAATTTGAGTCGTCAAACGCTCTTTTTCCTCGGAAAACTCCTGGTCCGCCTTGTCTAGCTCAGTTTTGTGGAGGTATTTGAGCCTCCAGATTTTGGCATTCAGCCGTGTAATTTCCGAGTCCTGGAGCTGCAGCCGAGCTATCTCTTCATCCTTCTTCTTCAGTTCAGCCTCATGCTTCCCTGCTTGTTCGAGGAAATGGGTCATCATGCCAGGCATTGTAATGGTGTCTTCAAGAGCAACTGCAACAGTAGCATAATCAAGAGAGGCCAAAGTATAAATGTCTACCGGATAAAGAAAGGAGCGTACATTGATCGTGCGAAGGAGATAAGGTTACCTTTGATCTCAGCTAGATTCTTCCGCATGATGATATTCTCAGCTTCAACCTCGGCTGCATGGTTCGGATAATAAGTAAACAGGGATCATAGACAACTCTAAAGAACGAAAATGGAAGAGGGAAAAGTCTAAAGTAAGGAACATTACCCTTCTTCTGGTGCTCCTCCGGGAGTTTGCCATAACACACACGAACGTCTTTATAGGAGTCCAGCAGGCTCTAGAACTCAGCGGTTCGGCGGTTAGTGGTAATCTGAAATAAGCAAGGCAATGTCAAAGTTCAAAGGCAAAGTAAAAAATAATTCGAAGTCTACAAGATCCAGGCCAAGTAGAACTTAACCTGGCTCTAGGTGTATGGATATTCGAAGTTTACAAGATCCGGGCCAAGTGGAACTTAACCCGGCTCTAGGTGTGTGGATATTCAAAGTCTACAAGATCCGGGCAAGTGGAACTTAACCCGGCTCTAGGTGTGTGGATATTTGAAGTCTACAAGATCCGGTCCAAGTGGAACTTAACTCGGCTCTAGGTGTGTGGATATTCAAAGCCTACAAGATTCGGGCCAAGTGGAACTTAACCCGGCTCTAACTTTGTTTATATTTGAAATTTCTATGAACAGACACCAATTTCTCTAAACGATCATCCGATCGAGTAACAAGTTACTCCCTCTGTTGGGGGATACCCCCGGGTAGGGTCACGCCGGGGCATAAAGGCCAAGTTAGCCGAGGTACGGCAAGGTCAAAGCGAATGTTGGCCGAGTCACCTCAAGGCAGGCCGACTTACGGGGTAACCCGGACCTGAGGGTGTCCACCTAACTGAGTCCTGACTGGCGTATGTTGTATGCCGGAAGGCATTTTGTAACTTGTATGCAGGTACCCGTGGGGCCGGATTAACCAGGCATGATCCGGGTTATATCAGGCTTGCAAGAGAAGGAAGGTATCTCGCTAGTCAAAAGGTGGGCACTGTACACTAGAGCATGAGCGAAGCGGACAGAGGGAAGGACCACCGAGGCGTGGCCGACAAGGGTGACACGCCCTATGTCGGATGACGCTGGCGCCGCAGAGGCTTACGTAGCCTCTGCATGGCTTACGATGGCAAAAGGTGACCCGGTCGGTTTGCTATTTTGGGAAGAAGCATATTCCCAGGAATATGCTTCCATGTATTCCCTAATGGGAACCCAAGCCTCCCCTATATAAGGAGGGCTAGGGCTTCTGTAGAAGGGGTGGGTTGGCATCAGAGTAGTTGTTTCCTTGGAGATAGGTAATGGCGAGAGTAAGAGAGCTTCTTCTTCGTCCTCTCCCCAATACAGCTCAAGGAGCATCTGTAACCTTGCGAACTTGGTGAATACAGAGCATCTGTGTGTGGAATCACCACACTACCCCTCCCTGGATTCCTCTTGTGCATATTGGCCCCATCTTTAGCCTATCCATGGCATCTGCCGTAACACCACCACGACAGTTGGCGCCCACCGTGGGGCTAGCGGCGCTAACAAGAGTGAAGATCCGGACGGGAAGCATCATCGGCAACGGCGAGCGCATCGTCTCCGGGATCGTTCAGCGCTTCCGAGCGCTGGACTATGTCAGCGACATTGCTGGCTGTTTCGGCAAGCGACCTCCACCATGCAACGGCGTCTTTGTCAAGCTTGGCACTCACAAGATCTACATCGGCGTTGATGTGTCATGCGTTCACCCGCGGCACGTCGTCGAAGGGGGCGAGCCACCCCTTAGCGCGGCTTACGACGCGCGTATCACTAGCTCCCCAGACTGCGCCGAGGTGATGATGATGGCACCTGGCACCGGCGCGAGCAAGGATCCAGCACCAGATCCGGAGGTAACACCCAAGGGCACCAAGGAAAAGTAGGGGTCCTCCGCTCGAGAGACCAGAAAATGTGCTGCAGCAGGCAATAGATAGCTTGGCAAGCCCCATAGCACCTGTAGTAGATCCGGCTCAGGCACATGCCGAGTTAGAGGAAACTAGGCAGAAAATCCTAGAAGGTGCGAAAAATATAGCCGCAGCTTAGCAGTCGTTGAACATGACGCTGCGTGAGTATGCAAGAGCAAATAAGGTAGATGCTGTAAAAGTAAAAGGGAGAAACCTCCTTAGTGAAATGAACAAAGAGGGTGACACTACAGTGGAGGAATCAGAGAACCCTTTGTCCATAGGGCTGCCGAAGTATAGCACTCCGGCAAAGAACCTCAGAGCAGTAGATGCAGCTGCATCCGAGCTGGAGGGTTTGACGGGTGAAGCCCAGCAGAGACAGCAGGAGAGGGTCAATGAGTTAGTTCGGATCACTAACAGACAGAATGAGGACTTGCTCAGGGCTAACCCAGAAAGAGCTAGGGCTTCCAAGGTCGTTTATTCGGCTATGGGAAACCCGGAGCTGCTGGAGCTGCATCATCCCCTCATGATGGTCCTAGGAGAGAGGAGGTGGTAATCTCGGCAAGGAGAAACAAGAAGATAGTCCCGTATGACTCGGCAAGGGCAGGGAAAGGAAAAGCAGTGCAGGGGAATGAGGATCGGCGAAGTGTCAGCCGAGGTGAAGCTGGCTGAGGTAACCGCGACCAAGGCAATGCCGGTCAGAGAAACGTCGTCAATGGCAATGCCGGACAGCGTAACTCGGCGGGTGTAGGGGAAAACCCACCTCACCAACAGCAGCAGCAGAGTGTACCTCAGCAAGAGGAGAATGCCGGCCAAGGTATGCGGCAAAATTGCGCTCAACAAGGGCGAGACAGATACAATGACGGTGATTCAGAAATGGTGAGCGCATGATACCCTAGGCCGGATTATCATCTGATAGGGTCAAGATTGGGAAGCAGGGACTTAATGCCGGATGACGCTAGGTTAAAGCTGGATTGGCTTTATAGGTCAGAGAAAATTGAGTGTCAAGGTCCTCCAGGTCCAGCGTGCTTTGGGCCCCGGATCATGAAAGAACCCCAGTACCTAACTTCCAGTTACCTAGAGGCACGAAGACATATGACGGCAGCACCAAGCCGGAGGATTGGTTGATCAATTACGCAACAACAGTGAAAATTGCCATAGGCAATCTGAGATGGGCAGTGAGATATGTGCCTCAAATGCTGGAGGGGCCAGGGAGGGTAAGGTTAAACAATTTACCACCTAGAAGTATCAACAGCTGGATTGATTTTGAGGAAATGTTTGTTAGTAACTTCTCGAGCACGTATCAGAGGACGAATAGGCCACAGACCCTAGCAATGTGCAAGTAGAGACCGAATGAAACAGACCGGGAGTTCCTAACCCATTGGTGCACCGTGAGAAACTCGTGTGAAAGTGTGATTGAGTCCCAGGCCATAGCTTGGTTTGCACAAGGATGTAGATATGCAAGCATGTTGTGGCAAAGGTTACAAAGGGCTATGCCCACAACACTAGCAGAGACAATCCAGATCGCTGATTCGTACACTTTAGGTGATCCAACTCAACCCCGGCTTATGGCAAACGAGTCAAGTGAGGAGTACTACCAGCGAGATGGAGCCGGATCATCCCGGCGAAAGGATTACCGGGGTAAGAGAAGAGATGATAGACCGGATTACCATTACAGTTTGCAACAAGTTGCGGCGGTAAGTCAAGACCAACCCGGAACAAGAAGTAATCAGCGTCAGAAAACTAGAGGGCGGCAATGGACTCCAAGAAATGATGGCAAGAAAACTTGGACTCCCGAACAAAAGAGACAGTGGCAAGAAAAGAAAGACCGGCCAAGGTATACGTATGAGACAATGCTGGATCAGACGTGCAAATTTCACACGCCAAATCCAAGTAACCCGGCGGGTCATACGACTTAGCAACGTGAGTGCATGAGGAAGATAGAACAAAGTGGTTCGGGGAATGCTCAGCCACCTCGGAACGATCAGCCTCGGCAGGAGTTACCCCGGCAGCAATTGCTCTCCGGAGCGAACACGCAACAGGTAATGTTGCCACCACCTCCGTCGAGGTATGAGAACCATGAGAGAAGGGATGCAGTGCATCAGGTGGAAAATCAGCATCAGCCAGATCAAAGATATCCCGGCAATGAGGGGAGAAACGAATACAGAGAGCATCACCAGAGTTACTGTGTGTTTACCACGGAGGAAATGGATAGAAAGAGCATGCAATGCCGACATATGGAGGTGAATGCAGTTATGCCGGCGGTGACGAGGTATATGCCTTGGTCGGATTAGGAAATTACCTAGAGTATCAAAGACCATCCCAAGCTCATGCCAAGTCCTGGTTCGTATGCGCTAGTGCTGGACCCAACATTCATTGGGCCAAATATCAATGTGAGATTCTCAAAGGTACTGATCGATAATGGCAGCAACATTAATATCATGTACGTCGATACAATGCGCAAGTTGGGTATCTCGGAGAACATGCTCCAAGCTACAAGGACAACCTACCATGGCATTGTGCCAGGCATTTCTTGTGAGCCCATTGGCAAAGTCCGGGTTGATGTGTTGTTCGGCACGAGAGATAACTGTCGGACTGAGAATCTGGAGTTTGAGGTTGTGAACTTAGAAAGCGCAAATCACGCGTTACTCGGCAGGCCAGCCCTGAATAAATTCATGGCAAGTACTCACATTAGCTAGTTGAAGATGAAACTGTGTGGGCCAAATGGGGTAATTACCATAGTTGGGGACTTCCGACGTTCCATTGAGTGTGCGTCAGCCGGGTCTAACCTGGCCGAATCACTCGTAATTGCACAAGAAAAAAGAAATATCCAGGAGGTAGCGGCATTGGCTCAGTCCGCGCAGCAGTATATGTCGGCACTGAGTAACCCGCTTGGAAGTGTCTCATTTCAAACGACCAAGGATACAAAGAAAGTACCCCTGGATGATCTGTTCCCAGAGCGCACCATAACAATTGGTGCCGGATTAACTAATAAATAGGAAAGCGAGCTCGTCAACTTCCTCCGTGAGAATCGGGATATCTTTGCTTGGCCCACACAGGATTTGCAAGGTGTTCCGAGGGAGTTGGCCGAGCACTCTTTAAATGTGAGACCCGGAGCAAAGCCGGTGAAGGAACCTCTCCGCCGCTTCGCCGAAGACAGGAGAAAAGTCATTGGAGATGAGATAGCTCGGCTCCTCGCAGCTGGGTTCATCATGGAAGTGCTTTATCCGGATTGGCTATCTAATCAGGTGCTTGTGCAAAAGAAGAAAGATGATCCGAATGTGGCAGTGGTTTGGCGTATGTGCATCGATTACACGAACCTGAATAAGGCGTGCCCAAAAGATCCATTACCACTGCCAAGGATAAATCAGGTCATAGATTCTACTGCTGGGTGTCAACTGTTGTCATCCATAGACGCATATTCTGGTTTTCACCAGATACCTCTGAACCCGAATGATCAAATAAAGACTGCGTTTATTACCCTGTACGGGGCTTATTGCTATCGCACCATGCCTTTTGGTTTAAATAATGCAGGGGCAACATATCAAAGATGTATGCAAAAATGTTTACACGATCAAATTGGTCGAAATGTGCAAGTGTATGTAGATGATGTGGTAATAAAAACCAAGGAAAGCAAAACGCTCCTTGATGATATCAGGCGAACGTTTGCAAACTTGAGGAGGTTCCGAATGAAGCTTAACCCGGAGAAATGTACCTTCGGTGTCCCGGCGGGAAAATTACTCAGATTTCTTGTCTCCAGCCGAGGTATAGAAGTTAACCCAACTAAAATCCGGGCCATAGAGCGAATGGAATTGCCGAAGTGTCTTAACGATGTCCAGAAGTTCACTGGTTGCCTGGCATCCTTAAGTCGGTTTGTATGTCAGTTGGGAGAAAAGGCACTGCCTCTCTATCAACTAATGAAAAAGTCGGACAAGTTCATATGGACGCCGCAGGCCAATGAAGCCTTCATCCAATTAAAGAAAATGTTAGCCACTGCACCAGTGTTAGCCTCTCCACTATCAAAAGATCCAATGTTGCTCTACATAGCCGCAACCAACCGAGTTGTAAGTGCAGTAATTGTGGTAGAGCGCGACGAGGAGGGTAAGTCAGTGCAAAGGCCAGTATATTATCTGAGCGAGGTATTGTCAGCTTCAAAGCAAAACTATCCTCACTATCAGAAGATGGCATATGGTGTGTATATGGTGGCTAAGAAGCTAAAGCACTATTTTGAAGAGCACCCCATCAAAGTAATATGTGAAGCCCCCATATCTGAGATAATGAGCAATAAGGATGCAAGTGGCCGGATTGCAAAATGGGCAATTGACCTAGCCCCTTATGCTCCACAATACGACAGGAGAGATGCGATCAAGTCTCAGGCTGTGGCTGACTTTTTTGTGGATTGGGCCGAGGTGCAATATGAGCCACTGTTGTTAGATCCGAATTACTGGAGGATGCATTTCGATGGATCAAAGCAAAAACCGGGTTAGGCGCCGGAGTTGTGCTTACCTCACCCAAGAAGGACCAGCTGAAGTACGTGCTACACTTCGCAGCATCAAACAGTGTTGCAGAATATGAAGCGCTAGTGCATGGGCTCAAAGTGGCAAAAGAAATTGGAATACGCCGGATCCAGTGCTTTGGTGACTCCGATCTGGTAGTCCAGCAAGTCTCGGGGCATTGGGATGCGTTGGATGAAAATATGGCATTGTACAGATTTCATGTGTAGAAGATATCAGGATACTTCGAGGGATGTGAGTTTCATCACGTACCCCGGCTGGAAAACGAGGCTGCCGACGTACTGTTGAAACTTGGATCAACCCAACAAGCGATCCCGCCAGGGTAGCACTAGAGCACCTCAGAAAACCATCTGTCAGGCCATCCCTAGAGTCTGAGTGAATCTATATCCCGGCAAATCCGGAATCGGAAGCTGTGCCCATGGACATTGATGTGGGAAGTGGTTCAGGAAACTCGGGGACTGCTTCGGCAAACCCGGGGACTGCTTCGCAAGACCCGGGGACTGCGCAGCGTGATCTGGTTGAGGTTATGTGGTGGATCAAATGGAAATCGACGAGGAAGTGTTCCCGGTGCGAGCCATACCATCTTGGCACTGCCCATATTCCAATTCCTGAAAGATGGAACTTTGCCTAGTGAAGAAGTGCTTTCAAGGCAAACTCAGAGGAGGGCAAAGGCATAAACGATTATCAATTCCGAGCTATACAAGAGAAGTGTCTCAAATGTCCTCCAATGATGCGTTGACCCAGAAGAAGGGCTTGACATCCTCCGAGATATACATCAAGGGGAATGTGGGCATCACGCCTCGTCCAGAGCATTGGTAGCAAAAGCTTTCCGGCATGGGTTTTACTAGCCAAGTGCCTTGGAATAAGCAGAGGATCTGGTAAGAAAATGCAATGGTTGTCAGAGGTATGCCACCAAGACGCACATGCCAATGTCGGAGCTCAAAACCATACCAATTACCTGGCCATTTGATGCAAGTTTACAAAATGGATTGAGGTAAAGCCGATAAGAAAGTGTGATGAAGCTACAGCTGTGGCATTCCTCAAGGATATAATCCTGAGGTATGGCTACCCTCACAGTATCATAACAGATAACGGCACCAATTTCGTCGAAGGAGCAATTGCGCGATTCTGCCAAGATAAAAAGATCCGGCTAGACATTGCTTCAGCAGCCCACCCCGCATCAAACAGGCAAGTGTAAAGATCCAATGGATTAGTGTTATCCGGGATAAAACCCCGGCTCATTGAGCCACTGCAAAGATCATCGGGGTGCTGGATAGAAGAACTACCAGCGGTACTGTGGAGTTTAAGAACAACTCCGAATCGATCAACAGGCTATACGCCATTTTTTCTGGTATATGGGGCAGAAGCTGTATTACCAGCCGACATAGAGCATGATTCGCCTAGAGTCACCCAATACACAGAAGCCGAAGTGCGAGAAGCCCGGCAAAATGATGTTGATCTGCTAGAAGAAGCGAGAGAATTGACATTGTCCAGATCCGCCATATATCAGCAAAATCTCCAACGCTATCATAGCCGGAAAGTAAACCCCCGAGATTTCCGGGAAGGTGATCTGGTACTCCGGCTGGTACAGCGTACTGCTGGCATGCACAAGTTATCCCCCCATGGGAAGGGCCATTCATTGTAAGCAAAGCATTGCACAATGATTCTTATTATCTCATCAATGCAAAACCACAGGAGAAGAACAAGGTGGACAGGTCCAGCGAGGAATCTAAGCGTCCATGGAATGTAGCTCTACTCGTCCATTCTACACTTAACAAAGAAGTGTCTGTATCCGAGTTTCTCATATGTCGGTATGTATGCCGGAAATGAGTTTATCAATGAAATCTTGGCGCCTTAGTAATATTTATCATCTTTTAAGTTAGTTATTTATTTTTTATGTTGGCTGGCTTAAGTTGCTTCTACCTAAGTCGGATTAGTAGTGTGTGAGCACCAAAAACTCAACTCCTCGACTTGCTGCTGTCCAACAAGAATTGGCTTCATGGCAAGCAAGAGAACAAGTTTGGAAATGCACAGCACACGAAAAACGACTAAGGAAAGGAACGTAATCGAGCCGACGTTTATTGTTCGGACTAACCCCATGTTTATTTTACCTTTGCCATGTTGGATTATTTTGAGCTAATCCTAAAGTTTCCAAGTATTGTTAAGTCAATTTTTGAAACTCGGTCTCGTAAGTCACAAAACTGAATCAAGGTAGACACGAACCGAGCCACAAAATTGAAGGAACAAGAAAATGAAACTCGGGGACTACGCCCAAGTTAATTCGATGTGGATAACTTAGTAGCAAAACAAAATCAGTATGCTTAATACATCTGCACCCGGCATACTGGGGATCTGATAAAATTCAAAGTGTTTTTTGACGCTCAAGGAACAGCAGCAGGAGGAGGTAACTCGGCGCCAGCAGGTGGAACTCCAGCCTCAGCTTCATAGTCTTCATTTTCTTCAACATCCGAAGCTTCGTCCCCTTCATCATCACCCGAACCATCTTCGACATATTCATCATCAACAGCGTCAAGGATGCTTGGTCCCTCGTTCCATTTGATGGACGGGGGCAAACTGGATGAGGTTGTGGGCACAAGCCTTACGCCAAGCTACCCAATCCGGGTTAGTTAACCACTTTGATCGGGTGCGCAAGCACTCGAGAAGCTTCAGATTTAATTTTTCATACCAAGTGAGAACGAAGTGGAGGACAATATCAACTCCAGCGCGAGCGGTGGATTCCCTCTAGAGGTCAAGTTGGGTCTCGCATTCCATCAGTTTGTTGATCAGAGCCGTGGATCCCTCTGGAACATCCTCACCAGGCCAGAGGGCACGGAAGATCCAGACAGATGAATCCAGGAGACCTGAACCATAGTTCTTCATGATTTCGAATCGGGAGGATAGGCTGACTATCAGATCCTCCAGGTCAAGAGGAATGGAGCTAGGACCAGATGGAGTACCTCTCTACTGGCGGAACTTGGTAACGGCTGCGATGGTATCGCCCTTTGGGAATTTGCCTGAAAACAAAACAAGTGAGATAAGTAAAAGAATTTAACCCGGAAAAATTCATGTCGGCTTAAGGAAAGGAGTTTACAGGAGACGTGGCTATGGATCCGAGTCAGCTCCTTGGTGCAATTATCACGTCTCGTCCAGAGCTGCTCAGGTTCAGCATTAGCCGAGCCTAGCTTGACGTCAGCCTCCTTCGGCAACTCTTGATCTTTCGCAATTTGAAGGTTGAGACGTTCTCGTTCCTCGGTGAAATCTTGGCCAGCTTTCTCCATCTCAGTCTTGTGGAGTGCCTTGAGCTTTTTCATTTCAGCCTTGAGCTTGGCAATTTCATCATCTTTGGTCCAGAGAATAACAAGTTCGGCGTCCTTCTTCTTGAGCTCAGCCTGATGTTGCCCTGCTTGTTCGAGAAAATGCAGCATCATATTAGGCACAGGCACACTATCTTCAAGGGATGCTGAAACGGTTTGTTGACCCGGTAGAGCCGAGGTATGAATATTTGCCGAGACAAGGAGAAAGGAGAGAGAGAACGGAGATTGAGTAACCAAAGTGAATTACCTGTTATCTCGGCCAAGTTCTTCCTCATGATGGTATTTTCGGCCGCCACTCCAGCTGAGCAAACCGGATGACGGATTAGTTCGGCGGGAAAAGACAAAGAAAACTGCGAAAAAATCAAAGAGAAAACTTACCCCTTTTCTCAAACTCGGCGAGAAGAGTAGTATGTTTCGAGCGCAGTGCCTTGTGTGTGTCCAGAAGGCGCTGAAACTCAGCGCTCCGGCGATTGGTAGTGATCTAAAAAAAGCAAGGGTGGCTTAGTTATATGCATATTCAAAGTATACAAAATCCGGGCCAAGTGGAACTTAACCCGGCTCTAGGTGTGTGCATATTCGAAGTGTACAAGATCCGGGCCAAGTGGAACTCAACCCGGCTCTAGGTGTGTGCATATTCGAAGTGTACAAAATCCGCGCCAAGTGGAACTTAACCCGGCTCTAGGCGTGTGCATATTCGAAGCGTACAAGATCCAGGCCAAGTGGAACTTAACCCGCTCTAGGTGTGTGCATATTCGAAGCTACTAAGGAGTTACGCTAGTTCTCTAAAGGAGCATCCGGCCGAGTAACAAGGTACTCCCCCAGAGGCTCGGGGACTAATGGGTGTATCTCTAAGCACTTGTGCGTGATGAAGAAAGGACAAAGTAGCGTACCTCCATCATCCGGCCAGCAAGGTTGATAGCCTTGGCTGCGGTGTTCATTTGAGCACTAAATTCGGCGGGTCCGAACTTCTCCGGGAGATCGTCGTTGGGATTGACGAACTCCGCTCTATTCCAATTATCTACGTATTCGATCAGAGCCGGAGGATAACTCTCTCCACTGAGCATGTGCAGAGTAACCAAGCCTTTTGGCATGGGCCTCCCTCCTCGCAACTTGGGCAGCAGCAGGGCTGGTATGCAATACGAGCTGCTTGCTAGCTGATCCGGCGGAGGCATCTTTCTTCGGCAGTTCTTTCTTCAATCGCATGGACGCGAGCGTGCGCTGTCCAGCCTCGATGGATGCTGCCCTGGTGGCATTAGAACTTTTCTTGGCCTTGGGCTGCTGCTGAGAAGCTGAGGTTTGAGATGTAGTCTTGGACTTGGGTGCAGCCTTGGTGCTAGCTGGGCCCTCTCGCCGAGTCTTGGAAGACTCGGACGAGGAAGATGGAGTTGGTGTTGGTGCTTGTGTTGATGCTGGTGCTGCTGTTGGTGCTGGCGCTAGTTCCTGTGCTGATACTGGTGTTAGCGGTGGTGCTGCTGCCGTTGTTGTGACCTTCGAGATGGAGGGTTGCGGTTGAGAAGATGAGGAGCTGGGAGCCTCGGCTACCTCAACAGTACCACTTCCCCATGTCCCGAGGTTGCCCTCCTCTGGCCGAGGTGGGCTAGAACCCGGAGCAGCCACGGAACCCTCATGAATTGGGCTCAATGGGCATGTGTCGTCACCACGAGGGGGAGATGGGGTGCACCGGAGGGGCGAAGCAATGCTAGAGACGCTCTGGGGAACCTCCACCACAGCCCTATCGAATCAGACGATGAATAATAAGTTATGACAAGTTAAAGGCACATAGATAAAAAAGCATGAAGCAGAGAACTGGACCAAAGGGAAAAGTGACTTACTCGTCAGAAGTCAAAGGCTCCTTGGGCTTCCGAGCCCTCTGAACTATAGTTTTAGTCAGAGGCTTGGTGGAGGTCTTATCTGCGGACTTCTTTCGCCTCTTAGTTGTTTTAGGAGGTCCGGAGGAAGCAGAGGAAGTGGCAGCCCGTTTCTTAGACGCAGCTGCGACCGGCTCACCCGTAGCAAGGGGAGGATCTTCATGAATCTGCCCAGCCGGGTTAGCTGAAGTCGGAAAGGCGTAATAAAGGGGTACATCATCAAATGCCTCCATCACCTCAACGTCAGAATCATCTTCATCATCAGGCCAATCTCTTAAGGAAGAGAAGTTACCAGTGGGTCGCTTGGTTGCATCAGGGAATGGTAGGAACATCTCCTGATCCGGCTCCTCCTCGTCTGAGACAAGTAGATCCTTCGCCCATTTGAGGGAAGGCTCGGTGCCATCTTCAAGGGTTTGCTGAAGAAATAGCTAAGAAGAAAATGCGAATGGATCAAATAAACGACATACTCCGGCATAGGATATAACTCTAAAAAGGATTGAATCACGAGACTTACCGCAGGAGGAGGCTTGTCCCGGCAGTAATGCTCCATCCCCACTCCCAGTCAGCAGAGAAGTCCTTGTCGGTCGTAAAAAGGGCTTTGACCCGGCAGAATATCTCGGTGTTGTTCAGTTCGAAGGAGGAAGTCCGGTTGGGGTCAAGTCTGCAACTCATATGGAAAAGCTTGTGTGTGCGCTTCTGGAGAGGGGAGATCTGGCTGCGGACGAAAGTGATCATCGCGTCCTTGTTGCGGAACCCCAAATCCTTCAGCTCCTAGAACTGTTTGTTGACTTGGTTCACCAAGACAGTGGGTTTCTTGGAAACCTGGTCCCACAAATCCGGATTAGGAGGACCAGGAGCGTACGGGCGTAGCCGGATTAGATCCTCATCCGTGCCATTTCTGACATAGAAGAAGGTTCAGGCCCAGCCCTTGTAGGAATCAAGCCCCGTGACCCGGGGAAAGACGGATAGTTTCCAGGGAGAGATGGAGGCGGCACCGAACTGAGTCAGGTGTTTGTCCTCTAGGGCACGCAGTTTATCCGGAATCACGTTCCTTCACAGACCGAAGAACCGGATCCAGAGCTCTTTGGTGGGCCATAATCCGACGTATCCTTCTACGGTGGAGGTGAATGAAGAAAGGGATGTGATGGCGTTAGCCGGAAGATGGTGAGGTTAGAGTTCGTAGGTGTTGAGGAAGTCGTGGAAGAAATCGCTCGCGGGTAAGCCGAAGCCGCGCTGAAAAGGGGATAGGAACACAACGAACTCACCCAAATTGGGTGAGGGAGCGAGTTCCTCAGAGGCGAGGCGAGCAATCACACCCTCCGGGATGCGACGGGTGCGGTAAAGCCAGTCCAGATCATCCTGGCAAACCCAGGAACCGGCCCAAGCACCATGCTCCATGGATTCCCCTTCCTCCTCCATCTCTGCTTTAGCGACGGCGAGCTCCTCTTCGGTCATCCCTAGATCGCTGTCCTCGCCGGCCCGATTAGACGAGGGAGGCAGGGGCCTAGACTGGCGCAGACCTGTGACGGTGGAGCTGCGCCGGAGCGGCAGCAAGGCAGGTGCAAGAAAGCACGGTGCGGCGGCGGCGCTGCAGAGCAGATGCAGCGGCAGCGGCGCTATCGCTAAGAAGAAGAAGAGGCAGAAAGGCAGAGGGACGCGAGAAGGGAAAAATGGCCAAGGGGCGTGCCCCTCCCTTATTTAACCACGCCCAGCGATGGATAGTGGGATCGTGCAGTGTGCTGAGGCCACACGGTGTGGCCGTGTATTTTCCGGGTCAGCCAATCCGAGGCGAGCCACAGGAAGGGCCACAGGGCACAGAAGATCCCACGGCGTGACGTGGTGATACAGTTAACAAGGAGGCGACAGCGACACGATGTGTGCAATAGTAACACCTGACAATAAGTGCAGTAACTGGCGCAGGCCCTTAAAATGAGGCAAGATAATGATTACCCTCCAAGTGGGACGTGGGGAAGCGTACGAAGGAAGGAAGAATAATCTGGAAAACTGAAGGGTAGCCCGGCCAGCGAGTGATAACTCGGAATGAGCCAAGGGAATACTACACCACGGAATCCGAGCTATGTAGTAACTCGGAAAAATGAGCAAAGATTAAACCTGCCGTGGCCTTAGCAGCTGAAGTTGCTAAGACCACACCAGCTTCGGGGACTAATGTTGGGGGGATACCCCCGAGTAGGGTCACTCCGGGGTATAAAGGCCAAGTTAGCCGAGGTACGGCAGGGTCAAAGCGAATGCTGGCCGAGACACCTCAATGCAGGCCGACTTACGGGGTAACCCGGACCGGAGGGTGTCCACCTAACTGAGTCCTGGCCGACGTATGTCGTAAGCCGGAAGGCATTTTGTAACTTGTATGCAGGTACCCACTGGGCCGAATTAACTAGGCATGATCCGGGTTATATCAGGCTTGCAAGAGAAGGAAGGTATCTCGCTGGTCAAAAGGTGGGCACTGTACGCTGGAGCATGAGCGAAGCGGATGGAGGGAAGGACCACCAAGGCGTGGCCGACAAGGGTGATACGCCCTATGTCGGATGACGCTGGCGCCGCAGAGGCTTACGTAGCCTCTGCATGGCTTACGATGGCAAAAGGTGACCCGGTCGGTTTGCTATTTTGGGAAGAAGCATATTCCCAGGAATATGCTTCCACATATTCCCTAATGGGAACCCTAGCCTCCCCTATATAAGGAGGGCTAGGGCTTCTATAGAAGGGGTGGGTTGGCATCAGAGTAGTTGTTTCCTTGGAGATAGGTAGTGGCGAGAGTAAGAGAGCTTCTTCTTCCTCCTCTCCCCAATACAGCTCAAGGAGCATCTGTAACCTTGCGAACTTGGTGAATACAGAGCATCTGTGTGTGGAATCACCACATTATCCCTCCCTGGATTCCTCTAGTGCATATTGGCCCCACCTTTAGCCTATCCATGGCATCTGCCGTGACACCACCACGACACTCTCGGAGGCTCGGGGACTAGGGGATATATCCGCAAGTGCTCAGCTATACAATGTACTACAGTAGAGGAAAAGAATTACCTCCATCATCCTGCCAGCCAAAGAGATGGCCTTGGTGGCAGAGTTCATCTGAGCGCTGAACTCGGCTGGGCCGAACTTCTCCGGCAGATCATCCTTTGGATCGATAAATTCAGCATTGTTCCAGTTCTTCATGTACTCCAGGAGCAGCGGACTGTAACTGTCGCTGCTGGGAGAGTAGTTCGCCATAAGACCTTTGACGTGGGCCTCTCGCCTTGCAGATTGAGCTGCAGCAGGGCTGGTATGCAGAACCAGCTGCCTGTTAACCTCTGATCCGGCGACGGGTGACCCAAAAGTGATACCCTTAGCTGATCTGACAGCTTTCTTGAGCTTGCCGGATGATGAAGGACGCGGTGGAAGACCCCAGGCCATTGACCCGGAAGAAGCTTGGGAAGCTGGCGGAAAGATATCGGCGATAGACATTGTTGATCCGAGGGCGACCGATGAAGCCTTCTTCTTTGGGGCCTTGGTTGATGTTGTTGCTGCTGCTGATGCTGTTGCTGCTGCTGGTGATGCTAGTGATGATGTGGCTGTTGTTGGTGTTGTTGGTGTTGTTGGTGCTGGTGCTGCTGGTTTGGAGGAAACTTGAACTAGAGGAGAATTTGTTGGGGGCGGTGCCGATGAAACTAGCACCTCAACACTTGGCGCTAGGGCCTAAGAAGAACTGGGGAGATCCGGCATGGCCGTATCCAAATCTTCCCCACCACCCCCCGCGCTGACATTTCCCTCCTCATGATGAGGTGAGTTCAGATCAGGCGCAGCCGCGGAGCCCTCTTGGATAGGGCTGAGCGGGCGAGTGTCGTCATCGCGGGGGGGGGGGGGGAGAAGGGCTACTCCGGATTGGAGATGCTATGCCGGAGCCACTCTGGGGAATGACCCTAGGTGCTCTAAGAAGCAGAAAAGAACGAAGTCAAAAAGAGAAAAGAACCAATAAGGGAAAAACTTAAAGGGCAAATGCAAAGAGACTTACTCGTTTGAGGTTGGGGAGCCTGAGGTTTGGGCGTCCTCCGGACCGTGCTCTTGGCGGCCGGCTTAGTCGAGGCTTTCACCCCAGACTTTTTCTGCCTCTTCTTGGGCGGCGGTACCTCCGAAGCTGCGGCCGAGGTAGCCGCGCGCATTTGGGAAGGAGCAGGGACCAGACCTCCCGTAGCAAGGGGAACCTCGTGGACCTGACCGGCCCGGTTAGCTGAAGATTCGAACATAACCAGATATACGTAAGAGATGAGAACCGGGTCAAGTACCTCCAGGACCTCAACGTCCGAGTCATCATCATCTGGCCAATCCCTTAGAGAAGAGGCCTTACCAGAGCCGCGTTTGACGACATCCGGAGTAGGCAGGAAGGTCTCTGGATCAGGCTCCTCCATGTCCTCATCGGTGCGGTCTGGTACCCACTTGCTCGCCAGAACCTCGCCATCTTCCAGTGGCTGCTGGAGGAATCGCTGAGAACAAGACAACAATTGCTAAGATATGAAAGTAATCTGACATACAGAGAAGATCCGGAAAATAGTAAGAAGTAAAGTTACCTTTGGAGGAGGATTGTCCCAGGTGAAGGGCTCGAGCCCCCATTCCCAATCTTTGGAGAATTCCTTCTCCACAGTGAAAATGGCCTTAACCCGGTGGTAAACCACCGAGCTATCGAGCTCAAAAGATGAGGTCCGGTGGGGGTCGAGGGGGCCGCTCAAATAGCAAATCTTGTGAGCATGCTTCTAAAGGGGGGAGACCTGGCTACGGACAAAAGTGATCATAATGTCCTCCCCCGAAGTTTCTCCTTGAGCAGCTCCTTGATCCAGCGCTCTACCTGGTTCGCTAGAGTTGTAGGTCGCTTGGGGATGCTCTCCCAAAGAGAGGTATCTGGAGGCCCGAGTTTGAAGGGGAGGAGCCGGATCAAGTCTTCCTCGGTGGTGTTCCGGACATAGAAGAAAGTCTGGGCCCAGCCTTTGCAGGACTCGAGCCTAGTGACCCGGGGAAATGCTGAGCTCTTGCGGGGATATATGGAGGCAGTGCCGCATTGGGTCAGGTGCTTCTCCTCTAGAATAAGCTCTTAGCCGGAACCACGTTCCTCCGGAGACCGAAGAATTTGATCCATAGTTCCTTAGTTGGCCAGAGGACGATATATCCCTCAATGCCAGACGCAAAAGAGGACAAAGAAGTGATGGCATTAGCGGGGAGATGATGAGGTTGCAGTTGATGTGTAGAGATGAAATCAAAAAAGAAATCTGAGGTAGGAAGGCCGAAGCCGCGTTGAAAAATGTGAGAGAAAAACAACATATTCTCCAGGATTGGGAGACGGGGAAACCTCGTCGGCGGCAAGGCGACAAGCAACGCTGGTGGGTATGCGGCGCGTGGCACAGAGCCAGTCCAGATCATCCTCACAGACGAACGCACCGTCCCAGCAGCCACGCTCATGGCCTTCTCCTTCCTCCTCCTGCTGCGCCACCACGGCTGCTTCCTCCTCGGTCATGGCGAACTCGAGATCTTCAAGAAGAAAATCGGAGTAGAGATAGCCAGTGGCGGGGAGCTGGGAAGCGCAAGGGCCCGTGGTGAAACTCTTGAGCAGGAGCGGTGGCGCAGGTGCGAGGCACTACCTAAGCACGGTCGCAGCGGCGCAGTTGCAATGAAGAAGCAGCGGCGGCGGTGAGGTTGCAATGAGAGGAAAAGAAGGCTAGGAAGCACGAAGGAAATGGGGAACTTCCCCAGAGATTGCCCCAGGCCCCCTACTTAACCATGCAGGAGGGCATGTAGTGGGATCCTTTGTGATTGCCACGCCGCGCACAACGGGCGTGTACACAACTGAATCAGCCTATCGGAACGTGGCCACAACAAGGAGCACAAGAGCAGATGATCCCATGACGTCATGTAATGTTATGGTTAATGAGGCGCTGTAGTGAAGGGACGCGCGCCATAGTTATTCCTAACATTGCGATAGTAACTGGCGCATTAAATGCGTGTAGCCCTTAAAATGAGGCGAAATGATGATTACCCTCCACGTAGGATGTGGGGAAGCATACAGGAGAAGGAATGGAAAACCCGGATAAGCAGGCCAAAACCCAGCCAGCGAGGAATAACTCGGAATGAGCCAAGGGATCGCCAGAGGAGAAGCCCCGTGTTACTGGGTAGCTCGGCCAAAGACGCAGAGATCCGGATATGGGAACCTGGTGTGGCCTTAACAACTAAAGGTTGCTAAGACCACACCAGCTTTAGGGACTAATGTTGGGGGGATACCCCCGGGTAGGGTAACGCCGGGGTATAAAGGCTGAGTTAGCCGGGGTACGGCGTGGTCAAAGCAAGTGCTGACCGAGTCACCTCAAGGCAGGCCGAACCACGGAGTGACCCGGCCCGTGGAGCATCTGCTTAGCCGTAGCCCGGCCGGCATAAAATATATGCTGGCCATGTTTGTCTATCTGTTGTGCAGGTACATTCGTTGCCGGATTAGCCACGTGCAAGCCGGACTATCATATGGCTTCCAATAGAAGGAAGGAATCTCCCGCTGGTCAAAAGGTGGCTTTATTAGCTATAGCATGAGCGAAGCAAAGCAAAGAGGAGGACCAGCAGGTTAGGGGTGACCAAGATGACGCGGGCAATGTCGGCTGACATAACCCGTGTCTGGTGACACATAAAGACAAGGATTACGTTGCGGGTTACATCCAAAGCCCGGATGAGCCATTAAAGAGAATAAAGAAGCATCTAGATTTATCCGAGGGGAATATTCGGAGAATATGCTGCCATGTGTGCCCTAACTTTGTAACCCAGGCTACCCTATATAAGGAGCACCGGGGCCTCCATCGAAAGGGATCGGTCATTTTCTCCATCGCAGGTAGAACTCTAAGGCTAGATACCGGGGTCTCCTTCTCACCAATAGCTTGAAGAGCATCTGTAAATGCCATTGATAGAGAGAATACAAGAATATCCGTGCGTGGAATCACCACGTTCTCCCTCCCTGGATTCCCCTAGCACACATTGGCCCCATCTTTAGCCTATGCATGGCATCTGTCGTGCGACCACCACGACAATCTAGCACTCAAGGTGACAGTAAGGGGTTATCTAGATGGGGAATGCAAACTTTAAGGTGTGCTATTAGAGCCCTACATCGTCCAACCGGAGAGTAGTTCAAGGTGGCATCATGAAGAGAAGATATTTATATGAGAGTGTCTACTAGTGAAAGTATGATCCCTAGGCCTTGTTTCTAAGCATTGAAACACCGTTTACAATCAGTCATGTTACATGTTTGTTTGCTGCCACTCTTATTTCAGATTGCAATTACCACTGATAATCATCCATATTACTTGTATTTCACTATCTCTTCGCCGAACTAGTGCACATGTACACCTGACAAGTGTATTGGGTGTGTTGGGGACACAAGAGACTTCGTGTATCTTGATTGCAGGGTTGCTATAGAAGGATACCTTTGACCACTTCCTCCCTGAGTTTGATAAACCTTGGGTGATCCACTTAAGGGAAACTTTCCGCTGTTCTACAAACCTCTGCACTTGGAGGCCCAACACTGTCTACAAGAATAGAAGCGTGCATAGACATCAAGCAATTTTCTGGCGTTGTTGCCGGGGAGCTAAGGTAAAAGGTACTCACATCCTTTGGCTACTAAGCTATCTTCTAATGCGGTTGTTGGTGTGAGAGTGCTCAAAGTTATTTCCTTTAGATTCTGCAATTATATATTTTTGTTTCTTGTTTTTATTTTCACTAGTTAGGCTTAATGGAAAACAACAACAAAATTAGAGAGCTTTTTAGTATTTTCCTAAGGTAGCACATGAATGGTCTGAAAAGGAAATTAAAAAACCCATGGAACTTTCTTTGCATGCTAATAGCAATGTTATTAGTATGAATTTTTTGAACACCTTTGTTACTAATGCTATGGAAACATCTAAGCTTGGGGAAGTTAGTTTTTATGAAAATGATTGTTTTAGTTCCCCAGCTTTAAAGGAGAAAAGTTGCTCTGATGTTACTTTATCTCCCATGTGTGGTAATTCTAATGATACTTGTGATATTTTAAATCCACATACTGAAAGCGTCCCTTTTAAAATACCTATAGAAATTGTTGAACGTGTTATGAATAACTGTTATTTTGGAGATGGAACTATCCATCCTAGTGATTATTTACTCTTTATACATGAATTATGCGAGTTGTTCAAGTGTCTAGGTATTTTAATGAACCAAGTTAAGAGGAAGCTATTCTCTTTCTCACTTAAGGGCAAAGAAAGGGAGTGGTATGAGCTATTAGACGATCCTCACCATTCGGAATGGAAGGAACTCGAATCTCTCTTTTACTCTAAATTTTATCCTCCTCATGAAGTTCATAAAGATAGGAATTATATTTATAATTTTCATCCTCATGATGGAGAAAGTATTGCCCAAGCATGGGGTAGATTGAAGTCACTAATGCTCAAATGTCCCATTCATGAGCTCCCCATGAATATTGTTATTAATAATTTTTATGCAAGGCTTTTAGGACATTACAAGGACTATCTAGATACTTGTTTAGAGGGATCCTTCACAAGTAAGGAGGTCAAAGCTAAGTGGGATCTTCTTGAAACAATTCAAAGCAATACCGAAGATTGGGATAACAACATAGGTAAAGAGCCAAGTATAAACTATGAGTATGATTGCATTAAGTCTTTCGCTAAAACTGCTAATTTTCAAGAGCTTAGTGCTAAATATGGTCTTGATACTCAAATTATTGTTCATTACTTTAGAGCCTTTGCTTCTCATATTCATGCTCCTAAAGAAAAATGGGACATGTATAATGAGCCTTTTAAAGACACTTGCATGAAAAATGAAACTGTTATTAATGATAACAATAAACATGCTCAAACCTCTGAAAGTAATATTTCTTATAAGCATGTTAATTTTTGTGGAGTATATAGACCTTGTGAAAAGAATCAAATTGAAGAAGAATATTGTATCACCCACAGGAATGAAAAAAATATAACGTGGTATAGGGCTCTAAATGATCTTGGTAAAAAAGTTCGTGCCCTCTATCCTTTTATTTGTGAACTTTGCTTTGAAGTGGGTCATTTCAATTTTCAATGCTCAGGCCATAATAATAGCCCTTCTAATCCAATGAGTACTGCAAGTTTGTATTGTGATAACATGATCACTCCTAATTAGCATGATGAACTTACTTTATTTTTGGGGTGTGAAGAATTATCAAGAAAAACTTCTTTGGTAGATATGAGTGCTTTTGATATGAATAGTGTCCTGCATGGTTAACATCTTTATTGTGTTGATAATTGCCACACAAATACTTACATACAAAATATTATAAAAGATGAGATCTTACCAAAATATGACAGGACTAATATGTGTTTTGATCTTATTAATGAAAATAAGGAATCCTCCAAAGTTTCTTCTATTATCTCTAAAAATAAACTAGGGTATATGGAGAAGCTTCCTTTCAAGCCTCTCCCTCCTAAAGACAAGAAGGAAAAGAAGAAGAGAATGAGTAAAAGGAGGGAGGAAACAGTATTTTCCCCTAAGCATGTCGCTCCTATTATAGTTTTTGATGAGTCTGAACTCGATGATGTTCCTATGCCTATTACCTATAGTAGTGATCATGATTGGCGATGACTGATGACCCACAAGTATAGGGGGTGTATCGCATTATTTTCAATAAGTAAGAGTGTCAAACCCAACGAGGAGCAGAAGGTGCTGGCTAGTGGTATGGATCAGGAATTCTCTGCAAATACTTAGCAAACGGATTTTTAGGGTTTTTTGATATACCAAGTAAACAAAGTACGAGTAAATAAAAGACAGTAGGAATAAATGCAGAAAGTGGCCCAATCCTTTATGCAGCAAAGGACAAGCCGGTTGTATTACTTAAGATGACCAAACGTTCTCGAGGACACATGGGAAGACTGTCAAGTGCTTTCGCTTCATATAGTTGATTAATCTTCTTTAGCTTACTAAGTGTTCTATGGGTGAACCTGTGCTAATGTACCGACCTTCCTAGGACTAATTCATACTTGTGATTATACCCCGTGCAAACATCCTTAAGTACAAGAAAGTAATTAAGGTAGAAACCTAACCACAACTTTAAACTCTAAGACCCGTACGTCCCTTGTGCAATGGTTTCCCAACGGGGGTTCAGGTTTCTGTCACTCCGGCAACCCCTACAATTAGTAGCCAAATACACAATGCATTCCCCTAGGCCCATATAGGTGAAGTGTCATGTAGTCGACATTCACATGACACCACTAGAAGAAGTACACCACAACTTAAATATCATACTATTGAATCTTTCTCAACACAATTCCACTACTAACAACATGACTTCTCCCATGTCCTCAAGAACAAAATGAACTACTCACAAGACATCATATGGATCATGATCAGAGATGGAATAATGATGTATAACAATCTGAACATAGACAATAATTTAATGGTTCACTCAATAGAATCAACTACAAAGAGTAATCAACACTGGGAAAGTTTCCCCTATGAACTATGCAAGATTCAACACAATTGTTACAGCAATATGGAGATGGTGATGAGGGTGCTGATGGTGATGATGGTGGTGATGATGATGATGATGATCCTGATGAAGTCCAGCTTGATGATGGTGTTGATGGCGATGATCTCCCCTCTCTGGGAAGGAATTCCCCCGGCAGAAATTTGTCTGCCGGAGAGATCTTTCTCTCTCGGTGTTTTCCGCCCCGCAGAGGCGGAAGAATCTTTCTGTGGTCGCTCCCTGAGTCTTAGGGTTTCGGGAGGATAATATACGCCAGAGGGGAGTGCCAGGGGTGGACCAGGGCGGCCACACCACCTGGTGGCGCGGCCTAGGCTAGCCCGCGCCAGGGGGTGGTGTGGGCCCCCTGTGGCCCATCTCCAGCCCCCCTTCTGGCTTCCTTCGTCTTCTAGAAAAATAGGATTTTCCGTATATTTTCCCGGATTTTCTGATCTTCGCGAATTTTGCCCCCATACAACACCTTTTCCATCAGAATCTTGACTGCATCGGTCCATGCTCCAAAAGTCATCAACCATGCAAAAACAGACGAAATAACATAAGTATCACCTCTCAATAAGAAATATATCAATGAATAACAGTGAATTATGACATAGAATAGTGATGCAAAATGGACGTATCAACTCCCCCCAAGCTTAGACTTCGCTTGTCCCCAAGCGAAACTGAGCTCAATAAACATGGCCTCAGGTTTATGGAGTGAAGAGTCGATAAAAGAATATAGACAAGAAGCATCACATTCATCAATACATAGATCATAGTAGAAGACAACTCACTATTATATAACTCAACTTGCAATAAGTAAAGGAAACACAATAAAGATACATAAAGTAAATCATAATTGGTAATGGCAAACTTAGCTCTTGGTCAAAGAATAGTTGATAATTTGCTGAAGTTCACAAATAACTGGTTTTCAATGATAGCTTTCAAAGTAGTAATCACCAAGATAAGAGCAATGTGCAAAACAAGGAACATAAGAAACATGATTGAATAAATCATCATATGAATGAATGAAACACAAAAACTCAAAATACTTGCTGAGATAGAAGGGAATAGGTTTACTGACTCAACTACAAAGTAAAAAGAAAGGCCCTTCGCAGAGGGAAGCAGGGATTGCAAGTCTCATAAAGAGCTCCCAAAAATTATGATACTTACTAGCTTTCAGCTCTCATTGCCCCTATCATAGGCATCTTTTGGTGATTAAGGTTAAAGTGACACAACTAAGAGGATATGCTTGACAAGTTATAAGTTGAAATCTCATGCCCTTACTTATGAGTACCAAACCTCATGCTACTCAACTTCAGTCACGAGTAAGCTCTTGTCATTGTAAATACACGTGTATCATTGAGAACCGCCAATGGGGTACCCCTTGCACATGACACAGGAGTTATCCCATAATCAAAGTGACAAGGCAAGTAGACAGTGAGCATCTCAGCATTCTTTTTATTTGCTATTTGCATAGGTTTTTATTGAGGATGCTTCATAGAATTCTCACTATAGTTATGCTGCAAGTTTCCACCATGATTAGGCATGGCTTAGGCTAGCGTCCCAGACATTTCTCTAACACACATATAAACTCCATGATCTTACAAGTTCCACTTTTATTTCACACCGCTGGGATCCATAGGAAAAAGAATCATGATATCAACTAGGTACAAAGTACCATGGCAGTGTTGAAAGCATTCCCCATGATACATGGTTCTGCTAACTTCAACTCATAAAGCGCAAGCATATACGCAACAAAGAAGGGCCCAATGGTTCAAGTTTATTAGATGCAAGAAAAGTAAGGTGTGTCGTCAAGTTCGTGAGAGCTTTAATCACTAATTTTCACATAACAAGTTATATTTGGAAGGTAGACAAAACAAGAATTTACTTGGAATAGCAACAATGTTAATAGGTAGGTATGGTGGAGAAAAATGGCGTGGGTTTTGGTTTAAATGAGTGGATGCACGAGAAGAATTCCCTCTCGGTACAGGTTTTTGGCTAGCAAGGCTGGGTAGCAAGTACAAGAGTTGAAGGAAACAAACATACAATGATAAAGACAAACATGCAATCTTCCTTGGAAGCACAAAAGATCTTAACTAGAGAAAACTAAACTTATGAGCAAATCAAGAAACAAAGATGATGAAATTATATTTCTTTAGAGTACTTTTATCTTTTCTTTCAACTCTCAAAAATAGTGTGCTACTGACCAAGCCAGGTTTGCCAAAACCAACTAAATTAACTCAATGATCCCAAAGTGATACCAATACTAACAACAAGATCAATCATATAACCATGAATTGAAAACTAATATAAGCTATGCAAAAGAGTAAATGATAGAACTTCTCATTAATATTCCATAACGGCAACTCACACCAAGGGATACATATCTAACGAGAGAGGGGACACTTCCATAATGCAAACCATCCTACATAATAACTTCTCTATTCATGATATGACTCTACTAATAAGGTAAACAGATAGAAGATAGTGATGTGATACCGCGGTACTCCCCCAAGCTTGGGACAAACCAAGGGGATGCCAAACCTGATGACGAATTACTCCTTCTATGGTGGTGGTATCCTCTTGATGAGCTCTTCGATCAATTTCCCCAAGTCCTCAATCTCAAAGGTGACATTGCGAATAAGCTGCGAGTTTTGCTCAATGAGGCTCATGATCATGTCGGGTTGCGAATTCTAGCTCTTGTGATTCTTTCCCCACTCTTCCTCCTTGAAGTCTTCTTTTCCTGCATGGCTAGAACGAGGCAAATCCCAATTGGAGGGTAATTTCTCCTTGGGCATATTCTGGTCTTGATACTCATGGATAAGGGTATGGAAAGGATTCTTGGCGTGTGGAGGAAGTGACCAGGGATCTAAACGGTGATGAGGAGGCTTCCCTCCAATTGACATAGTCCCGGCAAGGTTTGCCACCACTCCAATGCTTGCAACAGTAGTGCCGGTGTGCTTTGACTCCTCTTCACCTTCGCTCTTGATCTCCTTCTCTTGCCCGGGGTCTTGGAGGTCTTCCTCCATAGGCTCCTTTCCTTTATCCTTGGCGGACACCATTGTGCTTCTAAGCTTTCAGAGATAGTCCCTGGCAGAAACAGATCGAAACAAAAACACGACGAATACACAATATACGAACCTCGGGAGATCCGGGGGGTTATATATTACGAAGTTTCACAACAAAAGGAAGGTACTAGGAGAAAACGAGTCAGAGGCGGAGTCCGGGTTGGACTCACCACCTAGTGGCGCGTCTAGGGGTGGGCCCGCGCCACAGCGTGGTGTGCACCACCCTGGCTCCGTTTCCATCCCTTTTTCGCTTCGTAGCTTTCCTTATTGACTAAAAACTGCGAAAATATAGTTGGATAGTATTTTCGTGGAACTTTTCTTACCAGAACTGTTACCTATTTAAAAGCGGACTCTACAGATCTCCGAATTTGGTCCTTGATAAATTTTTCCGGAGTTATAAATTTAAAGGCATCAACATCTTCATTGTAAGAATCCCCAACAATATAGTGTTTGAGTCGCTGCCCATTCACTACTTGTGTACTATTATCTTTTAAAGGAGAAATTTTTATTGCTCCTGAACGGTATACTTCTTCAATAATGAAAGGTCCTTCCCATTTTGATAGTAGCTTTCCTGCAAAAAATCTGAGACTAGACCTATACAATAGAACTTTCTCACCAACATGAAATTCTCTCTTAATTATTCGCTTGTCATGCCATCTTTTAACTTTTTCCTTAAAGAGCCTAGCATTTTCATAGGCTTCACTCCTCCATTCATCTAAAGAACTTAAGTCAAATAATCTTTTCTCACCAGCGAGCTTACAATCTCTATTTAGTTCTTTAACTGCCCAGTAAGCCTTATGTTCTAATTCTAAAGGTAAGTGACAAGCTTTCCCATAAACCATTTTATAAGGAGACATCCCCATAGGATTTTTGTGGGCAGTTCTATAAGCCCATAAAGCATCATTCAACTTTTTAGCCCAGTTTTTTCTAGATCTATTAACAGCCTTTTGCAAGATGGATTCAATTTCTCTATTTGATAACTCCACTTGCCCGCTAGTTTGGGGGTGATAAGCTGAAGCAATTCTATGATTAACATCATATTTAGCAAGGGTCTTTCTAAAACCACCATGAATGAAATGAGAACCCCCATCAGTCATGGGATACCTAGGCACTCCAAACCTAGGAAAGATAACATCCTTAAGCATTTTTAGATAAGTTTCCCCGTTAGCACTCTTCGTAGGAATGGCTTCTACCCACTTAGTAACATAATCAACGACAACAAGAATATGAGTATAACCTTTCGAGGGAGGGAAAGGACCCATAAAGTCAAATCCCTAGCAATCAAAGGGTTCAATAACCAGAGAGTAGTTCATAGGCATTTCATTGCGTCTAGAAATATTACCAACACCCTGACATTCATCACAAGAAAAAACAAATTTTCTTGCGTCTTTAAAAAGGGTAGGCCAGTAGAAACCTGATTGTAGCACCTTTTGTGCAGTTCTATCTCCTGCATGATGTCCTCCATAAGCACTACCATGACATTTACGCAATATCTCCTTTTGTTTATATTCTGGAACACATCTTCGCATAATACCATCCACTCCTTCTTTGTATAAGTGTGGGTCATCCCAAAAATAATGCCTCAAATCATAGAAGAACTTCCTTCTTTGCTGAGCTGTAAAACTTGGAGGCAAATACTTGGAGACAATAAAGTTAGCATAATCAGCGTACCAAGGGTTCCCTTGCGAGCTTACCCCTACTGTGGCTAACTGTTCATTTTGGAAACTATCATTAACAGGCATAGGGTCAAAAGAGAAGTTTTCCAATCGAGATAAATTATCAGCTACAGGGTTTTTTAGCGTCGTTCCTATCTACTATATGTAGATCAAACTCTTGTAAAAGCAGCACCCATCTAATAAGCCTAGGCTTAGCGTCCTTCTTCGTCATAAGGTATTTAATAGCAGCATGATCGATATGAATGGTGACTTTTGAGTCTACAATATAGGGTCTAAACTTATCACAAGCAAAAATGACAGCTAGAAATTCTTTTTCAGTAGTAGCATAATTCCTTTGAGCAGCGTTTAAAGTTTTACTAGCATAATGAATAACGTTTAACTTTTTATCAATTTGTTGCCCAAGGACAGCACCTACAGCAAAATCACTAGCATCACACATTATTTCAAAGGGTAAACTCCAATCAGGTGGTTGAACAATAGGGGCTGTAGTTAAAGCCTTCTTAAGAGTTTCAAAAGCTTCCTTACAATCATCATCAAAAATGAACGGTACATCTTTCTGAAGAAGATTAGTGAGGGGTTTTGATATCCTAGAAAAGTCTTTAATAAACCTTCTATAGAAACCAGCATGACCAAGGATACTACGAATACCTTTGATGTCTCTTGGGCATGGCATCTTCTCAATTGCCTCAACCTTAGCTCTATCAACTTCTATGCCTCTTTCAGAAACTTTATGCCCAAGGATAATCCCTTCATTAACCATGAAATGGCATTTCTCCCAATTAAGGACAAGATTAGTTTCTTCACATCTCTACAAAACTTTATCAAGGTTGTGCAGACAATTATCAAAAGAAGTTCCATAGACAGAAAAGTCATCCATGAACACTTCTACAATTTCCTCACAAAAACCATGAAAGATAGCAGACATGCATCTTCGAAAAGTAGCAGGAGCATTACATAAACCAAAAGGCATACGTCTATAAGAATAAGTTCCGTAAGGGCAAGTAAAATTAGTTTTTTCTTGATCTTGTTGTTTAACAACAATTTGAGAGAAGCCAGAATAACCATCAAGAAAACAAAAATGGGTCTTTTTAGACAACCTTTCCAACATTTGATCAATAAAAGGAAGCGGGTAGTGATCTTTCTTAGTAACTTTATTGACTTTTCTAAAATCAATGCACATCCTATAGCCTACTACTATTCTTTGGGGAATAAGCTCATCATTATCATTAGGAACAATGGTAATACCTCCTTTTTTAGGAACACAATGAATAGGAATAACCCATTCACTATCAGCAATAGGGTAAATAATACCAGCATCAAGGAGTTTCAATACCTCATTCCTTACCACTTCCTTCATCTTAGGATTTAAACATCGTTGGTGCTCTACTACTGGCTTTGCATCCGTTTCTATATTGATAGAATGCTGACATATAGTAGGTAAAATCCCTTTTAAATCATCCAGAGTATAGCCCATAGCTCCTCGGTGTTTCTTCAAAACCTCCAATAACCTTTCTTCTTCCTTTCCTGAAAGTTTAGAGCTAATAATAACAGGATATATCTTTTTATCATCAATATAAGCATATTTAAGATCATCAGGGAGAGGTTTTAGATCGAAGACCGGATCCTTTTTAGGTGACAACATGGTACCCAAGTCTTCTACAGGCAAGTTATGCTTAAGCATCTTGGGTTGACGACGGAGAATCTCGTCAATCTCATTCCTTTCTTCCATGAAGATCTCACTTTCGTGATCTTCCATAAATTTCTGCAAAGCATTGTTAGGAGCAAGAGAGATAGAAGCAAGTTGTTCAATTCTAAAATCCTCATTATGGGTTTCCCCTTCATAGGGTTCTTTAGTAAATTTCGAAAAATTAAACTCATAAGATTCCCCATCAAACTTAGTCAAGATTTTCTCCCTCTTGCAATCTATAATAGCTCCACAAGTACTCAAGAAAGGTCTACCAAAAATGATAGGATAAGATTTACTAGCAGCTGAACCAAGTACTAGAAAATCAGCAGGATACTTAATCTTACCACAAAGAACTTCCACATCTCGTACAATACCAATTGGAGAGATGGTCTCTCTATTGGCAAGGTGAATAACCACATCAATCTCTTCCAGTTCATAGGGACTGATTTCATGCATAATTTCTTTGTAAAGCTCATAAGGAATAGCACTAGAACTTGCACCAATATCACATAAACCATAATAGCAATGATCACCGATTCTAACGGAAAGCACAGGGACACTAGCTTTTTTAACTTTATTAGGATGTGAAACAATATTAGAAGCATCCTCACAAAAAATTATGTGTCCATCTTCTATGCTTTTAGTGACTAGGTCTTTCACAATTGCTACCACAGGTTCAACATTTATTTGTTCATCAGGTTTTACAGTTCTCTTTTCACTTTTAGTGATTACATTAGTTATCATAGGATGATCCTTTACCTTATCTGGGAAGGGAATCTTCTCAATATAAGGTTCAGGTAAGATGTGATCAATAGTGCAATACTCAACACTCCCAATAGAAACACAGTCAACAATATCTTTATAAGGTGCATGGTACTTGTTCCATCCCCTTTTTGGAATCTCAATATAAGAAGCAAAAGCCCTAAAGCAATTCGTAATAATTTATAAATCAAGACCATAAGCATTTTTAATATTTTGAAAGTCATCAGTTCCCATAAAAGATTCAATGCATTCATAATCATAATTTATACATGGCTTTCTACCTTTGTCATTCTCCCATGCTTCAGCATTGTCTTGAATACGGTCCAGAAGATCCCATTTAGCTTCTTCTTCCATGCGAGCGAATGATCAAGCACAAGAAGCATCCAATAAATCCTTGTCATGTAGAGGGAGCCTTGCATAAAAGTTATTGATAATAATATTGTTGGGGAGATCATGAATGGGACATTTGAGCATTAGTAACTTCAATCTCCCCCAAGCTTGAGCTGTACTCTCTCCATCAAGAGGCCAAAATTTGTATATTTGATTCCGATCTTTATGAATCTCACTAGGAGGATAAAACTTTGAATAAAAGAGAGGCACTATTTCCTCCCATTCCAGAGCTTGACCATTCTTCAGCAGCTTATACCATTCCTCAGCTCTTCCTTTCAGCGATAATGAGAATAACTTCTTATTAACTTGATCTGTAGTAATTCCTGCACACTTGAACAGCCCGCATAATTCGTGTATAAAGAGTAAATGGTCACCAGGATGGACTGTTCCATCCCCAACATAGTAGTTATCCATAACACGATCAATAATTCTTGGAGGTATTTTAAAAACATCATTCTTAGCAGGTGGTGGCTCATCTACTACCTTAGCAGTGGTAGTAGAATTACCAAATAAGAAACTCAGCGAATTATCCATAACAAAAATAAAGCAACTAGCAGAAGTAAACAATACTCACAGTAGAAATTTCCTTTACCAGTTCCACTCTCCAATAGAGCTTCACTCCCCGGCAACGGCGCTAGAAAATAGTCTTGATGACCCACAAGTATAGGGGGTGTATCGCAGTATTTTCAATAAGTAAGACTGTCGAACCCAACGAGGAGCAGAAGGTGCTGGCTAGTGGTATGGATCAGGAATTTTCTACAAATACGTAGCAAACGGATTTTTAGGGGTTTTTGATAAAGCAAGTAAACAAAGTACGAGTAAATAAAAGACAGTAGGAATAAATGCAGCAAGTGGCCCAATCCTTTATGCAGCAAAGGACAAGCCGGTTGTATTACTTAAGATGATCAAACGTTCTCGAGGACACATGGGAAGACTGTCAAGTGCTTTTGCTTCATACAGTTGATTAATCTTCTTTAGCTTGTTAAGTGTTGTGTGGGTGAACCCGTGCTAATGTACCGACATTCCTAGGACTAATACATACTTGTGATTATACCCCTTGTAAACATCCGTAAGTAAAAGAATGTAATTAAGGTAGAAACCTAACCACAGCTTTAAACTCTAAGACCCTTACGTCCCTTGTGCAATGGTTTCCTAATGGGGGTTCAGGTTTCTGTCACTCCGGTAACCCCTACGATTAGTAGCCAAATACACAATGCATTCCACTAGACCCATATGGGTGAAGTGTCATGTAGTCGACGTTCACATGACACCACTAGAAGAAGTACACCACAACTTAAATATCAAACTATTGAATCTTTCTCAACACAATTCCACTACTAACAACATGACTTCTCCCATGTCCTCAAGAACAAAACAAACTACTCACAAGACATCATATGGATCATGATCAGAGATGGAATAATGATGTATAACAATCTGAACATAGACAATAATTCAATGGTTCACTCAATAGCATCAACTACAAAGATTAATCAACACTGGGAAAGTTTCCCCTATGAACTATGCAAGATTAAACACAATTGTTACAGCAATATGGAGATGGTGATGAGGGTGCTGATGGTGATGATGGTGGTGATGATGATGATGATCCTGATGAAGTCCAGCTTGATGATGGTGTTGATGGCAACGATCTCCCCTCTCCGGGAAGGAATTCCCCCGGCAGAAATTTGTCTACTAGAGAGATCTTTCTCTCTCAGTGTTTTCTGCCCCGCAGAGGCGGCATAATCTTTCTATGGTCGCTTCCCGAGTCTTAGGGTTTCGGGAGGATAATATACGCCAGAGGGGAGTGTCAGGGGTGGACTAGGGCGGCCACACCAACCGGTGGCGCGGCCTAGGCTAGCCCACGCCAGGGGGTGGTGTGGGCCCCCTGTGGCCCATCTCTAGCCCCCTTCTGGCTTCCTTCGTCTTCTGGAAAAATAGGATTTTCCGTATATTTTCCTGGATTTTCTGATCTTCGCGAATTTTCCCCCCAAACAACACCTTTTCCATCAGAATCCTGACTGCAGTGGTCCATGCTCCAAAAGTCATCAACCATGCAAAAACAGATGAAATAACATAAGTATCACCTCTCAATACGAAATATATCAATGAATAACAGTGAATTATGACATAGAATAGTGATGCAAAATGGATGTATCAATTGGGAAAAGCACACTACTTTTGATATTGAAAATCTCTTCGGTACCAATTCTAAAAATGATGATGTTAATAATTGTTGCACTATTAGTACTATCCATGTTCCTTCCAATGATGATATGTTTACAAATGAACACACTTATGAAGATAACTATTCTATTGCTTATGATGATACTATACCTCCAATATATGTTGATCACAATGATGGATATGATATTTTCAGTCCACCTATTATTGAGGAGAAAATTAATTATGATTACAATATGCCTCCTATATTTGATGATTATGGTGATGAGCATAATAATGATAGCTATTTTGTTGAATTTGCTCCCACTACAATTAATAAGAATGACTATGTTTATGTGGGGAGTATTAATTCTTTTATGCATGTGGCTCATGATAAGAATGTGTTTATGTGATAGTTATATTGTTAATTTTATTCATGATGCTACTGAAAGTTATTATGAGAGAGGGAAACATGGTTTTATGTATCTCAACAATATTAAGTTTCCCCTCTTTATGTTGAAAATTTTGAAGTTACACTCGTTTTGCTTTCCTATGCTTGTCCACTAGTGAAAGTATGATCCCTGGGCCTTGTTTCTAAGCATTGAAACACCGTTTACAATCAGTCCTATTACATGTTTGTTTGCTGCCACTCTTATTTCAGATTGCAATTACCACTTATAATCGCCCATATTACTTGTATTTCACTATCTCTTCGCCGAACTAGTGCACATGTACACCTGACAAGTGTATTGGGTGTGTTGGGGACACAAGAGACTTCTTGTATCTTGATTGCAGGGTTTCTTGAGAGGGATACCTTTGACCACTTCCTCTCTGAGTTTGATAAACCTTGGGTGATCCACTTAAGGGAAATTTGTTGCTGTTCTACAAACATCTGCACTTGGAGGCCCAACACTGTCTACAAGAATAGAAGCGTGTGTAGACATCAGACGCCTGCACCCAGAGTTCTTTGGAGCTCAGCTCAATGACCAATCCGGAGGGGAACTACAATGGTTGATTGTTGTGGATCTAAGAGGCAAAATGGAGCCACCTCTTTCGGAGAAGATCTAGTTCAGCTTGAGGGAGAACAACTGGTTAAATGGACTAGCTCGAGCTATGCAGGAGGCACTTGCTTGTCTATGTGCACAGAACATCAACGAGATCAATGGCACCCGCTTTACCCACTATGCAAGGCGTGACTCTATGGGACAGCCTTTGGCCATGCCGGAACATCCGGAGCGGAAGCACCATGCGGATCACCTTGACTTCATGTTGCATGAGACTCGGAAGGAGTTGGACAATGCCCGTTCCTACGCCAACCAGAATCATGCCATCGCCGCCGAGAGGAAGCAGACCCTCGCCATCTTCGCTAAGGAGCGCAAGTCACTTCATCACCAGCGTGACAAGAAGGACCGCATCATCGCTCGTCTCCGCCAGAAGGTGGCAACCCTCGAGGAGACCATCCATGACCAGGAGATCCAGCTGGAGGAGAAGGAAGAAGAAGGTGAAGATATTTGTGGGGATATCCACTCTTACCTTAGTGATTATGATGAATATTTGGAGGACATCGCCACGGAGTTCCACACTGATGAGGATGACGCTGACTTCATTGATGATGAGGAGCCCGACAGTTCTGATGATGAGTAGTCGCACCTGAGCATTATCGTAGGTGTGAGTTTGTATCCGGTCCCGATGTATCATAGCTTGCTAGAATGGTTCTTAAAACCATCCGCTTCTGTAGTTGTGGTGTGTGTTTCTATTGTGTGCTTGGAATGAATGAATGAAAAGGAGTTGTTAGTTTCAAACCTTAGCCATACTAAAAGTTTAAAGCTTTTTGAACCATACCCCTAAACCATAGAAAATTTCTCTCTTGTCTTATGATCTATCTCAATCTTCAGATGACTCACGGAAACCCTGGTGGAAGCAGCTCATCCTAGGATCCGATGCTTCAGATTCTGCAAATGCTAGTTTCAGATCGTGAAGCTGGTAGAGCCGAGCGTCAAGCCAATCCAGCCACGCTTCAGCAGATAGCCCAGATGGCCCACAATAACCAAGGCCATGGAAACCAGGATCACCATGGATCCAAACTCAAGAACTTCCAAAACACCAATCCTCCTATGTTTAGCAAATCAGAAGAGCCCTTAGATGCCGATGACTAGCTGCAGACCATGGAAAACAACTTAGAAGTCACAGGAGTTGATGCCACAAAGAAAGTATTGTTTGCCACCCACTATCTGACATGCTATGCAAGATCATGGTGGAATAGCACCTGTACAATGAACGGAGGATAGATGATAACTTGGGAAGAGTTCAAGCTCAAATTCAGCAGGACCCATGTGCCCACAGGTTTGATCAGGAGGATGAGGGATGAATTCAGGGAGCTGAAGCAGGGAAGAATGACTGTGGTAGAGTACCGTGACAAATTTCTGTCTCTATCTAGGTATGCCCCTAATGAGATTGACACAAAAGCAAAGAAGAAGGAGAGATTCCTGAATGGCCTACATGATGAGATGCAGACAGTGTTAGTCAACATTCCCTTTGATGACCTAGAAGCCCTAGTGGATTCTGCTATCCAGATGGAAGGAAAGATCAACCAAGCCAGTGAGAACCGTAAGCATTGTATGATGCACCGACCTGGACCCACCATACCACAAAGTACCGCCCCAACCCGTCTGCAGGATATGCACCAAGAAACAAAAGACCCCCTATGTCATGTCCGAACTACCCCAATCGTGGCGGAGGAAACCTGAGGCCCGGAGGCCACCACAACAACAACCCCGACAACCCCACTACTTTCAACTGTACACCGCCAAGGTCCAACAACAACAACAATACTGCCCCAAGGACTATAAGCAATGTTGTGCCTATCACAGGGAAAGACAAGTCAATGATAACTTGCTTTGAATATGGAGTCACGGGTCATTACTCCAATGAGTGCCCCAAGAATCTAGATGCAGCCACCAATGTCACTGCACCTGCCCAGCAGCAGCGTCGTGTCCAGCCTGGAAAGAAAGTTTCCCCAGGAAACCCGCACAACCATACCGGCCGTCTATTCCACATGAATGCTGAAGAAGCCCAGGAAGCGCCAGATGTCATCCTAGGTATGTTTTCTGTTAACTCGGTACTTGCAAGAGTGTTGTTTGATTCTGGAGCATCGCACTCGTTTGTTACAGAAGAATTTGCATCCACTAGTAAGATTCAACCAACCAATTCGAAGCATGTTATGATAGTTCAAATACCTGGGTCAACCACCAAAACTAGAAAAATTTGCAAGGCAGTGCCTATCAGAATCCATGGGATAGATTTTTATGCCAACCTAATAGTACTTGGAACCAAAGGTTTGGAAGTAATACTAGGAATGGATTGGATGTCGAAACATCAAGGATTAATCGACTGTGCCAAGAAAGCCATAACCATGACCAGTAGCACCGGAGTATGAGTAGAGCATGTATCTGAGACGATGCCCCATCAATTCAAATGCAACAAGAGTTTAGTCAAATCAACCATAGACCAAGTCAGAGTAGTCTGTGAATACCCCGATGTATTCCCAGATGAATTGCCCGGTATGCCCCCAGATCGGGATATCAAGTTTATCATTGAACTAGTTCCTGGAACTGGACCCATAGCTCAAGGACCCTATAGTATGAACCCAGCTGAATTAGTGGAGCTAAAGAAGCAACTTGATGACATGTTAGGAAAAGGTTTGCTACAACCAAGTGCATCGCCGTGGAGATCACCTGTTTTGGTTGTGGATAAGAAGGATGGTGTCAACCGTTTGTGTACGGATTATCGGAAGCTGAATGACATCACCATCAAAAACAAGTACCCACTGCCGAAGATAGAAGATATGTTTGACCAACTGACTGGTGCCAGAGTGTTTTCTAAGATTGATCTTAGAATTGGTTATCATCAATTGAAGATCCGTGCAACGGATATCCCAAAGACTGCCTTCACCACCAGATATGGATTGTATGAGTACAATGTCATGTCTTTTGGATTAATCAATGCCCCCACTTATTTCATGAACCTCATGAATAAGATTTTTATGAACTTATTGGATAAGTTTGTCGTTGTTTTTATCGATGACATTTTGATCTACTCCAAGTCGGAAGAGGACCATGAACAGTACCTAAGGAAGTAGGATTCCTAGGCCATATCTTGAAACCCTTAGGGAGCATCAGTTGTATGCCAAGTTTAGAAAATGTGAGTTCTGGTTAAAGGAAGTAGGATTCCTAGGCCATATCTTGTCGGCAAGAGGATTTGCCGTCGACCCCGCCAAGATTAAGGATGTTGAAGAATGGAAAGCCCCAACCACCTAAACAGAAGTCCGTGCATTTCTTGGATTAGCGGGATACTACCACAAGTTTGTTCAAGGATTTTCAAGCATCGCAAGGCCGATGACCCAACTGTTGAAGAAAGATAAGAAGTTTGAATGGACGGACAAATGTGAAGCAAGTTTTCAAGAGCTCAAGAAGAGATTGATTTCAGCCCCAATTTTGATCATGCCGGATATCACCAAGCCTTTTGATGTATATTGTGATGCATCCAAGATTGGTCTCTGATGTGTGTTGATCCAAGAAGGCAAAGTCATATCATATTTGTCCATACGACTGAAGCAACATGAGCAGAACTATCCTACCCATGACTTGGAACTGGCATCCATAGTGTTAACTTTGAAGACATGGCGTCATTACCTCATGGGTAACCGCTGTGAGATTTATTCGGATCACAAGAGTTTGAATTATATTTTCACCCAGAAGGAGCTGAATATGAGGCAACGGAGATGAATAGAGTTAATCAAGGATTATGACCTTGACATTCACTATCACCCCGGCAAGGCCAATGTGGTAGTGGATGCTCTTAGTAGACTGCCGTGTAGATTAAACACCATGATTAAGGAAGACCAGCCAAGTTCCCGGGATGGCAGACGACCACGGCTGGGAGGCCAAACTCATAGGGGAGGTGCCTATACTAGGGTGTGTAATTGAAAGGTTAGGATTGATTATCCGCATACCAAGTATGATGATTCAGGGTTATCCCTGACGGATGTATCAAATTTTGTGGTGAAAATGTACCACCTCTGCAGAGTGTCAAACTATTCAAATAACCGCGTCCGGGGTTATGGACAGTTGGAGTGACCATACTGTTCTGTTGTCAGATGTTTTCAAAATGACTTGTGACTTGAACAATGACTTTGACTTGACCACAATAAGGTTGTGGAAATGAAAACTAGGTTCCCACTTAAGTAATCTAGAGAACTAAACTAGGTCTCTACTACTAAGTACTTCTGAAATAAAACTGGCTTATTGCAAACAAGACTAGAGCTTAGGATTCCTACTAGAGATGTCTTACTTACATTAGTGATAGTTTGCGAGTACTTTAAGAGTACTCATGGTTTTGTCCCTGGCTATTTCCATGGCCAGACTATGATGAAGGCTACCTGGAAGATGGACAACAGGAGGTCTATGATAACTAGGATCATCTTCCATCGTCAGCATTGCCTGTGACAATGAAGATGGAGCCCTACTACGTTTACTTTCCGCTGCTTTGATATGTATTCAGACTTGATCATGAGATCAACTATTTGTAAGACTATTATGGTTTGTAATGGATGATGTACTGTGGTACCAATTTTGTTATGTCTCGCAAAAATGGTAATCCTGGGATTGCGAGGTACGGCATAACAGGCATCTGGACTTAAAAATCTGGGTGTTGACAAGATGGCCGTGGATAGGGCCTCGCCGGCCGGCACCGGAGGTACCGGCAGGCCACCAGTGCTGAACACCCATCCCCTCGGCAACCGAGTGTTCGGAGGGACTAGGTACTAGGCGTCCCAGAGCACTTGCGCCTCCTGGACGCGTAGGCACCGCCGCCTGCAGACGTTGACGGAGACCCCATCTTCTAGAAAATGCTCCATCGATGGCGGGGATTCGGCTACGGTTTCGATGGTAAGATTGCGGGCGGGTTGTGAGAAAAATGGCGGGTGTGGGCATTGTCGTTGTATTGGGAATGGCAGTACCTGAGGAGGTTAGATAGAGGTGTGGGGACTAGCAGGGAAGCTATCGACGGCGTCCGCAGGCGGGATTGGATACAAGCGAGCGTAGCGGGACGCAAGAAGTACCCAGGTTTGGGGCCCTCATGGTGAGGTAAAGACCCTACTCCTGCCGGATCTGACTATGTGGAATACACGAACTACAAGCGCTCATCGAGCTGTATGCGCTAGCTACTGCCTTAAATGCTGTATGACCAACCCTTTCTACTGAGGCCTTGCCTCTCCTTATATAGGCAGAGAGGCAAAGGTCTCACTGGCTAGTCCGACTGGCGGGCCCCACAGGCGGGTCCCAGCCGGCTAGTCATCTACAGTATCCAGTATGGCATGTCTTATCGGAGTACGAGCGGTATGGCTCGTAGGCACAGTGGACGCCATGCGAGCCCGTCGTCAGCACAGGCCACTGTTCCTGCGTCATCCTCGCAAAGTCTTCGGTATGGCCGGGTGGTTGCCAGTCTTGTCATCGTACAGGGCGTACCGTGCACTGATACGCACGTCGTCCTGTTCCACTGATTGGGTCCGGCTACGTCGCCGTATCCGGCTGCCTCTTGCTGATCCGGCTACCGGGGGATAGCCGGCCTGTCTTGCCCTGTCCGGCTGCATCTGGTCAGCCGGATGCGATCCGACTGCCTGGCTTCTTGTCCGATTTGGGTACCTGGGGATCATCCCCCCGACAGGCATGGTGTAGATCTGCAATGGCGCTGGCCGCGCCTACATATAACGAGAAAAGGGCGGAGGAAGCCAGGGCGGGAAGTATGACGGGAGAACGTGTGGTCGGCGACGGGACGACGCTCGGGAGACGAGCCATCTATCTCACTGCCAGGGCTGGCCCGCGTTGTTTTCAGCTCCATCTGGCGCCCCCGCTAGCCCCTCATGGGTTGGGTTTAGCCTGGGGGCGCCGGCGCGAAAAAAGTTTGGGGGCAGGCTAAGCGTGATTTTGAGCGTCGGCGCCCCCATAGCCCTTTAGGGGGGCTTTAGGGCCCCCGGGTGGAGATGCTCTCAGTGGCTTAGACTAAACGGCCAGTCCACTTCTCCAAAGCCCAAAGGCCTAGAAATCACTTAAGTAAATATTTGTGCGAGACAGGGCAATTAAACTTTGTGTTGATTGGGCTTGTTATTTTTGCAATGTTGTCCATGTCTTATGTAGGTTATTTTCTAGAGTAGCTACTATTATTGTTTACCCGCAAAAAAAAGCTACTATTATTGTTGTCATGTGTTTTTGTTATTCCATGGATGGATAGCTGGGCATCTAAGGGTACGGGTATGGAGGGTATTTTGCCCATAGTTAACTTTGTAGGCAAGCGATATATGAGCAAAAGGATATGGGCATAGACTTGCCAAGCACTATTTGTCGAAATCGGTCACATTGCCATCCATATCTATCTTAATATTTTTCTAAAATGTGGTTGACAAAGAAAATTGTAGGTATGCAAATACAGACAGATGTGATCTAGATAAATGCACGGGTTGATGATAAGCACGTTCATTTGAGCCATGCCCAAAAAAAAGTGTTGATCTAAAACAGTGACCAGTATTATATCCATTATAGATCCACATTCTCTTTTGTAGCATGAGGATTAAAATATTTCTCATGTAGATAATTACAGGTGTGCAGTAATCATCTATATGTCTTTGTGCAAAACAATCAGATATTTCGTAAGCGTGTTTTTCTGTTTATGTTGTACTCCGTTTAACGGACAACGGAAAAGAGTGCAAGTCTCACCAAGCAACCAGGAGACAAAACACTTGCACTTATGCTTGCAGCTTACCTCAGTTTAAGACTTTTTTTTGCATTCATAACTTAGCTCGGATTAAGAATTCATTGCTTTTTTTGCATTTGTGACCCCACAGTTACAATTAGGGTGTCAGGTGGGATCCCACCTAGATCCCCCTCTAGTTCATTTTGAGATTTATAGTGTAAAACTTGACACCTTAGTTACAACTAACAATCATGATTGACTAGTTACTAGTACAAGTTGAAATGATTTAGATACACTATCATCATAACTTATTAGTGAACAAAAAATCCAATACAACCTCCGAAAAATAGAGAACATTGGGAAAATAAACAATCCAGATACTTGATTAAAATGTGGATAGTCCTATATGTTTCTTTGCTTTTATTGCAACTATAAAAAGACAAATCCAATTCACTTATTTTCGGAAGAAGTGAATATAACTTTGATTTATGAGAACTTTAACAAGTTGCATTCTACCTATAGATTTTTCTTAATAATTTTTAACAATTCGTATTCTATATATTTTTTTAATACATGTGTAGATTTTCTTCTACGGGGTAATATTTTTTTCAAAATTTTTTTTTGTTTTGGAATTGTGCGAATCGACGAAAACGCGACTTTACCAGACTGCCGTTGCTACCTGCTTCCCCTCTTCTTCCTTCCTTCCGCCGTCCGCCTCCTCCACCCGCCATGGCCCATCACGGCCTCCTCCCTTCACTCTTCCTCCTCCTCCTCTTCGCCTCCGCCTCGGCTGGAACCGGCGACGAGGCGCACGTCTCCGCGGTGATCGCCGACAAGGGCCTGGCCTTCGCCAAGGACGTGCTGATCGGGGAGGCGGTGCGGTCGCTCACCCCGCTCCGCCTACCGGGGGCCGAGAAATCCATCCGCGTACCCTTCCTCGGAGGTATCCGCGCCACCGTATCCAGTATCACGCTCTTCCACCTCGACGTCGGGGATGACTCCGTCATCCGCCCCGGCGACTCGGGCATGGTCGTCGTCGCCTCCGGCGTCAGCGCTAACATCAGCATGGCCTGGAGCTACTCCTACCACTCCTGGTATTTCGGGCCCCTCGAGATCTCCGACAGAGGCACCGCCTCCATCCTGGTAATCGATTGATCTCCTCTGGTTATTGTGGGCTTGCACTTACAAAGGGGGTGGAATTTGGTGTGAGCTCATGTGCTAGATTTAGTTTGGAATCAACATGGAAATTGTATATCAATCACTTACACAGTTACTCTTGAAGTCGACAACAAAAAATCATGGTTTGATGAGGTAAAACAATACTCAGCATCAGAGTTTCAACAATCGATCATTACTTGACCAGCTGCTGTTAGGGGGGATCAAGTGTAGCAATTATACTCGATGGTGAGGATACTCAATGATACAGCGAGTACAGGCTGGATACCAGCAGTGACATACCGGCTCTGTCTTGTTGCTGGTCGTTATATGCGATTCTCAACAATGGTCTAACTTACCCTTGGAAATCGAAATGGATTGTCTAGAAGCGGTAAATTCTATTACAAAGGAGGAGGATGCCCGTTCAGCTTACATGTTCCTTATATATGAAATAAAGCAGCATCTTGTAGGACTTGAGTCTCAGGTTAAGCATATTAGGCGAGAACAGAACTCAGTTAGTCATGTTTTAGCCAATATTGGGAGAGGGGAAGCTAGAACTGCTGTGTGGCTTCGGTCCGGCCCAGAAAATATACATGAACTCTGTTCAGTCGACTGTAATTCTGTGCTTTGATCAATACAAATTTTATTCGCAAAAAAAAAATGTTGAAGAATGCTGTGAATTATATGTAGTACTATTTATTTTTAGAATGATGAAAACTTGGTCATAAAGGTTTGAAGATTAAATCATCCAATGTGACAAAACACTACCCATTTTACTGACAGTTTATTGATGGTTTGATTTATGTTCGACAAATAAGTCTAATAAATGTCTTCAGCGTTATGGTCATAAAATTTCAAATTAACCTTAAGACAAGTGGTGGATAATTTTTCAAACTAACCTTCAGTCAAGTTTGGCGAATGCTTTAGATATAATTATGATGATATTCCTTTTTTGTATGGTCTAAACTTTCAAAGCCATCTGATACTAGGTTACTTTCTACTATATCCTTTAGTTGTTGTTTATCTATCAGTTCTGCCACTGAGGGGAAGCACCTCCTGAATCTTTCATGTATGTAAGGTTCAAGGAATGGAAGTTGGCATAACCATGGAGATCAAGAATTACAATGGAAGTTTGGCACTGAACGTCTCGCAGTGTGGCTGTTATGTGAAGAACTTAGATATATCTCTGGATGGTGGAGCATCTTGGCTTTATCAAGGGTATGCTCTCGTTGTGTATCTCTTTAGAAACAAATGCAAAAAATATATACAAGTTCAAATTGTTTCTGAGCATTTGAGGATCCAGAGCTCATGAAACTATCCCCTCTTCATAAAAACGAGCATAATTTTTTGAGACTGGGGCCAAAACGTATGAGATATGTCAAAGCTTTATGAATCTTATGAGACTAGCATACAATTGAAATGTCATATATTCCTTTGATCAGTATCCTTGACATATATTGACAGTTCTGATTTTTTAATGTGTCCTTTTTTTTCCTTTTCTATATACTCATGCATGTCAGTAGGCAAAATTCCCCTATTTTAATTATTTTTCCTTCCTGGCCTTCTTTTTGAAGGTTTATAAATGCTTTTGAGGATGATATTAGAGCTGCGGTTGAGAAGGTAATACCGGAAAATATCATTGGCAGCACATCAAAACTGGACTCGTTTCTTCAAGGTCTTCCTCGGACTGTCAGTCTGGACAATGTCACTGCTCTGAATATGACTTTTGTGAATGATCCACAATACGGAAATTCCTCAATTGAGTTTGATATCAATGGGCTGTTTGCCTCTGCAGTTCCTAAGACTAGCAATTTGCAGAAGCATCCCATGCTTTTATCTTGTGGTGGAGCATCAAATATGCTTTTGCTTTCACTCGATGAAGCTGTATTCAATTCGGCGTTAGATGTTTACTACAAGGTAATCAAACTTTCTTTTATTGATACCTCAAGAATGTTTGACCTTGTGGGTTTTACATTATCCCCTTTTCCCCCTTCAGGCAGATTCCATGCATTTGGTCGTCGACAAAATTCCTGATCAATCTCTACTAAATACAGCTGGCTGGAAATTTATCATTCCTCGCTTGTATCGGAGCTATCCAAATGATGATATGGTCCTGAACATTTCGATGGCTTCAGCCCCAACAATGAGGATTACATCTGAAACAATCCGTGCTACCATTAATGCAGACATGATAATTGATGTTTTACATGGCACGGAGACGATTCCAGTTGCATGCATCTCTGTGGTGAGAAATCCTCCTTGACAGGAAATAATAAATCTTATTTGTAGTTTCATATTGTATATTGATATTCCCAAGTTAGGATTCTAACAACTGGAATACTAATTACTTTCCTCGTAGGTAGTAAGCGCCTCAGGTGTTGTGGAGGCATCAGGAAATACGGTATACGGTAGGGTTGAATTAGATGATTTCTCTCTGTCGCTGAAGTGGAGTAAAATCGGAAACTTCCATATGTCTTTGATTCAGGTATTCCAAACTCCCTATGCACATTTAATCTTGTCTAGCTTTTTTTGTCAGTATTAAGGTGAGCTGAATCATTCTGTTAGCTGGCTACTGCTCATCATTTTATTTCGTATATGGTAATTGTTAACCATGTGCACAACACCATCGCAAGCTCGAAGCTTATGTTCTTCATCCATGATTTATTAACCAAATCATAACGAATGCTCTGCTTGCAGGGAGTGATACGGGTTTTCCTGAACACCGCGTGCATGCCGTACGTAAACTCACGTCTGGGCCACGGGATCGTCCTGCCCGTGATCCACGGCTTCACCCTGAAAGACGTCTACGTGGTCACCTCGGCCGAGCAGCTGACGCTCTGTTCCGATATTGCCTTCGCCAACAACGTGAGTAGCCTGGCGAGTCTGCCGGTTTTGTGGTGACTGAGTCCTTCAGCCTCGTTGTACAGAGCATGTAACTATCTCTCTCTCTTCCCGGCCGCAAACTAGGCCCTGGGCTGGGGGTGTCTGCACATATGTGTACATTCGTTGTTGTCCATAGTCTCGAAAGTGTTGGCATTCATTTGTACATATTTTATTTCCCATTTGTTGTTAATAATACGATTCGTTCTTTGATTATGGTTCCCTGGCCAATGGAGGGGTGTTTACAGGCCCGTCTCCAAGATTTGGGGGCTCCGGTGCGACTTATAAAAATGGGGCCTTAATTTTTATACACACTCAAGAACTAGTATAATAAAATCACACGTTTAATTTATATTGTATAACTTCCGAATGTGCTATGCCGTACAATGTCCGAAAAAATATCAAGTATTCATTCTAAAATAATAAATATAGGATCAAAGAAATAAAACGAACCTCATGATCTACCAAAAAGCATCATCCGCCGGGTATTTCAATCATAGCATTATAGTTGATTTTCTCCAAAATATCACTCTCAAGTGCTATAGTCGCCAATCCACTGAATCTGCTAGCTATTGCCTTCAGCAAATTCTGAAGTACAAGCCTCAACTTCTACCACATTATCACCACGGCCGAGATCAACATCAGCATTTGGAGTTTGATTTTCAGAATTTATTTGAGACTCTTTCACAACAAATTTATTTAGAGCACCCTTTTGAGACTGAGCCGCCGCTTCTAATCCGTGTCTTTTCTTCTTCTTCTTCTCGTAACACGATTGACACTTTGTCCTTCTTATGATTTTATGATTTGCCTGTCTTAGAAATTTAAAAATCAATAAGAGGATTCATTGATTCATCGACTAATAGATGAGTATAGTAAGGCGATAGTATATGTGAAGCTAGCAGGTTCATTGATTCATTGATTTTCTACGGGCGATAGCTAGCACTAGCAGGTTCATTGATTTTCTACTGCTACGGAAGTACGGAAGTGTGAGTAGATGATTTTCTACTGTCTGTAACCAGGCCAGATCCTTACCGTGCGAGGCCTGACTGCCTGAGGCGCTATCGGGAAGGCAGGCTGAGGCCGTGAGGCGCTGAGCTGATCGCAGTGATCGGTGATCAGCTGGGCGGCGGCCAGGCGGCGAGCGGCGAGTGAACAGGCCGGCGGGTGGCGTCGATCTAGGGAAGGCGAAGGGAGGTTGGGAGTCGGACGCCAAGCGACGCGATCACGCGAGGGTCGCGAGGAACGCGAGGAACGACCATCTCGGACGCCACGCGACGCGATTTCTGTTGGAGCCTGGGCCATGACGGACGGAAGAGTATTAAAGAGGGCTGCACAAAATCGGGGGTCATGCTCGGTCGAGCACATCGAACATGTGCATCGACGGGCCTGGGTGTTTATATCTGGTGTATGCTCATCTCTTAGGGCTTGTTTCGCTCTCATCATTTGGGGCCAAAAAACGTGGGATTCATTTGAAAATTCTATGGTTTACGGTTTTGAGAATGCTTTGTATATTCCTTGTTTGATTTGTTCAAAAATTGTTTCGCAATACAAGTGGAGTTAATATCATAAAACCACCACAATTGTAGCTTAATTTACCCATAGGTACTACTTTACCTTGTTCGATAGTCCACCCTCCGTATTCTATAATATAACATGTTATGTCACAGGTGTATAATTGATCTACAAGAAGCACATGCGTCCTCCTTTTTGATAACGGAACCACCGCAAACTCGCTTACTCTGCAATCGTGTGATAACGGAAGCTCCTCCTTTTTGATACTGTACACCGTCCGTCCTTGGTGTCGGCACATGCTACCAGCTCAGCGGCTCCACATGTGTATGCTGTTATTAAGTCGTTATAGATTACATCGCGTGACAACCTTACATTTTATAGAAGTCTTAGACTACGAGTGCTGGACTCCAACACTAAGGGCGTGTTTGGTTTCGATGCGAGTATTTTCCTGCGCATGCAAGTTGCACTCGCGGATCCGCGGTTAGGTCAAATTCTCTCTCTTATTTGGTTCCCCGCATTTACACTGTTAAGGACTTGGGCAGAATTGATGCCATGTTGTTTGGTGGGCTGTATTAGGCCAGGGAGAAAGAAATGTACATGTTTGGTTTCAGCTATCTCATGTGCTCTGGTAACCTCTTCCCCAGATGGTGAGCTTACCACACATCACAATCTTTAAAACACAGCAAGCACACACCATAAAGCTCAAGCACAAAAAGTACATAAATATTGTAGCAACAACACGACATAAGTTCACAGCAATCGAGACAAGACAACAAAGTACTCAGCAAAGATCAGAGGTCGATCGTGGCAAGGGCTGGATCATGCTCCGGGCACTTCTTCATGACTTCGGTCATGTTGTAGTCGAAGATGGTGACCTTGAACAGGTCACCCTTCAGCATCTTGAAGGTCAAGAAGAACCCGATCTTGACCTGGTGTGCAATGGTGAAGCCTGGCCACCCCTGGTCAAGGCAGATCCTGTCGCCGACATCCCGGAGCTTCACCATCCAGCTGCATCCGGTGTTTGTCTTCAACACGATCATCCTCGGCACATTGCCGAGGAAAGGCCTGAAGCCATCTGGGATTGGCAGCACGTCTAATCCAGGTGCCAAGATCACCTTGGCAAAATGGGTTGGACCTACCTGGTCATGGAAGTTCCCTATCTTGAGAGGCCTGCCCCTTGGCCTCTTGCTGCCACTGCCCTCACCACCATCGTTCCCCCTCTTGGAGGCACTACCCTCAGCAGCATCTCTGGAGTATGCTCCCGCATTGCTGGGGAGAGCACCTCCGATCAACGTCTTAGAGCACTACACCAGGAATTAGCATGTGATCAGACATGAACAATGAACATAACACATGTGATCATACTTGAACAATGAACTTAACACATGGCCTCATATGCTATGCCACAGAGGCAAAGGGATGCTCCTTGTGAGCAACAAGAATGAACAATAAATTTGGTTAGCACACAAATTTGTTCATGAAGAGGATCCCCTTGCCTGTCATTGTGGTATTTACTAATCATCGGCCAAAGGAAGAAACTGACGACCAAAATTTCATGAATCTGCTTCAGAATTACTAGCACAAATAAGGTAGGGCTGGTGCTACAGGGAACTCATGTCTACGCACTTCTATTCTTGTAGACAGTTGTTGGGCCTCCAAGTGCAGAGGTTTGTAGAACAGCAGCAAGTTTTCCTTAAGTGGATTACCCAAGGTTTATCGAACTCAGGGATGAAGTGGTCAAAGGTATCCCTCTCAAGCAACCCTGCAATCAAGATACAAGAAGTCTCTTGTGTCCCCAACACACCCAATACACTTGTCAGGTGTATAGATGCACTAGTTCGGCGAAGAGATAGTGAAATACAAGTGGTATGGATAATTATAAGTGGTAACGGTGCCAGAAAAGAGCTTGACGGGTAGGAAGATACTAAATACAATATGAAATAAAGATGGAAGCAAGCGAACATGTAACAGATCTAGTTGCAAACGGTGTTTCTATGCTTAGAAACAAGGCCTAGGGATCATACTTTCACTAGTGAACACTCTCATATAAATATCTTCTCGTTATGATACTACTCTGAACTACTCTCCGGTTGGACACTCTAATCCATGGTAGGGCTATAACAGTACTCCTCAAAGTTCGCTTTCCCCATCTAGATAACCCCACACTGTCACCTTGAGCACTAGATGGTTTGAAAGGGTAATTGCCCCTATGTGTGGTTTTGGTGATTCATGACAATCCCTATGGACTAATGTTTTCATTGAGTTTTATATGAAGGAATATTCCATAGGTCATGCTTGTAGTCCATATGTTGGATTCAAGTATGGATGCCATGAAGATAAAGATATACCTTGAGTTTTGGCATCAAGATCATCGAATTGAAGATAAGAATATGATTTGTTCAAGATCCTGAGAGTGTGATCTCTATAGAAGAATTCAAGATATGGCTCTAAGCCGGTGTCATGATAGCCTCATTAGTTGAGCTATGGTTGACTAAGATTTAGAGCATGTAATCAAATGAAGAATTCCTTATGTACCTCAAGATATTGAGATGGAGCATGAGAAGACTCTTGGTTGACCAATGCAAAGAGTGAAGAATGATTTCAAGTTGGTCAATGCATGAAGCATAAATAATGTATCACATGGATCTTGTGGTGTGGTAAGCCTTGTTATTTATGCATCATGAACTAACCCATTATATATGTTCCTTTGTGGTTTATATATGGGATAGGTATCTTTCCATGGGCTTGCTTCAAAAGTGAAGATCTCAATAGCCCATGAGAGGATGGCATCAAGTGGTGATCGCCATCAAGGTTGAGAAGGGCAAGTTCAAGATAAGCATCTCGAGAAGATCATTTGCTTGAAGATTGCCGTCCATTTTGGTGATAATGGACATGTGAAGACGTGTCTTAATGAAGCTATCTCATAGTGGTTTATGGGGGAGCAAATTATGAGTCTTCATGAAGCAACAATGATCAAGTGGTGCATTCCGGCTTGGATGGAGCTTGAAGCGTTGTCATCAAGATCAAGCGGGATGCACAAGGCAAAGGTATGGCCTTTCTAGGTTTTCCTTTTTTCGGTCTCAAGGTGGTTGTTGGGAGACCGGGTTATAGGATAGATAATCGCACTATTAAGAGGAGCTTTCGGTTAGGTAACTTGATCACATCGTCATAGGGAGCTCAATCCTTTGCATACTTTGCATCTTTCTATTTTGTTGCTTCTTGGTATTTTCTCTATGTTAGGTTCTTGAGCTTGTTGCTAGCTCTTCAACAAGCCCAAATTCAACGAAAACGGAATTCGTATGCATCTTATATGGCGTTTTCGAGTTTGAAGGTTTTACCGGTTCTTCTTATAGGGAGGCTCCATACCTTTCCTCATTTGGTTCTATCTTACTTTGTTGTACTATGATGTTTTCATGCACCATATTGTAGATCTTGTTATCCTCGTCAAAACAAGCCCAAGATCATCGAAATCGGAGTCCGGATGCAAAAGTTATTGCATTTTTCGTGAAGTCAGTTTCATCCCGGTTGTGGATCCGGTTCAACCGAGCCCCACACCGGACGGTCCGGTTCCAGCTCCGGTAGACCGGATTTTCCGGTTTTCGCGACCGAGTCTATTCCGGGTTGGCAAACAGAGGTATTTCGGTCTGTAGGTCGGTCCTCCGGCCTGGGGACCGAGTTTTCCGGTTCTGGGGCCGGTCCAACCGACTTTGGAACCGAGTTTTCGCTGTTTTCTCTCCAACGGCCATATTTGCTTTTCCCTATAAAAGGGGTTCTTCCTCCAACGTTTTTGGGTGTTCTTGACCACGAAATTGACCTCCATTGTTGAACCTCTTGAGCTTGCTTCCTCTCCCTTCCCTCCTATGATTCTTGCATCTTTTTGAGGGCTTTGGAAGAGGAGATCTAGATCTACAATCCCCACCAATCAATTCCTCCTCTAAGTGAGGGGAACCCATTGGATCTAGATCTTGGAGTCATTGGTTGACTTCCACCATTGTTCTTCCTCTCTAATTCCTCCCTAGCACTTGTTGCTTTGGTGGGATTTGAGAGTGAGGGATTTGAATGCCCTTGGTGTTCTTGCTTTGCATTCTTGCATAAGTGTTGAGCTCTCCACTACGATTTGTTCGAGTGAGAGACCGTGAGCTTGTTGCTCTTGGAGGGTGACCTCGTAGTTGCTTGGCAGTTGGTGCCGCGGTGTCCTCTTCGTGGAAGATTGTGAAGAGACCCGGGCTTCTCCTTCGTGGAGCTTGTGAAGTGGTTGTGGAGCTTGCCATCTCCGGAGTGGAGGAAAAGCTAGCCATAAGGAAAGGGCCTATTCCTTCGTGGGATAGACTCGGAGAAGAAGGTGAGCCTTCGTGGCGTTGGGAAATCCTTCGTGGAATCCCACACCTCTCCAACGTGACGTACCTTACTTGTAAGGGAATACGGGAATACATCTTCGTCTCCGCGTGCCTCGGTTATCTCTATACCCGAGCTTACTTTCCTTGTGATAGCCATCGAGCTTGAAGTACTTATATCTTGCTTATCACTTGTGGTATATTTAGCTTGTGTTATCTTGCTTAGCTTATCTTATTGTTGGTGCACTTAGTTGAGCCTAGTGTATTTAGGTTTTGTGCTTGTAAAATAAACGTTAGTTTAATTCCGCATTCTATCAAGCCAAAACCGTAATAGTTTTGAAATTGCCTGTTCACCCCCCTCTAGGCGACATCTCTATCCTTTCATGGTTCCAACAAACACCACAATTTCATAGAGACATCCAACTCCAAATATAACTCATAACAAGTATTTGTAATCTCTAGCCTAAGTGCCACCATGGTGTGCACGCTATCACTTTCACACATGTGGGGAGAGCCAGAGATCTATTAAAGCACTTAAGTAGCAAGGTAGATCTACTTGATTACAAAGCTCATGATCACAATATGATCATGCATAGAGAGAGAGAGATGAGCACATAGCTGCCGGTAGAACCCTTAGCCTCGAGGAAGATCTACTCCCTCATCATCATGGGAATTAGCAATAGCAATGGAGATGGTGGTGGAGATCGATGGAGATGGCTCCGGGGTCACTTCCCCATCTCGGCAGGGTGCCGGAACAGAGACTTTCTGTCCCTCAAATCTCCCCTTCGGTGGCGGCAGCGCTGTGGAACTTTTCGTGGCTGGAGGCTGGATTCTTTAGGGTTTCTGCATCGGAGGCTTCTTATAGGTGAAAGGGCGATGTCAGAGGGTGGACCAGGGGCCCACACCACCTGGTGGCGCGGCCAGGGGGACCCGCGCCACCACATGGTGTGGCCAGCCCTGGCCCCTCTCCGTCTTGTCTTCTGGCTCCGTGAGTCTTCCGGTAAAATATCAACTTTGGCTTTTGTCCGGTCCAATTCCGAGAATATTCATTTTCTGGCTTTTCTAGAACAAAAAACAGAAGAAAACAGGCAACTGGCGCTGTGGCATCTTGTTAATAGGTTAGTTCCAGAAAATGTGTAAAAGTACTCCAAAGTGTAGACAAAACATAAGAAAGTAGATACTAAACAAGCATGGAACATCAAAAATTATAGATACGTTTGCAACGTATCAACATCCCCAAGCTTAACTCTTGCTCTTCCTCGAGTAGGTAAGTGATAAATAGAATAATTTTTGAGGTGACATGCACCATCACAATCTTGATCGAACTATTTGCAAGTATTGAAAGCTGGGATTAAAGAACTCTAAACATGAGCATGAAAGGTGAAGTTCTAACAATAAGACATAGTGACTATGCATGCAACATGAAAGGATACAAACAAAGATCATGAATAACAATGCATTGAAAGACGTTTGTTTGTTTCACATAAAGAAAACATAATGAGAATGGTATTCATCTTGTCCCTCATAGTGTAGCAAAACATAAATGCATAGGACACCTTCAAAGTTCATAAGGGTGAGTAGATACAAATAGTTTAAGAACAAGCAATATCAAAGTTATGAATCAATCAACAAGTTTTGGGACAATGCACATTAAAATAAGAATGACCACTATGCTCCCTTAATAGGTGCATAAAGATAGAAGATGGAGACTCAACATAAAAGTAAAAGAAATGCCTTCATAGGAAGCAGGGATTCAAGTCTCATAAAGATCTTCTAAAAATTATGGTACTTATTAGCTTTCAGCTCTCATTGCCCCTATCATAAGCATCTTGAAGTGATTAAGGTTAAAGTGAACAAACTATGGAGTATATGCTTGACAAAGTATAAGTTGGCAATCTCATGTCCCTTGAATACGAGGGCCGCTCCTCATGCTTGACAAAGTTTAGTTACCAGTAAGTACATGTGTATCATAGAGAACCGCCAACGGGGTACCCCTTGCCCGATGATACGGAAGAATCCCCATATCAAAATGACAAGGCAAGTAGACAATAAGAATCTTAGCAATCTTCTTATTTACCATGGGAAAATGGTGTTTTTTTCTCTCTTTCCTCTTTTCTCATCTTTTTTTCTTTTTCTCAATCTCTATCTCTTTTTTTATAAGAAGAATGCTTCATAGATTGCTCATTATGGTTACGCTGCAGGTTTCCACCATGATTAGGCATGGATTAGACCAGCCATCCAGGCGTTTCTCTAACACACATACATAACTCCATGGACTTACAAGCTCCCCTTTCATTTCACACCGACGACATCCATAAACAAAAGAGCATGATATCAACTGGGTACAATGTACAAGTGCAATGTTGAAAGCATTCCCCATGATAGCATGGTTCTGCTAATTCCCAAAGTGTAAGTGCAAGCATATACAACATAGATGACACAATTGTTCAAGTTTATTAGGGGCAAGAAAAGTAAAGTGTGCCATGAAGTTCGTGAGAGCTTTAATCATTAATTTTCACGGAACAAGTTTAATTCGGAAGGTAGATAAAAACATGAATATACTTGGAATAGCAAATGCTAATAGGTAGGTATGGTGGACTCTTTGGAATAACTTGGTTTTATTTGGAGTTGGATGAATGAGTGGAACTCATACTTGGTATGGAGGCTAGCAAAAGACTAGGAGCAACCAACTAAGAGAGCAATAATGGCCATAATCATGCAAAGCGACAAAACATCATTAATTAAAGCATAAAGTGATATTACAAGTCGAAAACTAAAGGATCATAGAGGCTATGGTGACTTGGTATAGTCATAACATGGTGTGAGCATGCGCCAAGTCAACCCAAATAAAGCATCAAAGGAGAATACCACAATATTATGCTTTAATATGATAAAACAACGCATGATTCTTTCAAGGCACATTAAGCAAACTCAATTGTTTATGACATGTCATGCTACAACAAAAATCACTAAACATAAATCCAAAACAATATCAAGCATGACATGACAAAGTCTAAGTCACAGTCAAAAACAAACTCCTTTTATACCACTTAAGCATGAACTTTTCCTACTCTTTTCCAATCCAAACCAACTTATTTGAAAACCATCATATATGAATGAGGGGTTCCAACCAATTTATTAAAGCAAAATAAGCAAACAAAAACTAAGAACGAAAATACAACTCAACTGTCCATGAAACAATAAGAATGAAGTGTTTGGAAGAAACCTGAGATTTTTATTGATGAAGAAGGGGATGCCTTGGGCATCCCCAAGCTTTGACGCTTGTACTTCTTGAATATTTCTTGGGGTGACACGGGTGGCATCCCCAAGCTTGAGATTTTTTCCATACTTCATCTAATCACATTATTCTTCCTACACTTTAAAATTTCCTTCATACAAAACTTCACTCAATCTTCATTAGCAACATTAGTGCATTCAAAAGATAATAAACCTTTGGGTTTTAGTTTTAAAAAAGAAAAACTTTCATTAAAAATACAAGATACTGTAGCAATTCCCTCAATAAGCTCAATTCGCCAAAAAGAACCCAAAAATAAATTGATAAAGAGGCAAATGCAAATAATGGCAGAAATTTGTCAAAACAGAGCAGCAGGTGAAAATCGAGTTTTTCGAAGATCTTCTGTTGCTCAAATCGAATATAGTTGAACTAACTAAAGTTAGATAACAACCGGAGGGGTTTATTCAGAAAATTACAGCTCATTCCAACATACAGAGATTTTTCACGAATTTTTACAGTGAAGCACAAAAATCTGTTTCGGGACAGCACTTCCCCAAATCTTACTTCCCTCTCATTAGAGGTTATTCTTGGCACAAAAATCAAAATAAAAAGGATAAGGAGAGGTTATTACATAATTAATAACTTCCAAAACTTAAGAAAACTATTGGGTTATCTCCCAAGAAGTACTTTTCTTTAACGCCTTTAAGTTAGGCATGATAGTTTGAGAAGATGCTCACATAAGAAATATGAATTGAAGTAAAAGAGAGCATCGAGAAGAAAATATAGAATTTTTTTAACTCAAACCCACTTCCTATGAAAAATAATCTTATAAAGAAACAAGTCATCAAAGCACAAAGCAACAAGCATAGGAAAGTAAAACAAGTGCAACTTCAAAATTTTCAACATAAAGAGGGGAAACTTAGTATTGTTGAGACACATAAAACCATGTTTCCCTCTCTCATAATAACTTTCAGTAGCATCATGAATAAAATTAACAATATAACTATCACATAAAATATTCTTATCATGAGCCACATGCATTAAAGAATTAATACTCCCCACATAAACATAGTCATTCTTATTAATTGTAGTGGGAGCAAATTCAACAAAATAGCTATCATTATTATTCTCATCACCATAATCATCAAATATAGGAGGCATATTGTAATCATAATCAATTTTCTCCTCAATAGTAGGTGGACTGAAAATATCATATTCATCACTGTAATCATCATATATTGGAGGTTTGGTATCATCATAAGCAATATAATAGCTATCTTCCAAAGCTAGGGAACTAAAAAGATCATTTTCATAAAAACTAGCTTCCCCAAGCTTAGACTTTTCCATAGCATTAGCAATAATGGTGTCCAAAGAATTCATACTAACAACACTGATATTCGCATGCAAATAAAGTTCCATAGGTTTTTTAATTTTCTCTTCAAACACTTCATGTCCTAACTCAAGATAAATACTATAAAGCTCTCTAATTTTGTTGTTGTTTTCCATTAAGCCTAACTAGTGAAAAATAAAAACAAGAAACAAAAAGATATAATTGCAGAATCTAAAGGAAATAACTCTGAGCATTCACACACCAGCAACCGCACTAGAAGATAGCTTAGTAGCCAGAGGATGTGAGTACCTTTTACCTTACCTCCCCGGCAACGGCGCCAGAAAATAGCTTGATGTCTACGCACTTCTATTCTTGTAGACAGTTGTTGGGCCTCCAAGTGCAGAGGTTTGTAGAACAGCATCAAGTTTCCATTAAGTGGATTACCCAAGGTTTATCAAACTCCGGGAGGAAGTGGTCAAAGGTATCCTTCTCAAGCAACCATGCAATCAAGATACAAGAAGTCTCTTGTGTCCCCAACACACCCAATACACTTGTCAGGTGTATAGGTGCACTAGTTCGGCGAAGAGATAGTGAAATACAAGTGGTATGGATAATTATAAGTGGTAACGGTGCTAGAAAAGAGCTTGACGGGTAGGAAGAGACTAAAGGCAATCTGAAATAAAGATGGAAGCAAGCAAACATGTAACAGATCTAGTTGCAAATGGTGTTTCAATGCTTAGAAACAAGTCCTAGGGATCATACTTTCACTAGTGAACACTCTCATATAAATATCTTCTCTTTATGATACTACTCTGAACTACTCTCTGGTTGGACACTCTAATCCATGGTAGGGCTATAACAGCACTCCTCAAAGTTCGCTTTCCCCATCTAGATAACCCCACACTGTCACCTTGAGCGCTAGATGGTTCCAACAAACACCACAATTTCATAGAGACATCCAACTCCAAATATAACTCATAATAAGTATTTGTAATTTCTAGCCTAAGTGCCACCATGGTGTCTACCGGGGAGCCGGCGAACAGGTCGCCGGCGAGCTCGAACCCTAGCGGCTCGGTGGGGGTCTACCGGGGACGTACCAGGGCTCCAGCGATGATGGCAAGGCAGGCAAACGAACTGGAAGACGACGGCGAGGCGAGGCATGGTTGCGGCGGAGCTTAGGGTGCCCTAAATCGCAGGCGCCCTTCTCCTCCTGCTGTGGCGGCTCCGGCTCCAATTCCGGCGAGGCAAAGCTCGAGCGGCATCGGCGAGAGGTGGGTGAGGTTCAGAGAGAGGTGGGGAGTGAGTGAGTGTGGAGAAAAGAGGCTAGGGAGGCCGGCTTATATAGGCCCGACGGTGAGACCGAGCGGTGTGGGCAGGCGACTCCGGCGAGGGCGGCACAGGGGGCTAGCTAGCGGCGTGGCTCTAGGTAGGGGACGATGGCCTATCTCCTGGCGGTGTTGTAAGATCTCACCATGATAAGGTAAGATCCCTGTGATTGCAGTGCTAGTCCCCGGATCGAAATGCTAGCACCCACAGTTTAAGATGTAGTACACAAAAACAAAGGTCATTATTACATCGCACATCCAGGAGTATAATGGTTCTTACAACTCACTTAGCCCAAGGCTAAGACGCAAGTTCACATAACATAGTATAATAATAATAGAGTCTTTAGTCTTCATGTGCCACAGGCAAGCATGTCGACTGTAGACCCGCAACCCTACTCATCATCAGAGTATCCTGCAACATAATAAGTTAGAGCCACAAGGGTCAATACATTGAGAATTCTATTGGCAAGTGATACCAAAGATACTTAGTATAATCCAACCACTACATGAATATATGGCTAAGTGGGGTTATGGCTGGCTTTGCTAAAATTAGTTTAACTTATAGTTTTTGAAGAAGTTTTTCATTCAAGCTATAAGGTACCAATGATAGACATCACTGAACCTTTACCCATGTTCACCCACAAGTTTTAACTTAGAGAAATTTGGATGAGGAGATTATTGAACTACTTCACTGTCTTGAGGCTCAGAAGTTGTCCATAACCGGGGACACGGCTAAGTACTTAGTTTTACCCTCTCGAGAGGTGGTGCAATTTCCCCACAAGACTCGACATGCATCGAGACGAGACTTTTCAGAAGCAATCCCTCGTATCACCACGAACACGTTCCATCCTATCATCATTACCACCTTCTGTCCGTCTGGCTGAGTTCTTGCAACTTAGTTGGTCAAGGCAGAGCCCATATGCCATGTGGTTGCACTGGAATCTTCATGACAAGAATGTCTCCAATCTCTTTGTTCCTGGGTGGCCATCCACAAGTGTGATACACCAGCTGACCATAGACATGGCCCCTGAGTAACCACTCAACATAATCCAAGCAAGTCCCAATCCACCCAGGTGTTTCATTAATAATAGTTGTTTTCTTAGTCAAACAAAAATAATATCTTTCCATACTACCTTGATATGTATTTTACACCCACAAATTCTACTAGCATAGCTAAGCATTCTAGCATACAAAGTCCTTTAACTAGGGGATACTAAGATATAATCTATAGGATAGCATAGCATAGTATAGTAACATAGGAATAATTCTATCATGTTAAGATCTACCAAAATATCACTAGTGCAATAGTGAAAATAATAGGACATGGGATGAAATATCACTTGCCTTGGTAGCTAGGGGAATAGGTACAATCCTCACAGCAACAAACTTCACAATCCACACAATCTACACAAGATCAATTCAACAACAATAATTCAATCAATAAAACATTACAAAAACATGAATGCATGCAAAATTCAATGATATGATCACAATTCTATAATTTACAGAGTCTACAGTACTGAGGATAGAATACCTCATCTAAATGCATAAGAAAAACTCAAAATAATTTATAGAACAATTTTTGTGAACAAAATACTCCTAAAAAGGTTATGCCTATAAATCCAATTTCTTAGAGTCAAAAGTGTGAAACAAGGCCTCCATAATAAAGGTCTCATTTTTCTGAATCCATAGACACCAAATTTGTATTTTTCTGATTTGTGGATCAAAAGTTATTGAATTTCTAAGTTAAATACTAAATCAGTCAAATTTTCTATTTAAACGAAATAGCCTGGCGACGTGGCGCTTTCCTATTGGCTGGTACCGGTTCGGCCGGATCGATCTGATTAGCCCGTACCCTTTCGATAAGTGATCTAATCCTATCCGCTAAAATCTGATCGAACGGCTGTTAAACCACTCGCCGGAGACTGGCGACGGCGCGCGGCGGCGGCATGTTAGGTGAGCGGCGTTCCGGCGATTCTAGAGGGGTACGGGAAAAGGTAGTCTTACTGAGGGCTTGCGGTGGTCTCGCCGATGTGGTTGGTGGTCGCGAGGGAGAGAGGGGAGCTCCGCTGCGCTCGGTATTCCTCGCGGGAGTGGCGTCAACGGCAGAGGTCACGGCCACGGGACGGTGGCGTCGATCTGGTACACGAGCAGACAAGAAAAAGGGTTAGGGGAAGCGCCTGGTCCTACACGGTCTAGCAGTGCCCAAAAAGGAGCGGCGGGAACCTTGCCCTCACCAGAAAAGTCGTCAGACGGTGGCGGCAGAGGAGTTCGCCGGACTTGGTCCGTGTCGTCGATCTGGGGCAAGAGAAAACACGTGGTCGGGTTTAAAACATGCGCTAGTATACAGCAATCAAAGTAGGACAGAGAGAAGGAGGCGTCGTGGCCGGAGCTCACCGGAATCGTCGCCAGAGTGGCTTCAGACGGCGGTGGTCTGAGCTCGAAATTAGGGGAGCCTGGGGGCTTTCCGGGGGTGGTGACTGGGGGAAATGATGAGGAGGGGGTGAGGATTAAGTAGGAGCAGTCATCGGGGGGAATTACTGCGAGAAACGGCCGGAATCAATTCGATTCGAAAACGGCTGAGGGAGTGGGGCGCTTCGTCGCCGGGGGTTGAAGACGACGGGGTGGTGGGATGACGTGGCGTGGGGTCGGTCTGTCAGCGGAAGGGGGTAGGTTGCTGGGGTGTGCAGAAAAATAGAGAAGGGAGAGGAGTGGCCCGGGTGGGCTGTTGGGCCAGATTGGGCCAAAGGCCAGATTGCTGCTGCTGCTGTTTGAATTTCTTTCCCTCCTTTTCTTTTTCTATTCGAATTTCTTTTCTAGTTTTTGTTTGAATTAGCAAATGTGCTCCAAAAAGTCTCAAAATTTCACCAAATTTTTGGAGGACAAGTCTAATGCAATGTAGTTCATGCCATGCTTATTTGAATGCACTAATGATGATTTTCAAATGAAAAATTTGGGATGTTACAAATCTAACCCCCTTAAGATGAATCTCGCCCTCGAGATTCAGGTTGGCTAGCAAATAGGTGAGGGTGATCTCTCCGAAGTTCATCTTCTTGCTCCCATGTTGCTTCTGACTCAGTGTGATGGTTCCACTGCACTTTGCAGAATCTAATGGTCTTGGTACGGGTAATTCTCTCTGGAGTCTCTAGAATCTTAATAGGTTTCTCTTCATAAGTGAGATCATTATCTAACTGAACTTCCTCCAATGGTATAGTGTCTTTCAACGAAGTTTCTTCCATCTCTGGGTGACACTTTTTCAGCTGACTAACATGGAATACATTATGAACTGCTGACAAAGATTCTGGTAATTCTATCTCATATGCCACTTCTCCTTTGCGACTCAAAATCTTGAAAGGCCCTACATAGCGTGGGGCTAGTTTTCCTTTGATTCCAAATCTCTTCACACCACGAAGTGGTGATACCCTGAGATAAGCTCTATCACCAACCTCATAGGTAACCTCTCTACGTTTTGGATCAGCATAGCTCTTTTGCCGAGATTGAGCTACCTTTAGCCTATCTCTCACCATCTTGACTTTCTCCTCAGCCTCTTTGATTAAGTCTGGCCCGAACATGTTTCTTTCTTCTACTCCATTCCATAGCAACGGTGTAGTACACTTCCTTCCATAAAGGAATTCAAATGGAGCCATTTCTAGGCTTGACTGATAACTGTTATTGTAAGAAAACTCTGCGTACGGTAGACTTTCATCCCAACTGGATCCATAATCTAACGTACATGCTCTCAGCATATCCTCTAATATTTGATTGGTCCTTTCTGTCTGCCCATCTATTTGCGATGAAATGCAGTGCTGAATTCTAACCGAGTTCCCAGTGACTCGTGAAGTTGTCGCCAAAAGTGTGAAGTGAATTAAGTCCCTCTGTCAGATACGATACTCTTAGGTACCCCATGCAAACATACAATTCTGTTCATGTAAATCTTGGCTAACTTTGCACTTGTATAAGTGGTCTTTACTGGTATGAAATGGGCCACTTTTGTCAAGCGATCAACGATAACCCATATAGAATCGTATCCAGATCTAGTCCTTGGTAATCCAGTGATAAAATCCATACCGATTTTATCCCATTTCCAATCAGGTATTGGTAGCGGTTGTAATAGTCCTGCCGGTTTTTGATGTTCTGCCTTTACACAACTACACACGTCGCATAGAGCAATGTGTTCCGCTATATCTTTCTTTAGATTATTCCACCAAAATCTTTCCTTAACATCCATATACATCTTGGTGTTGCCAGGGTGAATTGTGAGCTTCTCGTAAGATCAACTTCTTAAGTTCCAGATCCTGTGGAACACAGATACGTTTTTTGTACCATAAGATTCCTTGTTAATCTACATGGAATCCTTTTGCCTTCCCTTTACTAACTTTACTTTTGATTTCATCTATTTCTTTGTCCAACTTTTGGGCTTCTTGAATTCTATCCATTAGTGTGGGCTGCACCTCCAAGGATGCAAGGTACCCTTCAGGCACAATTTCGAGTCTCAGCTCTCTAAATTGGGCACACAACTCCTCCGGCAACTCTCCTTTGTTGAGGCCATTCACATAAACCTTGCGGCTTAATGCATCGGCTACAACATTGGCCTTTCCAGGATGGTATTGCAAGATTAAGTCATAGTCCTTGATAAGTTCTAGCCATCTTCTTTGCCTCATGTTGAGCTCTTTTTGTGTAAAAATATATTTCAAACTCTTGTGATCGGTGAACATTTCACAACGCTTTCCCATAAGATAATGCCTCCATGTTTTTAGTGCATGCACAACTGATGCCAACTCTAGATCATGAGTAGGATAGTTTACTTCATGATTTTTGAGTTGCCTTGATGCATAGGCTACAATTTACCTTGTTGCATTAGTACACCTCCCAGTCCTTGGTGAGATGCATCACAATAAACCTGAAAATCTTTCTCAAGATCTGGCAAACATAACACTGGTGCTGACACAAGTCTCTTTTTTAATTCCTGAAAGCTGGTTTCACAAGCTTCTGTCCAATTAAACTTCTTCTCCTTCTTTAGCAGATCAGTCATGGGTTTTGCTATCTTAGAGAAGTTTTCAATGAACCTCCGATAGTACCCTGCTAGACCAAGGAAACTACGGACTTCTTTAACTGATTTAGGAGGTTCCCATTCTGTCACAGCTGCCACTTTTGCTGGATCAACAGCTATACCATTTCTAGATACTATGTGCCCAAGAAAACCCACTTCGTTCAGCCAGAATTCACATTTACTGAACTTGGCATAAAGTTTATGTTCCCTGAGTTTCTCCAGAATCAGGCGTAGATGTTCCTCATGTTCTTTGTTGCTTTTGGAATATACCAATATATCATCGATGAATACCACTACGAACTTGTCAAGGAATTCCATGAATACTTTATTCATCATGTTCATGAAATAGGCTGGTGCGTTAGTCAATCCAAACGGCATCACTGTATATTCATACAACCCGTATCTAGTGGTGAATGCAGTCTTGGGTATGTCATGTTCTCTAATCTTTAGTTGAAAGTATCCTGATCGGAGATCAATTTTTGAGAACACACATGCTCCCTCTAGTTGATCGAAGAGATCATTTATTCTAGGCAGGGGGTACTTATTATTTATGGTCACTTCATTAAGTGAACGATAATCTATGCATAGCCTCTGGCTTCGGTCCTTCTTTTCAACAAACAAGACTGGTGCTCCCCAAGATGATGAACTTGGTTGGTAAATCCCTTTTCCAGTTGTTCTCCTAATTGCTTCTTGAGTTCTTTTAACTCGTCAACTAACATCTTATAAGGTCTCTTTGCTATAGGCCCCGTTCCTGGCAGTAGGTCTATTAGAAACTCCACATCCCTATCTGGTGGCATGCCAGGTAATTCTTCGGGGAACACATCTGGGTATTCCTTCACTATTGGCACACTGTCTAGGCTAACCCCCTTAAGAGAATTAACCTTGCTCCCCTTGGGTTCAAAGTTAGACTTGAACCTGATCCTTTTCTTTTCTGGGGTGGTAAGCATAACAATCCGCTTGGCACAATCAATCACCCCTTCATAACAGGTCAACCAGTCCATTCCTAATATGACATCTAATCCTTGGGACTCTAGTATTATTAAACTAATCGGGAACTTGTGTTTTCCAATTTCTAGGATGATCTGTCGGCACCCAGAATTTACTATCATTTCTCCACCCGGAGAACTTACCTTAATAGGACATCCAATAGTTTTAGTGGTGGGTCCGTTTTTGATTACAAATGCTCTTGAAATGAATGAATGCGATGCGCCAGTATCGAAAAGGATAAGTGCAGGAAAGGAATTAATCTTGAACTTACCGATCACGGCATCAGATCCTTCTTGGATTTCCTCCACATTAATGTGGTTCACATGCCCCTTTGGGAATGGGTTCGGCTTGGCCCCATCAGTCTTCTTCTCTGGGCATTCATTGGCATAGTGCCCAGTTTTCTTGCATTTGAAACATTCCACCTGACTTATGTCTTTCTTTGCTGGCTGATTGTGACGATTCTGTCCATTTTGGTTTCCATGGCCATGACCATTGTGGTTGTTCCTGAATCCACTTTTGTTGTGCCCACGATGATTGTTTCCATCATGGTTGTGGTTGTTGTTACGATGGTTATTATGATTCCCATTTTTGTGGAATCCCGAACTCCCACTTCCTTCACCATGAGAGCGCTTGTGAGGAGATCCTGATCCATACTTATCAAAATGGTGCTTCCTCTTTCTACCCTCCACTTGTTTCATCTTGTTTTCCAGGATGGTAGCTTTATCACACAAGGATTGATAAGTTGGAACATATGCAACAGATAGTTGCATAGCAATTTCATCATTCAGCCCTTCTAGGAACTTCTCCTTTCTCTTTGCATCAGTGTCAACATCGTCGGGTGCATAACGTGACAAAATATTGAACTCTTCGATGTATTCAGAGATACTATGGTGGCGTTGCTTGAGGTTATGAAACTCCTTTTTCTTCAACCCCATTATTCCAGCAGAGATGTGAGTGGTGTGAAACCCATCTTCAAACATTGCCCAAGTCACTTCCTCAATAGGGTGGGTAATTTGGAAATTATCCCACCAAGCAGCTGCATGACCTTCCAACAAGTGTGCTGCAAATCTGACCTTTTCAGCATCTGTGCACCCAACCGTGACTAGGTCCTTATTCACAGAGCGTAGCCAGTCATTTGCTACCATGGGGTCAGTGGTACCCGAAAACTTAGCAGGTCTCAGCCTTAGAAATCTGGTCAGCATATCCAGGGGCGGTGGATTATTCTGGTTGTTGTTATTGTTATTATTATTGTTGTTCTGATTCTGGGTTGCCATGAATTGAGTCATCATTTGCATCAACTGGGTCTGCGCAGCCATCATCTGCTGCATTCCATTGCCATTGTCATCCTCGTTGTTGCGTCGGGGAGGCATCTGTGGGTTTAATAAGGGTAAGTAATGATACATAACCCCAAAACAACAATCAATCAAACAAGCACATGCGAGTCCAACATCACAGTAATGACAGAGTTTGCAAAAATAACATACTAGCATAGTCACCCACAAGTCGGTATGACTTATGCAACTCAGTAATAATAGACGAAAGGTAGATGGAATAGCATCACTACTCCTCCATGTCGACTTCCTCCTCCACTAGTGCAAGCCCTGCTGCTGCGAACCCTGCCTTGTATTCCTCCAAGCTTGTGGTCAAGGCATCGATCTTTGTCTGTAACTCTCTCTTCTGAGTGTGTAGCCTCTCTATCACCTCGTGATCCGCTTCCAGCTCAATGTCCTCAAGCTCTAACTCAGTCTCCAAGTCTCTAATCTTCTTGTTCTTCTCCTGAACTCTCTTCTCTTGGCTCTTGAATTTCTTCTCTTGGTCTTCAAACTTCTTCTCCATTTCCTTGATTCAGTTTTCCTGCTCCAGGAAGGCCTTGTCCTTCTCCTTAAGTTGGACTCGTAGTTCATCGTTGCTAAGCATCACATTAGTACTATCAGTATCAAGGTGTCTAATGAGGCTCTCTAAGTCCTGGAGGTAGTGACACACGGGCTTGATAGACTCCTTAGTGGCCTCGTCCAACACAATAGGCTCTCCTTCCTCGTCGCGCCTCCCAAAGAAATGGAATTAGTGGCTCTTGATCCCAGAAGAGTGACGTCCACATAGGCGTCCCAACAGCTCCTGCATAGCGACGTCAAGGCCCCTCTCCATGTCATCATGGAGTATCTTGAAGGTAATCTCCCCAGTTTGGGGCTCCGTCTCACGTCCTGGCTGGGTAACTTTGAATCCCCATAAGTCCTTCCTCTGAAACTTCCTCAGCTGAAGTCCCTGAATGGTAGGGATTGGAAGAGCGAGCACTTAGACTAGCTCCAATAGGCGAGTCCCAAAGCGAGTCCCCTTGAAATCCTTGGCCGTGTTGTAGACAAAATTCGGCATCTTTTGCATAGTATGGAGAAAATTAGTAACACACAATAGAGGAAGTAAACACAAGTCACAATTTAAGAAAATCAACCAACAGAACATTCCAAGTAGCAATACATTATTCAACTCAAGCACTCAAGGTTCCAGACATAACTTATTTTTTCCATACCACATAAGTTGGTATGATCAAAATGTTAACGTGATAAAACACTAAGGGTGGTGGTCCAACTAATATCTCACTCCTTAACCAAGGTGGCAATCTGGGCATCCTTGGCAGCAATCTGCTTGTCTTGGTCACATAGCTCTAAAGCTAGGCCTATGATATCCTTACTTAGGCATTTCACAGTGGCCTTTGAGTCTTGGACAAGACGCTTCTCCTCCTTGAGATCTTCCTGGCTATTGAGCATTCTATACTTGAGTCTCTCCCCAAGTTCCTTAATAGCTCTCCAGGCAGCATTCCTTGCAGAGTCAAAGAATGACGGGTGCATTTCAGAGTTGGTGAACATGCAGAATCCCGTACTCTTGGAATCGTCCTCCTTGTCTTTGTACAAATGGAGTTGCACCCACCAATACTCTTGTCCTTCGTCTATCACAGGAAATCCCTTGTACACAGCTTCACCATTCATTCCCAAGCCAAGCATGAGGTTCTTGAGTATATTGGGAAATTCTGTCTCACACTCTAGGGTCATAGTCATCAGTGGTCCCTTCTTGACAGATTAATTGATGGTGGACATCTACAAAAATAGATGAGAAGGATGATTAGGAAAAATTTTACGAGATGAAAAGACAAGTGTAAGGTTGGAATATAGAGTTTTCCTTAGTCTAATCCATTCTAGGGTCACGATCCTACAGGCAACACAGTGCTCTGATACTATCTGTACGATCTCACCATGATAAGGTAAGATCCCTGTGATTGCAATGCTACTCCCTGGATCGAAATGCTAGCACCCACAGTTTAAGATGTAGTACACAGAAACAAAGGTCATTATTACATCGCACATCCAGGAGTATAATGGTTCTTACAACTCACTTAGCCCAAGGCTAAGACGCAAGTTCACATAACATAGTATAATAATAATAGAGTCTTTAGTCTTCATGTGCCACAGGCAAGCATGTCGAGTGTAGACCCGCAACCCTACTCATCATCAGAGTATCCTGCAACATAATAAGTTATAGCCACAAGGGTCAATACATTGAGAATTGTATTAGCAAGTGATACCAAAGATACTTAGTATAATCCAACCACTACATGAATATATGGCTAAGTGGGGTTATGGCTGGCTTTGCTAAAATTAGTTTAACTTATAGTTTTTGAAGAAGTTTTTCATTCAAGCTATAAGGTACCAATGATAGACATCACTGAACCTTTACCCATGTTCACCCACAAGTTTTAACTTAGAGAAATTTGGATGAGGAGATTATTGAACTACTTCACTGTCTTGAGGCTCAGAAGTTGTCCATAACTGGGGACACGGCTAAGTACTTAGTTTTACCCTCTCGAGAGGTGGTGCACTTTCCCCACAAGACTCGACATGCATCGAGACGAGCCTTTTCAGAAGGAATCCCTCATACCACCACGGACACATTCCATCCTATCATCACTACCACCTTCTGTCCGTCTGGCTGAGTTCTTGCAACTTAGTTGGTCAAGGCAGAGCCCATATGCCATGTGGTTGCACTGGAAGCTTCATGACAAGAATGTCTCCAATCTCTTTGTTCCTGGGTGGCCATCCACAAGTGTGATACACCAGCTGACCATAGACATGGCCCCTGAGTAACCACTCAACATAATCCAAGCAAGTCCCAGTCCACCCAGGTGTTTCATTAATAATAGTTGTTTTCTTAGTCAAACAAAAATAATATCTTTCCATACTATCTTGATATGTATTTTACACCCACAAATTCTACTAGCATAGCTAAGCATTCTAGCATACAAAGTCCTTTAACTAGGGGATACTAAGATATAATCTATAGGATAACATATCATAGTATAGTAACATAGGAATAATTCTATCATGTTAAGATCTACCAAAATATCACTAGTGCAATAGTGAAAATAATAGGACATGGGATGAAATATCACTTGCCTTGGTATCTAGGGGAATAGGTACAATCCTCACAGCAACAAACTTCACAATCCACACAATCTACACAAGATCAATTCAACAACAATAATTCAATCAATAAAACATTACAAAAACATGAATGCATGCAAAATGCAATGATATGATCACAATTCTATAATTTACAGAGTCTACAGTACTGAGGATAGAATACCTCATCTAAATGCATAACAAAAACTCAAAATAATTTATAGAACAATTTTTGTGAACAAAATACTCCTAAAAAGGTTATGCCTATAAATCCAATTTCTTAGAGGCAAAAGTGTGAAACAAGGCCTCAATAATAAATGTCTCATTTTTCTGAATCCATAGACACCAAATTTGTATTTTTCTGATTTGTGGATCAAAAGTTATTGAATTTCTAATTAAATACTAAATTAGTCAAATTTTCTATTTAAACGAAATAGCCTGGCGACATGGCGCTTTCCTATTGGCTGGTACCGGTTCGGCCGGATCGATCGCTGTGGGCCGTCAGATCTTAAGTGACTACGGACAAATCTGATTAGCCTGTACCCTTTCAATAAGTGATCTAATCCTATCCGCTAAAATCTGATCGAACGGCTGTTAAACCACTCGCCAGAGACTGGCGACGATGCGCGGCGGCGGCATGTCAGGTGAGCGGCGTTCCAGCGATTCTAGAGGGGTAGGGGAAAAGGTAGTCTTACTGAGGGCTTGCGATGGTCTCGGCGATCTGGTTGGTGGTCGCGATGGAGAGAGGGGAGCTCCGCTGCGCTCGGTATTCCTCGCGGGAGTGGCGTCAACGGTGGCGTCGATCTGGTACACGAGCAGACAAGAAAAAGGGTTAGGGGGAAGCGCCTGGTCCTGCACGGTCTAGCAGTGCCCAAAAAGGAGCGGCTTGAACCTTGCCCTCACCGGAAAAGTCGTCAGACGGTGGCGATAGAGGAGTTCGCCGGACTTGGTCTGTGTCGTTGATCTGGGGCAAGAGAAAACACGTGGTCGGGTTTAAAACATGCGCTAGTATACGGCAATCAAAGTAGGACAGAGAGAAGGAGGCGTCGTGGCCGGAGCTCATCGGAATCGTCGCCAGAGTGGCTTCAGACGGCGGTGGTCTGAGCTCGAAATTAGGGGAGCCTGGGGGCTTTCCAGGGGTGGCGACTGGGGGAAATGATGAGGAGGGGGTGAGGATTAAGTAGGAGCAGTCATCGGGGGGAATTACTGCGAGAAACAGCCAGAATCAATTCGATTCGAAAACGGCTGAGGGAGTGGGGCGCTTCGTCGCCGGGGGTTGAAGACGACGGGGTGGTGGGATGACGTGGCGTGGGGTCGGTCTGTCAGCGGAAGGGGGTAGGTTGCTAGGGCGTGCAAAAAAATAGAGAAGGGAGAGGAGTGGCCCGGGTGGGCTGTTGGGCCAGATTGGGCCAAAGGCCAGATTGCTGCTGCTGCTGTTTGAATTTCTTTCCCTCCTTTTCTTTTTCTATTCGAATTTCTTTTCTAGTTTTTGTTTGAATTAGCAAATGTGCTCCAAAAAGTCTCAAAATTTCACCAAATTTTTAGAGGACAAGTCTAATGCAATGTAGTTCATGCCATGCTTATTTGAATGCACTAATGATGATTTTAAAATGAAAAATTTGGGATGTTACAGGTGCATTGAGGCTTAAAGGCGCGACAAGACGGGGTCTGTGTTGGTCGGGCGTGTCACGCGCTCTGGGCGGCTGAGGCGGTGGGTCCAACGGCGAGAGGTGGCTCGGGTGCGTTGGGCAGCCAGCGGGGGTGTCTAGGGTGTTCCCTAGGTCATGGCAGAGTGGTAGGCACGGGCTGTGGCCGAGGGGCGGTCTGTGCACGTGGGGACAGAGCGTGCTCTGCGGGCGGCGTCGACATGGTCGACCAGCTCCGGGCGCGGCGGTTCCTGGCCGTTCTGCTCTCTGTCTCTGGGCTGGGGCTGGTTGGACGGTGGCGGTGGACCACTGGCGAGCTTGTAGACATGGCGAGAGAGGGGGAAGCGGTCTGCTGCTGCGAGGGCCAAGTTGGCCGGCAAGGTGCTCTCGGCATGGCATGGCAGTGCAGCTAAGAGGTAGGGGAGGTGCTGGTGTTGGTCTGGTTAGACTTGGAAGAGACAAGGGTGATCAAAGCACTCCAGTTTGCTAGACAAGATTAACCCTAAAACAGTAATAGTTATGCCACTTTGATCTTGCCCACAAGGTGTTTGATAGAATGGCCGAAAGAGAAAAACTTTTGAATTTTGAGTTCAAAATTTTTGAGTGTTCTCCACTGGTACTAGGTAGTCTCTGGTTGCAAGGGTTTTGAAAGTGGAGCTCAATTTGATGGTTTTTGAAAAAGTGGGATCTTCCCATATGAAATAGATTCAATTTTCCAATGCCTTTTAAATATAGTGTTTGAATGTTTTTAGCAGATCAAAATGTGGGCCTTGGTACCTCATTATGTGTACTAGCAAGGGGTGCAAAGATCATGAATTGTTTCTGTTAAGAAATGAGTGCTAGGAACACTCAAAGTAGTGTAGTGGATTAAAATGGCCAAAATGACCATTCCTCCCTTTTAATTGTTTTTGATTTGATTTTCTTTAGTAAAAGTTTGGGAATAATGTAGATGATGTTTAAATCACCTAAAAAACATTTTACAACCAAAGAATCACAGAACCATGGAAATTCAAATAAATTCCTAATTTAAATGCACATACACATGAATGTTTTTATTATTAATTTGGAAAAGTTTTTTGTTAACCCTAAATTTGATGATTTAGATCTTGATAAGCTTGGATTAAAGTTTTGGGATGTTACAGAAAGTTCATGCTTAAGTGGTAAAAGAAGCTTGTTTTTGACTGTGGCCTATGCTTTGTCATGTCATGCTTGATATTTTTTGGCTTTATGCTTAGTGATTTTTGCTGTAGCATGACTTGTTATAAACAATTGAGATTGCTTAATGTGCCTTGAAAGAATCATGTGTTTTTTTAGCATATTAAAGCATAGTATTGTGGTATTCTCCTTTGATGCTTTATTTGGGTTGACTTGGCGCATGCACACCATGTTATGAATATCCCAAGTCACCATAGCCTTTATGATCTTTTATTTTTCGACTTTTAATATCACTTTATGCTTTAATTAATGATGTTTTGTCGCTTTGGATGATTATGGACATTATTTCTCTCTTAGTTGGTCGCTCCCAGTCTTTTGCTAGCCTCCATAACCAAGTATGAGTTCCACTCATGCATCCAACTCAAAATAAAACCTAGTTATTCCAAAGAGTCCACCATACCTACCTATTAGCATTTGCTATTCCAAGTATATTCATGTTTTTATCTACCTTCCAAATTAAACTTGTTATGTGAAAACTAGTGATTAAAGCTCTCATGAACTTGATGGTACACTTTACTTTTCTCGCACTTAATAAACTTGAACCATTGTGTCCATCTTTGTTGCGTATATGCTTGCGCTTTATAAGTTGAAGTTAGCAGAACCATGTATCATGGGGAACACTTTCAACATTGCACATATTATTCCGTTGATATCATGATTCTTTTGCTTTTGGATCCCGACGGTGTGAAATAAAAGTGGAACTTGTAAGATCATGGAGTTTGTATGCGTGTAAGAGAAACGCCTGGGCCGCTAGCCTAAGCCATGCCTAACCATGGTGAAAACTTGCAGCATAACCATAATGAGCACTCTATGAAGCATCCTCAATAAAAACCTATGCAAATAACAAATAAAAAGATCGATGATGCTCATTGTCTGCTTGCCTTGTCATTTTGATATGGGATAGCTCCTGTGGTTGGCGGTTCTTTATGATACATATGTACTTACAATGACAAGAGCTTACTTGTGACTGAAGTTGAGTAGCATGAGGTTCGGTACACGTAAGCAAGGGGCATGAGATTTCAACTTATAACTTGTCAAGAATATCTGCTTAGTTGTGTCACTTTAACCTTAATCACCTAAAGATGCTTATGATAGGGGCAATGAGAGGTGAAAGCTATTAAGTACCATAATTTTTGGAAGCTCTTTATGAGACTTGAATCCCTGCTTCCTTCTATGAAGGCCTTTCTTTTACTTTTATGTTGAGTCTCCATCTTCTATCTTTATGCACCTATTAGGAGAGCATAGTGGCCATTCTTAGTTTAATGTGCATTATCCCAAGACTTGTTGATTGATGCATAAGTTTGATATTGCTTATTCTTAAACTATTTGTATCTAGTCACCCTTATGAACTTTGAAGGTGTCCTATGCATTTATGTTTTGCTACACTATGAGGGACAAGCTGAATACCATTCTCATTATGCTTTCTTTATGTGAAACAAACAAACGTCTTTCAAAGCATTGTTATTCATGAATCTTTTGTTTATGCCTTTTCATGTTACAACATAGTTGCTATGTCTTATTGTTAGAACTATATCTTTCATGCTATGTTGAAGTACTATGATCCCAGCTATCAATGTTTTACAAATACTTTGATCAATTTTATGATGGTGCAAGTCACCTCAAAAATTATTCTTTATTTTTATCACTTACCTACTCGAGGACGAGCAGGAGTTAAGCTTGGGGATATTGATATGTTGCTAACGTATCTATAATTTATGATGTTCCATGCTTGGTTTATATCTACTTTCTTATGTTTTGTCCATGCTTTGGAGTATTTTTATACACTTTCTTGGACTAACCTATTAACAAGATGCCACAGTGCCAGCTACCTGTTTTCTGCTGTTTTTGGTTCCAGGAAAGTCAGAAAATGAATATTCTTGGAATTGGATGGGACAAAAGCCAAAGTTAATATTTCACCGAGGGGGGACACGGAGCCAAAAGATGAGACGAAGAGGGGCCAGAGGCTGGACACACCACCTGGCCATGCAGCCAGACCTAGTCCACGCCAGGGGGTGGTGTGGCCTCCTAGGGCACCCCTCGGCCTCCCCTTTCTCCTATATATTGCCTCCGATACAGAAACCCTAAGTACCTGATCAAAATTCCACGAAAGAGTCTGTAGCCGCCATCATCTCCATCCCTAGACCGGGAGGGATCTGAAGCTCTTCCCGGCACCCTTCCGGAGGGGAGAATTCACCCTGGAGGCCTTCTTCATCACCATGCAAGCCTCGGGTGTGATGCGTGAGTAGTTCATCCTTGGACTACGGGTCCATGTAGTATCTAGATGTTTGGTTCTTCTCCTTTGTGCTATCATGTTTAGATCTTGTGATTTCTGTTCATGATCAAGATCATCTATTTGTAATCATACATGTTGTGTTTGCGGGGATCCGATGGATATTGAGATGCTATTTCAAATTGATTATTGATTCTATAATGTCTTTGTTATTTGTGATCTTGGATGCTCTCCGTTGTTAGTAGCTATGTTGGCCGAGTAGATGCTAGCAACTCCAAGAGGGAGTATTTATGCTTGATAGTGTGTTCATGCCTCTAGTAATCTGGGGAAGTGACAGAAATCTCTAAGGTACTAGATGTGTTGTTGCTACTAGGGAGAAAATAGCAATCCTTTGTTCATAGAACAATTGTATTGTTTACTTTACACACAATGCTTAATGCAATTATTTGTTGCTTGCAACTTAATACTGGAGGGGGTTCGGATGATAACCTGAAGGTGGATTATTAGTCATAGATGCAGTTGGATTACGGTCTATGTATAATGTTGTAATGCCCAATCAAATCTCAAAGGAGTCAAGATGCTTAGTATATGCATGTATGCTTTCTCGATGTTTGTCAATTGCCCCGCCGTAATTTGATCACCCAACATGTCATCTATCTTAAGGAGAATCACCGCTAGTGAACTATGGACCCCGGTCCTTTCTTTTACCATCAATCTACAATTGTTTACTATTTTTTGTTTACTTTCTACAAGCTATTACTTTCATCCACACAATACGTTTAATCCTTTATTTTCAGCAAAACTGGTGAGATTGACAACCTCACTTTAAGTTGGGGGCAAAGTTCTGTGGTTGTGTTGTGCAGGATTCCAAGTTGGAAACAACACCTTGGAGGTGTTTCCATGCTCCTACTGGTTCGATAACCTTGGTTTTATAACTGAGGGAAAACATGTTGATGTGCTCATCATACCTTCCTCTTGGGGTTCCCCAACGAGCTCAATATTTTGGGCCATCAAGCTAACTTACTGGCACCATTGCCGGGGAGTGAAGAAGAAGAAGCTCCCACGTCAACCATGCGCCAGCAGTAACCAAGGAAGCAATTATGGCTATGTATGCACATTGTAACATAGTTGAACTCGATAAAGAGACTTCCGTATTGGTTGAAGGTAAAACAAAGGTAAAAGATGTGGGTAAGCCTGCATATTTAAAGAAACCTCGCATTATGGTTTATGCGATCTTGGCACCGAAGTTAATGTTATATCTTATGATTTTTATTTAGATTTAAAAGAATAAATAGAACCGGCTACAATTGAAAATACTGATATGACAATCATGTTAGCCAATAAAACTCTTAGAATTCCAATGTTAGTAGTTGAAGATGCAACTGTCACAATTGGCAATAAAAACTTTCCTATAGATTTTGTAGTTGTTGATATGCCAGCTGACACTCTTTGCCCAATTATATTTGGAAGAAACTTTTTGAGTGATGTAGGTGCCAATGTTGATTTCAAAAAGGATATTCTGTCTCTTAAGCTTGGGGAAGCGGAAAAATAATTCCCCTTTTGCAAATTTAAAGACGGTCCTCCACAAATACAAGAAGAAGAGAAAGGGAAAACTATTGAGGAAATGGCAACTCTCTTCTTCAGTGATCAAAAAGAAGAAACAAATGAAGACTTAAATTATGAAGAAATAGTTATAGAGGACAAGTCCCTAGAAGAACTAGAAGATGAATTCGATTCACTTCCTATTATAGGGCCTCCAACTAATGATGCTTTTGAAGAGCCAGAAAAGAGAGGGGACGACGGATTACCACCCCCAGAGTTGAAGACTCTACCAGATAATCTTAAATACAAATTTTTAGATGATACAAATAAATTTCTTGTTATTATTAGTGCTAAACTTTTCGAAGAAGAATAAGAATAAGAACTCATGATAATACTTAAGGAGCATCACAAGGCCTTTGGGTACTCAATGGATGATTTTAAGGGCATTAGTCCCATGATAACCGTCCATCGAATATTCATGGAAGAAGGTGCTAAACCAGTTGCGGAATTTAATAGAAGACTGAAGCCCGAAATGAAGAAAGTGGTAAGAAATTGTACGCCTATTGGACGTAGGTATAATCTATCCTGTAAAAGAAAGTGAAGGGTTAAGTCATGTTCATTGTGTCTCTAAGAAGGGCAGTCTTACTGTTGTTCCTAATAAAAACAATGAATTGGTACCTACTAGAACAATTGTTGGACATAGGATGTGCATAGATTTCAGGAAATTGAATAAAGAAACTAGGAAAGATCACTATCCTTTACCATTCATAGATAAAACTCTAGAAAGGTTGGCAAACCACACTCATTTTTGCTACTTGGACGGATACTCTGGTTATTGTTAAATAGCTGTTCATCCTAATGACCAACTTAAAACAACTTTCATTAGTCCTTATGGTTAACATTCTTACTATCGTATGCATTTTGGTTTATGTAATACTCCAGCTACTTTTCAAAGATGCATGACTGCTATTTTTGCGGATTTTTTAAGAATGATAATGGAAGTATTTATGGATGATTTTTCTATATATGGAACTTCGTTTACTAGTTGCTTGGATAATCTCAAAAGAATTTTGCAGCGTTGTGAAGAAACCAATCTTTTTCTAAACTAGGTGAAGTACCATTTTATGGTCAAAGAAGGTATAGTCCTTGTACATAAGGTATCAGGTAAGGGAATTGAAGTGGATAGAGATAAGGTTGAGGCCATAGAGAGAATGCCACAACCTAGGGATATAAAAGGTATAAGAAGTTTCCTTAGTCATGTGGGTTTTTATAGAAGGTTCATTAGAAATTTCTCCAGAATATCTAAACCTTTGAATAACCTCCTGCAAAAGGGAGTAAGATTTAATTTCGATGATAAATGTCTTATAGCCTTTGATAAACTTAAAAATGCTTTATCCCATGCTCCTATCATTAAACCCCCTATCTGGGATATGACTTTTGACTTAATATGTGAAGCTAGTGATGATGCTGTAGGAGTAACTCTCGGACAACACATAGGTCACAGATTTAATATCATACATCATGCTAATATAACTCTTAATAGTTCTCAAAAGAATTATCCTAAGGAAGAAAGGGAACTTTTTGCTGTATTTTTCTCTTGCGATAAATTTCGTTCTTATATAGTTGATGCGAAAGTAAGAGTTCATACAGATCGTGATGGTTTAAAAGAACTACTTGAGAGGAAGAACCATAAGCCAAGACTGATCCGATTGGATTCTTTTACTTCAAGAATTTGAGTTACAGATCATGCAGAGGCAAGAAATAAAGATGTTGGATGCAGTGTCCATATTTGCCCATCAAGACAACAATCCTATTGAGAGGAACTTTAGTCCTGATGATTTTCACTTACGAGAATTATTCAATGAACTAAGGTCAATTGCTCCAAAAGAGAAGAAGTCTTTGTTGTCGGAGGATCTTGTCATCCCCGAATAAGTAAATGGTAAGTTTAAGATAAGTGTTCTTACTCAAATAAGTGATTTATTTTCACATATTTTACTTCTGCAACTTTTGCCTTTGAATTCCTTGTGCTTTTATGGAGTTTCTGGAGGTTTTTACCAACTATACGGTCGCAACTATACGACCGAAGAAAATATTCCTGCCATATAGTTGGTCGTTAAACCCTCTTTATCTTCTTCGCAAAATTGTTTTTGATGTCTGGATCTATACGGTCGCAACTATACAACCGGAGAAAATATTCCGGCCATATAGTTGGTCGTTAAACTCCCAGACATTTTCGATTTTTGGTGTCTATATCTATACAGTCGCAACTATACGACCGGAGAAAAAATTCCGTACGTATAGTTGGTCATTAAACTCTCAGACATTTCGTTTACTTTTTCGTCTTTCCGAGTATTAAAAAAAGCGGTATTGTCGGTTCCGAGTCGTACCTTAACTGACCTGGACTTGAGATATTTGGAAATATCTACCTGGAACCAACTATACGGGTCATGCCCATATAATTGGTCGTTATGCAACAGGATTCCTTCAAATCTGCGATTTCTTTTCCTATTCCGTTAAGATTCCTTTCTTGGGCGTGAATTTGGTGTTTCTCGTGAGTTTTACCGACCTCTGACCCCCCTTATATACTGTCATTGTCTCTCTCTCTAATCATAATCTCCAGGAACCAATCTAGCAATGCGATATCCCGTCCCAAGCCGTGGAAAACCCTTGGGTCTCATTGCTCCTTCCAGGGACCGCTCTAGCAGCCCGTCCATGGAGGATGACAACAAGGAGGTGCAGAGGTTTAGCCCAGGGTACAAGGAGTACGTCGAGCCAAGCTTCTACAACAACTATTCTGATGAAGTGAGCGACAGCTACATCTGTCGTGATGTCTATGATCAACCAGAGATCGGCGTGGCAATGAAGAGAGCTCAAGAAGAGAGAGAAGGTCACAAGCCACATGCTAAAGGGCATGTGGAGATGGTCAACTTCATCACCACGAACCCTAGGCCACACAAGCGTAAGGAATTATCTAATATTGGTGCATGTGCTAGAAATGGAGCGGTGGCACCACTCTTGAACTATTGGTGCTCGTATGAGGGTGAAACCTCAAGAAGAGTGGAGGAACGGTTTCCACTTCCCCGATCCATCAATCATGGATGAGGAAGAGGAAGCTGCTCCCATAACCAAGGACCACGTGCGAGCACTAGAGATATCTCAGAAGCAGGAGCTACTCCATTGCATCGAAGTTCGCCACTGTCTCAAGGAGATAGAGAAGAAGGATGATCTTCTCCCATTAGTGACTAAACTCGCGGATAAAGTTGACACTTTGCAATTTGATTTGCGCAGGTGCTACAGTCGCATCACTACTCTGGACGATACCAACACGAAGCTACGCAGCGCGGTGTTACATGCCATGGCACCACAGTAATCTACAATAATCACGGTATCAAATAATCGCAAGGGATTATTTGATCCCGCCTGGCTTGATTCCAAGCTTGGGGAGATCTTTAAGACCTTGTAATCTATCTTATAAGTTTTACATTACTATTTTAGTTTTGCATTAGTTCAAACTAGAAATAAAGTTTGCATCATTAGAATTCCCTTCTGGAATAGTCGATCCCTTTTTATGAAATTCTGAGTTTATTATCATATATGGAGCAATATTGAGTTTGTGTTTGTCCTATTGGATATATGAATGGCTTGAGTATAATTTTACTTGCACTTGATGATAGCAATAGGAGTCTTCCACACCATTGGTATTAATAGAACATACAAAGATAATTTGGTCAATATGTTGTAAGTTATCTAATCAGTTAAATTGAAAAAGAAACCTTGAACAAAGGAAAATAAAAAGTGCTATCAAATTAGAGTGAGAACAAGACAAGGTAGAATATTCAACCTATAAAGATTGCTTCATATACAATTGGAATTTAGTAATTGAGATCGTTAAACTTTGAATTCCTACATGAAGTGGAATGTATGGCTAGCTCCTTTTCACAGCACTTAAACAAAAGTGTGAGCATATATATAAAAAAGAGAGAAGAAGAAAAGAAAAAGAAAAAGAGCGAATGTGCAAAGAGCAAATAGGCATACAACACTATATTGTAGTATGATAAAGAGACATTTTGAGATTTTGAATCCCAAGTGAATATGTTAATCCTAAAACACTTGGGACTATCTCGCTAACTCATTCAGTTACACTGAATACTTTTACATCATATTGAGAGTGATCTTTTGTGAACTGTTAAATACTAAGGTGTGGAAGCCTGCTAATATTATTCGGATGGTTCGAGTAAGGTACTATTCATGAACTTATTCCTATGTATCATGTATGATAAACACATCCTGCAACTGCCTCATTTACTTTATCGACTCAGCTTCATAAATATGAGGATCACATCCATTAAGCTAACTTGCTCGGGACGAGCAAGAGTCTAAGCTTGGGGAAGTTGATGAGTGCATATTTGAATCATGTTTTATATTATTATTTTGTATTGTAGATGTAGGATCTTTGTATTTTACGGTGCTCGTGCGAACATTTTATGTCTGTTTTCACCAGGATCAGGACAGATGATGGATACAATGGACACAATTCTTGTAGCAGTTGTACTGAGGAGAAAAGGTGTCAAAAACAACATAAATCGCTTATTTGGGAAATATCAATAATACCAGAAGAAAACCCGAAGCTATCAAGACATATAGACGGTTTAACGACCTACTATACAGCATTAATAAATTTTCTGGTTGTATAGTTGGCGCCATCACCGCCTCCTCAAATAGTTTCACCCCGTGCAACTGGATTAGAGAGAAGACATACAGAACAACCATAAGTGGCCAAAACCTCACCTCCGGAAGGCATCTAGAAGGGGAACTCGTCCACCGGGGATCCATCTTCACCATGCACAGATCCGGGAGGCTAAGGCATCAATCTTCATCATCAACCGCTGCATCACCACCATCTCCATCCATCCCATCTACATCTTGTCTAGATCTTGTTATAATTTCCATACTCATTGTGGATTTATAAAAGTACTATTCATCTATGATAGATTCCATTGTTATTGCCATGATGTTGATTGCCTCCATGTCTGAGTAGATCATTAGTTCTTGGGGAGATGGAGAAACCCTAATATGAGATTAAAATAAGATAAAGTTTATTATGATATTCACCGATGTGACCATGTGTTAGATTGTATTCATGTTGATGTTGGGAGAAGTCGACCTCTCAATATTTTCCTATTATGGGGACTTGATGGAGGGAACTACTTATTGGTAGACGGAGGTGTATTAGCACTTATAGTGACTAGAAATCTGTTGGCACTCCTTACGTATCAACTTGGGAACCGAGGAAACTCACGGAACACTATTCATGCCATGAGATACGTCCTACGAGATTAAGTTCCTTAATAGCGCAGTAATTCGATTGATGTCGATCGTTGACTGTTGTGGTTATAAGGATGATGTGAGCAGTGGTTGCTGCCTATTTGTCCAACTACGGAGTTCCTCCACACATACACAGTTGAGAATGTTCATGATAATAATCTTTACCTTAGTTTTTTATAATGCTAGTGGTGTATCCGCTACTCCCTGAGAACGCTTTTTCCCTATTGCAGTTCCAATCTCTCCTACATACGCGATACTTATTTTATGTGTTCCGTTGTTTTACTTTACTTATTGTTGCTCTTATACCAAATACCCCAAAACACCTTTTTACGCAATACTCGCATTTTATCTTGTCACCTAGAACTTTATTTAGCATTTCTATTGTAGTATTTAATTCAAGAGTTATTAGACTTCAGACTCCTGCTCCTTGTGGGATCGATATATTTATTTCGATAGAGAAACTAGGGACCATTTATTTTTAGAATGTGCTTTTAGCAAATCCTGTTGGCATATTTTGGGTATACAATGGGACTGTCATCTAGTTCTGAGTGATAGAATAAAGGTAGCTGCTAGCACTTGGACATGGCGCTTTCTTCATGGAGTATGTGATCATAGGTGCATGGAATATCTGGAAACAAAGGAACAAGAAGCACTTTGATGGCATAGACCACTCGGCTCAGAGCTGGCTGGTTCATTTCTTACTAGAATCTGATTTGCTAGGTTCCAGGGTAAAGCCGGAACTTAGAGAGACCATTATAGATTTTGTAGCCACATTGAGAGTCTGAACTATGTCCAAAGGAACCATGGCCTAACCATGGTACACTTGTAACAAGTATGTAAATATTTTTGGTTCCTTTTAATATATAAGCAGTAGGAGCCTCTCCTGCTGTATTTTGATACGTCCATTTTGCATCACTATTCTATATCATAATTTACTGTTATTCGTTGATATATTTCATATTAAGAGATGATACTTATGTAATTTTATCTGTTTTTGCATGGTTGATGACTTTTGGAGCATAGACCGCTGCAGTCAGGATTCTTATGGAAAAGGGGCTGTTTGGAGGCGAAATTCGCAAAGATCAGAAAATCCGAGAAAATGCATGGAAAATCCTATTTTTCCAGAAGACGAAGGCTGCCAGAAGGAGGAGTGGAGATGGGCGACAGGGGGCCCACACCACCCCTGGCACGGACCACCCTGGGCCGCGCCACCAGGTGGTGTGGCCACCCTGGTCCACCCCTGGCTCTCCCCTCTGGCGTATATTATCCCCTCAAAACCCTAAGACTCGGGGAGCGACCATAGAAAGATTCTGCCGCCTCTACGGGGTAGAAAACACCGAGAGAGAAAGATCTCTCCGGTAGACAGAATTCTGCCAAGGGAATTCCTTCCCGAAGAGGGGAGATCATCGCCATCAACACCACCATCAAGCTAGACTTCATCGGGATCATCATCATCATCACCACCATCATCATCACCAGCACCCTCATCACCATCTCCATATCGCTATAACAATTGGGTTGAATCTTGCATAGTTCTTTAGGGAAACTTTCCCGGTGTTGATTACTCTTTGTAGTTGATGCTATTGAGCAAACAATTGAATTATTGTTTATGTTCAGATTGTTATACAATATTATTCCATCTCTGATCAAGATCCATATGATGTCTTGTGAGTAGTTCGTTTTGTTCTTGAGGACATGGGAGAAGTCATGTTGTTAGTAGTGGAGTTGTGTTGAGAAAGATTCAATAGTTTGATAGTTAAGTTGTGGTGTACTTCTTCTAGTGGTGTCATGTAAACGTCGACTACATGACACTTCACATATATGGGCCTAGGGGAGTGCATTGTGTATTTGGCTACTAATCGTAGGGGTTGCCGGGGTGACAGAAACCTGAACCCCCGTTAGAAAACCATTGCACAAGGGACATAAGGGTCTTAGAGTTTAAAGCTGTGGTTAGGTTTCTACCTTAATTACTTTCTTGTACTTATGGATGTTTGCAAGGGGTATAATCACAAGTATGTATTAGTCCTAAGAAGGTCGGTACATTAGCACAGGTTCACCCACACAACACTTAGCAAGCTAAAGAAGATTGATTAACTATATGAAGCGAAAGCACTTGATGATATTCCTATGTGCCCTCGAGAACGTTTGTTCATCTTAAGTAATACAACTGGCTTGTCCTTTGCTGCATAAAGGATTGGGCCACTTGTTGCATTTATTCTTATTGTCTTTTATTTACTTGTACTTTATTTACTTGCATTATCAAAAACTCCTAAAAATCCGTTTGCTAAGTATTTGCAGAGAATTCCTGATCCATACCACTAGCCAGCACCTTATGCTCCTCGTTGGGTTCGACACTCTTACTTATCGAAAATACTGCGATGCACCCCCTATACTTATGGGTCATCAAGACTATTTTCTGGCACCGTTGCCGGGGAGTGAAGCGCTATTGGAGAGTGTAACTGGTAAAGGAAACTTCTACTGTGAGTATTGTTTATTTCTGTTAGTTGCTTTATTTTCAGTATGGATAATTCGCTGAGTTTCTTATTTCATAATGCTACTACCACTGCTAAGGTAATAGATGAAACACCACCTGCTGAGAGTGATACTTTTAAAATACCTACAAGAATTATTGATCTTGTTATGGATAACTATTATGTTGGGGATGGAACTGTCCATCCCGGTGATCATTTGCTCTTTATACACGAATTATGCGGGTTGTTCAAGTGTGCAGGTATTACTATAGATCAAGTCAAGAAGAAGTTATTCTCATTATCACTAAAAGGAAGAGCTAAAGAATGGTATAAGCTACTGAAGAATGGTCAAGCTCTTGAATGGGAGGAAATAGTAACTCTCTTTTATTCAAAGTTTTATCCTCCTAGTGAGATTCATAAAGATCGGAATCAAATATACAAATTTTGGCCTCTTGATGGAGAGAGTACAACTCAAGCTTGGGGGAGATTGAAGTTACTAATGCTCAAATGTCCCATTCATGAGCTCCCCAACAATATTATTATCAATAACTTTTATGCAAGGCTTCCTCTTAATGATAAGGATTTATTGGATGCCTCTTGTGCTGGATCATTCACTCGCATGAAAGAAGAAGCTAAATGGGATCTTATGGACCGTATTCAAGACAATGTTGAAGCATGGGATAATGACAAAGGAAGAAAGTCAGGTATAAATTATGATTATGAATGCATTGAATCTTTCATGGGAACTGGTGACTTTCAAAATATTAAAAATGCTTATGGTCTAGACTCTCAAGCTATTGCTTCTTATTTTAAGGCTTTTGCTTCCTATGTTGAAGTGCCTAAAAAGAAGTGGAATAAGTATCATGAACCTTATAAAGATGTTGTTAAGAGTGTTCCTGCAAGAAATACTGAAGTTTATACTGCTAATCATGTTTTACCCGAACCTTACATTGAGAAAATGCCTTTTTGAGTTAAGATGAAGGAACATTCTATGATAGCTAGTATGGTTAGTCGAAGTATATATAAAGTTGTTGAACCTGATAAACAAATGGATGATGAACCTATAATATAAAATGTGAAAGACTTTGTCACTATGTAGAAGAGGGACACACTATCCTTTGTAAGGATACCTCTAATATTGTTTCACAAAGTAGTGTTATGAGAGCTAGTGTCCCTGTGTTTTCAGTTAGAATAAGTGATCATTCCTACGATGGTTCTTTTGATAGTTATATTGTTAAGTTTATGCATGATACTGAAAGTTACTATGAGAGAGGGAAAAGTATTCTTATGCATCTCAATAATATCAAGTTTCCTCACTTTATGCTTAAAATCTTTATGTTGCACTTGTTTTGCCTTCTTATGCTTGAAGTTTCTGGTTTCAACAACCTATTTGCTTACAAAGCCCCCTTGCCTAGGAAGTGGGTTAGAATTAAACACGTATATTTTTGCTTCTTAATGCTCTCTTTCACTTCAATTCATATTCTTATGTGAGCATCATCAAATTATCGTGCCCATCTTAATGGCTATAAAGAAAGAGCTTTTTGGGAGACAACCCAATTTATTTTTGCTTTCAGTTTGTTTTTGTTTCTTTGAGTCTTGGAAGTTATTACTTTGGTAATAACCTCTCCTTATTCTTTTTGTTTGGTTTTTGTGTTAAGATCAACCTCTAATAAGAGAGAAGTAATATTTGGGGAAGTTGCTGTCCCGAAACAGATTTTTGTGCTTCACCATAAAAATCCGTGAGAGATCTATGTATGTCGGTTTGAGCTGAAAGTTTTTGTGCTTCTGCCCCAGGTTTTTATTTAACTTTTGTTAGTTTTGCACTTTTTGATTTGAGCAACATAAGATTTCCGAAAAAATTGATCTTTACCTTCTGGTCTGTTTTGACAGATTTTGCCATTCTTGCATTTGCTTCTTAAAATGACTTCCTTTTTGGATTCTTTTTGGGTTTTCGGAAGGAGTTGCTACAGTATCTTATGATTTGATGGTTTTCAGTTGAAATTGAACTAAAAAGGTTTATTACCTCGCTTACACTAGTGTTGCTAATGAGAACTGTGTGAAGTTTTGCGTGAAAGAAATTTCCAGGTTAGTGGAGAAAATGGTGTGATAAGAAAGTAAAAGGTTTCATGACTCAAGAAATATGTGTATGAAGATGAAGATATTGATGTTATTCAAGTGGTGACTCCGGAATAATCTACTAAATACCAAATTCCGAGACCTGCAGAGTCCGTTTTCGAATAGGTAATAGTTCTGGTAAGAAAAGTTCCGCGAAAATTCTGTCCAGTTATATTTTTGCAGTTTTTATCCAACAAGGAAAGCTACGAAGAGAAAGAGGGACGGAAACGGAGCCAGGGTGGCTCACACCACCCCCTGGCGCGGGCCCCCTGGCCGCGCCACCAGGTGGTGTGGCCGCCCCGGACTCCGTCTCCGACCCGTTTTCTCCCAGTACCTTCCTTTTGTTGTAAAACTTCGTAATATATAATCCCCCGGATCCCCTGAGGTTCGTATATCGTGTTCTCATCGTGTTTTTGTTTTGGTCTGTTTCTTCCAGGAACTGTTCTTGAAAGTTTAGAAGCACAATGGTGTTCGCCAAGGATAAGGGAAAGGAGCCTATGGAGGAAGATCTCCAAGACCCCAGGCAAGAGAAGGAGATCAAGAGTGAATATGAAGATGAGGCAAAGCAAAGACAACATCCGCACACCAACACTACCATTTCAAGCATTGGAGTGGTGGCAAACCCTGCCAGGATTATGTCAACTGGAGGGAAGCCTCCTCATCATTGTTTGGCACCATGGTCACTTCCTCCACGCACCAAGAATCCTTTCCATACCCTCATCCATGAGCATCAATACCAGAATATGCCCAAGGAGAAACCACCCTCCAATTGGGATTTGCCTCGTTCTAACCATGCACGAAAAGAAGACTTTAAGGAGGAAGAGTGGGGAAAGAATCACAAGAGCTGGAATTCGCAACCCGACATGATCAGCCGCATTGAGCACAACTCGGAGTTGATTCGTAATCTCACCTTCGAGATTGAGGACTTGGGGAAACTGATCAAAAAGCTTATCGAGAGAATACCACCACCACCGAAGGAGTAATTCGTCATTAGGTTTTGGCATCCCCTTGGTTTGTTCCAAGCTTGGGGGAGTGCCACGGTATCACATCACTATCTTCTATCTTTTTACCTTTTTAGTAGAGTCATATCATGAATAAGAGAAGTTATCGTGTAAGATGGTTTGCATTGTGGAAGTGTCCCCTCTCTCGTTAGATATGTATCCCTTGGTGTGATTTGTCGTTATGGAATATTAATGAGAAGTTCTATCATTTACTCGTTTGCATATCTTATATTAGTTTTCAATTCATGGTTATATGATTGATCTTGTTGTTAGTATTGGTATCACTTTGGGATCATTGAGTTAATTTAGTTGGTTTTGGCAAACCTGGCTCGGTTAGTAGCAACACTATTTTTGAGAGTTGAATGAAAAAGATAAAAAGTACTCTTAAAGAAATATAATTTCATCATCTTTCTTTCTTGATTTTCTCATAAGCTTAGTATTCTCTAGTTAAGATATTTTGTGCTTCCAAGGAAGATTGCATCTTTGTTTTTGTCATTTGTATGTTTGTTTGTTTCCTTCAACTCTTATACTTGGTACCCAGCCTTGCTAGCCAAAAACTTGTACTGAGAGGGAATTCTTCTCGTGCATCCAATCCTTAAACCAAAACCTATGCCATTTGTGTCCACCATACCTACCTATTAGCACTATTGCTATTCCAAGTAAATTCATGTTTTTATATACCTTCCAAATTAAACTTGTTATGTGAAAATTAGTGATTAAAGCTCTCACGAACTTGATGGCACACTTTACTTTCTTGCACTTCATAAACTTGAACCATTGTGCCCATCTATGTTGTGTATATGCTTGTGCTTTGTAAGTTGTGAATTAGCAGAACCATGCTGTCATGGGGAACACTTTCAACATTGCACTTGTACATTGTACCTAGTTGATATCATGCTCTTCATTTTATGGATGTCGTCGGTGTGAAATGAAAGGGGAGATTCTAAGTCCATGGAGTTATGTATGTGTGTTAGAGAAACGCCTGGGCCACCGGTCTAATCCATGCCTAATCATGGTGGAAACCTGCAGGGTAACCATAATGAGCATCTATGAAACATTCTTCTTATAAAAAAAGAGATAGAGATTGAGAAAAAAGAGAAAAAGAAAAAAAAGATATGAGAAAAGAGGAAAGAGAGAAAAAAGCACCATTGTCCCATGATAAATAAGAAGATTGTTGAGATGCTCGTTGTCTACTTGCCTTGTCATTTTGATATGGGGATTCTTCCGTATCATCGGGCAAGGGGTACCCCGTTGGCGGTTCTCTATGATACACATGTACTTACTATGACAAGAACTTACCGGTAACTAAACTTGAGTAGCATGAGGAGCGTCCCTCGTATTGAGAGGCGATACTTATGTTATTTCATCTGTTTTTGCATGATTGATGACTTTTGGAGCATGGACAACTGCAGTCAGGATTCTGATGGAAAAGGTGTTGTTTGGAGGAGAAATTCGCGAAGATAGGAAAATCCGGGAATATACATGGAAAATCCTATTTTTCCAGAAGACGAAGATAGCCAGAAGGGGGAGTGGAGATGGGCCGTAGGGGGCCCACACCACCCCCTGGCGCGGGCCACCCCAAGCCGCGCCACCAGGTGGTGTGGCCTCCCTGGTCCACCCCCAGCTCTCCCCTCTAGCATATATTATCCTCCCGAAACCGTAATACTTTGGGAGCGACCACAGAAAGATTATGTCGCCTCTACGGGGCGGAAAATACCGAGAGAGAAAGATCTCTCCGGTAGACAGAATTCTGTCGGGGGAATTCCTTCTCGGAGAGGGGAGATCGTCGACATCAACATCACCATCAAGCTGGACTTCATCGGGATCATCATCATCTTCTTCACCACCATCATCTCCATCAGCACCATCATCACCACCATCATACCGATGTAACAATTGGGCTGAATCTTGCATAGTTCTTAGGGGAAACTTTCCCGGTGTTGATTACTCTTTGTTGTTGATGCTATTGAGTGAAACTATTGAATTATTGTTTATGTTCAGATTGTTACATATCATTATGTCATCTCTGATCATGATCCATATGCTGTCTTGTGAGTAGTTCGTTTTGTTCTTGAGAACATGGGAGAAGTCATGTTGTTAGTAGTGGAATTGCGTTGAGAAAGATTCAATGGTTTGTTAATTAAGTTGTGGTCTACTTATTCTAGTGGTGTCATGTGAACGTCGACTACATGACACTTCACCTATATGGGCCTAGGGGAATGCATTGTGTATTTGGCTACTAATCGTAGGGGTTGCGGGAGTGGCAGAGACCTGAACCCCCGTTAGGAAACCTTTGCACAAGGGATGTCAGGGTCTTATATTAATTACTTTCTTGTACTTGCGGATGCTTGCAAGGGGTATAATCACAAGTATTTATTAGTCCTAGGAAGGTCCGTACATTAGCACAGGTTCACCCACACAACACTTAGCAAGCTAAAGAAGATTAATCAACTATATGAAGCGAAAGCACTTGACGATATTCCCATGTGTCCTCGAGAACGTTTGGCCATCCTAAGTAATACAACTGGCTTGTCCTTTGCTAAAGAAAGGATTGTGCCACTTGCTGCATTTATTCTTATTGTCTTTTATTTACTCGTACTTTATTTACTTGCATTATCAAAAAACCCTAAAAATCCGTTTGCTAAGTATTTATAGAGAATTCCTGCTCCAAGCCACTCGCCAGCACCTTCTGCTCCTCGTTGGGTTTGACACTCTTACTTATCGAAAATACTGCGATACATCCCCTATACTTGTGGGTCATCACATACCTTCCTCTTGGGGTTCCCCGACGAGCTCAACATATTGAGTAAGCAAGACTTTTTCTGGCGCCATTGCTAGAGAGTCAAGGACATCTTCACAAGGGGAGTCCCTCATAACCAATCTCTTTACTTTGTTTTATTTGTTTTGCTTAGTTTATTTCTGCTTTGTTTTGCTTGTTTCTTTTTATCAAAAATACAAAAAATAGTTCCTACTATAGTTATTATTTTTGTTGGCCTGTTATTGTCTTGCTTTATCATGCTCTCTATCAATGGTTGGTTTCTTTTAAACTAGATCTTCTTGGCAAGGTGGGTTCACGGAAGAACAAAAATATTATTATAAGGAATACCGCTTGTCACAAAAAGGGAAACACTTATGGGAACAAATTGATAAATTGTATACCATTGTTAGAAACATGTGCTCTACTTATAATGTTACTTATTGCTTTGATAAATCTTGTTGTTGTAGGAGGTATAAACACCTCCCTTTTCAATGTGAGTATAATGATGATGTTACCATATCTTCTTATGTTAAGGGAAATTATGACTTTTATGATGTGGAACAAATTGAAGAATTTATTGCTTGGAACGGTGCATTTGAACTTGCTTATCTTCTTGAAAATACTGATGATTCACCTTATAAATATGAGGTTTATGATAATTACAAGGTAGAGAATGGATATATTCTTGAATATCTTAATAGATGCTCTCCACCAACAGAAGTGACTAATGCCTTGCAGGAGCCTATGGAAGAAGAAATTGCTGAAACTGGAAGCTCATTGGATGAAAAAGAGGAGGAGAGTGATGATCTAGAGGAGGAAGAATGGATCTACCCATGCCTACCTTCTAATGAGACTAACTCTTTACCCCTTACATTATTCGATTGTCCACCATGCTTACCAAAGGAGGATGAATGTTATGTTCCTCTGGATTCTTTTGAAAATGTTTATAATAAAGCTCTAGATGATGGTCCTATATTGGTTGATAATATTAATTGTACTACTATTGAAAATGAGATTGATCAGTCATCTTGTTATAAAATTGTTAAAAGTGGGTATGACGATTTTAATCCCACTATTTTTGAGCTTGATAAAAATTATGTGTTTATAGATCATGAAAAGCATGCATTATGTGATACTTATATTGTTGAGTTTATTCAGGAGGCTACTAAAAAATATTATGAGAGAGGAAAATATGGTTGTAAAAGTTTTCATGGTACTGAAACACCTCTCTATGTGCTGAAAGTTTTGAAATTACTCTCGTTTTATCTTCCTATGCCTGTCACTTTCTTCTATGTGAATTTATTTGCGTATAAGATTCATATGCATAGGAAGTGGGTTAGACTGAAATGTGTTTTGAATTTGCTTCTTGATGCTCTCTTTTCCTTCAATTCATATTTCTTATGTGAGCATCATCGAAATTATCATGCCTAGCTCAAAGGCATTAAAGAAAAGCACTTATTGGGAGATAACCCAAAAGTTTTAGTTGAGTCTTGGAAGTTATTACTTCTGTAATAACCGCTCCTTATCATTTTTGTGTGGTTTTTGTGCCAAGAGTAACCTCTAATGAGAGAGAAGTAATGCTTGGGAAGTTGCTGTCCCGAAACAGATTTTTGTGCTTCACTGCAAAAGTTCGTGAAAAATCTCTGTACGTCGGTTTGAGATGTAAGTTTTTGTTCAAAACTTTTACATTTGAGCAACAGAAGGTCTTCAAAAAAATTGGTTTTTACCTGCTGGTCTATTTTGACAGATTTCTGCCATTATTTTCATTTGCGTGTTAATCTCTTTCTCTTTGAGTTCTCTTTGATCATTTGAACTTTTTAAAGGAAGTGCTATAGTAGCTTGTGTTTTAATGGAAGTTTTACTTGTGTTGAAGCTGAACCAAAAGACTTATTATCTTGAGTGCACTAATGTTTCTAATGAAGATTGTGTGAAGTTTTGTATGAAGGAAATTTTCATGTGTAGGGAAAGAATGATGTAATGAGATGAACAATGGACTAAAGCTCAAGCTTGGGGATGCCACCCGTGTCACCCCAAGAAATATCCAAGAAGTACAAGTGTCAAAGCTTGGGGATGCCCAAGGCATCCCCTTCTTCATCAATAAAAAGCTTAGGTTTATTCCAAACACTTCATTTTTATTGTTTCATACACAGTTGTGTTGTTCATGGAGCGTCTTCATTTTGTTTTTTGGTTTTCGTTTGCTTAGTTTGCTTGAATAAATTGGTTGGACCCCCTCATTCATACATTAGTTTTCAAATAAGTTGGTTTGGATTGAAAAAGAGTTGGAAAAGTTCATGCTTAAGTGGTAAAAAGGAGCTTGTTTTTGACTGTGGCCTATGCTTTGTCATGTCATGCTTGATATTGTTTTGGCTTTATGCTTAGTGATTTTTGTTGTAGCATGACATGTTATAAACAATTGAGATTGCTTAATGTGCCTTGAAAGGATCATGTGTTGTTTTAGCATATTAAAGCATAGTATTGTGGTATTCAACTTTGATGCTTTATTTGGGTTGACATGGCGGATGCTCACACCATGTTATGACTATCCCAAGTCACCATAGCCTCTATGATCCTTTAGTTTTCGACTTGTAATATCACTTTATGCTTTAATTAATGATGTTTTGTCGCTTTGCATGCTTATGGCCAATATTGCTCTCTTAGTTGGTCGCTCCCAGTCTTTTGCTAGCCTCCATAACCAAGTATGGGTTCCACTCATGCATCCAACTCCAAATAAAACCAAGTTATTCCAAAGATTCCACCATACCTACCTATTAGCATTTTCTACTCCAAGTATATTCATGTTTTTATCTACCTTCCAAATTAAACTTGTTATGTGAAAATTAGTGATTAAAGCTCTCACGAACTTGATGGCACACTTTACTTTTTGCACTTAATAAACTTGAACCATTGTGTCCATCTTTGTTGCGTATATGCTTGCGCTTTATAAGTTGAAGTTAGCAAAACCATGTATCATGGGGAACACTTTCAACATTGCATTTATATTCCGTTGATATCATGATTCTTTTGCTTATGGATCCTCGCAGTGTGAAATGAAAGTGGAACTTGTAAGATCATGGAGTTTGTGAAGGGAATATGCCCAAGAGGCAATAATAAAGTGGTTATTATCTTATTCCATGTTTATGATAAATGTTTATTTTGCATGCTATAATTGTATTGATCGGAAACAGCAATACATGTGTGTTTAATAAAAAAAGGGTTCCGAGTTATGCCTCACTTATAGACTAGCTTGTTGATTAACAAGATGATCAAGGTTTCCTGATCATGGACATTGAATGTTGTTAATAACAAGGTCACAACATTTGTGAAATGATGTGATGAACATTCATCCGAAGTATAGCATTATGGTCAAGTCATTATGTTTATATTGCTATAACATCATACGAAGTAATCTTTATCCTTAGACCATGAGATCATGTTAATTTCTAACACCGGAAGAGTATCTTGATAACATCAAACGTCACACTGTAACAGGGTGACTATAAGATGGGTTCAGTGCTACGAAGGTGTTATGTTGAGGCTCATGGATCTGGAGTGGAATTTGTCAATCCCGATGACGGATAGATATACTCTGGGCCCTCTCGGTGATATCACATTAAGATAGCTTGCAAGCAAGTGATGTGATCACTAGAATGTTATATCACGGGAACGAGAAAAGAGTGCATGTCGGCAATGAGATCAAACTAGGTATGGAGATACCGATGATCGAATCTCGAACATGTAATATATCGCGAGACAAAGGGATTTAGTTACTAGCGTTAAAGGTTCTCACGATCACAGAAGTCATCGTTGAATGTGTAGGAGTCAGTATGGATCTCTAGGTCCCGCTTCTAATTACTGATCTGAGAGGGGTCTCGATCATGTCTGCATTATTCGCGAACCATAGGGTGACACACTTAAGAGTTACCGGACACCATTTTGGAGCACATATGTTACAGACGAAAGAATTGCAAAGTGGAGGAATTGTTTCGATAGAAACCGGAAATTGTTTCGGGTGAAATTGCAGAAAGTGGTTCTGCATGTGATATTGAAATATTGCAAGGGGTTATATGTGCATGTTTGTTAATTAAAGTAATTAACAAAATTCTGAATAAATTTAATAAAAGAGTTTTATTAAATGAGAGAGCATTAAACTTAGAGAATTTTAATGCATTTAAAGTGGGGACTTTAAAAGGGAATGTGAAGAGGCATTTTAATGTGGAGGGGTTACCACCACGTGAATGGAGGAGGTGAAGGGGCACCCCTTCATGCGCTGGCCAATGGGGAGGGGCACCCCCCTCCTCCTATAAAAGGCCACCCTCTTCCTCCTTCTTCCACACACCTCCTTGTGAAGGATCTCTCTCCCCCTCTAGAATTATTCCCCCATGGTCTCGGATTAGCGAGATACATGTTCCCGGTGGCATTTCGTCTGGAAGGAGTTGCTGCTTCCGCTAGATCGCTCGAGCTTGGAGGTGGAGGTTGTCCGGTGGCTTGAACGTGTGTGCAGGTACGGATGCGCTGCTGAGTTACGGCGCTCGGACTTCCACTCGATCTTGAGATCAGCAAGTGTACGACTACATCAACCACGATTTCCTACTCGTTAACAAAACTCGTTGTCTTCGAGGGTAAGTTCTCAATGGATGTATGTCCACCTGTTGCTTTGTAACTAGTAGATAGATCTTGGCGTATAGTTCTCATCATAGGAAAATTTTTGTTTTCTATGTTGCGGACCCAACAGTGGTATCAGAGCCTGATCTATGCGTAGGTGCTTTGCACGGGTAGTACACATATGTTTATATGTGGGCGATGATAATCATGTTATTGCATCTTCTATGTATTTTGGATATTGGTGGCATAGTGGGATGAGACCGGTTCCACGACTAACATGCAACTAGTTTTGCATAAATGGCTGGCGGGTGTCTGTCTCTCCTACTATAGTCAATATCTGATTTACAACGAGTTGCTAATAACTTGGTTATCCTCGTTGTGGTTCATGTTCGTAGGTAAGAACGGTTCTATCTCCGAAAGCCCTAAGCCACGTAAAACTTGCAATTGATAAATTCGAGGCGTCTAGTTTAGATCATTGCTGGACTAGTGTATTGATATGGTATTGTTGTAAGTAGATGTATGATAGATACTCTTACAACACACTAAACGTGTAGACCTTGGCCTTACACACAAAGGAATGATAGAGATCATACCACGATGGAAATGATAGAGATCAAATGCATGGACCATATCATCTCACTTTACACATTAGATGTTAGCATCTTATACTACTAGTTTGGCGCTTTCTGTAGCATTTTAAGATGATCCCTCATTTAGATATCAAGATAAAAATGTGTTCTTCCATAAGTATGCACCGTTTTGTGGATCATGTTTCGAGACATCACGTGATGATCGGGTGTACTCGACTCTACGCTTTCATATAACGGGTGTAAGACAGATTTACACACGCGAATACTAAGGTTCTTACTTGGCGAGCCTAGCATGTACAGACATGGCCTCGGAACATGGACCGAAAGGTTAAGCATGAGTCATATAGTTGATATGATGCCCATATAGATGCTCGCCTTTGAAGCTACATCAACTCACGTGATGATCGGACTTGGTGTAGTGGATTTGGTTCATGTAATCACCAAAAGGGCACGAGGGATGTCGTTTTTGAGTGGGAGTTCATTTCTAAGTTGGATTAGTCGAACTCAATTTGTCATAAACTAAATCGAAGTGAATTTGCATAATTTGTTGTAGTCATTGGCGTCTGTTCACTACCTTATGCTTAGTTTTAATTGAGATAATAGAACTATAGAATTCTGGATATTTACTTTACGAACTGGTATCGTATTGTTTTGAATGTCAATTTAAAGTTTATAAGTCCTATTGCAAACTTTCAGCAAACTCTATTTACTCCATGAAGTTTAATAAGTAGTATTAAATCAAGAGTAAGAATTCCAATGTTAGTATCTAAAGTATCATGTTTGCCTCCATGATTATTGATATTCAAAAGTTGTTTTAATATCAAGATTATATAGGACCTGAAAATTGTTTCAGAAACCATCATGTGTGAAAGATATTGTGATATCTGAAATAATGGTTTTGGTTGCATTATGATAGAGTATAATTTAGCAAAATACATGTTCTCATATTGTATGAGAATTTGTGAAGCATGGAGATGCTAAGCATCCGGATCTCCCAAAAAGGTTTTGGGAACTAACATTATACTCGCGATTCTTACTTATAGGCTATAGTAGCTTGATCATGAAAGTTGTCATGATAAGGATGAATATAAGATGTAAGTAAAATGTTTACTACACTGATAGATTACTAAAGAATGGATTTTTGAAAGAACACCAAACATTTGATGATGGTGATCCACTTCAAAGTGCAAGTCCAAAGGTATTAGTATTTGACTATACACGCTTTATACTATGTGTCATGTGAATGACACCACTATTGATGTTGATAGATTCTTTTAAAAGAAAAGGAATTGTTGAAAGAGAATCTATAAAATATTTGGCAGAAAAGAAAAGGTTGGAGATGTCCAACTTAGGTATATAGAAGATATACATGTTATGGTTATATTCCTTGCTTGTTAAACAATGTGGTTCTTAGGTATTGGATACCGGTATTGGATACCGAATTGGTTGGTATGAAGTGTCATACAGGACAACGCAATTCATGAACTACAATGGCCTAAGTAACTAGCAAGAGAATAAGTGATGATGTTCGTCGAAAACAAATAAAGTGTTATTGTGTTTTTCGTTGTCGTCAAACCTAGCCTTCAAGATTTGTTTTAATAATTGTTATTTTGTTCTGGTATTATGAGAACAATGGTTGTTCAAATAATTACCGTATTCCATAAAGGATGGATGAACGTTTACAAGTCTGGTGGGAGAAATCACATCCATAAACACTATTGCTAAAATGTCACAAGACAAATGATTGAAAGATCACTTATGAAGTGACATCGTTGTTTAAATTATATTGGAAACAAAACATGAAGAAACTCCATATTGATGGAATTTGGGACTCTTTGATTTTGATCAATTGACGCTTGTGAAAGTTTCCTCGAGATAATTGAAACTCTGTCCATAGGCCAAAGAGGAACGAATGACTAACTTATTTGGATATTATACATATTGATGTATATAGTCCATTATATGTAGCCATATGCGATGGATCTTTTTGCTTCATATGCTTTCTCCAGAAATTTAAGTGAATATATCTATATATTTACTTAATAAGGAAGAAGTATGAAACATTTGAAAATTGTTCAAAGACTTTCAAGATGAAGTGGAAAATCATTGTAACAAGAAAATAAAAGAGTTTATGATTTGATCATAAAGGAAGATATTTGAGTTACAGGTTTAGCAAAACACCTAAGATTTGAGGAATTGTTCCATGATTTGTGTTTTCCCGATAAACCGTAGGAGTATGGCATATTCGAGAGATGAAATCAAACCATGTTTGACATGGTAAGATCAAAGGTGTCATTTATAAAACTGCCATTATGTTTTAAGGATTGAAGCTTTAGAGACTACCGCTTTTACACTAAAAAGAGCACCATCGTGATCCGTTGAAATGACATCATATAAGTTATGGTTTGGGATAAAACCTGAATTGTCTTTTCTTAAATTTTGGTATGATAAGCATAAGTAAAATGTTTACAACCAAAGTCGGATAAGCACGTCTTTGTAGGTTACCCCAAAGAATTTGTTGGGAATTTCTCCATAACACTGAGGACAAAAGAGTTTGTTACTTGGAACGTCAAGTTTCTTGAGAAGGAATTTTTCGTGAAAAGTTAAGTGGGAGGACAATAGAACTTTGATAAGGTTGTTGAACCTTAGCTATATGTGCTAAGTAGCGCAGCGCCGGAAAGTGCCCCGGTGGCGGCCACAATGCTCATGGCTCCCGTGATTACAAAGGGTGTAATCGTGGAGATTAGAGTTCTTATTGAACCATGTGGGTCGGTAAGAATCAAATAGTAAGATTTGATAAGCAAGTCGTTATTGTTTTGACAATGATGAACCGACTACATGCAAAGAAGATATGATGGGCCCTGACTCCATAAAATGACTAGAAGTCATAGAATCCGTGATAGTATCCATACACGAGAAATCAAGTTTCTGAACTTGGAAGACCCTCCGGAAAGGCATGAAGCCTATCGGTCGTGTTTGGATCTATAAAGAAATAAGACATGGATGTTTAACATCTATGAAATAGTCAACATGTCGGAAAGAAGTTTACGACAATGTTCAAGGAGTTGACTATGACAAGATTTGATCTTTCATAGTGATATTTAGTCTTGACGGATTAATGTAGCAACCACTACATATAATTTGATGTATGGTAGTTGAACAAACAAAACAATGTTCTTCTAATAGAATGGTTACCTAGGACGTGTACAATACACGATCCGAAGGGTTTTGTTAATTCAAAGGGTGCTAAACGGGCATGCGAACTTCAATAGTTGAAGTAAGCAGGAATCTTCACCATGATGAAACTGTTAAAAGAGCTTAAATTCATCGGAGATGATAAAGATGCTTGCATTTGCAAGAAATTAAGTGGGGGCGCTGAGACATATTTCTAATACATTATGTAGAGGACATATTGTTGATTGGAAATGATGTATCTTGTATTGACACAAGTTAAGAATTTCATTAAAATAAGATTTCGATGAAAGACTTGGGCAAACCTAGAATATTTGGCATCAATATCTATATGGATAGATTAAGGTGCTAATATGGTTGTGCCAGACATACATATATGAGATATTGAAAGGGTTCAATATGGAAACAACAAGAAAGGTTCTTGCTGCTTGGAAAGAATTGTATCAAGATTCAAGTGTTTCAACACTTGGTGAGTAAAATCACATGAAGATTTTGATCGATTATACCATGATATGTATATATCCAAAATGTCTTATGCTCTAAATGTTATGAGCACATACCAGAATGATTCATAAGATGATCATTGGACGATAGTAAAGATATTATTATGAGCTTTGGAAGAATTAAGAATATATCATGTATAAGTGACAAATAGTTAAAGGTAGTTCATTGTAAAGTGTTCCATTGATACTACTTTTGTCACAAGATACAAATTAAATTTATCTCAATTTAGACTATGGGTGGCACAATGTAATGGAAAGGATGTTCCATGATGGATTTGGATGAGCTCCAAAGTTGAGACATTGTGGTGGATACTACAACAAAAGGCTAAGTATATAACTGCTATAGTAGCAACAAAGGAGGGAATTTGTGTTAAGTAGTTTGTTATCAAACTAGGTGTGGTTCAAAGTGGGCTAATACTATGAAGATATATTGTGTGACAATAATATCAACATATTTTAACCCGAACGAACTAAAGGTCTCACCAAAGGACCAAATTTATACAATGCCATCTCATTTGAGAATGAGTGATGCGTAGAGACGCAAAGACAAGCAAATACACACGGACCTGAAACTGTTAGATCCAGAGATTATGTTAACCACTAGCAATCGCGTATATGCAACACCAGAAAGCCATAGGTGTTCAATATGCAAAGTTTTTCAAAGTAGATTATTGACTCTAGTGCAAGTGGGAGACTGAAGGGAATATGCCCGAGAGGCAATAATAAAGTGGTTATTATCTTATTCCATGTTTATGATAAATGTTTATTTTGCATGCTATAATTGTATTGATCGGAAACGTCCATACATGTGTGTTTAATAAAAAAGGGTTCCTAGTTATGCCTCTCTTATAGACTAGCTTGTTGATTAACAAGATGATCAAGGTTTTCTGATCATGGACATTGGATGTTGTTAATAACAAGGTCACAACATTTGTGAAATGATGTGATGAACATTCATCCGAAGTATAGCATTACGATCAAGTCATTATGTTTATATTGTTATAACATCATACGAAGTAATCTTTATCCTTAGACCATGAGATCATGTTAATTTCTAACACCGGAAGAGTATCTTGATAACATCAAACGTCACACCGTAACAGGGTGACTATAAAGATGGGTTCAGTGCTACAAAGGTTTTATGTTGAGGCTCATGGATCAAGAGTGGAATTTGTCAATCCCGATGACGGATAGATATACTCTGGGCCCTCTCGATGATATCACATTAAGATAGCTTGCAAGCAAGTGATGTCATCACTAGAATGTTATATCATGGGAACGAGAAAAGTGTGCATGTCGGCAACGAGATCAAACTAGGTACGGAGATACCGATGATCGAATCTCGGACATGTAATATATTGCGAGACAAAGGGATTTAGTTACTAGCGTTAAAGGTTCTCACGATCGCAGAAGTCATCGCTGAATGGGTAGGAGTCAGTATGGATATCCAGGTCCCGCTTCTGATTATTGATCTGAGAGGGGTCTCGATCATGTCTGCATTATTCGCGAACCATAGGGTGACACACTTAAGAGTTACCGGACACCATTTTGGAGCACATATGTTTCAGACGAAAGAATTGCAAAGCGCAGGAATTGTTTCGATAGAAACCAGAAATTGTTTCAGGTGAAATTGCAGAAAGTGGTTCTGCATGTGATATTGAAATATTGCAAGGGGTTATATGTGAATGTTTGTTAACTAAAGTAATTAACAAAATTCTGAATAAATTTAATAAAAGAGTTTTATTAAATGAGAGAGCATTAAACTTAGAGAATTTTAATGCATTTAAAGTGGGGACTTTAAAAGGGAATGTGAAGAGGCATTTTAATGTGGAGGGGTTACCACCACGTGAATGGAGGAGGTGAAGGGGCACCCCTTCATGCGCTGGCCAATGGGGAGGGGCACCCCCCTCCTCCTATAAAAGGCCACCCTCTTCCTCCTTCTTCCACACACCTCCTTGTGAAGGATCTCTCTCCCCCTCTAGAATTATGCCCCCATGGTCTCGGATTAGCGAGATACATGTTCCCGGTGGCATTTCGTCTGGAAGGAGTTGTTGCTTCCGCTGGATCGCTGGAGCGAGGAGGTGGCGGTTGTGTGGTGGCTTGAACGTGTGTGCGAGTACGGATGCGCTGCTGAGTTGCGGCATTTGGACTTCCACTCGATCTTGAGATCGGGAAGTGTACGTCTACATAAACCACGAGTTCCTACTCGTTAACAAAACTCGTTGTCCTCGAGGGTAAGTTCTCGATGGATGTATGTCCACCCGTTGCTCTGTACCTAGTAGATAGATCTTGGCGTATAGTTCTCATCGTAGGAAATTTTTTGTTTTCTATGATGTGGACCCAACAGTTTGTATGTGTGTTAGAGAAACGTCTGGGTCGCTAGCCTAAGCCATGCCTAATCATGGTGGAAACTTGTAGCATAACCATTGATACGTGTAACACCCTGGAATCAGCCCTATGCAAGTTTTAGCCCTTTCTGCCAGACCCGCATAGAAACGATTCAAGGACGCCCATCAGGCACTTTCGTGCGGGTGGAAAACGAAGTAATACCATTACACAACAGTCCTCGATGGGACCCACAGAACAGATATATTTACAGCATGACTCCAAGAGTCAAGAATACAGATATACACTACAAAGATCCAAATCACCTTGAAAACGATACAGTGTGCGAGTACGGACAAGATGCAAATGGGGCTAAGAGCCCTGAAGAATAACCAATGGCGTCCATAACTCTGCCCAGGCCAAGCCGAAAGGGTAACCCTGCTAATGACGTCGAACTCGTACCTGCTAAACAAAAGGGGTGCCGACAAAGGGCGAAGGGCAAAGGAGGAGCGTTAGTACTGAGGCCAGTACACGGCGAGGCTAGAATTCGGCGGCTCTCGCCTACGTAGGTATGGTGGACTGAAGCGGCAGCGCAGCATGCACTAAACAACCTATAGAGACTCGATACATCTGTCGGCTATTAGAGAGGGGTAAGAAAGACCTATTCGGATCCTACCTGATACTAACACCAAACATACCCATCCTGGTATTTCCCCCTCGAGACCAAAGGAGGAAGTCGGACCAAGGAACTCACACAGTTGGCAGTTTTATTCATTCGATTATAGTTGAAGAACTTACTAGTCAGATATTGATAGCATGAGTCATCCTGATAGCATAAGTAGTGGGCAGTTTTAATCACCATTTCGTTGTAGTTGGAAAATTTACTAGTTAGATATAATTGTCCTGAGGAATCCCAAAACCCAGCAATTGTTGGCACTTTTATCACATTCCATTAGAGTTGCAATACTTACTAGGCAGGTACAGCATGTCACAAAACAACCCCAGATCCACCAGTTGTTGGCATTTTAATATCCATTCCGTGATAGTTGAATCTAATTACTAGTCATATATTAAGTCAAGTTTATAGCACTACTTTAGTTATGCTTGTCTATGATCGAGATACTGTGCTCCAAGTCGTCCATAACCGCGGACACGGCTTTTAGAAAGTTTTACCCTGCAGGGGTGCACAAATAACAACACACATACACAATCAACCTCGGAAAAACCAAATCAAAACCCAATGAGGCTTTCACGGCAAAGCAATCATAGGATTCATAAAATATTTCAGGGGGCACCCCATTAAGCTACCCGCAACGAAGTTGGCCAGCTCCGAGATGGACCCAAGGTTTGCGCCAATGGCTGTAAACGACTGGGAACCCGAAAGTGTGACTGGGCTTGTCGATACCGCGAAAACACTCCGCCATCCTAAACAGTACAAGTGCTCCACGCACAATCTTAAATAAAGCAGTAAAACATGGCATAAGTACAGGATAGTATAAAGCCCCAAACTAGTTTGTGGCCCCAAGAAATAAGAAATGAATCAAGCTCTGACTGAGGGGGATTCATAGAGTCTCCCGTATGTGGATAGTGCGAATAGTCAAGGAACATGTATTAGGTACTCGGGGCCTACGGGACACAAGTGGACATGAAAAACCAAATAGCATATATTGCCCACCAGTGCCTCTTTTATTAGTTGTACCAGCAATTTAATAGTTGTATTTAAAGTCATGATCAACTCCACCGTAAACATCTGCCAGCATTCCAACAACTGTGGTACTTGACAACACGAGATCGCACATGAGCAAGCAACTACAACTCACAAGGCCAGCTATCTACCAAACACAGGTAATAGGAGGTGTCCAAGGCAATATAGAGGTGCACGGGATATAATTGGTGTACGGAAACTAAAGCATCACGACACGGATAGCAATAGATCAACATGAGGAAATAAAGACTATAAATGCAAAATAGGTAAAGGGAGAGAGATGGTCGCCTGGGAAAACATAGTCGAAGGTTCATTATCTGAAGAACTTGTCGACACTCGCATCCACTCAACGGCCTAATCCGTGAAGAAGCAAAGCACTAAAAGAAACACCAGATGCAATATTTAATGCTACGGCAGAAGAATCGGTATGTTCATAGTATGATGCATGGCATGGCAAAAGTGCGGTGCAATTAGGCAGTGTTAAGCGGAACCGGGGTCCCGACATTTAATTAGACGGTTCAAGTTATTTAAAACCCCACAATTTAAATGTGGTATTAACAACGCAAACATGGCATCGGTTCGCTACACAAAATTAAATGGAGTCAGTATAAGGCTAGAAAAACCCGCATATAGTCTCCATATTTAATTATGAGTGAATCGGCACAATGCCCCCAAACCCCACAATATGCATGCAAGTATGAACAATTTAATATGCGACAGTTTATATGTCATATTATAAAAATAGAGGCTTAGGGTCACACATCTGGGTTCGGAAGATCTTGGTCCTGGGGGTTCGGGGGTTCGAACTCAGGGTTGGACGGAACGGCGAGGTTCAGATACAAGATGGAGAACTTGGGTCCCAAACGGTCGATCTTATCGTCAATGGCGAACTTGAATGGATCGGGTACCGGTGGTCTTTGGGTCCGCGTAACGGGTCAGTCTTGGCGTTCGGGATGAAGAACTCGGCGTATCCGTGTCGGCGACCTTGGCGTTCAGCACCCTACGAAGTAGACCTTGGAGTTCCGTCATGATCTTGTCAATTCCCTATCGAAGGCCTTGGTGCTCCAGATCGGTCTCGGTTCCGGGAACGGTTCTTGGCGACTTCCGTCTCGGGTAGGAAGAGCTCGGTGTTCCGCGGTCTTCGGTTCCGTGAAGATCTCGTGGTTTTTGGAGAACTTGGGTTAGTGCCATGGTCTCTGAGTAGCAGTCCGTCTTCACACCCACACCATCTTCACAACGTTGCAGTACCACATAACCAAAACGTCCATGTACACACCAACATTCCCTCATGGGCTCTACACCACTATGTCAAAGCACGAGTCAGGCAACACACGGACTCGAGGTGTCAGGGATGCGCACGAGAAGGAGGGCTTGGGGACGAAGACTCGAACGGCAGAGGACACCATCGCTAGAGGCGGACGTCGTGCGGGGCTGCAGAGCTCGAGGCAGAGGGACCGCGTGGACTGCACATCATCAGGGTGGAGACGTCGTGGTTCCTGGCGGTGGTCGAGCGGCGGTACTCGGGAAACGCGAGGCTCGGCGGTGGCCTGGCGGGATTGAGGAGGTGCTCTGGCACCGGCGCAGGGGAGGCGAGGCGGAGAGGGAGCAGGCCGGTGGGGAGGGGCACGCGGCTGCGGCTCATTGACGGGAGGAGGCCGGCGTTGTCCTTGGTGGCGGGGTCGACCAGGGACGCGCGCTGACGTCCAGAGACAGTGGCGCGTGAGCAGCTGCCGAGGCGGGAGACGCCATGGCACGAGGAGGGCTCGGCAGCGGGGCTCTGGAGGGCGGCTTGCGGGGCGGAGGTTGAAGACGCGGCGAGAGGAGGCGAGGCGACGACGTCGACCGGAGAGGGCAGCGGAGCCCAGGCAGAGGCATGAGGCTGTCGAAGCTCGCGACCACGACGGTGGCGGGGATGCTCGGGCTCGGGGTAGCCGGGGGGTCGCAGGGTGGCTCTGCGTCAGGCCTGGGCAGGGAGGTGGCAGGAGAAGGGCGCGGCAGGCTTGAGAGGAGGGCGGCGCCCGTCGGTGAGGAAGAAGCGGGGGTGGGGGATCACGGGATGGGGAGAGGAAGCAGGGGTAGGTGGGATCGAGACTGGGAATATGGAGCGAGGGCGAGCGCGTGGGTGGGGCCGGTTTGCAGGCGTGCCGAGTGGGGTGGTGCGGCGGTAGCTGGCGTGTCGGGTTGCACACTGCTGCAAGAGGTTAGGAGGGGTAGGTGGGGGTCGGGCTTACGTGCGGGGGGTGGAGGTCGCACTGGGCGAGTGGGGCTAGGCGGGGTGGGGCGATCAGGTGGGGTGAGGTGGCGAGCTGGGTGTGCTGCACGCGTGTGTATGGTGTGCGTGTGTGCGTGGGATGGAGGGGTGGCGGCTAGGAGGTTAGGTGAAGATAGGGTTAGGGTTTGCTAGTTGGGGTTTGTGTCTAGATTAGACGGGCTAGGTAGCAGGCGGTTTGGCAGTTGGGCCTCCGGCCTAACCGGCTGGACTGCCTCCCCGGATAAAATATTTGTATTTATTTTATTTTTAAAAAGACATTTGTAAATAGTTTTTAGACAAACCAAAGATCCAAACAAGACGAAGGGTTTTGATTTGAGATAAAGACCGGGGGATATTTAGAAAAATAAAGATAGGCTTTTAGAAAATAGTTTTAGGCGAACAAATGCATGATGACATGACAATGCTCAAATGCAATGTGGCATGATGACATGAGCATGCGGTCATGATGATGCGATGCACAAGAAACACCGCGATTTTCTAGTAGTGGTTTTACCCGGGGAGCTACAATTCGACACCACTAAGAAGGGATCTCGCCCTCGAGATCTGCCTCATGGTACCGGGAAGAAGGCCGGCGATCTGAATCTTCTCGCTTCATGTAGATCCTCGCGACACCACTAACAAGAGGTCGTTGTCCATGTTCGTCGAGAGAACACTCCGGAGAGAACAAAAGGCGAAGGTAGAGGTCTCAACAGACAAGGCCACCTCTAGCTTCCGTGGAAAGAGTAAAATTTCTTGATCCACCGATTCGATGTACAAGAGCGAATGATAAGAGTAGTCGGATGGTGACCAGTCCATCACGCACTCAAAGCATTACTCTGCACATGAATAGGAGAATTATGCAACCAACTCTCGGAATCAGACTGAAGATCTCGACAACCGAGGTTCGGAACAAAGGAGTGATGCAGACTCTGCATCGGATCTGGCGTAGATGATGTCGTCGCGTCGGAAAACACCGGAAGGCACAAATAAGGAACAAAGAATGGTACCACAGAAGACGGATTCCTCAGATAGCATGACGATCGGATGTAGAAGCACCGTTACCAAAAGTGGAAGCGAAACCCTGAAGGTACGACAGAAACCCAACCACGAGAATTCCTGGACTCGAAGAAAAGATAAGAGAGCAGACTCAAAACACGCAGAGGTAAGAGGAGAACAGCAGAGGGATAAGGAGTAAAATCAGACCTAATCAGATCTATCCAACTGATTTTGCAAAATAGTTTTGACACTCTAGATTGTCTGTTAGCTAGGTTATCCTACAGGCTGGACCAGTGGGGTATCACAACTGCTGAGCTCTGATACCACCCTGTAACACCCTGGAATCGGCCCTATGCAAGTTTTAGCCCTTTCCGCCAGACCCGCATAGAAACGATTCAAGGATGCCCACTAGGCACTTTCGTGCGGGTGGAAAACGAAGTAATACCATTACACAACAGTCCTCGATGGGACCCAAAGAATAGATATATTTACAGCACGACTCCAAGAGTCAAGAATACAGATATACACTACAAAGATCCAAATCACCTTGAAAACAATACAGCGTCCGAGTACGGACAAGATGCAAATGGGGCTAAGAGCCATGAAGAATAACCAATGGCGTCCATAACCCTGCCCAGGCCAAGCCGGAAGGGTAACCCTGCTAACGACATCGAACTCGTACCTGCTAAACAAAAGGGGTGCCGACAAAGGGCGAAGGGAAAAAGAGGAGCGTCAGTACTGAGGCCAGTACACAGCGAGGCTAGAATTCGGCGGCTCTCGCCTACGTAGGTATGGTGGACTGAAGCAGCAGCGCAGCATGCACTAAACAACCTATAGAGACTCGATACATCTGTCGGCTATTAGAGAGGGGTAAGAAAGACCTATTCGCATCCTACCTGATACTAACACCAAACATACCCATCCTGGTATTTCCCCCTCGAGACCAAACGAGGAAGTCGGACCAAGGAACTCACACAGTTGGCAGTTTTATTCATTCAATTATAGTTGAAGCACTTACTAGTCAGATATTGATAGCATGAGTCATCCTGATAGCATAAGTAGTGGGCAGTTTTAATCACCATTTCGTTGTAGTTGGAACATTTACTAGTCAGATATAATTGTCCAGAGGAATCCCAAAACCCAGCAATTGTTGGCACTTTTATCATATTCCATTGGAGTTGCAATACTTACTAGGCAGGTACAGCATGTCACAAAACAACCCCAGATCCACCAGTTGTTGGCATTTTAATATCCATTCCTTGATAGTTGAATCTGATTACAAGTCATATATTAAGTCAAGTTTATAGCACTACTTTAGTTATGCTTGTCTATGATCGAGATACTGTGCTCCAAGTCATCCATAACCGCGGACACGGATTTCAGAAAGATTTACCCTGCAGGGGTGCACAAATAGCAACACACACACGATCAACCTCGGAAAAACCAAATCAAAACCCAACGAGGCTTTCACGACAAAGCAATCATAGTATTCATAAAATATTTTAGGGGGCCACCCCATTAAGCTACCCGCAACGAAGTTGGCCGGTTCCGAGACGGACCCAAGGTTGGCACCAATGGCTGTAAACCATTGGGAACCCGAAAGTGTGACTGGGCTTGTCGATACCGTGAAAACACTCCGCCATCCTAAACAGTACAAGTGCTCCACGCACAATCTTAAATAAAGCAGTAAAACATGGCATAAGTACAGGATAGTAATAAAGCCCCAAACTAGTTTGTGGCCCCAAGAAATAAGAAATGAATCAAGCTCTGACTAAGGGGGATTCATAGAGTCTCCCGTATGTGGATAGTGCGAATAGTCAAGGAACATGTATCAGGTACTCGGGGCCTACGGGACACAAGTGGACATGAAAAACCAAATAGCATATATTGCCCACCGGTGCCTCTTTTATTAGTTGTACCAGCAATTTAATAGTTGTATTTAAAGTCATGATCAACTCCACTGTAAACATCTGCCAGCATTCCAACAACTGTGGTACTTGAAAACACGAGATCGCACATGAGCAAGCAACTACGACTCACAAGGCCAGCTATCTACCAAACACATGTAATAGGAGGTGTCCAAGGCAATATAGAGGCTGCACGGGATATAACTGGTGTACGGAAACCAAAGCATCGTGACACGGATAGCAGTAGATCAACAGGAGGAAATAAAGACTATAAATGCAAAATAGGTAGAAGGGGGAGAGATGCTCGCCTGGGAAAACATAGCCGAAGGTGCAATATCCGAAGAACTTATCGACACTCGCATCCACTCAACGGCCTAATCCGTGAAGAAGCAAAGCACTAAAAGAAACACCAGATGCAATATTTAATGCTACGGCGGAAGAATCGGCATGTTCATAGTATGATGCATGGCATGGAAAAAGTGCGGTGCAATTAGTCAGTATTAAGCGGAACCGGGGTCCCGACATTTAATTAGACGGTTCAAGTTATTTAAAACCCCGCAATTTAAATGTTGTATTAACAAGGCAAAACATGGCATCGGTTCGCTACACAAAATTAAATTGAGTCAATATAAGGCTAGAAAAACCCGCATATAGTTTCCATATTTAATTATGAGTGAATCGGCACAATGCCCCCAAACCCCACAATATGCATGCAAGTATGAATAATTTAATATGCGACAGTTTATATGTCATATTATAAAAATAGAGGCTTAGGGTCACACATCTGGGTTCGGAAGATATTGGTCCCGGGGGTTCGAGGGTTCAGACTCAGGGTTGGACGGAACGGCGAGGTTCAGATACAAGATGGAGAACTTGGGTCCCAAACGGTCGAATCTTATCGTCGATGGCGAACTTGAATGGATCGGGTACCGATGGTCTTCGGGTCCGCGTAACGGGTCGGTCTTGGCGTTCGAGATGAAGAACTTGGCGTATCCGTGTCGGCGACCTTGGAGTTCGGCACCCTATAAAGTAGACCTTGGAGTTCCGCGATGATCTTGTCGATTCCCTGCCGAAGGCCTTGGTGCTCCGGATCGGTCTCGGTTCCGGGAACGGTTCTTGGCGACTTCCGTCTCAAGTAGGAAGAGCTCGGTGTTCCGCGGTCTTCGGTTCCGTGAAGATCTCGTGGTTGTTGGAGAACTTGGGTTAGTGCCATGGTCTCCGAGTAGCAGTCCGTCTTCACACCCACACCATCTTCACAACATTGCAGTACCACATAACAAAAACGTCCATGTACACACCAACATTCCCTCACGGGCTCTACACCACTATGTCAAAGCACGAGTCAGGCAACACATGGACTCGAGGTGTCAGGGACGCGCACGAGCAGGAGGGCTTGGGGACAAAGACTCGAACAGCAGAGGACACCATCGCTGGAGGCGGACGTCGCGCGGGGCTGCAGAGCTCGAGCCAGAGGGACCACGTGGACTGCACATCATCAGGGTGGAGACGTCGTGGTTCCTGGCGGTGGTCGAGCGGCGGTACTCGAGAAACGCGTGCTCGGCGGCGGCCTGGCGGGATTGAGGAGGTGCTCGGGCACCGGCGCAGGTGACGCGAGGCGGAGAGGGAGCAGGCCGGTAGGGAGGGGGACGCGGCTGCAGCTCGCTGACGGGAGGAGGCCGGTGGTGTCCTTGGTGGCGGGGTCGACCAGGGACACGCGCTGACGTACGGAGACAGTGGCGCGTGAGCAGCTGCCGAGGCAGGAGACGCCATGGCACGAGGAGGGCTCGGCAGCGGGGCTCTGGCGGGTGGCTTGCGGGGCGGAGGTTGAAGACGCGGCGAGAGGAGGCGAGGCGACGATGTCGACCGGAGAGGGCGGTGGAGCCCAGGCAGAGGCATGAGGCGGTCGGAGCTCGCGAACATGGCGGTCGCGGGGATGCTCGGGCTCGGGGTAGCCGAGGGGTTCGTAGGGTGGCTCTGCATCGGGGCCGGGCAGGGAGGTGGCAGGAGAAGGGCGCGGCAGGCTTGAGAGGAGGGCGGCACCCGTCGGTGAGGAAGGAGCAGGGGTGGGGGATCACGGGGATGGGGAGAGGAAGCAGGGGTAGGTGGGATCGAGACTAGGAAGATGGAGCGGGGGCGAGCGCGTGGATAGGGCCGGTTTGCAAGCGTGCCGAGTAGGGTGGTGCGGCGGTAGCTGGCGTGTCGGGTTGCACACTGCTGCCAGAGGTTAGGAGGGGTAGGTGGGGTCGGGCTTACGTGCGGGGGGTGGGGGTCGCACTGGGCGAGTGGGGCCAGGCGGGGTGGGGCGATCAGGTGGGGTGAGGTGGCGAGCTCGGTGTGCTGCGCGCGTGTGTATGGTGTGCGTGTGTGCGTGGGATGGAGGGGTGTCTGCTGGGAGGTTAGGTGTAGATAGGGTTAGGGTTTGCTAGTTGGGGTTTGTGTCTAGATTAGACGGGCTGGGTAGCAGGCGGTTTGGCCAGTTGGGCCTCCGGCCTAACCGGCTGGACTGCCTCCCCGGATAAAATATTTGTATTTATTTTATTTTTAAAAAGACATTTGTAAATAGTTTTTAGACAAACCAAAGATCCGAACAAGACGAAGGGTATTGATCTGATATAAAGACCAGGGGATATTTAGAAAAATAAAGATAGGCTTTTGGAAAATAGTTTTATGCGAACAAATGCATGATGACATGACAATGCTCAAATGCAATGTGGCATGATGACATGAGCATGCGGTCATGATGATGCGATGCACAAGAAACACCGCGATTTTCTAGTAGTGGTTTTACCCGGGGTGCTACAATACGTCCATTATGCATCACTATTCTATATCATAATTTATTGTTATTCATTGATATATTTCATATTAAGAGATGATGCTTATGTTATTTCATCTGTTTTTGCATGGTTGATGACTTTTAGAGCAAGGACCACTGCAGTTAGGATTCTGATGGAAAAGGTACTGTTTGGAGGCGAAATTCGCGAAGATCGGAAAATCCAGGAAAATACATGGAAAATTCTATTTTTCCAGAAGACGAAGATTGCTAGAAGAGGGAGTGGAGATGGGCCACATGGCGCCCACACCACCATTTGGCGTGGGCCACCCTAGGCCATACCACCAGGTGGTGTGGCCGCCCTGGCCCACGCCTGGCTCTCCCCTTTGGCGTATATTATGCCCATGAAACCCTAAGCCTCGGGGAGCGACCACAGAAAGATCCCGCCGCCTCTGCGGGGAAGAAAACTACAGAGAGACAAAGATATCTCCGGCAGACAGAATTCTGCCGGGGGAATTCCTTTTTGGAGAGGGGCATCGTCGCCATCAACACCACCATCAAGCTGTATTTCATCGGGATCCTCATCATCATCACCACCATCATCTCCACTCCATACCGCTGTAACAGTTGGGTTGAATCTTGCATAGTTCTTAGGCGAAACTTTCCCGATGTTGATTACTCTTTGTAGTTGATGCTATTGAGTGAAACCATTTAATTATTGTTTATGTTCAGATTGTTACACATCATTATTTCATCTCTGATCATGATCCATATGATGTCTTGTGAGTAGTTCGTTTTGTTCTTGAGGACATGGGAGAAGTCATGTTGTTAGTAGTGGAATTGCGTTGAGAAAGATTCAATGGTTTGTTAATTAAGTTGTGGTGTACTTCTTCTAGTGGTGTCATGTGAACATCGACTACATGACACTTCACCTATATGGGCCTAGGGGAATGCATTGTGTATTTGGCAACTAATCGTAGGGGTTGCCGGAGTGATAGAAACCTGAACCCCCATTAGTAAACCTTTGCACAAGGGATGTCAGGGTCTTAGAGTTTAAAGTTGTGGTTAGATGTTTATCTCAATTACTTTCTTGTACTTGCGGATGCTTGCAAGGGGTATAATCACAAGTATGTATTAGTCCTAGGAAGGTCGGTACATTAGCACAGGTTCACCCACACAACACTTAGCAAACTAAAGAAGATTAATCAACTATATGAAGCGAAAGCACTTGACGATATTCCCATGTGTCCTCGAGAACGGTTGGTCATCTTAAGTATTACAACCGACTTGTCCTTTGCTGAAGAAAGGATTGGGCCACTTGCGGCATTTATTCTTATTGTCTTTTATTTACTCGTACTTTGTTTATCTGCATTATCAAAAACCCCAAAAATTTCATTTGTTAAGTATTTGCAGAGAATTCCTGATCCATACCACTCATCAACACCTTCTGCTCCTCGTTGGGTTCGACACTCTTACTTATCAAAAATACTGCGATACACCGCCTATACTTGTGGGTCATCAAGACTATTTTCTGGCGCCGTTGCCGGGGAGTGAAGCGATATTGGAGAGTGGAACTAGTAAAGGAAACTTCTACTGTGAGTATTGTTTATTTTTGTAAGTTACTTTATTTTCAATATGGATAATTCATTGAGTTTCTTATTTCATAATGCTACTACCACTGCTAAGGTAGTAGATGAACCACCGTCTGCTGAGAATGATACTTTTAAGATACCTACAAGAATTATTGATTGTGTTATGGATAACTACTATGTTGGGGATGGAACTGTCCATCCCGGTGATCATTTATTATTTATACACGAATTATGCAGGTTGTTTAAGTGTGCAGGTATTACAAAAGATCAAGTCAAGAAGAAGTTATTCTCGTTATCGCTGAAAGGAAGAGCTAAAGAATGGTATAAGCTACTGAAGAATGGTCAAGCTCTTGAATGGGAGGAAATAATGCCTCTCTTTTATTCTAAATTTTATCCTCCTAGTGAGATTCATAAAGATCGGAATCAAATATACAACTTTTGGCCACTTGATGGAGAGAGTACAGCTCAAGCTTGGGGGACATTGAAGTTACTAATGCTCAAATGTCCCATTCATGAGTTCCCTCACAATATTATTATCAATAACTTTTCTGCAAGACTTTCTCTTCATGATAAGTATCTATTGGATGCTTCTTGTGCTGGATCATTTACACGGATGGAAGAAGAAGCTAAATGGGATCTTCTAGACCGTATTCAAGACAATGTTGAAGCATGGGATGAAGGAAATATGCCATGAGAGGCAATAATAAATTTGTTATTATGTATTCCTCATATATGATAGATGTTTATTTTGCATGCTATAATTGTATTGATCCGAAACGTCAATACATGTGTGTTTAATAAACAAAAAGGGTTCCTAGTTATGCCTCTCTTATAGACTAGCTTGTGATTAACAATATGATCAAGGTTTCCTGATCATGGACATTGGATGTTGTTAATAACAAGGTCACAGCATTTGTGAAATGATATGATGAACATTCATCTGAAGTATAGCATTACGATCAAATCATTATATTTATATTGCTATAACATCATACGAAGTAATCTTTATCCTTAGACCATGAGATCATGTTAATTGCTAACACCGGAAGAGTATCTTGATAACATCAAACGTCACACCGTAATAGGGTGACTATAAAGATGGGTTCAGTGCTACGAAGGTGTTATGTTGAGGCTCATGGATCAAGAGTGGAATTTGTCAATCCTGATGACGGATAGATATACTCTGGGCCCTCTCGGTGATATCACATTAAGATAGCTTGCAAGCAAGTGATGTGATCACTAGAATGTTATATCACGGGAACGAGAAAAGAGTGCATGTCGGTAACGAGATCAAACTAGGTATTTGGATACCGATGATCGAATCTCGGACATGTATTATATCATGAGACAAAAGGATTAAGTTACTAGCGTTAAAGGTTCTCATGATCAAAGAAGTCATCATTGAATATGCAGGAGTCAGTATGGATCTCTAGGTCCCGCTTCTGATTATTGATCTGAGAGGAGTCTCAATCATGTCTGCATTATTCGCGAACCGTAGGGTGACACACTTAAGAGTTGCCGGACACCATTTTGGAGCACATATGTTTCAGACGAAAGAATTGCAAAGCGTAGGAATTGTTTCGATAGAAACCGGAATTGTTTTGGGTGAAATTGAAATGTTGCAAGGGGTTTTATGTGAATGTTTGTTAATTAAAGTAATTAACAAAATTCTGAATAAATTTAATAAAATACTTTTATTAAATGAGAGAGCATTAAACTTAGAGAATTTTAATGCATTTAAAGTGGAGACTTTAAAAGGAATGTGAAGAGGCATTTTAATGTGGAGGGGTTACCACCACATGAATGGGGGAGGTGAGGGGTCACCCCCCATGAGGCGCCGGCCATGGGGAGGGGCACCCCCCTCCTCCTATAAAAGGCTCCCTCTTCCTCCTTCTTCCTTACACCTCCTCGTGAAGGATATCTCTCCCCCTCTAGAATTATTCCCCCATGGTCTCGGATTAGCGAGATACATGTTCCCGGTGGCATTTCGTCTGGAAGGAGTTGCTGCTTCCGCTGCATCGCTGGAGCGAGGAGTTGGAGGTTGTCCGGTGGCTTGAACGTGTGTGCGAGGACGGATGCGTTGCTGATTTGCGGCGCTCGGACTTCCACTCGATCTTGAGATCGGCAAGTGTATGACTACATCAACCACGAATTCCTACTCGTTAACAAAACTTGTTGTCTTCAAGGGTAAGTTCTCGATGGATGTATGTCCACCCGTTGTTCTGTATCTAGTAGATAGATCTTGGCGTATAGTTCTCATCGTAGGAAATTTTTTGTTTTCTATGCGGCGGACCCAACAGTGGTATCTAAGCCTGATCTATGCGTGGGTGCTTTGCACGGGTAGTACACATATGTTTATATGTGGGCGATGATGATCATGTTATTGCATCTTCTATGTATTTTGGATATTGGTGGCATAGTGGGATGAAGCGGCCCGGACCAACCTTCCATGTCATCGTACATGAGACCGGTTCCACGACTGACATGCAACTTGTTTTGCATAAGTGGTTGGCGGGTGTCTGTCTTCTCCTAGTATAGTCAATATCTGATTTACAACGAGTTGCTAATAACTTGGTTATCCTCGTTGTGGTTCATGTTCGTAGGTAAGGCCGGTTCTATCTCCGAAAGCCCTAAGCCACGTAAAACTTGCAATTGATAAATTAGAGGCGTCTAGTTTAGATCGTTGCTGGGCTAGTATCTTGATATGGTATTGTTGTAAGTACATGTATGATAGATACTCTTACAACACACTCAACGTGTAAGTTCCATAGACCTTGGCCTTACACACAAGGGAATGATAAAGATCATACCACGATGCAAATGATAGAGATCAAATGCATGGACCATGTCATCTCACTTTACACATTAGATGTTAGCATCTTATACTGCTAGTTTGGCGCTTTTTGTAGCATTGTAAGATGATCCCTCATTTAAATATCAAGATAAAATGTGTTCTTCCTTAATTATGCACCGTTCTGTGGATCGTGTTTCGAGACATCACATGATGATCGGGTGTACTCGACTCTACGCTTTCATAAGAACGGGTGTAAGCCAGTTTTACACATGCGAGTACTAAGGTTCTTACTTGGCGAGCCTAGCATGTACAGACATGGCCTCGGAACACGGACCGAAAGGTTAAGCATGAGTCATATAGTTGATATGATGCCCATATAGATGCTCGCCTTTGAAGCTACACCGACTCACGTGATGATCGGACTTGGTGTAGTGGATTTGGTTCATGTAATCACCAAAAGGACACGAGGGATGTCGTTTTTGAGTGGGAGTTCATTAGTAATTTGGATTAGTTGAACTCACTCTATCATAAGCTTAGTCTAAATAAACTTTACAAATTCTGTTGTAGATGGCACCACCTGCTTTTAATTTCAATGTGTTCATGGAGAAAGAGAAACTTGCTGCAAATGGTAGCAACTTCACCAACTGGGCTATGAATTTGAGGATTCTCCTCACTGCTGCACAAAAGCAATATGTGCTAGAGGCACCGCTAGGCCCCCCACCAGCTCCTTATGCCCCTGACGAAGAAAAGAATGTTTATGTGACTCGTTAGAAGGACCACAACTTAGTTCATTGCGGCATACTATATGGGCTAGAGCCAGAACTTCGAAAGCGTTTCGAAAATGGCAATGCGTTTGATACCATGGGAGAATTGAAAATGATTTTTGATACCCATGTTGCCATAGAGAGTTATAATGCTTCTGATAATTTCTTTAGCTGCATGATGGAGGAGAACAGCTCCGTTAGTGATAATGTACTCAAAATGTCTGGGTACACCGATAAGCTTGTGTCCTTGGGAATAACGATTCCCATTGACTTAGGCATACATCGTGTTCTCCAATCTCTACCACCTAGATACAAGAGCTTCGTGATGAACTATAATATGCAGGGCATGAAGAAGTCTCTTCCTGAGCTTCTGTCAATGCTTAAGATTGCAGAAGTGGAGATTAGGAAAGAACATCAAGTGTTGATGATCAATAAGACCACCGGTTTCAAGAAGAACAAGAAAGGAAAGCACAAGGGAAAGAAGGGTGGAAAATCTGTTGCCACACCTGAAAAGAAACCCCAAGCTGGCCCTAAGTTTGACACCGAGTGTTACTATTGCAAGGGGACTGGCCATTGGAAGCACAATTGCCCCAAGTATTTGGCGGACAAGAAGGCCGGCAAGGCAAACAAAGGTATATGTGATATACATGTTATTGATGTGTACTTGACTAGTCCTCGTAGTAGCACCTGGGTATTTGATACGGGATCGGTTGCTAATATATGTAACTCGATTCAGGGGCTGCGGAACAAGCGACAACTAGCAAGGGATGAGGTCATGATGCGAGTCGGCAATGGATCAAGAGTTGATGTGATCGCCGTCGGGACGCTACCTCTCCATATGCCATCGGGATTAGTTATAAATCTGAATAATTGTTATTTGGTGCCTGCAGTGAGCATGAACATTGTATCTGGATCGTGTTTGATGCAAAGTGGTTATTCCTTTAAATCAGAAAATAATGGTTGTTCGATTTATAAGAATGATATCTTTTATGGTCATGCACCTGTGTTGAATGGTTTATTTCTATTGGATCTCGATAGTAGTATTACGCATATTCATAATGTTGATGCTAAAAGGATTAAAATTGATAATGATGTATCTGCATATATGTGGCACTGCCGCCTAGGTCATATTGGCGTTAAACACATGAACAAACTCCATTCTAATGGACTTTTGGAATCACTTGATTTTGAATCATTTGATACATGTGATCCATGCCTTATGGGCAAGATGACTAGAACGCCGTTTTCCGGTTCAATGGAATAGGTGACAGATTTATTGGAAATCATACATACTGATGTGTGTGGACCAATGAGTGTGTTGGCGCGAGGTGGATATCGTTACTTTGTTACTTTCATGGATGATTTGAGTAGATACAGGTATATCTATTTGATGAAACACAAGTCTGAAACCTTTCAAAAGTTCAAAGAATTTCAGAATGAAGTGGAAAATCATCATAACAGAAAGATCAAATTTCTGCGGTCCGACCGTGGAGGTGAGTATCTAAGTTACGAGTTTAGCACACACATGAAAGAGTGTGGAATAGTTTCACAACTCACGCCTGCTGAAACACCACAACGTAATGGTGTGTCGGAATGTCGTAATCGTACTTTATTGGATATGGTTCGATCTATGATGTCTCTGACTGACTTGCCACTGTCATTTTAGGGTTATGCACTGGAAACCGCTGCATTCACTTTAAATCGGGCACCATCTAAATCCGTTGAAACGACACCGTATGAATTATGGTTTGGAAACAAACCTAAGTTGACATTTCTTAAAGTTTGGGGATGTGATGTTTATGTGAAGAAACTTCAGCCGGATAAACTCGAACCCAAAGCGGAAAAATGCGTCTTCATAGGATACCCTAAGGAAACGATTGGGTATACCTTCTATCATAGATCCGAGGGCAAGGTTTTTGTTGCCAAGAATGGATCCTTTCTTGAGGAGTTTCTCGCGAAAGGTGTGAGTAGTCGGAAGGTAGAACTCGAAGAGGTTATTGAACCTTCTGTTTCATGAAATGGCGAGTAGCGCAGCACCGGAAATTGTTTCGGAGTTGATTTCACCTAATGAAGAGAGAGCTAATGATATTGATCATGAAACTCCGAAAGAGGACACTACCGAACCTCGCAGGTCAAGTAGGACATGTGCAGCTCCTGAACTGTACGGCAATCCTATTGTGAATTTCATGGTTGATGAAATGGATGACCCTGCGACGTATGAAGAAGCGATGATGAGCCCGGATTCCAATAAATGGCTAGAAGCCATGAAATCCGAGATGGAATCCATGTACGAAAACCAGGTTTGGACCTTGGTAGACTTACCTCACAATCGAAAGGCCACTGAGAATAAATGGATTTTCAAAAGAAAAACTGATGCTGATGGTAATGTGACCATCTATAAGGCTTGACTTGTCGCAAAGGGGTTTCGACAAATTCAAGGAGTTGACTACGATGAGACACTCTCTCCTGTAGCGATGCTAAAGTCAGTTAGGATTATGTTAGCAATTGCTGCATATTTCGATTATGAAATATGGCAGATGGATGTCAAAACTACGTTCCTCAATGGTAATATTGAAGAAGAGTTGTATATGATACAACCTAAGGGTTTTGTCGATCCTAAGGATGTTGATAAGGTATGCAAACTTCAGCGATCCATCTATGGAGTGAAGCAAGCATCCCGGAGTTGGAATCTCCGCTTTGATGAGGTGATCAAAGAGTTTGGATTTGTCCAAACTTATGGAGAGGCTTGTATTTACAAGAAAGTGAGTGGGAGCATTGTGGCATTTCTGATATTATATGTGGATGACATATTATTGATTGGAAATGATATAGATCTTTTAAATAGTGTTAAAAGTTATCTAAACAGCAAATTTTCGATGAAATACCTTGGTGAAGCGTCATATATACTAGGCATTAAAATCTATAGAGATAGATCAAGGCGCATAATTGGGCTATCGCAGAGTACATACCTTGATAAGATATTAAAGAAGTTTAATATGGACGCAAGTAAGAAGGGGTTCTTACCTATCTTGCAACGCAAGACATTGAGCAAGACTCAAAGTCCGGCTACTGCGGAAGAAAGAGAGCTAATGGATAAGATCCCCTATGCCTCGGCCATAGGCTCTATAATGTATGCCATGCTATGTACAAGGCCGGATGTGGCACATGATATTAGTTTGACTAGTAGGTACCAATCTGATCCAGGTTCGGAACACTGGATAGCGGTCAAGAATATCCTTAAGTACTTGAGAAGAACTAGGGATATGTTTCTTATATACGGAGGTGAAGAAGAGCTAGTTGCTAAGTGTTATGTCGATGCTAGCTTTGACACCGATCCGGATGACTCTAAGTCTCAATCCGGATACGTATTTCTCTTGAACGGAGCAGCAGTTAGTTGGAGGAGTTCCAAACAACCTGTGGTGGCTAGATCAACAACGGAGGCAGAATATGTTGCTGCTTCAGAAGCGACGCAGGAAGCGGTTTGGATGAAAGAGTTCATAACGGAACTAGGTGTGGTTCCTAGTGCATTGGATCCAATGGTGATCTATTGTGACAACAATGGAGCCATAGCCAACACTAAGGAACCGAGGTCTCACAAGAATTCCAAGCATATTAAGCGTCGGTTGCACTCCATCCGCGAGCATGTCAAGGATGGAGATATAAAGATTTGTAAAGTACACACGGACCTAAATGTAGCAGATCTGTTGACTAAAGTTCTCCCTAGGGCAAAACATGATCAACACCAGAACTCCATGGGTGTTAGATTTATCACTATGTGAACTAGATTATTGTCTCTAGTGCAAGTGGGAGACTGAAGGAAATATGCCCTGAGAGGCAATAATAAAGTTGTTATTATGTATTCCTTGTATATGATAGATGTTTATTTTGCATGCTATAATTGTATTGATCGGAAACGTCAATACATGTGTGTTTAATAAACAAAACGGGTTCCTAGTTATGCCTCTCTTATAGACTAGCTTGTTGATTAACAAGATGATCATGGTTTCCTGATCATGGACATTGGATGTTGTTAATAACAATGTCACGGCATTTGTGAAAAGATGTGATGAACATTCATCCGAAATATAGCATTACGATCAAGTAATTATGTTTATATTGCTATAACATCATATGAAGTAACCTTTATCCTTAGAACATGAGATCATGTTAATTGCTAACACTGGAAGAGTATCTTGATAACATCAAACGTCGCACCGTAACAGGGTGACTATAAAGATGGGTTCAGTGCTACGGAGGTGTTATGTTGAGGCTCATGGATCAAGAGTGGAATTTTTCATTCCCGATGACGGATAGATATACTCTAGGCCCTCTCGGTGATATCACATTAAGATAGCTTGGAAGCAAGTGATGTGATCACTAGAATGTTATATCACGGGAACGAGAAAAGAGTGCATGTCGGTAATGAGATCAAACTAGGTATTTGGATACCGATGATCGAATCTTGGACATGTATTATATCATGAGACAAAGGGATTAAGTTACTAGCGTTAAAGGTCTCACAATCACAAAAATCATCGTTGAATATGCAGGAGTCAGTATGGATCTCCAGCTCCCGCTTCTGATTATTGATCTGAGAGGAGTCTCAATCACGTCTGCATTATTCGTGAACCGTAGGGTGACACACTTAAGAGTTGTCGGACGCCATTTTGGAGCACATATGTTTCAGACGAAAGAATTGCAAAGCGCAGGAATTGTTTCGCTAGAAACCGGAATTGTTTCGGGTGAAATTGCAGAAAGTGGTTCTGCATGTGATATTGAAATGTTGCAAGGGTTTTATGTGAATGTTTGTTAATTAAAGTAATTAACAAAATTCTGAATAAATTTAATAAAAGAGTTTTATTAAATGAGAGAGCATTAAACTTAGAGAATTTTAATGCATTTAAAGTGGAGACTTTAAAAGGGAATGTGAAGGGGCATTTTAATGTGGAGGGGTTACCACCACATGAATGGGGGAGGTGAGGGGTCACCCCCCCGAGGCGCTGGCCATGGGGAGGGGCACCCCCTCCTCCTATAAAAGGCCCCCCTCTTCCTCCTTCTTCCTTACACCTCTTCGTGAAGGATCTCTCTCCCCCTCTAGAATTATTCCCCCATGGTCTCGGATTAGCGAGATACATGTTCCCGGTGGCATTTTGTCTGGAAGGAGTTGCTTCTTCCGCTACATCGCTGGAGCGAGGAGGTGGAGGTTGTCTGGTGGCTTGAACGTGTGTGCGAGGACGGATGCGCTGCTGATTTGCGGTGCTCGGACTTCCACACGATCTTGAGATCGGCAAGTGTACGACTACATAAACCACGAGTTCCTACTCGTTAACAAAACTCGTTGTCTTCGAGGGTAAGTTCTCGATGGATGTATGTCCACCCGTTGGTCTGTATCTAGTAGATAGATCTTGGCGTATAGTTCTCATCGTAGGAATTTATTGTTTTCTATGTTGCGGACCCAACATGGGAGGATGATAAAGGAAGAAAGTCAGGTATAAATTATAATTATGAATGCATCGAATCTTTTATGGGAACTGATGACTTTCAAAATATTAAGAATGTTTATGGTATAGACTCTCAAGCTATTGCAACTTATTTTAAGGCTTTTGCTTCCTATATTGAAGTTCCTAAAAATAAGTAGAATAAGTATCATGAACCTTATAAAGATATTGTTAACAGTGTTCCTGTAAGAAATACTGAAGTTTATACTGCTAATCATGTCTTACCCGAACCTTACATTGAGAAAATGTCTTTCCCAGTCAAGGTAAAGGAACATTCTATGATAGCTAGTATGGTTAATGAAAGTACAAATAAAGCTGTTGAACTTGATGAACAAGTAGATGTTGGACCTATGATAGCAAATGTGAAAGACTTTGTCATTAAATATGTAAGATATGGACACTCTATTCTTTGTAAGGATACTTCAAAAACTGTTTCGCAAAGTAGTGTTATGAGAGCTAGTGTCCCTGTGTTTTCTGTTAGAATAAGTGATCATTGCTACGATGGTTCTTGTGATAGTTATATTGTTAAATTATGCATGATACTGAAAGTTATTATGAGAGGGGGAAAGTGTTCTTATGCATCTCAATAATATTAAGTTTCCTCACTTTATGCTGAAATCTTTATGTTGCACTTGTTTTTCCTTCCTATGCTAACAACCTCTGGTTTCAACAATTTATTTGCTTACAAAATTCCCTTGCATAGGAAGTGGGTTAGACTTAAACATGTTTATTTTTTCTTCGTGATGCTCTCTTTTTCTTCAATTCATATTCTTATGGGAGCATCATTAAAATCATCATGCCCATCTTAATGGCTAAAAAGAAAGAGCTTTTTGGGAGACAACCCAATATATTTGTGCTTTCAGTTTGTTTTCATTTATTTGAGTCTTGGAAGTAATTACTTCGGTAATAACCTCTCCTTATCCTTTTTATTTGGTTTTTGTGTCAAGATCAACCTCTAACGAGAGAGAAGTAAGATTTGGGGAAGTTGTTGTCCCGAAACAGATTTTTGTGCTTCATCGTAAAAATTCTTGAGAGATCTCTGTACGTAGGATTGAGCTGTGATGTTTTGTGCTTCTGACCCAGATTGTTATTTAACTTTCATTAGTTTTGCACTTTTTGATTTGAGCAACAGAAGATTTTCGAAAAAATTGATCTTTTCCTGCTGGTCTGTTTTGACAGATTTTTTCCACTCTTATATTTGCCTCTTAAATCGATTTCCTTTTTGAATTCTTTTTGGGTTTTCGGAAGGAGTTGTTATAGTAGCTTATGTTTTGATGGATTTCAGTTGAAATTGAACTTAAAAGGTTTATTACCTCGTATGCGCTAATGATTGCTAATGAGAATTGTGTGAAGTTTTGTGTGAAAGAAATTTCCAGGTTAGTGGAGAAAATGGTGTTATAAAGAAAGTGAAAGGTTTCATGACTCGAGCAATATATGTATGAAGATGAAGATATTGATGCTATTCAAGTGGTAACTCTGGAAAAATTTATCAAAGACCAAGTTCAGAGACCGGCAGAGTCCGTTTCCGAATAGGTAACAGTTCTGGTAAGAAAAGTTCCGCGAAAAATCTGTCCAGTTATATTTTGCAGTTTTTATCCAATAAGGAAAGCAACAAGGTGAAAGAGGGACGGAAACGGGGCTAGGGTGTCTCACACCACCCTGTGGCACGGGCCCACCCCTGGTCGTGCCACCAAGTGGTGTGGCCGCCCCGGAGTCCGTCTCCGACCCGTTTTCTCCCAGTACCTTCCTTTTGTTGTAAAACTTCGTAATATATAATCCCTCAGACCCCCCCGAGGTTCATATACCATGTTCTCGTCGTGCTTTTGTTTTGATCTGTTTTGTTTAGATGTCGTTCAGGGGTTCATCTTCAAAGGATTACGAGCCGCGGTGCCGTCGCGAGCTCCATCGCAATCTTGAGCAGGAGACTCTCGTGGGACGGGTGAAACAAGAAAGGACCACAACTAGGTGCGAAGACATGGATCGGAACGTCGGAGAGGAAGTAAAGGATATGATAGAAGGCATGAAGGGGCTGATACCTCCAACTCTAGATCTCAGTTCCTGCCCTGTAGCAGTGGAAGCTCTATGAGTAATTGATGAGTTCTGCGACAAGTACCGAGTCTTGAGGGGGAAGGTGGATATGCTCCGAGAGGAGAATAACAGGCTTCACAAGATGCTGGAAGATTTTCTCGCGCCAATTAAAAGAACACCACCACTACCGAAGGAGTAATTCATTATCAGGTTTTGGCATCCCCTTGGTTTCTTCCAAGCTTGGGGGAGTGTCGCTGTATCACATCACTATCTCCTATCTTTTTACCCTTTTTAGTAGAGTCATATCATGAATAGAGAAGTTATCATGTAGGATGGTTTGCATTATGGAAGTATCCCCCCTCTAGTTAGATATTATGTATCCCCTGGTGTGAGTTGCCATTATGGAATATTAATGAGAAGTTCTTTCATTTGCTCTTTTGCATATCTTATATTAGTTTTCAATTTTTGTTATATGATTGATCTTTTTGTTAGTATTGGTATCACTTTGGGATCATTGAGTTAATTTAGTTGGTTTTGGCAAACCTGCCTCGGTCAGTAGCAACACTATTTTGAGAATTGAATGAAAAAGATAAAAGTACTTTCAAGAAATATAATTTCATCATCTTTCTTTCTTGATATGCTCATAAGCTTAGTATTCTCTAGTTAAGATCTTTTGTGCTCCCAAGGAAGATTGCATGTTTGTTTTTATCACCTGTATGTTTGTTTGTTTCCTTCAACTCTTATACTTGCTACCCAGCCTTGCTAGCCAAAAACCTGTACTGAGAGGGAATTCTTCTCGTGCATCCAATCCTTAATCCAAAACCTATGCCATTTGTGTCCACCTTACCTACCTATTAGCACTATTGCTATTCCAAGTAAATTCATGTTTTTGTCTACCTTCCGAATTAAACTTGTTATGTGAAAATTAGTGATTAAAGCTCTCACGAACTTGATGGCACACTTTACTTTCTTGCACTTAATAAACTTGAACCATTGTGTCCATCTTTGTTGTGTATATGCTTGCGCTTTATGAGTTGAAGTTAGCAGAACCATGTATCATGGGGAACGCTTTCAACATTGCACTTATATTCCGTTAGAGAAATGCCTGGGCCGCTAGCCTAATCCATGCCTAATCATGGTGGAAACTTGCATCATAACCATACTGAGAATTCTATGAAGCATCCTCAATAAAAACCTATGCAAATAGCAAATAAAAAGATCGTTGAGATGCTCATTGTCTGCTCGCCTTGTCATTTTGATTATGGGATAGCTCATGTATCATGTGGGGGTACCCTGTTGGTGGTTCTCTATGATACATATGTATTTACAATGACAAGAGCTTACTTGTGACTGAAGTTGAGTAGCATGAGGTTCGGTACTCGTAAGTAAGGGGCATGAGATTTCAACTTATAACTTGTCAAGCATATCCTCTTAGTTGTGTCACTTTAACCTTAATCACCTAAAGATGCTTATGATAGGGGCAATGAGAGCTGAAAGCTAATAAGTACCATAATTTTTGGAAGCTCTTTATGGAACTTGAGATCCCTGCTTCCCTCTGTGAAGGGCCTATCTTTTACTTTCTAGTTGAGTCACTAAACCTATTCCCTTCTATCTCAGCAAGTATTTTGAGTTGTTGTGTTTCATTCATTCATATGATGATTTATTCAATCATGTTTCTTGTGTTCCTTGTTTGCACATTGCTCTTATATTAGTGTTTATTACTTTGAAAGCTATCATTGAAAACCCTTTATGTGTGAACTCCTGCAAATTGTCAACTATTCTTCGACCAAGAGCTAAGTTTGCCATTACCAATTGTGATTTACTTTATGTATCTTTATTGTGTTTCCTTTACTTATTGCAATTTAAGTTATATAATGGTGAGTTGTCTGCTGTTATGATTTATGTATTGCTGAATGTGATGCTTCTTGTCCGTATTCTTTTATCGACTCTTCACTCCATAAACCTGAGGTCATGTTTATTGAGCTCAATTTTCGCTTGGGGAGAAGCAAAGTCTAAGCTTGGGGCGAGTTGATACGTCCATTTTGCATCACTATTCTGTATCATAATTTACTGTTATTCATTGATATATTTCATATTAAGAGATGATACTTATGTTATTTCATCTATTTTTGCATGGTTGATGACTTTTGGAGCATGGACCGATGTAGTCAGGATTCTGATGAAAAAGGTGCTGTTTAGAGGCAAAATTCGCGAAGATAAGAAAATCCGGGAAAATACATGGAAAATTCTATTTTTCCAGAAGACGAAGATTGCCAGAAGGGGGAGTGGAGATGGGCCACATGGGGCCCACACCACCCCCTGGCGCAGGCCACCCTAGGCCGCGCCACCAGGTGGTGTGACCGCCCTGGCCCACTCCTGGCTCTCCCCTTTGGTGTATATTATCCCCACGAAACCCTAAGCCTCGGGGAGCGACCACAGAAAGATTCCGCCACCTCTACGAGGCAGAAAACTACAGAGAGAGAAAGATCTCTCCGGTAGACAGAATTCTGCCGGGGGAATTCCTTCCTAGAGAGGGGAGATTGTCGCTATCAACACCACCATCAAGCTGGACTTCATCGGGATCATCATCATCACCACCATAATCTCCATCACCACCATCATCTCCACTCCATACCGCTGTAACAATTTGGTTGAATCTTGCATAGTTCTTAGGGAAACTTTCCCGGTGTTGATTACTCCTTGTAGTTGATGCTATTGAGTGAACCATTGAATTATTGCTTATGTTCAGATTGTAACTTATCATTATTTCATCTCTGTTCTTGATCCATATGATGTCTTGTGAGTAGTTCGTTTAGTTCTTGAGGACATGGGAGAAGTCATGTTGTTAGTAGTGGAATTGTGTTGAGAAAGATTCAATGGTTTGATATTTAAGTTGTGGTGTATTTCTTCTAGTGGTGTCATGTGAACGTCGACTACATGACACTTCAGCTATATGGGCCTAGGGGAATGCATTGTGAATTTGGATACTAATCGTAGGGGTTGTCAACATGAACCCCCATTAGGAAACCTTTGCACAAGGGATGTCAGGGTCTTAGAGTTTAAAGTTGTGGTTAGATTTCTATCTTAATTACTTTATTGTACTTGCGGATGCTTGCAAGGGGTATAATCACAAGTACGTATTAGTCCTAGGAAGGTTGGTACATTAGCACAAGTTCACCCACACGACACTTAGCTAACTAAAGATGATTAATCAACTATATGAAGTGAAAGCACTTGACGTTATTCTCATGTTTCCTCGAGAACGGTTGGTCATCTTAAGTAATACAACCGGCTTGTCCTTTGCTGAAGAAAGGATTGGGCCACTTGTTGCATTTATTCTTATTGTCTTTTATTTACTCATACTTATTTATCTGTATTATCAAAAAACCCTAAAAATCTGTTTGCTAAGTATTTGCAGAGAATTCCTGATCCATACCACTCGTCAACACCTTCTGATCCCTGTTGGGTTCGACACTCTTACTTATCGAAAATATTACGATACACCCCCTATACTTGTGGGTCATTAACCATAATGAGCATTCTATGAAGCATCCTCAATAAAAAGCTATGCAAATAGCAAATAAAAAGATCGCCGAGATGCTCATTGTGTGTTGCCTTGTCATTTTGATATGGGATAGCTCCTCTGTCAAGGGGCAAGGGGTACCCTGTTGGCGGTTCTCTATGATACATATGTACTTACAATGACAAGAGCTTACTTGTGACTAAAGTTGAGTAGCATGAGGTTTGGTACTCGTAAGCAAGGGGCATGAGATTTCAACTTATAACTTGTCAAGCATATCCTCTTAGTTGTGTCACTTTAACCTTAATCACTTGAAGATGCCTATGATAGGGGCAATGAGAGCTGAAAGCTAATAAGTACCATAATTTTTGGAAGCTCTTTATGAGACTTGAATCCCTGCTTCCTTCTATGAAGGCCTTTCTTTTACTTTGATGTTGAGTCCCCATCTTCTATCTTTATGCACCAATTGAGAGAGCATAGTGGCCATTCTTAGTTTAATGTGCATTGTCCCAAGACTTGTTGATTGATGCATAATTTTGATATTGCTTGTTCTTAAACTATTTGTATCTAGTCACCCTTATGAACTTTGAAGGTGTCCTATGTATTTATGTTTTGCTACACTATGAGGGACCATTCTATGTTTTCTTTATGTGAAACAAACAAACGTCTTTCAAAGCATTGTTATTCATGAATCTTTTGTTTGTACCTTTTCATGTTAAAACATAGTTGCTATGTCTTATTGTTAGAACTATATCTTTCATGCTATGTTAAAGTATTATGATCCTAGCTATCAATGTGCCTTGATCAAGATTGTGATGGTGCATGTCACGTCAAAAAATATTCTTTCTTTTTATCACTTACCTACTCGAGGACGAGCAGGACTTAAGCTTGGGGATGTTGATACATTGCTAACCTATTAACAAGATGCCATAGTGCCATTTGCCTGTTTTCTGCTGTTTTGGTTCCAAGAAAGCCAGAAAATAAATATTCTCGGAATTGGACGGGACAAAATACAAAGTCAATATTTCACCGAGGGGAACACGGAGCCAGAAGATGAGACGGAGAAGGGCCTCGAGGGGGCCACACCCCCTGGCCGCACGATTAGAACTAGCCCGCGCCTGGGGGTGCAGCCGCCTCGGGCACCCCCTCGGCCTCCCCTCTCGCCTATAAGAAGCGTCCGATACAGAAACCCTAAGGACCTAATCAAAATTCCACGAAAGAGTCTGTAGTCGCCGTCATCTCGATCCCTAGATCGGGAGGGATCTGAAGCTCTTCCTGGCACCCTACCGGAGGGGAGAATTCACCCTGGAGGCCTTCTTCATCACCATGCCTACCTCCGGTGTGATGCGTGAGTAGTTCATCCCTGGACTACGGGTCCATGTAGTAGCTAGATGGTTGGTTCTTCTCCTTTGTGCTATCATGTTTAGATCTTGTGAGCTCCGTTCATGATCAAGATCATATATTTGTAACCCTACATGTTGTGTTTGCGGGGATCCAATGGATATTGAGATGCTATTTCAGATTAATTATTCATTCTATCATGTCTTTGTTATTTGTGATCTTGCATGCTTTCCATTGTTAGTAGCTATCTTGGCCAAGTAGATGCTAGCAACTCCAAGAGGGAGTATTTATGCTCGATAGTGGGTTCATGCCTCTAGTAATCTGGGGAACTGACAGAAATCTCTAAGGTACTAGATGTGTTGTTGCTACTAGGGAGAAAACAGCAATCATTTGTTCATAGAACAATCATATTGTTTACTTTACACACTTTGCTTAATGCAATTATCTGTTGCTTGCAACTTAATACTGGAGGGGGTTTGGATGATAACCTGAAGGTGGATTATTAGTCATAGATGCAGTTGGATTACCGTCTATGTATAATGTTGTAATGCCCAATCAAATCTTAAAGGAGTCAAGATGATTAGTATATCCATGTATGCTTTCTCGATGTTTTTCAATTGCCCCACTATAATTTGTTCACCCAACATGTCATCTATCTTAAGGAGAATCACCAATAGTGAACTATGGACCCCGGTCCATTCTTTTACCATCAATCTACAAAGCTATTTACTGTTTTCTGTTTACTTTCTGCAAAGCAATTACTTTCTTCCACACAATACGTTTAATCCTTTGTTTTCAGCTGTAACACCCTCGGATCGGCCCTATGCAAGTTTTAGCCCTTTTCCGCCAAACCCGCATAGAAACGATTCAAGGACGCCCACCAGGCACTTTCGTGTGGGTGGAAAACGAAGTAATACCATTACACAACAGTCCTCGATGGGACCCACATAACAGATATATATACAACACGACTCCATGAGTCAAGAATACCGATATACAGTACAAAGATCCAAATCACCTTGAAATCGCTACAGCGTCCGAGTACGGACAAGATGCAAATGGGGCTAAGAGCTAAGAAGATTAACCAATGGCGTCCATAACCCTGCCCAGGCCAAGTCGGAAGGGTAACCCTACTAACGACGTTGATCTCAAACCTGCTAAAACAAAAGGGGTGCCGACAAAGGGCAAAGGAAAAAGAGGAGCGTCAGTACTGAGGCCAGTACACGGCGTGGCTAGAATTCAGCGATTCTCTCGTACATAGGTATGGTGGACTGAAGCGGCAGCGCAGCAGCACTAAACAACCTATAGAGACTCAGTAAAACTGGCGGCTATTAGAGAGGGATAAGAAAGACCTATTCGGATCCCACCTGATACTAACACCAAACATACCCATCCTGGTATTCCCCCTCGAGACCAAACGAGGAAGTCAAACCGAGGAACTCACACAGTTGGCAGTTCTATTCATTCAATTATAGTTGAAGCACTTACTAGTCAGATATGGATAGCATGAGTCATCCTGATAGCATAAGTAGTGGGAAGTTTTAGTTAACCATTTAGTTGTAGTTGCAGTACTTACTAGTCAGATACAATTAGCATGTGACATCCCAAACCCAGCAGTTGTTGGCACTTTTATTTCCTTCCATTGGAGTTGCGATACTTACTAGGCAGGTATACCATGACACGATACACCCCGGTTCCACCAGTTGTTTCCACTTTTATTATCCATTCCATTGTAGTGAAGTTGATTACTAGTCACATATATTAAGTCAAATTCATAGCACTACTTTAGTTATTGTTGTCTATGATAAAAATATTGTGCTCCAAGTCGTCCATAACCGCGGACACGGCTTTCAGAAAGATTTACCCTGTAGGGGTGCACAAATAGCAACACACACACGATCAAGCTCGGAAAAACTAACTCAAAACCCAACAAGGCTTTCACGACAAAGCAAGATTCATGAAATATTTCAGGGGGCCACCCCACTAAGCTACCCGCAACGAAGTTGGCCGGCTCCGAGACGGACCCAGGGTTTGTGTGGACGGCGGTAAACGACTGGGAACCCGAAAGTGTGACTGGGCTTGTCCATACAGCGAAAACGTGTCACGATCCAAAACAGTACAGGTGCTCCACGCACAATCATAAATAAAGCAGTAAAGCATGGCATGGGTACATGATAGTTATAAAGCCCCAAACTAGTTTGTGGGCCCAAGAAATAAGAAATAAATCAAGCTCTGGCTAAGGGGATTCATGGTCCCATATGCGGATAGTGCGATAGTCAAGGAACAGGTATCAAATACTCGGGGTCCTACGGGACACAAGTGAGCATGGAAGAACCAAATAACATCTATTGCCCACCGATGCCTCTGCATTAGTTATATCTAGCAATTTAATAGTTTAGTTGTATTTAAAGTCATGATCATCTCCACCATTAAGCATCTCCACCATTTAGCATGTGCCAACCTCCCAACAACGATGGAACAACAACGACGTGAAGCAACACTTGAGCAAGCAACTACGACACGCAAGGCCGACTATCTATCAAACAATAGGCAATAGGATGTGTCCAAGGCAATATAGAGGCTGCAGGGAATATAAATGGTGCACGGAAACTAAAGCATCGCAATACGGGTAGCAATAGATCAACAGGAGGAAGTAAAGACTATAAATGCAAGATAGGTAGAAAGGGGGAGAATGCTCGCCTGGGAAACACTGCCGAAGGATCATATCCGGAGAACTTGTCGATAATCGCATCAACTCATCGGCCTAATCCGCGAAGAAGCAAACACTAGAAGGAACACCGGATGCAGAATTTAATACTACGGCAGAAGATCCAGCATGATTATGATATGATGCAGATGCGGTGCAATTAGGCAGTATTAAGAGGAACCGGGGTCCCGACAATTAATTAATAGGTTCCAGTTATTTAGATACCCCGCTATTTAAATGTTGTATTAATAAGGCAAAACATGGCATCAGTTCGCTACACAAATTTAAATGGAGTCTGGAATAAGACTAGAATAGCCCACATATAGACTCCATATTTAATTTAGGTGAATCGTCTATTTAACCCAACCCACCAGATGACATGTATGCAAGCATGATGATTTAATAATGCGACAGGTATATGTCATATTATAAAAATAGAGGCTGAGAGCACACATCTGGGTTCGGAAGATCTTGGGTTCCGGGGTTTCGGGGTTCGGTCTCAGGGTTGACGGGAACGGTGAGGTTCGGATACGCGATGGAGAACTTGTCGTGTCGTGACGGAGAACTTGGGTTCCAAGCGGTCGATCTTGCCGTCGATGGCGAACTTGAATGGATCGGGTACCGGTGGTCTTCGGGTCCGTGTAGAGGGTCATGGCGTCCGGGATGAAGAACTTGGCGTTCCGTGTCAGCGATCTTGGCGGTCATCGGAAGAACTCGGCGATGTCTCCACGTTGTAGTCTTGACTTCGGATCGAGGCTTCGGGGTTCCATTCGGCGCCGTTGGCACTCAGAAGAACTTGTCGGGGTTCTCGGCTTCGGATCGGGGTCTTCGGGTTTCGAAAGGAGAACATGGCGGTCTCGGCGTCTTCAGGTCCGAGAAGATCTTGTCGTCCATATGACGACCTTGGTGTGCCATCTTGATCATCTGTGGCCGGCATCGGGTTGGTCTTGTCCGTGAGGAGATCTTGTAGAAACAAGCGCATCGCCAGGGCAGATCTTGTAGCGCCATGGGCCATCTCGGTACACTGACCATCCAACAATGGCACGTGACAGGAGACAAACCAAAAAAATATGGAGGCGTGTGCTGTGCGGAACTGGCCCAAACACATTGTGGGCGTCGTGCTTACGGGGCAGGAGGAGAGGAACCTAGAGAGCCTGCCGGGTGCGGGCAAAGACGGCTCGAACCGCCGGGGATGAGGATGGGTCTCGGGAGGAGGTGCGGTGCCCGGGTCGAGACCGGCAACGCTGCAGGGCGACGAGGGAATCTCTAGGGCAACGAGGACATGGCCAGGCGTCACGGCTCTAGGCAGCACGACGCTGAAGCAGATGCTGGCCACGGCCGGGACAGGCGCTCCGGCAAGGACGAAGGTGCAGGGGATTTCGGCGTCCCTGGCGCGTGTAGGAGGAGATGGCGGGGCGAGCCTGGTGGAGGGGACCGAGGCCAGCAGCGACTGCTTGAGAGGAGCCAAGGCAGGGAGGAGGTCGGACAGCGGCGAGGGCGGTCGAGGTAGGAAGCGGCGAGACCGGCGCTAGAGACGGGAAGCACCTGGATGCGACCGGAGAGAGGACAAGGGAGGTGCTCGGGACCGGGCGAGGCGGGGCTCGCGGCGGCCAGGCGGCGCGAGGCGTGTGCATCGGCGGTGGGGTCGGCGACGGGCGGGTCCTGGCGCAAGCACAGGCGGCGAGGTCCAACAACGGACAGGCCCGAGGTCAGAAGCGGGGCAGGCGGCTGCTGGCGGGTGCGGAGTAGGACGGGGTGGAGGTAGGGAAGCAACGGCGCGGGGCGATGCTGCGAGGTCGTCCAAGCAGCGACGGGATGCAGTGGGCGGCGACGCCATCCAGTTCGGTGAAGGGGAGGGACGAGGTCCCCGGTCGGAGCAAAGCTTGCAGGCGGCGGTGCTGTTTGCGGGATCGAGCACGGCCAGAGGAAGGAGAAGGAGGCGTGCGGGAGGGTAGGTGGGGATCGCGAGAGGAGCGGGGGCACGGCTCGTGGTGGGGCCAGGGTGGGGCTGAGCGAGCGGGAGCGATAGGGTGGCGATGCGGGTTTGCAGAGGCAGGGTCGTGATGCGAGGCAATCCAGGGCATGCGTGTACGCCTGTGGACGGTGGACTCGTGTCCGTCAGGTTTGGTAGTGTGGGTGCACAAGGGGTAGGTGGTGCGGGCGGGTTGGTAGGGTTAGGGTTAGCTCTGGTTTTGTTTAGGCCGGGGGGTGGTAGTCTAGGGTTTTGTTGGAGGTGGCCGGCTGGGCTTTTGGGCCTAGCTGACTGCCTCCCAAAAATAATATAAAATTTATTTATTTATTTAAAAGGCTTTTCTAATCTGTTTTTAGACAAATAAAATATCCGGAAGAGACCGGGGTTTTTAATTTGAAATAAAGACAAGGGATATTTAGAAAACAAATATAGGCTTTTAGAAAATAGTTTTAGACAAACATATGCATGATGACATGACGATGCTCAAATGCAATGTGGCCTGATGACATGAGCATGCGGTCATGATGATGCAATGCACAAAAATACAGCGATTTTCTAGTAGTGGTTTTAGCGGGATGCCACATCAGCAGAACCGGTGAGATTGACAAGCTCACTGTAAGTTGGGGGCGAAGTTCTATGATTGTGTTGTGTAGGATTCCATGTTGAAAACAACACCTTGGAGGTGTTTCCTTGCTCCCACTGGTTTGATAACCTTGGTTTCATAACTGAGGGAAAACTTATTGCTATACTCATCATACCTTCCTCTTGGGGTTCCCAACGAGCTCAACATATTGAGTAAGCACATGCATTCACAGAATAAACAAGCATTGCCTCATAATACATAGCTTTGACAACATGAAGCGATGATCATACCGAACCAAGTTCCATCACCTTGGAAAGATGACAGAACCAGGTTCGAAATAATCATCGCTTCCATTTCCTTGCAGTGCATATTTAATCATTGGCAGTCGCATGAATGGGCAACTATTTTTCATGCCTCATATTAGCATTGTGTGTCCAATCATAACAAACATGCTATCAAGCAACCTATTGGGATCTTGGCCACAGAATGCCAATTAATCATCGGCCAAACGAGAAGAACATGAAGAGTGATGTGGAAAATAATCGATGCCTCATAAAAGATGTGTGCACATACACCGGGGAGAGGACTCTATACTACCTAGTACAATGCACAACATAGTAGTACAGATTGCAAGTAGTACAACTTCACTCCCCGATGTGATTTGGTGATAGTTTTAATCATCGGCTTAGAACAAGAAGATGAATAGTGAAATCTGGCCATTAATTTCCCCAATTTTACCAATCGGACAAAGCCTAGGCACAACATCTGCCGGAATCTAGCCAGTAACAAGCGGATTCTAGCCACAACAAGGAAAGAATCTACCCTAACACTTCAAGGTGACCAAAACCAGCACAAATAATTACAAATCTACCATGCATGTCACTCATACTCGGAGACTGAGTCGGCAACAAATAGATCTATGGCTGCTGCAACCTTATAGATGTCGTGGTTTGAGGCCTTACTGCCATTGCTTAAGGATTCATGCTTCGGGTTTGCAAAAGAAGAGGAAGAAGAAGAAGCAGCCACAGTTGCAGCAGTAGATCCCCGGCCACTATAAGCGCAGTACTTGCCTAGATCTGCGTCCGTCGACTACCTTCGCGGTGGTCTTGGATCTTCCGACGGGAGAGGAACCACCGATGGTGAGAAGGGAGGAAGGGCGGTTGTGAATGGGGAGAGAGAGAGCGGTGAGGGGATTTATTGCGCGCATTCTCGATGCATCGCGCCGTCTCCCGCCCTTCTCCACGCGTCCCCTCGCGTGCCGCCGCGTACGCGCTTTTGGCTCCCCGGGGCCTGTCCCCGCAGAAACGCTCGATTTTGGCGTTCCCAGCAGGCCATGATTTGGGGTGCTTTAAGACCCGTGCGATACGAGTTCGGCCCGACGTGCGAGTATCCAAACAGGCTTATTTCTTCCGGTCCGGTGCGGGAAACAGCCATGCGACCCACCAAACACGCCCTAATTGTATCATATATCCACACTATAACATAAATCCAACCTAGCCTAACTCATACATAATATTCGATACAAAACACAACATGTTATTATCTCACTTACCTAACTACCAACCAACTCTGGCCGGATTCGTATTAAACTTGAGTCCGTGTGATTCTAGGTTACACGACACACTTGGGGAGATTGAAATGCCAACATTGCACCAGAGTTCTCGTTTTCTTTTATGTGCTTCTTCCTGCCAACATTGCACCGGAGTTGACTTGTATCATCTGTCACACTATAGTGATTTCATAGATCCAGATGCGTCTGGGATCTTGTATGGTTTCATAAGAACCTTAAAATTCACGTGAGATAGTGGGAGATGACAGTGGACTTCCTCTTTTTACAGGCGTCCTTCCACCATTGCCAAGAGCTGACTTGTATTGTGTGTGACGTCATAGTGATTTGAGCAGCTCACAAGTGGATCCAGAATTCCAAATGCCTTCGGTCTCGTCTGCATATGCACAATCATTACTTTCTTTGGTTTATCCCGAGAGGTTTGGGAATGGAAGAGGATTTGGTGCTCACCCAATTCCTTCCAATTCTCTTAAATAGTCTTGCTTAGATATGGTGGATAGTTTTTAATCAATACAAAAATACTTTCTCGGATCCATATTAATATTCTAACATTATTTGTACATATCTAGTCACTTCTTAAACGGATTAGAGGGATTTTGCGGGATTGAGAATGGAAAGCCGCTTCTACAATGATGTCACACTTTCATGTCCTTTATTTGTGAATTTGTTTAGGTGCACAGTAGCTTGCATCCGAAAACTCTTGTGAATGAGTGAAAAAATTCTCCTTCCGAGTTCTAGTGATCACTCTTATTTTAAAAAAGTACGAAAATTATATTTACGAGTTTCAAAATTATTTGGAAAACAAATTTGGATGTAGTCAATGATGTATCTCACAGATATGCAAAATATCAAAATCAAATACTTTGTATTTACGACACACGAAAAATGATATAAGTGTGGCTCTCATTGTGCATATTTTCATATCTCCAAATTTTGTCGAATTTTATAAGTTTGGTGTAGCCATGGTATAAAGAATTTCGGGTTATGATTTTGCATGCTTCATAGGATACAACATTGACTATATATGTTTAAATTATTTTCATAAATTTTTCACTTATAAATATGTTTTTTGATTATTATTTTCAATGAATGGAGCACTGGAGCTGGGGAGACAAAAACACTTTTTCCGCTTGTGAACTTGTTTTTAAACTGCAGGAGCCCGGCTTAAAACTAATAGAGCCTAAACCGGACAAACAACATTAGATCATATACAATATGGAGTGATAATAGTGGTGCTTAAAATATAAATAGTACTTTTTCTTAAGCACCAATGCTTATTTGTAGAAGAGAGGCGTCTAGTTAAGCATCTTCCTCATACAAATAAACACTAGCGCTTATAATGAAACCAGATAATTTTTCTAAGCATATCTTTAAGTACCTTGCATTGTACATGTCCTTATAAGATATAGTCCCTCCTTCCCAAACTAGGATATATATAGTTTTCGATCAAAGTCATTTAAAAAAAATGACCAACTATATTAAAAATAATATAAATATCTACAATACCAGACTTGTACATAAAATGAAAAATATATTTTATGATGATCCTAACAATATTGATTTGAGATTTTAAATAGTCACACTCTTTTCTAAATAGTCACAATCCTAACAATATTCATTTGAGATTTGAGATTTTAAATAGTCACGATCTTTTCTACAGGTCAAACTTGTACCTGTGTGTTCCGTACAAAAAAGAAACAGATTGTAATGTTCCCAAGCCAAATTCGAATTAGATTTATTACGAGCTATGCAAACATGTTTACAAGCTTCGGATCAATTCAAGGTTCAATGGCGACAACTCTAGCTCTAGGCACTGGTCCTTAGGGGCATGTGCACGAAGATTTCCCAGCGGTCATGAACAACGCCAGGTCGGCTCCGGTAAGACAGCAGCGACAATGGCACGCCAGCGGCTCGCTTCGGTGGCAGTAGTGGTCGTTAGGTGGTCCAAAAACCTCGATATAATTTTTATTATGTTTAGGATGTTTTGTATTTATTATGAACTCATAAGATAGATCCGGATCTTTTTCCCGTAAAAAAGTGTATTTAAAGCTACACAAAAATGATAAAATTGTAGATCTGAGTAATTTCAAATCTCAAAAGAAAATCAAACTTTATCATTTTTATGTAGATTAGAATACAGAATATTTGGAATTGAGATTTTGCGACATCATTATCTACTTTAGGATTTTATTTTATAATTTTTTGAAACTTATAAATATAATTATTTATTTTCTATAATATACCGAGAGCACTGGAGCTAAGGGCATCTCCACCGGATCTATCCAACCCGTCCGAGCGCGTCCGAATGCGTCTACGCGGACGTGCGTGACGTGCGTGGTCTCCCAGCTTCACGACCCATCCGCCTCGACGCGTCCGGCTCGACCCATCGGTGCTCCTATGGTAGCCTAAGGGGGATCGAGTTCGCATAGCCATTGACGGTAGCCTTAGGGGGATCGAGTTCTTCTACAAGAATTTCGTTGAGTCGTCGCCCGATGAGGAGTCTGGCGGTGAGACCGAAATTCTGCTTGCAGCTGCACAGATGGTGCACGACCATTACCTCCTCCCGCCACGTAGAGGTGGCTCGTCAAAGCGGCGCGAAGCCAACCATGAACGTGATCGGGAAGAGGAGCACATACACCTTTACAAGGACTATTTCCACCCAACTAACCCAGTCTTCAAAGAGAAGGCATTCTGTCGTCGCTATCGGATGTCCAAAAACTAAGCTTGGCTTCTCCTTCTACCAGAAATGTTTAGCTGCCATTCGACAGCTTGCATATGGAGTGCCCGGTGATCTCCTCGACAACTACATGCGCATGAGCGAGTCTACATGTCATGAGGCCATGTATAAATTCTGCAGCGCAGTTGTAGCAGTGTTTGGAAAAGTATACCTGAGAGAGTCAAACACCGAAGACATTGCCCGTCTTCTGTCCATCAACGAGCGTAGGGGGTTTCCTGGGATGTTTGGCAACATCGACTACATGCATTGGCAGTGGAAGAACTGTCCTTTTGGTTGGCAAGGGCAGTTCAAAGGGCATGCAGATGGTTGCACTGTCATACTTAAGGTTGTTGCATCACATGATCTCTGGATTTAGCACTCATTTTTTGGCATGACTGGATCAAACAATGATATTAATGTGCTGCAGAGGTCTCCAGTATCAGTAACGGAGCTCCTGATGCCCCTGACAAAGAAAAGAATGTTTATGTGACTCATCAGGAGGACCACAACTTAGTTCATTGCATCATACTGTATGGGCTAGAGCCAGAACTTCGAAAGCGTTTCGAAAATGGCAATGCCTTTGATACCATGGGAGAATTGAAAATGATTTTCGATACCCATGTTGCCATAGAGAGTTATAATGCTTCTGAAAATTTCTTTAGCTGCATGATGGAGGAGAACAGCTCCGTTAGTGAGCATGTACTCAAAATGTCTGGGTACACCGATAAGCTTGTGTCCTTGGGAATAATGATTCCCATTGACTTAGGCATACATCGTGTTCTCCAATCTCTGCCACCTAGCTACAAGAGCTTCGTGATGAACTATAATATGCAGGGCATGAAGAAGTCTCTTCCTGAGCTTTTGTCAATGCTTAAGACTGCAGAAGTGGAGATTAGGAAAGAACATCAAGTGTTGATGATCAATAAGACCACCGGTTTCAAGAAGGACAAGAAAGGAAAGCACAAGGGAAAGAAGGGTGGAAAATCTGTTGCCACACCTGAAAAGAAACCCCAAGCTGGCCCTAAGTCTGACACCGAGTGTTACTATTGCAAGGGGACTGGTCATTGGAAGCGCAATTGCCCCAATTATTTGGCGGACAAGAAGGCCGGCAAGGCAAACAAAGGTATATGTGATATACATGTTATTGATGTGTACTTGACTAGTCCTCGTAGTAGCACCTGGGTATTTGATACGGGATCGATTGCTAATATATGTAACTCGGTTCAGGGGTTGCGGAACAAGCGACAACTAGCAAGGGATGAGGTCATGATGCAAGTCGGCAATGGATCAAGAGTTGATGTGATCGCCGTCGGGACGCTACCTCTTCATATGCCATCGAGATTAGTTATAAATCTGAATAATTGTTATTTGGTGCCTGCACTGAGCATGAACATTGTATCCGGATCGTGTTTGATGCAAAGTGGTTATTCCTTTAAACCAGAAAATAATGGTTGTTCGATTTATAAGAATGATATCTTTTATGGTCATGCACCTGTGTTGAATGGTTTATTTCTATTGGATCTCGATAGTAGTATTACGCATATTCATAATGTTGATGCTAAAAGGATTAAAATTGATAATGATGTATCTGCATATATGTCGCACTGCCGTCTAGGTCATATTGGCGTTAAACGCATGAACAAACTCCATTCTAATGGACTTTTGGAATCACTTGATTTTGAATCATTTGATACATGTGAGCCATGCCTTATGGGCAAGATGACTAGAACGCCGTTTTCCGGTTCAATGGAACAGGTGACAGATTTATTGGAAATCATACATACTGATGTGTGTGGACCAATGAGTGTGTCAGCACGAGGTGGATATCGTTATTTTGTTACTTTCACGGATGATTTGAGTAGATACGGGTATATCTATTTGATGAAACATAAGTTTGAAACCTTTGAAAAGTTCAAAGAATTTCAGAATGAAGTGGAAAATCATCGTAACAGAAAGATCAAATTTCTGCGGTCCGACCGTGGAGGTGAGTATCTAAGTTACGAGTTTAGCACACACATGAAAGAGTGTGGAATAGTTTCACAACTCACGTCTGCTGAAACACCACAACGTAATGGTGTGTCGGAATGTCGTAATCGTACTTTATTGGATATGGTTCGATCTATGATGTCTCTGACTGACTTGCCACTGTCATTTTGGGGTTATGCACTGGAAACCGCTACATTCACTTTAAATAGGGCACCATCTAAATCCGTTGAAACGACACCGTATGAATTATGGTTTGGAAACAAACCTAAGTTGACATTTCTTAAAGTTTGGGGATGTGATGTTTATGTGAAGAAACTTCAGCCGGATAAATTCGAATCCAAAGCGAAAAAATGCGTCTTCATAGGATACCCTAAGGAAACGATTGGGTTCTATCACAGATCTGAGGGCAAGGTTTTTGTTGCCAAGAATGGATCCTTTCTTGAGGAGTTTCTCGCGAAAGGTGTGAGTAGTCGGAAGGTAGAACTCAAAGAGGTTATTGAACCTTCTGTTTCATGAAATGGCGAGTAGCGCAGCACCGGAAATTGTTTCGGAGTTGATTTCACCTAATGAAGAGAGAGCTAATGATATTGATCATGAAACTCCGAAAGAGGACACTACCGAACCTCGCAGGTCAAGACGGACATGTGCAGCTCCTGAACTGTATGGCAATCCTGTTGTGAATTGCATGGTTGATGAAATGGATGACCCTGCGACGTATGAAGAAGCGATGATGAGCCCGGATTCCAATAAATGGCAAGAAGCCATGAAATCCGAGATGGAATCCATGTACGAAAACCAGGTTTGGACCTTGGTAGACTTACCTCATGATCGAAAGGCCACTAAGAATAAATAGATTTTCAAAAGAAAAATTGATGCTGATGGTAATGTGACCATCTATAAGGCTTGACTTGTCGCAAAGGGGTTTCGACAAATTCAAGGAGTTGACTACGATGAGACTTTCTCTCCCGTAGCGATGCTAAAGTCAGTTAGGATTATGTTAGCAATTTCTGCATATTTCGATTATGAAATATGGTAGATGGATGTCAAAACTACGTTCCTCAATGGTAATATTGAAGAAGATTTGTATATGATATAACCTAAGGGTTTTGTCGATCCTAAGGATGTTGATAAGGTATGCAAACTTCAGCGATCCATCTATGGACTGAAGCAAGCATCCCAGAGTTGGAATCTCCGCTTTGATGAGGTGATCAAAGAGTTTGGATTTGTCCAAACTTATGGAGAGGCTTGTATTTACAAGAAAGTGAGTGGGAGCAATGTGGCATTTCTGATATTATATGTGGATGACATATTATTGATTGGAAATGATATAGATCTTTTGAATAGTGTTAAAAGTTATCTAAACAGCAAATTTTCGATGAAAGTCCTTGGTGAAGCGTCATATATATTACGCATTAAAATCTATAGAGATAGATCAAGGCGCATAATTGGGCTATCGCAGAGTACATACCTTGATAAGATATTAAATAAGTTTAATATGGACGGAAGTAAGAAGGGGTTCTTACCTATGTTGCAACGCAAGACATTGAGCAAGACTCAAAGTCCGGCTACGGCGGAAGAAAGAGAGCTAATGGATAAGATCCCCTATGCCTCGGCCATAGGCTCTATAATGTATGCCATGCTATGTACAAGGCCGGATGTGGCACATGATATTAGTTTGACTAGTAGGTACCAATCTGATCCAGGTTCGGAACACTGGATAGCGGTCAAGAATATCCTTAAGTACTTGAGAAGAACTAGGGATATGTTTCTTATATACGGAGGTGAAGAAGAGCTAGTTGCTAAGTGTTATGTCGATGCTAGCTTTGACACCGATCCGGATGACTCTAAGTCTCAATCCGGATACATATTTCTCTTGAACAGAGCAGCAGTTAGTTGGAGGAGTTCCAAACAACCTGTGGTGGCTAGATCAACAACGGAGGCAGAATATGTTACTGCTTCAGAAGCGACGCAGGAAGCGGTTTGGATGAAAGAGTTCATAACGGAACTAGGTGTGGTTCCTAGTGCATTGGACCCAATGGTGATCTATTGTGACAACAATGGAGCCATAGCCAACACCAAGGAACCGAGGTCTCACAAGAATTCCAGGCATATTAAGCGCCGGTTGCACTCCATCCGCGAGCATGTCAAGGATGGAGATATAAAGATTTTTAAAGTACACACAGACCTAAATGTAGCAGATCTGTAGACTAAAGTTCTCCCTAGGGAAAAACATGATCAACACCATAACTCCATGGGTGTTAGATTTATCACTATGTGAACTAGATTATTGTCTCTAGTGCAAGTGGGAGACTGAAGGAAATATGCCCTGAGAGGCAATAATAAAGTTGTTATTATGTATTCCCCGTATATGATAGATGTTTATTTTGCATGCTATAATTGTATTGATCGGAAACGTCAATACATGTGTGTTTAATAAACAAAAAGGGTTCCTAGTTATGCCTCTCTTATAGACTAGCTTGTTGATTAACAAGATGATCAAGGTTTCCTGATCATGGACATTGGATGTTGTTAATAACAAGATCACGGCATTTGTGAAATGATGTGATGAACATTCATCCGAACTATAGCATTACGATCAAGTAATTATGTTTATATTGCTATAACATCATATGAAGTAATCTTTATCCTTAGACCATGAGATCATGTTAATTGCTAACACTGGAAGAGTATCTTGATAACATCAAACGTCACACCGTAACAGGGTGACTATAAAGATGGGTTCAGTGCTACGGAGGTATTATGTTGAGGCTCATGGATCAAGAGTGGAATTTGTCAATCCCGATGACGGATAGATATACTCTGGGCACTCTCGGTGATATCACATTAAGATAGCTTGCAAGCAAGTGATGTGATCACTAGAATGTTATATCACGGGAACGAGAAAAGAGTGCATGTCGGTAATGAGATCAAACTAGGTATTTGGATACCGATGATCGAATCTTGGACATGTATTATATCATGAGACAAAGGGATTAAGATACTAGCGTTAAAGGTCTCACAATCACAGAAGTCATCGTTAAATATGCAGGAGTCAGTATGGATCTCCAGGTCCCGCTTCTGATTATTGATCTGAGAGGAGTCTCAATCATGTCTGCATTATTCGCGAACCGTAGGGTGACACACTTAAGAGTTGTCGGACACCATTTTGGAGCACATATTTTTCAGACGAAAGAATTGCAAAGCGCAGGAATTGTTTCGCTAGAAACCAGAATTGTTTCGGGTGAAATTGCAGAAAGTGGTTCTGCATGTGATATTGAAATGTTGCAAGGGGTTTTATGTGAATGTTTGTTAATTAAAGTAATTAACAAAATTCTGAATAAATTTAATAAAAGAGTTTTATTAAATGAGAGAGCATTAAACTTAGAGAATTTTAATGCATTTAAAGTGAAGACTTTAAAAGGGAATGTGAAGAGGCATTTTAATGTGGAGGGGTTACCACCACATGAATGGGAGAGGTGAGGGGTCACCCCCATGAGGCGCTGGCCATGGGGAGGGGCACTCCCCTCCTCCTATAAAAGGCCCACCTCTTCCTCCTTCTTCCTTACACCTCCTCATGAAGGATCTCTCTCCCCCTCTAGAATTATTCCCCCATGGTCTCGGATTAGCGAAATACATGTTCCCGGTGGCATTTCGTCTGGAAGGAGTTGTTGCTTCCGCTACATCGCTGGAGCGAGGAGGTGGAGGTTGTCTGGTGGCTTGAACGTGTGTGCGAGGACGGATGCGCTGCTGATTTGCGGTGCTCGGACTTCCACACGATCTTGAGATCGGCAAGTGTACGACTAAATAAACCACGAGTTCCTACTCATTAACAAAACTCGTTTTCTTCGAGGGTAAGTTCTCGATGGATGTATGTCCACCCGTTGCTCTGTATCTAGTAGATAGATCTTGGCGTATAGTTCTCATCGTAGGAATTTATTGTTTTCTATGTTGCGGACCCAACATGGGAGGATGATAAAGGAAGAAAGTCAGGTATAAATTATAATTATGAATGCATCGAATCTTTTATGGGAACTGATGACTTTCAAAATATTAAGAATGTTTATGGTATAGACTCTCAAGCTATTGTAACTTATTTTAAGGATTTTGCTTCCTATATTGAAGTTCCTAAAAAGAAGTAGAATAAGTATCATGAACCTTATAAAGATATTGTTAACAGTGTTCCTGTAAGAAATACTGAAGTTTATACTGCTAATCATGTCTTACCCGAACCTTACATTGAGAAAATGTCTTTCCCAGTCAAGGTAAAGGAACATTCTATGATAGCTAGTATGGTTAATGAAAGTACAAATAAAGCTGTTGAACTTGATGAACAAGTAGATGTTGGACCTATGATAGAAAATGTGAAAGACTTTGTCATTAAATATGTAGGAGATGGACACTCTATTCTTTGTAAGGATACTTCAAAAACTGTTTCGCAAAGTAGTGTTATGAGAGCTAGTGTCCCTGTCTTTTCTGTTAGAATAAGTGATCATTGCTACGATGGTTCTTGTGATAGTTATATCGTTAAATTATGCATGATACTGAAAGTTATTATGAGAGGGGGAAAGTGTTCTTATGCATCTCAATAATATTAAGTTTCCTCACTTTATGCTGAAATCTTTATGTTGCACTTGTTTTTCCTTCCTATGCTAACAACCTCTGGTTTCAACAATTTATTTGCTTACAAAATTCCCTTGCATAGGAAGTGGGTTAGACTTAAACATGTGTATTTTTTCTTCGTGATGCTCTCTTTTTCTTCAATTCATATTCTTATGGGAGCATCATTAAAATCATCATGCCCATCTTAATGGCTAAAAAGAAAGAGCTTTTTGGGAGACAACCCAATATATTTGTGCTTTTAGTTTGTTTTCATTTATTCGAGTCTTGGAAGTAATTACTTCGGTAATAACCTCTCCTTATCCTTTTTATTTGGTTTTTGTGTCAAGATCAACCTCTAACGAGAGAGAAGTAAGATTTGGGGAAGTTGTTGTCCCGAAACAGATTTTTGTGCTTCATCGTAAAAATTCGTGAGAGATCTCTGTACGTAGGATTGAGCTGTGATGTTTTGTGCTTCTGACCGGGATTGTTATTTAACTTTCATTAGTTTTGCACTTTTTGATTTGAGCAACAGAAGATTTTCGAAAAAATTGATCTTTCCCTGCTGGTCTGTTTTGACAGATTTTTGCCACTCTTATATTTGCCTCTTAAATCGATTTCCTTTTTGAATTCTTTTTGGGTTTTCGGAAGGAGTTGTTATAGTACTTATGTTTTGATGGATTTCAGTTGAAATTGAACTTAAAAGGTTTATTACCTCGTATGCGCTAATGATTGCTAATGAGAATTGTGTGAAGTTTTGTGTGAAAGAAATTTCCAGGTTAGTGGAGAAAATGGTGTTATAAAGAAAGTGAAAGGTTTCATGACTCGAGCAATATATGTATGAAGATGAAGATATTGATGTTATTCAAGTGGTAACTCTGGAAAAATTTATCAAAGACCAAGTTCATAGACCGGCAGAGTCCGTTTCCGAATAGGTAAGAGTTCTAGTAAGAAAAGTTCCGCGAAAAATCTGTCCAGTTATATTTTGCAGTTTTTATCCAATAAGGAAAGCAACAAGGTGAAAGAGGGACGGAAACGGAGCTAGGGTGTCTCACACCACCCTGTGGCACGGGCCCACCCCTGGTCGTGCCACCAAGTGGTGTGGCCGCCCCGGAGTCCGTCTCCGACCCGTTTTCTCCCAGTACCTTCCTTTTGTTGTAAAACTTCGTAATATATAATCCCTCAGACCCCCCCGAGGTTCATATACCATGTTCTCGTCGTGCTTTCCTTTTGATCTTTTTTGTTTAGATGTCATTCAGGGGTTCATCTTCAAAGGATTACGAGCCGCGGTGCCATCGCGAGCTCCATCGCAATCTTGAGCAGGAGACTCTCGTGGGACGGGTGAAACAAGAAAGGACCACAACTAGGTGCGAAGACATGGATCGGAATGTCGGAGAGGAAGTAAAGGATATGATAGAAGGAATGAAGGGGCTGATACCTCCAACTCTAGATCTCAGTTCCTGCCCTGTAGCAGTGGAAGCTCTACGAGTAATTGATGAGTTCTGCGACAAGTACCGAGTCTTGAGGGGGAAGGTGGATATGCTTCGAGAGGAGAATAACAGGCTTCACAAGATGCTGGAAGATTTTCTCGCGCCAATTAAAAGAACACCACCACCACCGAAGGAGTAATTCATTATCAGGTTTTGGCATCCCCTTGGTTTGTTCCAAGCTTGGGGGAGTGTCGCGGTATCACATCACTATCTCCTATATTTTTACCCTTTTTAGTAGAGTCATATCATGAATAGAGAAGTTATCATGTAGGATGGTTTGCATTATGGAAGTATCCCCCCTCTAGTTAGATATTATGTATCCCCTGGTGTGAGTTGCCGTTTTGGAATATTAATGAGAAGTTCTTTCAATTGCTATTTTGCATATCTTATATTAGTTTTCAATTTTTGTTATATGATTGATCTTTTTGTTAGTATTGGTATCACTTTGGGATCATTGAGTTAATTTAGTTGGTTTTGGCAAACCTGCCTCGGTCAGTAGCAACACTATTTTGAGAATTGAATGAAAAAGATAAAAGTACTTTCAATAAATATAATTTCATCATCTTTCTTTCTTGATATGCTCATAAGCTTAGTATTCTCTAGTTAAGACCTTTTGTGCTCCCAAGGAAGATTGCATGTTTGTTTTTATCACATGTATGTTTGTTTGTTTCCTTCAACTCTTATACTTGCTACCCCAGCCTTGCTAGCCAAAAACCTGTACTAAGAGGGAATTCTTCTCGTGCATCCAATCCTTAAACCAAAACCTATGCCATTTGTGTCCACCTTACCTACCTATTAGCACTATTGCTATTCCAAGTAAATTCATGTTTTTATCTACCTTCCGAATTAAACTTGTTATGTGAAAATTAGTGATTAAAGCTCTCACGAACTTGATGGCACACTTTACTTTCTTGCACTTAATAAACTTGAACCATTGTGTCCATCTTTGTTGCGTATATGCTTGCGCTTTATGAGTTGAAGTTAGCAGAACCATGTATCATGGGGAACACTTTCAACATTGCACTTATATTCCGTTGATATCATGATTCTTTTGCTTATGGATCCCAACGGTGTGAAATAAAAGGGGAACTTGTAAGATCATGGAGTTTGTATGTGTGTTAGAGAAACGCCTGGGCCGCTAGCCTAATCCATGCCTAATCATGGTGGAAACTTGCATCATAACCATACTGAGCATTCTATGAAGCATCCTCAATAAAAACCTATGCAAATAGCAAATAAAAAGATCGTTGAGATGCTCATTGTCTGCTCGCCTTGTCATTTTGATTATGGGATAGCTCATGTATCATGTGGGGGTACCCTGTTGGTGGTTCTCTATGATACATATGTATTTACAATGACAAGAGCTTACTTGTGACTGAAGTTGAGTAGCATGAGGTTCGGTACTCGTAAGTAAGGGGCATGAGATTTCAACTTATAACTTGTCAAGCATATCCTCTTAGTTGTGTCACTTTAACCTTAATCACCTAAAGATGCTTATGATAGGGGCAATGAGAGCTGAAAGCTAATAAGTACCATAATTTTTGGAAGCTCTTTATGGAACTTGAGATCCCTGCTTCCCTCTGTGAAGGGCCTATCTTTTACTTTCTAGTTGAGTCACTAAACCTATTCCCTTCTATCTCAGCAAGTATTTTGAGTTGTTGTGTTTCATTCATTCATATGATGATTTATTTAATCATGTTTCTTATGTTCCTTGTTTGCACATTGCTCTTATATTAGTGTTTATTACTTTGAAAGCTATCACTGAAAACCCTTTATGTGTGAACTCCTGCAAATTGTCAACTATTCTTCGACCAGAGCTAAGTTTGCCATTACCAATTGTGATTTACTTTATGTATCTTTATTGTGTTTCCTTTACTTATTGAAATTTAAGTTATATAATGGTGAGTTGTCTGCTATTATGATTTATGTATTGCTGAATGTGATGCTTCTTGTCCGTATTCTTTTATCGACTCTTCACTCCATAAACCTGAGGTCATGTTTATTGAGCTCAGTTTTCGCTTGGGGAGAAGCGAAGTCTAAGCTTGGGGCGAGTTGATACGTCCATTTTGCATCACTATTCTGTATCATAATTTACTATTATTCATTGATATATTTCATATTAAGAGATGATACTTGTGTTATTTCATCTATTTTTGCATGGTTGATGACTTTTGGAGCATGGACCGATGTAGTCAGGATTCTGATGAAAAAGGTGCTGTTTAGAGGCAAAATTTGCGAAGATCAGAAAATCCGGGAAAATACATGGAAAATTCTATTTTTCCAGAAGACGAAGATTGCCAGAAGGGGGAGTGGAGATGGGCCACATGGGGCCCACACCACCCCCTGGCGCAGGCCACCCTAGGTCGCGCCACCAGGTGGTGTGGCCGCCCTAGCCCACTGATGGCTCTCCCCTTTGGTGTATATTATCCCCACGAAACCCTAACCCTCGGGGAGCGACCACAGAAAGATTCCGCCACCTCTACGAGGCGGAAAACTACAGAGAGAGAAAGATCTCTCCGGCAGACAGAATTCTGCCGGGGGAATTCCTTCCTAGAGAGGGGAGATCGTCGCCATCAACACCACCATCAAGCTGGACTTCATTGGGATCATCATCATCACCGCCATAATCTCCATCACCACCATCATCTCCACTCCATACCGCTGTAACAATTTGGCTGAATCTTGCATAGTTCTTAGGGGAAACTTTCCCGGTGTTGATTACTCCTTGTAGTTGATGCTATTGAGTGAAACATTGAATTATTGCTTATGTTCAGATTGTTACTTATCATTATTTCATCTCTGATCTTGATCCATATGATGTCTTGTGAGTAGTTCGTTTAGTTCTTGAGGACATGGGAGAAGTCATGTTGTTAGTAGTGGAATTGTGTTGAGAAAGATTCAATGGTTTGATATTTAAGTTGTGGTGTATTTCTTCTAGTGGTGTCATGTGAACGTCGACTACATGACACTTCAGCTATACGGGCCTAGGGGAATGCATTGTGAATTTGGATACTAATCGTAGGTGTTGCCGAAGTGACAGAAACATGAACCCCCATTAGGAAACCTTTGCACAAGGGATGTCAGGGTCTTAGAGTTTAAAGTTGTGGTTAGATTTCTATCTTAATTACTTTCTTGTACTTGCGGATGCTTGCAAGGGGTATAATCACAAGTACGTATTAGTCCTAGGAAGGTTGGTACATTAGCACAAGTTAACCCACACAACACTTAGCTAACTAAAGAAGATTAATCAACTATATGAAGTGAAAGCACTTGACGTTATTCTCATGTTTCCTCGAGAACGGTTGGTCATCTTAAGTAATACAACCGGCTTGTCCTTTGCTGAAGAAAGGATTGGGCCACTTGTTGCATTTATTCTTATTGTCTTTTATTAACTCATACTTATTTATCTGCATTATCAAAAAACCCTAAAAATCTGTTTGCTAAGTATTTGTAGAGAATTCCTGATCCATACCACTCATCAACACCTTCTGATCCTCGTTGGGTTCGAAACTCTTACTTATCGAAAATACTACGATACACCCCCTATACTTGTGGGTCATTAACCATAATAAGCATTCTATGAAGCATCCTCAATAAAAACCTATGCAAATATCAAATAATATGATCCTCGTTGGGTTCGACACTCTTACTTTTGTTTGTACCTTTTCATGTTAAAACATAGTTGCTATGTCTTATTGTTAGAACTATATCTTTCATGCTATGTTAAAGTATTATGATCCTAGCTATCAATGTGCCTTGATCAAGATTTTGATGGTGCATGTCACCTCAAAAAATATTCTTTCTTTTTATCACTTACCTACTCGAGGACGAGTAGGACTTAAGCTTGGGGATGTTGATACATTGCTAACCTATTAACAAGATGCCACAGTGCCAGTTGCCTATTTTCTGCTGTTTTTGGTTCCAAGAAAGCCAGAAAATGAATATTCTCGGAATTGGACGGGACAAAATACAAAGTCAATATTTCACCGAGGGGAACATGGAGCCAGAAGACGAGACGGAGAAGGGCCTCGAGGGGGCCACACCCCCTGGCCGCACGATCAGAACTGGCCCGCGCCTGGGGGTGCAGCCACCTCGGGCACCCCCTCGGCCTCCCCTCTCGCCTATAAGAAGCCTCCGATACAGAAACCCTAAGGACCTGATCAAAATTCCACGAAAGAGTCTGTAGTCGCCGTCATCTCCATCCCTAGATCGGGAGGGATCTGAAGCTCTTCCTGGCACCCTACCGGAGGGGAGAATTCACCCTGGAGGCCTTCTTCATCACCATGCCTACCTCCGGTGTGATGCGTGAGTAGTTCATCCCTGTACTACGGGTCCATGTAGTAGCTAGATGGTTGGTTCTTCTCCTTTGTGCTATCATGTTTAGATCTTGTGAGCTCCGTTCATGATCAAGATCATATATTTGTAACCCTACATGTTGTGTTTGCGGGGATCCAATGGATATTGAGATGCTATTTCAGATTAATTATTCATTCTATCATGTCTTTGTTATTTGTGATCTTGCATGCTTTCCATTGTTACTAGCTATCTTGGCCAAGTAGATGCTAGCAACTCCAAGAGGGAGTATTTATGCTCGATAGTGGGTTCATGCCTCTAGTAATCTGGGGAAGTGACAGAAATCTCTAAGGTACTAGATGTGTTGTTGCTACTAGGGAGAAAACAGCAATCATTTGTTCATAGAACAATCATATTGTTTACTTTACACACTTTGCTTAATGCAATTATCTGTTGCTTGCAACTTAATACTGGGGGGGGTTCGGATGATAACCTGAAGGTGGATTATTAGTCATAGATGCAGTTGGATTACGGTCTATGTATAATGTTGTAATGCCCAATCAAATCTTAAAGGAGTCAAGATGATTAGTATATCCATGTATGCTTTCTCGATGTTTGTCAATTGCCCCACTATAACTTGTTCACCCAACATGTCATCTATCTTAAGGAGAATCACCAATAGTGAACTATGGACCCCGGTCCATTCTTTTACCATCAATCTACAAAGCTATTTACTGTTTTCTATTTACTTTCTGCAAAGCAATTACTTTCTTCCACACAATAAGTTTAATCCTTTGTTTTCAGCTGTAACACCCTCGGATCGGCCCTATGCAAGTTTTAGCCCTTTTCCGCCAAACCCGCATAGAAACGATTCAAGGACGCCCACCAGGCACTTTCGTGCGGGTGGAAAACGAAGTAATACCATTACACAACAGTCCTCGATGGGACCCACAGAACAGATATATATACAACACGACTCCATGAGTCAAGAATACCGATATACAGTACAAAGATCCAAATCACCTTGAAATCACTACAGCGTCCGAGTACGGACAAGATGAAAATGGGGCTAAGAGCCAAGAAGATTAACCAATGGCGTCCATAACCCTGCCCAGGCCAAGTCGGAAGGGTAACCCTACTAACGACGTTGATCTCAAATCTACTAAAACAAAAGGGGTGCCGACAAAGGGCAAAGGAAAAAGAGAAACGTCGGTACTGAGGCCAGTACACGGCGAGGCTAGAATTCGGTGGTTCTCTCGTACATAGGTATGGTGGACTGAAGCGGTAGCGCAGCAGCACTAAACAACCTATAGAGACTCAGTAAAACTGGCGGTTATTAGAGAGGGATAAGAAAGACCTATTCGGATCCCACCTGATACTAACACCAAACATACCCATCCTGGTATTCCCCCTCGAGACCAAACGAGGAAGTCAAACCGAGGAACTCACACAGTTGGCAGTTCTATTCATTCAATTATAGTTGAAGCACTTACTAGTCAGATATGGATAGCATGAGTCATCCTGATAGCATAAGTAGTGGGCAGTTTTAGTTAACCATTCAGTTGTAGTTGCAGTACTTACTAGTCAGATACAATTAGCATGTGACATCCCAAACCCAGCAGTTTTTGGCACTTTTATTTCATTCCATTGGAGTTGCGATACTTACTAGGCAGGTATAACATGACACGATACACCCCAATTCCACCAGTTGTTGCCACTTTTATTATCCATTCCATTGTAGTGAAGTTGATTACTAGTCACATATATTAAGTCAAATTCATAGCACTACTTTAGTTATTGTTGTCTATGATCAAGATACTGTGCTCCAAGTCGTCCATAACCGCGGACACGGCTTTCAGAAAGATTTACCCTGCAGGGGTGCACAAATAGCAACACACACACGATCAAGCTCGGAAAAACTAACTCAAAACTCAACGAGGCTTTAACGACAAAGCAAGATTCATAAAATATTTCAGGGGGCCACCCCACTAAGCTACCCGCAACGAAGTTGGCCGGCTCCGAGACGGACCCAGGGTTTGTGTAGACGGCGGTAAATGACTGGGAACCCAAAAGTGTGACTAGGCTTGTCGATACAGCGAAAACGTGTCACGATCCAAAATAGTACAGGTGCTCCACGCACAATCGTAAATAAAGCAGTAAAGCATGGCATAGGTATAGGATAGTTATAAAGCCCCAAACTAGTTTGTGGCCCCAAGAAATAAGAAATGAATCAAGCTCTGGCTAAGGGGATTCATGGTCCCATATGCAGATAGTGCGATAGTCAAGGAACAGGTATCAAGTGCTCGGGGTCCTACGGGACACAAGTGACTGTGGAAGAACCAAATAACATCTATTGCCCACGGATGCCTCTGCATTAGTTATATCTAGCAATTTAATAGTTGTATTTAAAGTCATGATCATCTCCACCATTAAGAATCTCCACCATTTAGCATGTGCCAACCTCCCAACAACGATGGAACAACAACGACGTGAAGCAGCACTTGAGCAAGCAACTACGACACGCAAGGCCGACTATCTATCAAACAACAGGCAATAGGATGTGTCCAAGGCAATATAGAGGCTGCAGGGAATATAAATGGTGCACGGAAACTAAAGCATCGCAATACGGGTAGCAATAGATCAACAGGAGGAAGTAAAGACTATAAATGCAAGATAGGTAGAAAGGGGGAGAATGCTCGCCTGGGAAACACTGCCGAAGGATCATATCCGGAGAACTTGTCGATACTCGCATCAACTCATCGGCCTAATCCGCGAAGAAGCAAACACTAGAAGGAACACCGGATGCAGAATTTAATACTATGGCAGAAGATCCAGCATGATTATGATATGATGCAGATGCGGTGCAATTAGGCAGTATTAAGAGGAACCGGGGTCCCGACAATTAATTAATAGGTTCTAGTTATTTAGATACCCCGCAATTTAAATGTTGTATTAATAAGGCAAAACATGACATCAGTTCGCTACACAAATTTAAATGGAGTCCGGAATAAGACTAGAATAGCCCGCATATAGACTCCATATTTAATTTAGGTGAATCGACTATTTAACCCAACCCACCAGATGACATGTATGCAAGCATGATGATTTAATAATGCGATAGGTATATGTCATATTATAAAAATAGAGGCTTTGGGCACACATCTGGGTTCGGAAGATCTTGGGTTCCGGGGTTTCGGGGTTCGGTCTCAGGGTTGACGGGAACGGCGAGGTTCGGATACGCGATGGAGAACTTGTCGTGTCGTGACGGAGAACTTGGGTTCCAAGCGGTCGATCTTGCCGTCGATGGCGAACTTGAATGGATCGGGTACCGGTGGTCTTCGGATCCGTGTAGATGGTCATGGCGTCCGGGATGAAGAACTTGGCGTTCCATGTCGGCGATCTTGGCGGTCATCGGAAGAACTCGGCGATGTCTCCACGTTGCAGTCTCGACTTCGGATCGAGGCTTCGGGGTTCCATTCGGCGCCGTTGGCACTCAGAAGAACTTGTCAGGGTTCTCGGCTTCGGATCGGGGTCTTCGGGTTCAGAAAGGAGAACATGGCGGTCTCGGCGTCTTCAGGTCCGAGAAGATCTTGTCGTCCATATGAAGACCTTGGTGTGCCATCTTGATCATCTGTGGCCGGCATCGGGTTGGTCTTGTCCGTGAGGAGATCTTGTAGAAACAAGCGCATCGCCGGGGCAGATCTTGTAGCGCCATGGGCCATCCCGGTACACCGACCATCCAACAACAGCACGTGACAGGAGACAAACCAAAAAAACTATGGAGGCGTGTGCTGTGCGGAACTGGCCCGAACACCTTGTGGGCGTCGTGCTTGCGGGGCAGGAGGAGAGGAACCCAGAGAGCCTGCCGGGTGCGGGCAAAGACGGCTCGAACCGCAGGGGATGAGGATGGGGCTCGGGAGGAGGTGCGGCGCCCGGGTCGAGGCCGGCAACGCTGCAGGGCGACGAGGGAACGTCCAGGGCAACGAGGACGCGGCCAGGCGTCACGGCTCTAGGCAGCACGACACTAAAGCAGATGCTGGCCACGGCCGGGACAGGCGCTCTGAAGGAAATATGCCCTGAGAGGCAATAATAAAGTTGTTATTATATATTTCTTGTATATGATAGATGTTTATTTTGCATGCTATAATTGTATTGATAGGAAACATCAATACATGTGTGTTTAATAAACAAAAAGGGTTCCTAGTTATGCCTCTCTTATAGACTAGCTTGTTGATTAACAAGATGATCAAAGTTTCCTGATCATGGACATTGGATGTTGTTAATAACAAGGTCAAAGCATTTGTGAAATGATGTGATGAACATTCATCCGAAGTATAGCATTACGATCAAGTCATTATGTTTATATTGCTATAACATCATACAAAGTAGTCTTAGTCCTTAGACCATGAGATCATGTTAATTGCTAACACCAGAAGAGTATCTTGATAACATCAAACGTCACACCGTAACAGGGTGACTATAAAGATGGGTTCAGTACTACGAAGGTGTTATGTTGAGGCTCATGGATCAAGAGTGGAATTTGTCAATCCAGATGACGGATAGATATACTCTGGGCCCTCTCGGTGATATCACATTACGATAGCTTGCAAGCAAGTGATGTGATCACTAGAATGTTATATCACGGGAACGAGAAAAGAGTGCATGTCGGTAACGAGATCAAACTAGGTATTTGGATACCGATGATCGAATCTCGGACATGTATTATATCATGAGACAAAGGGATTAAATTGCTGACATTAAAGGTTCTCACGATCACAGAAGTCATCGTTGAATATGCAGGAGTCAGTATGGATCTCCAGGTCCCGCTTCTGATTATTGATCTGAGAGGAGTCTCAATCATGTCTGCATTATTTGCAAACCGTAGGGTGACACACTTAAGGGTTGCTGGACACCATTTAGGAGCACATATGTTCCAGACAAAAGGTTTGCAAAGCGCAGGAAATGTTTCGATAGAAACAGGAATTGTTTCGATAGAAACCGGAATTGTTTCGATAGAAACCGGAATTGTTTCGGGTGAAATTGCAGAAAGTGGTTCTGCATGTGATATTGAAATGTTGCAAGGGGTTTTATGTGAATGTTTGTTAATTAAAGTAATTAACAAAATTCTGAATAAAATAAATAAAAGAGTTTTATTAAATGAGAGAGCATTAAATTTGGAGAAATTTAATGCATTTAAAGTGGAGACTTTAAAAGAGAATGTTAAGGGGCATTTTAATGTGGAGGGGTTACCACCACATGAATGGGGGAGGTGATGGGTCACCCCCCCCCATGCGCCGGCCATGGAGAGAGGGGGCACCCCCCCTCCTCCTATAAAAGGCCACCCATTCCCTCCTTCATCCTCACACCTCCTCGTGAAGGATCTCTCTCCCCCTCTAGATATTCCCCCATGGTCTCATATAAGCGAGATACATGTTCCCGGTGGCCTTGCGTCTGGAAGGAGTTGCTGCTTCCGCTGATTCGCTGGAGCGAGGAGGTGGAGGTTGTCCGGTGGCTTGAACGTGTGTGCGAGGACGGATGCGCTGCTGATTTGCGGCGCTCGGACTTCCACACGATCTTGAGATCGGCAAGCGTACGACTACATCAACCACGAGTTCCTACTCGTTAACAAAACTTGTTGTCTTCGAGGGTAAGTTCTCCATGGATGTATGTCCACCCGTTGCTCTGTATCTAGTAGATAGATCTTGGCGTATAGTTCTCATCGTAGGAAAATTTTTGTTTTCTATGCTGCAGACCCAACAGTGGTATCAGAGCCTGATCTATGCGTAGGTGCTTTCCACGGGTAGTACACATATGTTTATATGTGGGCGATGATGATCATGTTATTGCATCTTCTATGTACTTTGGATATTGGTGGCATAGTGGGATGAAGCGGCCCGGACCAACCTTACATGTCATCGTACATGAGACCGGTTCCACGACTGACATGCAACTAGTTTTGCATAAGTGGCTAGCGGGTGTCTGTCTCTCCTACTATAGTCAATATCTGATTTACAACGAGTTGCTAATAACTTGGTTATCCTCGTTGTGGTTCATGTTCGTAGGTAAGACCGGTTCTATCTCCGAAAGCCCTAAGCCACGTAAAACTTGCAATTGATAAATTAGAGGCGTCTAGTTTAGATCGTTGATGGGCTAGTGTCTTGATATGGTATTGTTGTAAGTAGATGTATGATAGATACTCTTACAACTCACTTAACATGTAAGTTCCATAGACCTTGGCCTTACACACAAAGGAATGATAGAGATCATACCACGATGCAAATGATAGAGATCAAATGCATGGACCATATCACCTCACTTCACACATTAGATGTTAGCATCTTATATTGCTAGTTTGGCGCTTTTGGTAGCATTATAAGATGATCCCTCATTTAGATATCAAGATAAAATGTGTTCTTCCTTAAGTATGAGTCATATAGTTGAGGCATCACGTGATGATCGGGTGTTCTCGAATCTACACTTTCATACAACGGGTGTAAGACAGTTTTACACACGCGAATACTAAGGTTCTTACTTGACGAGCCTAGCATGTATAGACATGGCCTCGGAACACGGACCGAAAGGTTAAGCATGAGTCATATAGTTGATATGATGCCTATATAGATACTCGCCTTTGAAGCTACACCGACTCACATGATGATCGGACTTGGTGTAGTGGATTTGGTTCATGTCATCACCAAAAGGACACGAGGGATGTCGTTTTTGAGTGGGAGTTCATTAGTAATTTGGATTAGTTGAACTCAATCTATCATAAACTTAGTCTAAATATATTTTACAGATTCCGTTGTAGATGGCACCACCTGCTTTTAATTTCAATTTGTTCATGCAGGAAGAGAAACTTCCTGCCAATGGTAGCAACTTCACCAACTGGGCTATGAATTTGAGGGTTCTCCTCACTGCTGCACAAAAGCAATATGTGCTAGAGGCGCCGCTAGGCCCCCCACCAGCTCCTGATGCCCCTGACGAGGAAAAGAACGTCTATATAACTCGTCAGGAGGACCACAACTTAGTTCATTGCGGCATACTGTATGGGCTAGAACCAGAACTTTGAAAACGTTTCGAAAATGGCAATGCCTTTGATACCATGGGAGAATTGAAAATGATTTTCGATACCCATGCTGCCGTAGAGAGTTATAATGCTTCTGAAAAGTTCTTTAGCTGCATGATGGAAGAGAACAGCTCCGTTAGTGAGCACGTACTCAAAATGTCTGGGTACGCCGATAAGCTTGTGTCCTTGGGAATAACGATTCCCATTGACTTAGGCATACATCGTGTTCTCCAATCTCTGCCACCTAGCTACAAGAGCTTCGTGATGAACTATAATATGCAGGGCATGAAGAAGTCTCTTCCCGAGCTTCTGTCAATGCTTAAGACTGCAGAAGTGGAGATTAGGAAAGAACATCAAGTGTTGATGATCAATAAGACCATCGGTTTCAAGAAGGACAAGAAAGGCAAGCAGAAGGGAAAGAAGGGCGGCAAATCTGTTGCCGCGCCTGAAAAGAAACCCCGAGCTGGCCCTAAGTCTGACACTGAGTGCTACTATTGCAAGGGGACTGGCCATTGGAAGCGCAACTGCCCCAAGTATTTGGCGGACAAAAAGGTCGGTAAGGCAAACAAAGGTATATGTGATATACATGTTATTGATGTGTACTTGACTAGTACTCGCAGTAGCACCTGGGTATTTGATACGAGATCGGTTGCTAATATATGTAACTCGGTTCAGGGGCTGCGGAACAAGCGACAACTAGCAAGGGATGAGGTCACGATGCGGGTCGGCAATGAATCAATAGTTGATGTGATCGTCGTCGGAATGCTGCCTCTCCATATGCCATCTGGATTAGTTATAAATCTGAATAATTGTTATTTGGTGCCTACAATGAGCATGAACATTGTATCCGGATCATGTTTGATGCAAAGTGGTTATTAGTTTAAATCTGAAAACAATAGTTGTTCGATTTATATGAATAATATCTTTTATGGTCATGCACCTGTGTTGAATGGTTTATTTCTATTGGATCTCGATAGTAGTATTACGCATATTCATAATGTTGATGCTAAAAGGATTAAACTTGATAATGATATATCTGCATATATGTGGCACTGCCGTCTAGGTCATATTGGCGTTAAACGCATGAAGAAAGTCCATTCTGATGGACTTTTGGAATCACTTGATTTTGAATCATTTGATACATGTGAGCCATGCCTTATGGGCAAGATGACTAGAACGCCGTTTTCCGGTTCAATGGAACGGGCGACAGATTTATTGGAAATCATACATACTGATGTGTGTGGACCAATGAGTGTGTCAGCGCGAGGTGGATATCGTTATTTTGTTACTTTCACGGATGATTTGAGTAGATACGGGTATATATCTATTTGATGAAACATAAGTTTGAAACCTTTAAAAAGTTCAAAGAATTTCAGAATGAAGTGGAAAATCATCGTAACAGAAAGATCAAATTTCTGCGGTCCGACCGTGGAGGTGAGTATCTAAGTTACGAGTTTAGCACACACATGAAAGAGTGTGGAATAGTTTCACAACTCACGTCTGCTGAAACACCACAACGTAATGGTGTGTCGGAATGTCGTAATCGTACTTTATTGGATATGGTTCGATCTATGATGTCTCTGACTGACTTGCCACTGTCATTTTGGGGTTATGCACTGGAAACCGCTAAATAGGGCACCATCTAAATCCGTTGAAAAGACACCGTATGAATTATGGTTTGGAAACAAACCTAAGCTGTCATTTCTTAAAGTTTGGGGATGAGATGTTTATGTGAAGAAACTTCAACCGGATAAACTCGAACCCAAAGCGGAAAAATGCGTCTTCATAGGATACCCTAAGGAAACGATTGGGTATACCTTCTATCACAGATCCGAGGGCAAGGTCTTTGTTGCCAAGAATGGATCCTTTCTTGAGAAGGAGTTTCTCACGAAAGGTGTGAGTAGTCGGAAGGTAGAACTCGAAGAGGTTATTGAACCTTCTCTTCATGAAATGGCGAGTGGCGCAGCACCGGAAGTTGTTTCGGAGTTGACTTCACCTAATGAAGAGAGAGCTAATGATATTGATCATGAAACTCTGAAAGAGGACACTACCGAACCTCGCAGGCCAAGCAGGACACGTGCAGCTCCTGAACTGTACGGCAATCCTGTTATGAATTTCATGATTGATGAAATAGATGACCCTGCGACGTATGAAGAAGCGATGATGAGCCCTGATTCCAACAAATGGCTAGAAGCCATGAAATCGAGATGGAATCCATGTACGAAAACCAGGTTTGGACCTTGGTGGACTTACCTCACGATCGAAAGGCCGTTGAGAATAAATGGATTTTCAAAAGAAAAACCGATGCTGATGGTAATGTAACAATCTATAAGGCTCGACTTGTCGCAAAGGGGTTTCGACAAATTCAAGGAGTTGACTACGATGAGACATTCTCTCCCGTAGCGATGCTTAAGTCGGTTAGGATTATGTTAGCAATTGCTGCATATTTCGATTATGAAATATGGCAGATGGATGTCAAAACTGCGTTCCTCAATGGTAATATTGAAGAAGAGTTGTATATGATACAACCAAAGGGTTTTGTCGATCCTAAGGATGTTAATAAGGTGTGCAAACTTCAGCGATCCATCTATGGACTGAAGCAAGCATCACGGAGTTGGAATCTCCGCTTTGATGAGGTGATCAAAGAGTTTGGATTTGTCCAAACTTATAGAGAGGCTTGTATTTACAAGAAAGTGAGTGGGAGCAATGTGGCATTTCTGATATTATATGTGGATGACATATTATTGATTGGAAATGATATAGATCTTTTAAATAGTGTTAAAAGTTATCTAAACACCAAATTTTCGATGAAGGACCTTGGTGAAGCTTCATATATATTAGGCATTAAAATCTATAGAGATAGATCAAGACGCCTAATTGGGTTATCGCAGAGTACATACCTTGATAAGATATTAAAGAAGTTTAATATGGACGAAAGTAAGAAGGGGTTCTTACCTATGTTGCATGGCAAGACATTGAGTAAGACTCAAAGTCCGGCTACGGCGGAAGAAAGAGAGATGATGGATAAGATCAGCTATGCCTCGGCCATAGGCTCTATTATGTATGCCATGCTATGTACAAGACCGGATGTGGCACATGCTATTAGTTTGACTAGTAGGTATCAATCTGATCCAGGTTCGGAACACTGGATAGCGGTAAAGAACATCCTCAAGTACTTGAGAAGAACTAAGGATATGTTTCTTATATACGGAGGTGAAGAAGAGCTAGTCGCTAAGTGTTATGTCGATGCTAGCTTTGACACCGATCCGGATGACTCTAAGTCTCAATCCGGATACGTATTTCTCTTGAACGGAGCAGCAGTTAGTTGCAGGAGTTCCAAACAACCTGTGGTGGCTGGATCAACAACGGAGGCGGAATATGTTGCTGCTTCAGAAGCGGCGCAGGAGACAGTTTGGATGAAAGAGTTCATTACAGAACTGGGTGTGGTTCCCAGTGCGTTGGACCCGATGGTGATCTATTGTGACAACAATGGAGCCATAGCCAATGCAAAGGAACCAAGGTCTCACAAGAATTCCAAACATATTAAGCGCCAGTTTCACTCCATCCGCGAGAATGTCAAGGATGGAGATATAAAGATTTGTAAAGTGCACACGGACCTAAATGTAGCAGATCCGTTGACTAAAGTACTCCCTAGGGCAAAACATGATCAACACCAGAACTCCATGGGTGTTAGATTTATCACTATGTGAACTAGATTATTGTCTCTAGTGCAAGTGGGAGACTGAAGGAAATATGTCCTGAGAGGCAATAATAAAGTTGTTATTATATATTTCTTGTATATGATAGATGTTTATTTTGCATGCTATAATTGTATTGATAGGAAACATCAATACATGTGTGTTTAATAAACAAAAAGGGTTCCTAGTTATGCCTCTCTTATAGACTAGCTTGTTGATTAACAAGATGATCAAAGTTTCCTGATCATGGACATTGGATGTTGTTAATAACATGGTCAAAGCATTTGTGAAATGATGTGATGAACATTCATCCGAAGTATAGCATTACGATCAAGTCATTATGTTTATATTGTTATAACATCATACAAAGTAGTCTTAGTCCTTAGACCATGAGATCATGTTAATTGCTAACACCGGAAGAGTATCTTGATAACATCAAACGTCACACCGTAATAGGGTGACTATAAAGATGGGTTCAGTACTACGAAGGTGTTATGTTGAGGCTCATGGATCAAGAGTGGAATTTGTCAATCCAGATGACGGATAGATATACTCTGGGCCCTCTCGGTGATATCACATTAAGATAGCTTGCAAGCAAGTGATGTGATCACTAGAATTTTATATCACGGGACGAGAAAAGAGTGCATGTCGGTAACGAGATCAAACTAGGTATTTGGATACCGATGATCGAATCTCGGACATGTATTATATCATGAGACAAAGGGATTAAATTGCTGACGTTAAAGGTTCTCACGATCACAGAAGTCATCGTTGAATATGCAGGAGTCAGTATGGATCTCCAGGTCCCGCTTCTGATTATTGATCTGAGAGGAGTCTCAATCATGTATGCATTATTCGCGAACCGTAGGATGACACACTTAAGGGTTGCCGGACACCATTTAGGAGCACATATGTTCCAGACAAAAGGTTTGCAAAGCGCAGGAAATGTTTCGATAGAAACCGGAATTGTTTCGGGTGAAATTGTAGAAAGTGGTTCTGCATGTGATATTGAAATGTTGCAAGGGGTTTTATGTGAATGTTTGTTAATTAAAGTAATTAATAAAATTCTGAATAAAATAAATAAAAGAGTTTTATTAAATGAGAGAGCATTAAATTTGGAGAAATTTAATGCATTTAAAGTGGAGACTTTAAAAGAGAATGTTAAGGGGCATTTTAATGTGGAGGGGTTACCACCACATGAATGGGGGAGGTGAGGGGTCACCCCCCCCCCATGCGCCGGCCATGGAGAGAGGGGGCACCCCCCTCCTCCTATAAAAGGCCACCCATTCTCTCCTTCATCCTCACACCTCCTCGTGAAGGATCTCTCTGCCCCTCTAGATATTCCCCCATGGTCTCGGATTAGCGAGATACATGTTCCCGGTGGCCTTGCGTCTGGAAGGAGTTGCTGCTTCTGCTGATTCGCTGGAGCGACGAGGTGGAGGTTTTCCGGTGGCTTGAATGTGTGTACGAGGACGGATGCGCTGCTGATTTGCGGCGCTCGGACTTCCACACGATCTTGAGATCGGCAAGCGTACGACTACATCAACCACGAGTTCCTACTCATTAACAAAACTCGTTGTCTTCGAGGGTAAGTTCTCCATGGATGTATGTCCACCCGTTGCTCTGTATCTAGTAGATAGATCTTGGCGTATAGTTCTCATCATAGGAAAATTTTTGTTTTCTATACTGCGGACCCAACACGCTCCGACAAGGACGAAGGTGCAGGGGATTTCGGCGTCCCTGGCGCGTGTAGGAGGAGATGGCGGGGCGAGCCTGGTGGAGGGGACCGAGGCCAGCGGCGACTGCTTGAGAGGAGCCAAGGCAGGGAGGAGGTCGAACAGCGGCGAGGGCGGTCGAGGTAGGAAGCGGCGAGACCGGCGCTGGAGACAGGAAGTGCCTGGATGCGACCGGAGAGAGGACAAGGGAGGCGCTCGGGACCGGGCGAGGCGGGGCTCGCGGCGGCCAGGCGGCGCGAGGCGTGTGCAGCGGAAGTGGGGTCGGCGACGGGCGGGTCCTGGCGCACGCGCAGGCGGTGAGGTCCAAGCAGCGGACAGGCCCGAGGTCGGAAGCGGGGCAGGCGGCTGCTGGCGGGCGCGGAGTAGGGCGGGGTGGAGGTAGGGAAGCAACGGCGCGGGGCGATGCTGCGAGGTCGTCCAAGCAGCGACGAGATGCAGCGGGCGGCGGCGCCATCCAGTTCGGTGAAGCGGAGGGACGAGGTCGCCGGCCGGAGCGAAGCTTGCAGGCGGCGGCACTGTTTGCGGGATCGAGCACGGCCAGAGGAAGGAGAAGGGGCGTGCGGGAGGGTAGGTGGGGATCACGAGAGGAGCGGGGGCGCGGCTCGTGGTGGGGCCAGGGTGGGGCTGAGCGAGCGGGAGCGACAGGGTGGCGATGCGGGTTTGTAGAGGCAGGGTCGCGATGCGAGGCGATCCAGGGCGTGCGTGTACACGTGTGGACGGTGGACTCGTGTCGGTCAGGTTTGGTAGTGTGGGTGCACTAGGGGTAGGTGGTGCGGGCGGGTTGGTAGGGTTAGGGTTAGCTCTGGTTTTGTTTAGGCTAGGGGGTGGTAGTCTAGGGTTTTGTTGGAGGTGGCCGGCTGGGCTTTTGGGCCTGGCTGGCTGCCTCCAAAAAATAATATAAATTTGATTTATTTATTTAAAAGGCTTTTATAATCTGTTTTTTGACAAATAAAATATCCGGAAGAGACCGGGGTTTTTAATTTGAAATAAAGACAAGGGATATTTAGAAAACAAATATAGGCTTTTAGAAAATAGTTTTAGACAAACATATGCATGATGACATGACGATGCTCAAATGCAATGTGGCCTGATGACATGAGCATGCGGTCATGATGATGCAATGCACAAAAATACAGCGATTTTCTAGTAGTGGTTTTAGCGGGATGCCACATCAGCAGAACCGGTGAGATTGACAACCTCATTGTAAGTTGGGGGCGAAGTTCTATGATTGTGTTGTGCAGGATTCCATGTTGAAAACAACACCTTGGAGGTGTTTCCTTGCTCCCACTGGTTTGATAACCTTGGTTTCATAACTGAGGGAAAACTTCTTGCTATACTCATCATACCTTCCTCTTGGGGGTTCCTAACGAGCTCAACATATTGAGTAAGCAGCTGCATTCACAGAATAAACAAGCATTGCCTCATAATACATAGCTTTGACAACATGAAGCGATGATCATACCGAACCAAGTTCCATCACCTTGGCAAGATGACAGAACCAGGTTCGAAATAATCATCGCTTCCATTTCCTTGCAGTGCATATTTAATCATTGGCAGTCGCATGAATGGACAACTATTTTTCATGCCTCATATTAGCATTGTGTGTCCAATCATAACAGACATGCTATCAAGAAACCTATTGGGATCTTGGCCACAGAATGCCAATTAATCATCGGCCAAACGAGAAGAACATGAAGAGTGATGTGGAAAATAATCAATGCCTCATAAAAGATGTGTGCACATACACCGGGGAGAGGACTCTGTACTACCTAGTACAATGCACAACATAGTAGTACAGATTGCAAGTAGTACAACTTCACTCCCCGATGTGATTTGGTGATAGTTTTAATCATCGGCTTAGAACAAGAAGATGAATAGTGAAATCTGGCCATTAATTTCCCCCAATTTTACCAATCGGACAAAGCCTAGGCACAACATCTGCCGGAATCTAGCCAGTAACAAGCGGATTCTGGCCACAACAAGGAAAGAATCTACCCTAACACTTCAAGGTGACCAAAACCAGCACAAATAATTACAAATCTACCATGCATGTCACTCATACTCGGAGACTGAGTCGGCAACAAATAGATCTATGGCTGCTGCAACCTTATAGAGGTCGTGGTTTGAGGCCTTACTGCCATTGCTTAAGGATTCATGCTTCGGGTTTGCAAAAGAAGAGGAAGAAGAAGAAGCAGCCACAGTTGCAGCAGTAGATCCCCGGCCACTATAAGCGCAGTACTTGCCTAGATCTGCGTCCGTCGACTACCTTCGCGGTGGTCTTGGATCTTCCGACGGGAGAGGAACCGCCGACGGTGAGAAGGGAGGAAGGGCGGTTGTGAATGGGGAGAGAGAGAGCGGTGAGCGAGCGGTGAGGGGATTTATTGCGCGCATTCTCGATGCATCGCGCCGTCTCCCGCCCTTCTCCACGCGTCCCCTCGCGTGTCGCCGCGTACGCGCTTTTGGCTCCCCGGGGCCTGTCCCCGCAGAAACGCTCGATTTTGGCGTTCCCAGCAGGCCATGATTTGGGGTGCTTTAAGACCCGTGCGATACGAGTTCGGCCCGACGTGCGAGTATCCAAACAGGCTTATTTCTTCCGGTCCGGTGCGGGAAACAGCCATGCGACCCACCAAACACGCCCTAATTGTATCATATATCCACACTATAACCTAAATCCAACCTAGCCTAACTCATACATAATATTCGATACAAAACACAACATGTTATTATCTCACTTACCTAACTACCAACCAACTCTGAGCGGATTAGTATTAAACTTGAGTCCGTGTGATTCTAGGTTACACGACACACTTGGGGAGATTGAAATGCCAACATTGCACCAGAGTTCTCGTTTTCTTTTATGTGCTTCTTCCTGCCAACATTGCACCGGAGTTGACTTGTATCATCTGTCACACTATAGTGATTTCATAGATCCAGATGCGTCTGGGATCTTGTATGGTTTCACAAGAACATTAAAATTCACGTGAGATAGTGGGAGATGACAGTGGACTTCCTCTTTTTACAGGCGTCCTTCCACCATTGCCAAGAGCTGACTTGTATTCTGATGTCATAGTGATTTGAGCAGCTCAAAAGTGGATCCAGAATTCCAGATGCCTTCGATCTCGTCTGCATATGCACAATCATTACTTTCTTTGGTTTATCCCGAGAGGTTTGGGAATGGAAGAGGATTTGGTGCTCACCCAATTCCTTCCAATTCTCTTAAATAGTCTTGCTTAGATATGGTGGATAGTTTTTAATCAATACAAAAGTACTTTCTCGGATCCATATTAATATTCTTAACATTATTTGTACATATCTAGTCACTTCTTAAACGGATTAGAGGGATTTTGCGGGATTGAGAATGGAAAGCCGCTTCTACAATGATGTCACACTTTCATGTCCTTTATTTGTGAATTTGTTTAGGTGCACAGTAGCTTGCATCCGAAAACTCTTGTGAATGAGTGAAAAAATTCTCCTTCCGAGTTCTAGTGATCACAGTTATTTTAAAAAAGTACGAAAATTATATTTACGAGTTTCAAAATTATTTGGAAAACAAATTTGGATGTAGTCAATGATGTATCTCACAGATATGCAAAATATCAAAATCAAATACTTTGTATTTACGACACACAAAAAATGATATAAGTGTGGCTCTCATTGTGCATATTTTCATATCTCCAAATTTTGTCGAATTTTATAAGTTTGGTGTAGCCATGGTATAAAGAATTTCGGGTTATGATTTTGCATGCTTCATAGGATACAACATTGACTATATATGTTTAAATTATTTTCATAATTTTTTTCACTTATAAATATGTTTTTTGATTATTTTTTTCAATGAATGGAGCACTGGAGCTGGGGAGACAAAAACACTTTTTCCGCTTGTGAACTTGTTTTTAAACCGAAGGCTTGCAGGAGCCCGGCTTAAAACTAATAGAGCCTAAACCAGACAAACAACATTAGATCATATACAATATGGAGTGCTTATAGTGCTGCTTAAAAAATAAATAATACTTTTTATTAAGCACCAATGCTTATTTGTAGAAGAGAGGCGTCTAGTTAAGCATCTTCATCATACAAATAAACACTAGTGCTTATAATGAAACCAGATAATTTTTCTAAGCATATCTTTAAGTACCTTGCATTGTACATGTCCTTATAAGATATAGTCCCTCCTTCCCAAACTAGGATATATATAGTTTTCGATCAAAGTCATTTAAAAAAAATGACCAACTATATTAAAAATAATATAAATATCTACAATACCAGACTTGTACATAAAATGAAAAATATATTTTATGATGATCCTAACAATATTGATTTGAGATTTTAAATAGTCACAATCTTTTCTAAATAGTCACAATCCTAACAATATTGATTTGAGATTTGAGATTTTAAATAGTCACGATCTTTTCTACAGGTCAAACTTGTACCTGTGTGTTCCGTACAAAAAAGAAACAGATTGTAGTGTTCCCAAGCCAAATTCGAATTAGATTTATTACGAGCTATGCAAACATGTTTACAAGCTTCGGATCAATTCAAGGTTCAATAGCGACAACTCTATCTCTGGGCACTGGTCCTTAGGGGCATGTGCACGAAGATTTCCCAGCGGTCATGAAAAATGCCAGGTCGGCTCTGGTAAGACAGCAGCGACAATGGCACGCCGGCGGCTCGCTTCGGTGGCAGTAGTGGTCGTTAGGTGGTCCAAAGACCTCGATATAATTTTTATTATGTTTAGGTTGTTTTGTATTTATTATGAACTCATAAGATAGATCCGGATCTTTTTCCCGTAAAAAAGTGTATTTAAAGCTACACAAAAATGATAAAATTGTAGATCTGAGTAATTTCAAATCTCAAAAGAAAATCAAACTTTATCATTTTTATGTAGATTAGAATACAGAATATTTGGAATTGAGATTTTGCGACATCATTATCTACTTTAGGATTTTATTTTATAATTTTTTGAAACTTATAAATATAATTATTTATTTTCTATAATATACCGAGAGCACTGGAGCTAAAGGCATCTTCACCGGATCTATCCAACCCGTCCGAGCGAGTCCGAATGCGTCTACGCGGACGTGCGTGACGTGCGCGGTCTCCCAGCTTCACGACCCATCTGTCTCGACGTGTCCGGCTCGACCCATCGGTGCTCCTAATTTGCGTGACCGCTAGGTTGGCCCGGACAGCGCGCGCGGCCTTGTGTGTCCGCCCTCTTGTTCGTCCGGGTCCTGTAGCTAGTGGCACAAAGACACTCTTCCACCAAACCCTCGTCTTCCATATCCCGCGGCCAGAGCAGGAGCCGCTGTTGCAGCCCCCCTCCCCGCGACATCGAGTAGGCCGACCGCAGGCCACACGCGTTGCCGGAGTTGTCTGGACGCTCCAGAGGCCATCCCGCCTCCGCCTATTGATTGGACGCGCACAACATGTTCGATCGTTTGTCGAGGTGCGTTTGTCGATCCTTTCTTGGTTATCTGGTCCGTTGCGGGAGTTCGCATAGCCATTGACGGTAGCCTAAGGGGGATCGAGTTCTTCTACAAGAATTTCGTTGAGTCGTCGTCCGACGAGGAGTCTGACGGTGAGACCGAAATTCTGCTTGCAGTTGCACAGATGGTGCACGACCACTAACTCCTCCCGCCACGTAGAGGTGGCTCGTCAAAGCGGCGCGAAGCCAACCATGAACGTGATCGGGAAGAGGAGCACATACACCTTTACAAGGACTATTTTCACCCAACTAACCCAGTCTTCAAAGAGAAGGCATTCTATCGCCGCTATCGGATGTCCAAAACTAAGCTTGGCTTCTCCTTCTACCAGAAATGTTTAGCTACCATTCGACAGCTTGCATATGGAGTGCCCGGTGATCTCCTCGACAACTACATGCGCATGAGCGAGTCTACATGTCATGAGGCCATGTATAAATTCTACAGCGCAGTTGTAGCAGTGTTTGGAAAAGTATACCTGAGAGAGTCAAACACCGAAGACATTGCCCGTCTTTTGTCCATCAACGAGCGTAGGGGGTTTCCTGGGATGTTTGGCAACATCGACTACATGCATTGGCAGTGGAAGAACTGTCCTTTTGGTTGGCAAAGGCAGTTCAAAGGGCATGCAGATGGTTGCACTGTCATACTTAAGGTTGTTGCATCACATGATCTCTGGATTTAGCACTCATTTTTTGGCATGACTGGATCAAACAATGACATTAATGTGCTGCAGAGGTCTCCAGTATTTGCTAGGCTGGCAGAAAGCAATGCCCCACAAGTTTTCTATAAGATCAATGGCAATGCATATGATATGGGGTACTACCTAGCTGACGATATCTATCCATCCGGGCCACCTTTGTGAAGACAATCCGTAACCCTAAAGATGAGAAATGCAAAAGGTTTGTGAAAGAGCAAGAGACCGCTAGGAAGAATGTGGAGCGAGCATTTGGTGTGCTTAGTCAAACTGGACCATTGTTCGATACCCTGCTAGAACCTAGAGCACAGAGAAGTTGTGCGATGTCATGAGTGCTTGTGTGATCATGCACAACATGATCGTCGAGGACGAGCGTGATGATGACATCTTGGACTCAGGCTGGGATTTCCAGGGTCAATTGGTTGAGCCAGAGCCAGGTGTAGCGTCTTGGGAAGAATTCATACAAGTGCATGAAAAATTTGTGTCATAGGCAAACCCATGACCGGCCTCAACTAGATTTGGTTGAGCATATATGGGCTTGTGCAGGAAATCAAAATGTTTTACCCCTAATTTGTTTTTTGCAATTTGAGTGACATTTGGTTATTTTTGATCGAATAATGCCATTGTGTACTATTCATATGTAAGCACTATTTAATTATATTATCTAATCTAGTTTATTTGCTTGTCAAAATATATATTTGTTGTATAATTTGGTTGAACTATTCATATCCAAAGGCAAAGACCAGCTCTCGACAGCGCTGGCCAGACACAAACATTTGGATCGCGTCGCTGGGCGCGGCTGACCGGACAGTCCGGACCGCTACCCCCAAAATAATCGTGGGCCAATTTAAACGGACAAAAACGGACCTTGGGTTGGCCCGTGGAGATGGCCTAAAAGAGTTGGCCCGGTGGAGATGGCCTAAAAGAACTTTTTAGCGGTATATTTATTTTGGGTACAAAGTTAACCTCCACCTCCTGCCGCACTGGAAACAAGAAACCCAGGGCAGAAATTCCCCAACTTCCCGTGCGCTGCCGCTGAAGTTCTGCCGAATCCTCAACGCGACTTCTGCTTCTGCCGCGTGCCACCCGCGCCAAGTGGACCTCTGTCACCTCTCAATTCAAACCCCTCTCCCCTTCCAGAACCTTCTGAATCTCCCTCCTCCAGAGTCCAGCCCCGTCCCATGGGGAACGGGCGGAAGCGCAAGCGGCGGGACCTTGGTCGGGTGGCGGAGATCGTGATGGTGCTGGCGGCGTTCGGGGAGGCGCGGGGCGGGAGGAAGCCGACGGCGGCGGAGCGGGCGCTCGCGGCGGAGGCGCGGGGACGCCTCGCTGCAGTGGTGGCGGCGGCGGCCGTGGAGATGCGGCCCAAGGAGCTGTACCCGAGGGAGGCCGTCCGCGCGCTCGTCGAGGACCTCGGGCTCACCCGCCCCAGGGACCCCGCCCGCCCCCACAGACCCTCCATCGCCCACAGGATACTCCTCACCAAACGCAAGGTTTCACCACACCTCCTCCTCCTCCTCCTCCTCCTCCTCGATTCGATTTACCGTTAGGGTTTGCTGTTCAACTGAAATCTCAAGCAAGCATCTCGCATGATCTCTGCTTCTCTTTCCTTTTTTGTGAAATAGATGGAACAATCCAAGGAACCTCTGGTGGTACATCCGGCCACTCATGTGCCTCAGGCAGCAAAAACCTCTGGCGCAACCAGTGTATTCCAGCATGGAGCTTCTAATAAGTCCGCAGAGGGATTGCACCGGAACCTGTTGCCAGCTTCGTCAGTCCCCGCCTCAACAGCGACCCGAGTAGCTACGCTGTCCTCTGCCTCGAAGCAGTCCCGACCAAATGGTACACCAGCTGGAGTATCTTCGGCCAAAGCAACTAGCCTAACTTCTTCAATTGTTTCTCTACCGCCGGCTGGTTCTGCAAATGTTGAAGTGGAAAAGGGTGTTAATTATCCTAGTTCTACACAAAGCGGAGGTAATGTAGCATGTTACATACATGCTTTTTGCCTTAATCAATGCATTGTGTTTCTGTTCGTAATCCTTGAATTAAGCATTTAAGCTGTGTCCTCCTTTTATTTCTAAGACCACTTGTGCTTATTATTTAGCTCTTGAACTTTGTCTAGGTCCTAATTTCACATAATAAGTACTACCTCTGATCCATAATACGTCTCACTGATTTAGTACAAACTTTGTACTAAATCAGCGACACTTATTATGGATTGGAGGAAGTAGTACATTTCATGCAGAGAACGGCGTTATTGCTACTCTGGGCATGAGAAACTGTTTTTTCTTTTCCGCAAAGTATTCATATTGCAATGCAATGCTCCCTGGAGTCTTAACGTCGTATGAATTGCTGCTGATTCTTTCTTGCATGCTTACAAAATCTTACGTCCTATATATGTTTACAGATTGACTACAATATTGATGTTCTCTTATTAGAAATATGAAATCACAAACACTTCTACCATATATTCATGCTCCAAGTGGAAGGGAGGTGAAGGGGGAGGGGTAGATAAACTTATTAATTCACAAAATATCCGCACCATTCAATTCTCCTGGAATATTTAATTTTGAGTGAGATGTAATTTGTTTGAATCTGCGACTTTCATTAAATTTAAAAGTATCCGCACCATTCAACTCTGGAATATTTCATTTGAGTGTGATGCATTCCTGAGCGACTCAAAATGTATTTTTTTGTCTATGTCACCTTTACTGCAGCAACCATTGGGCAGGCAAAAACATCAGCTCATTTTAATGCTATTAGGTCCAGTCAAAGTACAGTTCAGAATTCTTATGGAGGGAAATCTGAGGAGAAGAAGGTGCCTTTGATTCAACCTGTCACAAGGAACACTGTTATAGGACATCAAGTTCCACCAGGAGCAGCACTTGTTCAACAGAAACCCTGCTTCTCCAATCACAACGCAATAGCAAAAAATGTTCAACAAGTTCTGCACCAACCTGCCGATCACCCTAGCTGGACACTACCATCAACTGAGTATATGCATGCTGGACTGGACTGTCAAATATGTAAAACATGTACCATGGATGTGGATAGTTTGCTTGTCTGTGATGCTTGCGAGAGCGGTGTACACTTAACGTGTCTTCAGCATTATGGGAATGAAGGCCTGCCTAATGCAGAGTGGTATTGTCCAAGATGTGTTGCATATAGTAAGGGAAAACCTATGCCTCCAAAATATGGCAAGGTTGCAAGAAAAATTGTTGCACCAAAGGCTAGTCTAACTAGTGGTGTCACTTCGCAGAGAGCTTCAGAAAACTCATGCAGTGAGAAAGTGGCAGGAGATGGTCAAAAGTCCGCTGAAGCTGGTAGTTCTGCATGTAACAGTGACAGTTTGTCCTTGAACACTAGTTCAAAAGCACAATTGGTCTCTTCTTCTGAACATCAAAAGGAAAACATTAAACATACTGAAACTTCACCGGCAGATCAAACATATCAAGCAGATGTAGCCGCTGACACTGTGATAGGGTATCCTCAGGATGATGAAACATCGGAAGCTAATGCCATGTCAGAACATAACAATGCTTATCTGCTGACATCAAGCCGGGACTTATGTCCTAAGCATGAAGCTCCAGAGAATGAAGCTGTTGGCCACAACACAGATCTTACTGATCGGAACTGGGTTGGTGCTGCCCTGAAAGTTGTAGACAACAAAACTTACTATTACTCTTGTAACATTGATGGTATAACATACAATCTTCAAGATCATATTTTGATTGCTTTCAAAAATAGCAAGTATGTTCCATCCAAGCTGCAGGTATATTTCCATTTTTTTTATGCCCACAACTAGTGTAAAGTGTAAACCCATTTGCATGCTATGACGTCGAAAGGGTAGCACCCCCCTCCATCTGTCCGCCACTGTTTACTGTTTCTGCTATGTTTTGCAGTCACTGTGGGAAGAGCATGACTCCAAATCTAAGCTGGCTATGGTTAATCCGTATTTCTTTGCTTCTGACATTCCAGAATCTGTTACCAAACCATGTACTGCTGAAGAGAATGAGGTGAGCCAAGTATTTTGGCAACCACAAGTAATATGTCGAATGGCTGCTTTTTGGTTAGATAGAAAATATTAATTGACATGTACCAAAACCATTACCAACTCATAACTGTTGGTTTTCCTTTGTGGTGGTGTCTTCTTTCAGGTATATGCTTCAGATAATCAAAGAATCATAATGGTTTCTTCAATTTGTGGCCCATGTGATGTGTTGCATGTTGACGAGTTCAGAGAAGAGATCGAGAGAAGAAATCAGGTGGTCAGTTCAGATGGTAGGCTACCTCCAGTTTTCTTTGTAAGGTTTGTTTCTGATCCTTCGATATACTTTATTGTACTGTATTAGTATCTGAATGATTGGTTAAGACTTGAAATCAGAAATGTATTTATTTGTGGAACCTGGCTGCTGACCAGACCATTGGTAATATTGATAATGTAACCACTCATTTATCCTGTAAGTTTGCGTAGCACTGGAAATAAGTGATGTTCCTGCAACTTTGCATGGATTTGATAATTACAACTTTCCATATAAACAACAACTCGAGTACACATTATAATATAGGAGTGGGGGCTTAGCGGTATCTGAGGGACGAGTTATTAAGCCAGGCCATACTTATGAACGGCTGGATTTTGGTTTAATTTCTCCTTATACATCACCATTTAATTGGTCATCTGATTGAAGAAAAAGTCGCGTAATTTTTAAGTACTCCCTCCGTCCCAAAATAAGTGACTTGGGTTTGTCTAGATTCACATGTATCTATATACTAAAACGTGTAGATACATACGAATCTAGACAAACTCAAGTCACTTAATTTGGGGTGGAGGGAGTAGTAATTATTCACACTGACATCTTTTTTTAGAAATAACATTGGAAGCTTGTACTGTTGAACACATCATGTCCTACCTTGCCTCGCTCTGCGCCAATGCATATTTTGAGTTACGGTGCCAAGAACACGGTTTCCTTTATTGGCCCATATTTTTCTTCAGACCTGCAAATTTATGCTGTCACTTTCAACAGATTTAGCTGATTCTTCTTCCAATATTTTGCAGGTGGAGGTACGATAAATCCATGGGAAGTTTTGTCAGTGTTGATAGTTCGATGTGTTCATGACATTCTTTTGAATCACAAATTTTCGCAACTGTATGTTGTCATTTACGCTCTGGCATCAGGCATTTTCCTGGGTGTATATAGGATGGATGAAGCTGTAGTGAGGTTCATGATGTGCCGCCGTGGCAGAACCTTACCCAGATCCTCTCATTCTGGTGGCAGTAGATGCAATTGGTCGGAGAGACAATGTGCCATGTACGATATAGCTTAGTGTAGAACATCATGTTCGTCCGGGTGTTCTTTGATCAGTGCAAATCTCCGCGCTGTAAATAGGATTCTAATCAGTTATAAAGTGGATGCTGTGGGCACATGTTGCAAACGTAAAAAGTTGTGTACCAATGCAGACTTTGCTGCAGGCCCACTTCCTACTATCAAATTGATCTATCTCACGCGGATACCATGGTTTTGTACATGGAAAACATCCTGCCAATGAGCTTTATGAGAAGGTGTGATTCTTAGGGCAACCAAAAGCGGTTCTATATTTGTTTTTTGGCTTTTAAAATTCGTTCCCTACAATGTGAAGGTGGTGGTTCAAAATTGAACAAAAGAGAACCGGAGCGAGAGGGTGCTCCGATGCCAAATGTGGTTCCAAATTGATTAGCTAACATGTGTCTTACACACAAAAAAAGGCTGTTTTGTTAGTGGTGGGATCACATGATGAAGGAATTTAGAATAGCTACATTGTGGAGATCTAGACAAATTGCATGGTGAAGATGAATTCAATTTTTTAACAGATTTAGCTATAGCAATGCTGGCCCTTAGCACTTCAATGTTTGATCCCTACGACTTTAGTACAGAATAAAGGGTGGATAAAAATACAAAGGTGAGAGTAACTCTAGTTGAACTCTCTAAAAGGGAAAAAAAAAAAGGGAGAACGGGGCAATATCCTAGTGGCTGGGGAGCAGTTGGCGTATCCTAGCTATAAAAAAAGTGTCTAGTTCCTCTTAGCACGGTTTCATTTTTTTCGAACTCTCAAAAAGGCAAAAAAAAAAAACCATCGGGCCCTATATCTATAAATGCACCCTATTCAAACCCCTATACCCGGTAGATGATTAAAAGAATAGGAACCGGTGCCCGCAGCTCCTATATTTCCTCGGCCACGATTTCGATGAGCAAAAAAGTTTCCCTTCACACCACAAAAAGGCACCCTAGTGGCGACCGTGACCACCAGCCAGCTCCCTACTGTGGTTGGAGAAGAAGCCGCGCTGGTGGACGTGCCCGCGCCGTGTGGATATAGTCGGTGCCGAGCTCCTCCGTTAGCTCCGCCATCAGCACCAGGACCCCGACACTAGCGCTGGTGTGGAGATGGTTAACATCATGGTGGACGAGCGACGAGGCAGCGCGGCAAGTGCATTGCACGGGAGAGGGCACTATAGGGGCGAGCTCCACGATCGTCGCTAGAGGTGCTCGAGAAAATGCTAGCGAGGGATTCTGAATTTTTATTACAGAGGGATTTTGAATTTTTGATTAGGGCTCGCTCGGGATAGCACAAAATTCGATTCAGTTTGCACCCATACCAAGTGTTTGACGAAATATCTAAGCCAAATATGAGTTTTAGGGAGTTAAATAAATTTAGGAGTTCAGCTAGGAACCACTTTTGTTTAGATGATCAAATTTGCTCCTAAGGGATTTTGGGGCTTTTTATCATCTTAAGGATAGGGGTTCAGTTAGAAATGCTCTGAAACCGTAGAAACTGGCTGCTGAAACCATTGTTCAGTTCCTTTCACATGTCCAATCCACACTTTCAGACAACAACAAAAAGTGAACTAGGGGAAGCCGGCTAAACCATTCATGCCGTTTTTGCACAGGCCTATGGATAAGCAAAAATCATCCAAGAGATTTACCTTGCACAATGGAATCCATCACATTTTAGCTAGGTAATAAAAAGGGGTTGTGATCATAACAGAAAATGGATACGCAAGAAGAACAGACCTTATTCATGAGCCACCACCACCCAGAGGTCGTGCGATGCAAACAGTGGCCGACACAGACCTTATCACAAAACTCCAACAACAAATATTTCAATGTGACACAAGAAACTGGTATCTTCCAAACAGTGTTGCTACTAAAAACCTTCCAGCCCCTAGATCTGTGTAGCCACCCGAGCAATCTTTGTATGTATGCAACCAGGCAAATATCTCCATTTGGTCGTACTTACAGTATGGCGTATTTACAGACGATGTTTCCTTTGAGGACCAAGAGGCTAATGAGTTTCAGCAGAAGGGTTCGTCAGAAGATCCAGCGCACGCTTCAGGTGCTCCACAGCAATAGACACGTCGTCGAACGCAAGAGCGCCAACCGCAAATCTTGCTGCCTTATGAGCCTCGGCAATCTTCTCGACCGCCGGCTGGTAACTGCTGTCGTACATATACTGGCTAGCTGGTGGTGCAGCAGCGGGGGTAACTTGGTGTGTAGCATCAGCACTGGGATGGTACTGCATTGGTGCAGCAGGATGATTTGATGCGGAAGGAGAGTATGATGGAGCAGTCGCACCATCACTAGCAGGGTGGAAAGATTGGTGGGTTGTGACAGAAGGTAGTGTGCTGTCGTGGAAGCTTGGGTAAGACTGGAAATTAGGGTAGTTGTATGGAGCAGGTGGGGTTTCTGTAGCGTAGTAGTTTTGGGAGGTGTGCTGAGGTTCAACTGTGTAGGGTGGCTGCTGGTATGTGTGAGGATAAGCTGAAACATCTGGTTTATCATTACTCTGAGGATTGTAGCCATCATCCGAAGGGTGGTCTGTTCTTGTGTACGGGGGTGGAGAATAATTTGATGGTGGTTTATGGACCTCATTGGTAGGGTAATCTGTGCTTGGGTACGAGGGAGACGAATAATTGGTGTGTGGTGTGTGGACATCAGGAGGAGGGTAATCTGTTCCTTTGTATGAAGGAGAGGAATGAGATGAATGGGGTGGAGGTGAGAATTGGGACTGTGGAGATGAGAACTCAGACCGTGGAGGTGGAGGTGGTGGCGAGAAATGTGCCTGAGCAGAGACATGGTCATTGAACTTCTCTGCACTTTGCCGAGATGGTATATTTCCTGGTTGGACAGCAGAAAAGCTATCCATTCTGCTAAAATCCTGTGTACAGGAAGATAATAACATTAAGAAAACTAAAGCTTCCTTATAACAACAAAAATGGAAAAAAAAAGGTTAGCCAATTGACCTTGTCTATAGGTTGAGATGATGCTCCATTGCCATTCTGGCTGCTGCTGAAAGACTGGCTTCGCCCCATATCCTGATTAATAGATCAAAGCATAGGTAACTGTTAATCAGTGAACGCTAAATCTGTACAACAATGCTGTGGCATAACTGCTATTATTCCTCCATGCTTTAGAAATCCACCCTAATTGACCAAAAAAATACATTATTAAGAAAAGGTTCAGGTAACGGTGCGGTATTCAGAGAAGCTACAGGTTAATATTTATTGCGTAAGTTAACATAAGAGCATCTCCAACAGTCTCCTTACGCAGTTACTAAAAACACGTCGCATAACTAGCATTGGGATGACGTGGAGATAAGAGGCGAGAGCCAGTCGTTTGTTATCACACACATACCAAGGACCAAGTAAACAACGAAAATTGTCAGTGTGCAATAGGTTAATCACATCTCCATGATGTCAGCCGAGATTCACCCAGATCACCTGTAGACACCCTGCACATCTGCTTCCTCCCCAGATCCCGATGTAGTTCTTCCCCACTACCAACAGCCATTTGTGGGGCAGGAGGATGAAAACAGTTTCACCATCAAGAGCACACAAGCCTGCACGCCTTGTTGCCGAGGACAGGGAGGGTGTTGCGAGGCCCTTGTGTCTAGGTCTTGGCGCTGTGGTGGCACACTGCGTGGCAGAAGTGCAGCCACAAATATACGCATGATGTTGCAAGACGCAGAAGATCTTGCAAGTTTAAGCAAGAGATTGGAGGTACCATTTTATGCCGATTCTTCTCTATTGGCTATGGCAAAGGAGTTATCAAATGCAATTTCATTATTCTCTGTAATATTTGAACCACACAAATGTGATGGGACGAAAATGCCTTTGTGCTGCTCAATGTTGTGTAATAAATGATTTCTGCTGGCTCGACACTAATCCAATGCAACTAGTCCTGATTTAGCTTGGCCTGCAAGGAGTTCTGAAATCAAGAACCTAGGCCAATGAAAAATGTAATGATTCTTTACAATTTCACAAGGCATGCATCTGCTGATCTGCATGTCTAATTTGAAACCTTTTGTATTTTGGGAAAGCATAGTATCTGATAGTAAAAGTAATCATTCATTGAACGATTGCAAGTTGTTTAGCAATCACATCTTGTTTGAAGGAAAGCCAAACATATAGGTAAAAAAAATTAAGTCCGCTGTAGATGAAGGGGGATTGTTTAGGGTGCACGTCAGCAGACCCCCTAAAAACACATCAGGCTTGAACTGTCATTCTAGGGTGCACTCCAGCAGACTCCATAGAGCACCCCCTATCCGTAAAAAAATGAAGAACCATCTAAAAATGTCTCCATAGCCTGTAAAATGTAGGGAGAGGGGGGGGGGGGGGGGTGTTTTTAACCATAGTAAGGCCAACAGGTCGAGGATGCTCACAGGATGGAGAGGGAGACGGGATACAAGGGCAGAGGTCTCCCCCATGGTTTTTAAGGCGTCGCAGCGCCCCAGGCCTGCAAAGCGTCGAGCTCGCCTTAGGATTCTGCCTAAGGCGTCGCCAAGGCGGGAAAGCAGACACTTTGGCTGGTTTTGGACGCCTTAGACATGGGCGGGCGGGAAACAGGTCTGGCGGGCGGGAAAACAAAAATTGGGCTGAAATTGGAGGGAAATCGGGGGCCAAAGAGAGGGAAAAGAGAGGGGGGGAGAGAGGGGAACAGACCTAGGGCACCAATTCGATTCAGAGAGAGAGAGAGGAGCTCTCTCCTCTCAGGCGACCAGCACATCCTCCTCCAGATCTGTTCCTCCTCCACCAGCTTCCTCCCTCCTCCACCGGCCTCCCCCTCTCCGGCCAAGCATCTGGGCCTCTCCTCCCCTGGCGCAGCCCTCTCCCAGCAGGGAAACAAGGTATGGCACCCTTCTCTCCTCCCATGGCCTCTTTCCACTCCGCCCAGGCATGCTCATGTCCTGTTCCTGTCTCTATTCTGCACTACTGCTTTGCTGCTTGCCTGCTTTGCTGCCTCGAATATACTAGATCATGTCCTTTTCAGCAAGTTATTTATTCACTCTATTTGCTTTTGTAGATCCATACAAAGAAAAGGAACCGTTTACAACATCGAATCTTGAATGACAATGTGTTTGTTTCATACAACCGGAAGAACATGGATAGGTTTCAAAAGAGGCGTGAGAAGTTGAGTGACAAAAGCTATGACCCTCTTGTCATTGAGGATTTTGATTGGGACAATGAGTGGGTTGACCCAACAATGCCTCCACCACAAGGTGCTCGAGGGTGTCCGGATGACATTTCATGGGAGCTGATTGATGAGGCTGTTGGTGCAACTTCGTCGCTGCAAGGTCGCAATTTTCCTAGAGCTAGCATGCAAAGGGGGCCCTCAAATGTCAATGTGCACTGCAACAGGCAGCGCAAAAGGTCTGCTCCTTCACCACCATTTGTTCATGATGTTGATGAAGAGGATGACCAAGAACAACACTCAAGTATCCCCAATGGAGAGGATAATGATTCAGACTTTCTTCAAGATGATGTTGATGTGACCGATGATGATGAAGATCCAGCTAGTGCTGATCAAGATGGAGGCAACACAAATGCTACCATTGATGAGTTCGATGATGGCTTTGTTTGATTGAGATTGGCCCAGCCTTGCTTATGATTTGATTGTGTTGTGTGGAACCTAGTTTATGTTGTTTGTTGTGATTTGTGAACCTAATTTATGTTGTGATTGTATTAGCAAGAACTATTTATGTTCTGGACTTGCATTGCATTGGATGGACTGGTTATGTAATATGTAATGCACTAATGTTTGTCATCTTGTTTTGCACTTATACTCTAATTTATTCTCTGTTTTTTTACCAACTGTGGTCTGTTAAGTCATGTTCTAACCATATATGTTGATGTTTTGCAGATTTCTGTTGTGGAAGGAAGAAATGGGAAAAAGGATGGGAGATATGGATGCTACCTGGGCTCAACAACAAGGCATTTCAAGGTATTTATGTCTAAAACTGGCTGACATATTTGTTCTGCCTTAATTGTTCAAAATGGACTAAGGCGTCGCCTCGCTTCGCGCTTTGAGCGCCTAGGCGTTGAGGCGCCCCCCTAGCGCCTTAAGTCGCCTGGACGCCTTAAAAACCATGGTCTCCCCTTGAAGAGGAAGACAGTCACGATGGCCAGATCATGTCGAGGAAGAAAGGGAGAAGAGGAGATGGGAGTCCGCTGGTGGCCTCCAAGCACGTGGCAGTGCCACGGTCCTTGTGCACAACAGGGCGAAGGCGCAGAAGGAGCCGGGAGAAGGCGTGGCCAGGAGAGGCTTTCCGGAGTAGCAGAAAATAATACAAGAAAGATACTTTTTAGACACTAATGAAATATAGAGGTTGAGTTTGAAGGGAGATTGACATTAACTATGACCTCAGAGCCTCCAAAAAAAATTAGAGGGCCCTCAAACCATTTTCGAGGCTCCCATTTTAGGGAGTTTGCTAAAATTGCTCAGGCTGTCCTCTCTCCTTAGCAATAATCTTACTAATAGATGAAAATTGATGTCCGTAAGTTCAAATGTGGAAAATCAAGGGTAGCACGATCCTCCATACCGGGGCTTGTTCGTAAAGTTCAGAAGGGTCCGCAGCATAACCTTTAGGAAATGATTAAAAAAAAGATAATGGTGATAACAAAGCATAGGGCATTTTTGGTTCCCAGCCACAAGTTGGCATGCCTAACCATAGGTGTCCCACAGATTCTCCGTTAAAGGTTGGTTTGCATCCAATTGTCGCTCGCGAAACTTTAATCTTCTTATGGTACACATGCCAAACTCAAACTTCTATCCAAGCTTTGACGCACTTGTGATTAATTGTTTGTTAGCCACACTTTTGTGGCACGGAACACTTTACCTAAACTTAGTAGTGGCATTGTTAGCCATGGACCAAACAAGCCCTTAGCTCTTATCAAAAGGGTCAACCCTTGCATTATCCATTCAAACTTTTCGAATAGCTAGCTCTAACATGTAGCAGGGGGGAATTAAAGAATAAGGGGAATTGCGTGGACAGGGGGCAATATGAGGAAAGAAAGAGGACCCAAAAACTGTGTTTGCAAAGTTAACAAGGGGACTCGAGCACCTTACGGTACATAGCATACTAGTCATTCACAAACTCTGTGGCAAAAATTACGCAACTGGTGCCATTCGACACCTACTGAACCAATTACACTACTTCAGCCACAAATTTGAGCAACAGTTTAGTTCTTTACGTACTTAAACCTGTCAGTGAGTTTTTGTACCTGTGGCATAATTGTTCTTCTCAGAATAATAATGTTTGAATCTGTCACTGTGTCCAATTAAATCCACCATTTTGCAGTTTCACCAGCAAATTATTGGTATTATGGTGTAGACAACCAAAGGGAGTGCTAAATAGCCAAATTGCTGTCGAGTAGTTATAACGAATGGATTGACAGAGTTAAAGAAGTTACATGGCCATTTGTAGTGGTGCTGGCAGGTGCTTCATCTTTGTCGCCGCCAGGAGGGCCAGCTTCAGGCTTTCGTCCTTCTTTGAGAGCCTTTCTTATTTCGGCAGCTTTCCATATGGCATATTTCTGCTTCTGCTCAAGCTGTTAAAGGCCAGTTAAAGCATAAATACATGCACAGAATCTGAAATTTTGACATAGATCAAGAACATTAGGTACTCCAAACTGACTGAGCATATTAGACTTACATCAGGTTGAACCTCGCCGAACTGACTGAGAATCTCAAAAAAGATACTGGCTGCATAGAAAGTCTTTGCAGTGTTTCTGCAAAATGTGCGGATTTGTTTAGTGTGTTAGCGAGATTATATATAGCTAATCCTGGTAAAGGTTGAAGAATGATAACTAGTTCGGTATAATACATGTCAGCTCGTCCAGCACGATCCTGTTTGTCTGCTTTAGCGAAGACGCTTGATGCAAACCCCTCTAAATGAAGATGGTCATCAGGCCCCAAGGTCAAAGATTTCTTATCCTGGAGAATGTAAACACAAAATTCAGGACTATAAATTTACTATTCTACACTGCATGAGATTAAATATACTGTACCAGAGCATACATATAGAGGGCTGTTACTTTAAAACAGGAGCGTAATGAATGGAAACCATTAGAATTACAAGCTCAAAATCAATCTAATAACCGAGCATTTGGAACCCAGTGATCTGCATCAAAGTGGCCACAAGACCATAAAGAACACAAAACTAGAAACACATACTGATGCTGGTCCATCGCAATTCGTAGCCAGTGGAAGATCAGCGCACATTGACGAGTGGTTCCATTACTTCGATTAAGAGAATCAGGATAAATTTGGTGGCGCACATTCCAATAATAAGCTTTCAGTGCTTGCTCAAGCTGTTTCCAGAAATCTAGATGCAATACCTGGAATATAATCATCCATCCAATCTTTACAAGGCTCTCGGTTTCATGGTTCCTAAGATTCAGATGGAATCATGGTACTTCATAGACTCTTCCTTGGAGTTCACTCAGATGCTAACGACAGGCATAATCACCATACTACTCAAATGAGCTATATCCTAATTCTTGATATAAGCGGTTGCGTGATTTTGTGCTTCTAAAAATAAAGCATATCGTTGTTCCCATCTCCAAAACATTATCGCCACAGACGTAATAATAGATCTAAACTAAATTAGAGTTCACGGCTGCTTAATTCCCCCTAAGAAAACAACAAGACGAGGTAAAGGGGGGCAGATTGACAAAACCTTCTCGAGCTGGTTGATGAGGGAGACGAGGATCGAGTTGGTCATCTTGGTGCGCTCCTTCGGCGGGATCACCAGCCCCTTCTCCATCGCGTACAACCGACCTGTTCAAACCAAATCCAAATCTTAGACCAAACCCTAGCAATCAGAGGCGGTTAGGACGATCGGCGCAGGGAATCTAGATGGTGGAGCGTCTCTCACAGTAGTAGGCGACGAGGGGCTCGTGCTTCTGCAGCTCGTCGGCGCGCTGCAGGTAGGGCAGCAGCCCCTTGGCCGGCTCCGCGTTGCTCCCCATCGGCGGCGGGAGACGGCTGCCTGGCTAGAGGACGACGGCGGATATCGCCGGGGGTTGGAGACGGAGGTGGCGATGGGGGTAAGGGTTTGTGGGGAGCGGCGAATTGGCTCGATTTGGTAGGTTTCTGTTTGCGAGTCGTTGCGCTGCTGCCGCTGCTTCGTCGGTAAGGAAACAGATGGGAGGGAAGAAGAAGCTTCTGAGTTCTGATCGTGGGGTGTTTTTACATGGAGGTACTCAACGTCATTGCGCATCTGCATCCCACTCCTTCCGTGGTTTCTCCTGACCGTCCGATCCAGTGATGAACGGCCACGGTAAACATACCGTTAAGATAGGCCCTTGTTTGTTTTATTGTACCGCACCAATTCTTTTGTCGAGGGTATATCCAATTCTTAGAGCATCTCTAGCAGATACCGCATCCATCTCTGTACCACAAAATAATCACTCGTTTGCGGTACGAGACAGAAAAAGTGGCCATTCTAGATATCCTAAACAGTACCGCGTCCGATTTTTTTTACGGTTTCCCGCAAATTGTTGCTTCTGTCCCGCATATATACCGTACCGAGGTTGCCGATGCGGTTCACCGCATCCTGACGCTTCTATTGGCGGGAGGGGAGTTTCCTCTCCCCCGCTTCCCGCTCGGTCGCCACCGTCGCCGATTTGCCACCACCGCTTCCACCCCCTCAATATCCCTCTCCTCCCTCCCATCACTCTTTCTCTCCTCGCCGCAACCATGGCCAGATCCAATCTAAACTACTACGAGGCCTCGATGTTCGCCATCATGGCATCCTCGCACCGCCTCGCGAGACGATTCCGGCAGGCTTCGAGCTCAGCCACTTCGGGGTGCCGGTGGCGCTGGTTCCGCGCGGTGCCGAGTTGAGTCGTGGGATCGAAGAGCGCCGCCTCGAACTGTCGAGGTGGAAGAGAGCAATGCCTCGATACGTGCCTTCGAGCTCCTATTGGCATAGGCTATTCAAGTTGGGGCACAGGGTGGCGCTTGCCATCTGCCTCGAACACCGTCACGAGGTCCACCCCGACGACCGCAACCCCCGAAGGGAGGGCGTAATTCTGGGTGGTTCCTGGATGCACCATCAACACTGCCATCAACGATACGCCCCGGGAAGAGTTCCTGAGGAAGGCGAACCATGCCGAAATCATCGAGATTTTCGACAACGACAGCGACGCGGAGGAGAGGAGGACGGTGGCGCATAGGAGGCGGAGGACGGTGGCACGGTGGCGGACGGCGGCGCGGAGGATGACAGCGGAAGCGAGATCATCGATTAGGGTTTTCATTCAATCATTCGCTAAGTCGTTTTAATTACTTCGATTGAAAAGCTCGTCGTTGAATTATGTCGCCTCAATTACTAAATCCATGGTGTTATATTTCTAGTTCATACACTGAATTGTGTGCTTTGCGGTAAAATTTGTTTTGCGGTACATGTGACGGGGCAGAACAGATGTTGCACAACTGAAACGTAAAATGAAATATTCTATTTTGCGGTACAACATGCAGCATATCATCCGCCCCGCCATTTTTCGCACAGCACAGTCGAGTTGCGGTTTACCGCATCCGTGTTTTGCGATAGGGTGAGATGCGGTATCTGCTAGAGACTGCAACCCCCAAACCACATATGACCGGATGCAGGCCACCGGAAACTCGATTTGTGAGCTAAGAATGTTTCGCGCAAAATAGACTCCACAAAAGAAAACTGCAAAACAGCGTATTCCCGAATATTCCACTAATAGGCCCACTGTCAACGTTCTTTTAGTTTCACCTTCTCTTCCTCGTGCCTGCAACGCCCCCAACCATACTATACCTACAAAGCCCCGCCGCCGGCCGTCGCTCCGCCCTGCGCCTGCTCTGCCCCGCTGGTCACCACGCCGTCGCCTTCTTTGGTCGTCATGCATGGCCTGCTTCGCCCGCTGCCTAGCTCGTCGGCCCGGCCACATCTCCAGCCATCGGATTAGGTAGAATCTCGCCGAAATCAAGCGGATGTCGAGGATTTTGGCCAGAATCGAGAGGACATCTAGGATTTGGCCGGAATCGGAGTTGGTCCGGCTATCGGTAGGGAGCGGTTGGTCCTGAAATTTCCTTCGCGCCAAAGCCTTGCACGTGATGCAGATCGGCCCAAAAAACAAATGTCGAACTGCATATGTGTGGGTCGGGACGCGGAATTGGCTGAGCCCCCAAAAAATTTATGTGGGTCGCTGGTTATGCAGTGTCTGGATTTTTTCATCTCTAAACGGCAAAACAGCGGTTATTATGCGGATACTAGGTCTACTAGAGTTGCTCTTATACTCCTTAAGTCCTGAAATAACTGAATTGGATTTGTCTAGATTCGAATGTATCTAGACATATTACACTAAAATGCGTCTAGATACATTTGAATCTAGACAACCCCTGACGAGGGTTTAACTCGTCAATGCCCATTATTATGGACTTGGGTTTTGGAGAAGGAGGAAGCGCTGGAATCATCAATCGGCTAGCAAACAAGCATACAGGGACGCAAGGTTTACCCAGGTTCAGGTCTCGTAGAGGTCCCTACTCCTGCTTTTCTGCTCTTAGAAATATCGGAGGAATCGAAGATTACAGGGGCGCGCAGATGCAATCTGGCGAGAGTTGTGGAAACTAGGGTTGCGTGTGTCCTCCTCGCCGCCCCCTCCTAGCCTTTATATAGATTGGCTAGGTCTCGGGTAGCAGGTCGAGTCGGTTACATATTAGGGTTTTCCCTTTAAACTTTCTATCTTTAAACTTCTTCTTGTCTCGCAAGTCATCGAGAGTCTGTGGGCCACTTGAAGTCTTCATCAGGCTGTGGCAACGCCGTGGGCTTCCACCGTATTTGGACCGTATATACCAAACTCGAGTAACTGCAGGGTACACCCATGTCAGTAGCCCCCGAGTGTCCAGTGGAATCGTATATTCGACTGGGGACTTTATGAAACCTTTCGAGTGCATGATTGAGTATTTTTTTTGAGTGTTTTGTCTATATCATAGGGATTGTTGATATGTGTGCATGATTTAACCGATGCATCGGTATCAGTTAACCGCCTTCGGGCAAAACAACGCAATCTACTCGACCTCGAGTCCCCGGACTCGAATTCGAAAAAGTGCTGGTGTATTTTGACTCAACCCGCGGAGGTCTTATAAGAGTCGAATTCCAGTATAAGGGTGTGAGCACTCGACGCGTCTGTTGATAGCTCGTGTTGATGTAGAGCTCGTTGGGAACCCCAAGAGGAAGGTATGATGAGCACAGCAGCAAGTTTCCCTCAGTTATAAAACCAAGGTTTAATCGAACCAGTAGGAGCAAGGAAACACCCCAAAGGTGTTGCTAGGTGAGCCTTGGCAGGGCGCACTACCGATGCTAGTAGCAACGTGGAGACTTGCACAACACAACCACAGAACTTTGTTCCCATCTTGCGATGAGGTTGTCAATCTCACCATGTTTTGCTGAAAATAAATGATTAAACGTATCGAATGGAAGGAAGTAATATTTGCAGAAAGTAAACACAAAGCAGTAAACAGTTTATAGATTGTATGTAAAATAAAAGGACCAGGATCCATAGTTCACTAGAGGTGGCTCTCCTTAAGATGATGGGTTCGTAGCATGGAAAACAAAAAAATTCTACCGCAAGAACGAACAAAACCCAGATCTAATCTAGATAAAAGCCAAGATCTAATCTATTAGACATGAGCAACGAGATAGATAGGAACTAACCCTCGTAGATCCGAAAGCGTTAACGAGAGGCTTGCATGGTGATGAACAAGGCCTCTCGGGTGATGAACAAGGCCTCTCGGGTGAATTCCCCTCACGCATGGATCTGTAGTCCAAGGATCTGTAGTCCAAGGATGAACTACTCACGCATCACACCAGAGGCTTGCATGGTGATGAACAAGGCCTCTCGGGTGAATTCCCCTCTCTGGCAGGGTGCCGGGAAGAGCTTCAGATCCCTCCCGATCTAGGGATGGAGATGACGGCGGCTACAGACTCTTTCGTGGATTTTTGATCGGGTACTTAGGGTTTTCGTCTCGAGGGCATCTTATAGGCGGAAGGAGAGGCCGAGGGGGTGCTAGGGAAGGCCAGACCACAGGCCTGGCCGCGCGGCCAGGTGATGTGGCCGGCCCCCAGCCCTTCTTCGTCTCGTATTCTGGCATCAGATGACTTCCGGAAAAATAGGCACTTTGGCTTTTGTCCCGTCCAATTCTGAGAATATTCGTTTTCTGACTTTCCTGGAACGAAAAACAGCAGAAAACAAGCAGCTGGCACTATGGCTCTTGTTAATAGGTTAGTCCAAGAAATCATATGAAAAGTACTCCAAAGTTGGAACAAAACACAAGAAAGTGGATAAAACCAAGCATGGAACATCAAAAATTATAGATACATTTGCAACGTATCAACATCCCCAAGCTTAACTCCTGCTCGTCCTCGAGTAGGTAAGTGATAAAAAGAAAGAATTTTTTAGGTGACATGCACCATCAAAGACTTGATCAAAGTATTTGCAGAACATTCAAAGCTGGGATCATAGTACTTCAATCATAACATGAAAGACAAAGTTCTAGCAATAAGCAAAGAAACTATGATGCAACATGAAAATGCACAAACAAAAGATTCATGAATAACAATGCTTTGCAAGACGTTTGTTTGTTTCACATAAAAAAAACATAGCATAATAGTATTCAGCTTGTCCCTCATAGAGTAGCAAATATAAATGCATAGGACACCTTAAAAGTTCATAAGAGTGACTAGATACAGATAGTTTAAAACAAGCAATATCAAGGTATGCATCAATCAACTAGTCTTGGGACAATGCACATAGAACTAAGAATGGCCACTATGCTCTCAAAGTAGGTGCATAAAGGTAGAAGGTGGAGACTCAATATAATGGTGGAAGAAAGGCCTTTATAAAAGGAAATAGGGATTCAAGTCTCATAAAGAGCTTCCAAAAATTATGATACTTATAGCTTTCAGCTCTCATTGCCCCTATCATAAGCATCTTTAAGGTGATTAAGGTTAAAGTGACACAACTAAGAGGATATGTTTGACAAGTTATAAACCGAAATCTCATGCCCCTTACTTACGAAGACCGAACCTCGTGCTACTCAAATTTAGTCATAAGTAAGCTCTTGTCATTGTAAGTACATGTGTATCATAGAGAACCGCCAACGGGGTACCCCTTGCACATGATACAGGAGCTATCCCATAATCAAAATGACAAGGCAAGAAGACAATGAGCATCTCAGCGATCTTTTTATTTTCTATTTGCATAGGTTTTTATTGAGGATGCGTCATAGAGTGCTCATTATGGTTATGCTGCAAGTTTCCACCATGATTAGGCATGGCTTAGGCTAGCGGCCCAGGCGTTTCTCTAACACACATACAAACTCCATGATCTTACAAGTTCCACTTTTATTGAGGATCCGTTGCTAATTTCAACTTATAAAGCGCAAGCATATACGCAACAAAGAAGGACCCAATGATTCAAGTTTATTAGATGCAAAAAAGTAAAGTGTGCCAGCAAGTTCGTGAGAGCTTTAATCACTAGTTTTCTCATAACAAGTTTAATTTGGAATGTAAACAAAAGCATGAATATACTTGGAATAGCATAAGCTAGTAGGTAGGTATGGTGGACTCTTTGGAATAACTTGGTTTAGGAAGTTGGATGCATGAGTAGAACTCATACTTGGTTGTGGAGGCTAGCAAAATACTGGGAGCGACAAACTAAGAGAGCAGTAATGGCCATAATCATGTAGAGCGACAAAACATCATTGATTAAAGCATAAAGTGATACTACAAGTTGAAAACTAAAGGATCATAAAGGCTTATGGTGACTTTGGATAGTCATAACATGGTGTGAGCATGCGCCAAGTCAACCCAAATAAAGCATCAAAGGAGAATACCAATATACTATGCTTTAATATGCTAAAACAACGCATGATTCATCTAAGGCACATTAAGCAATCTCAATTCTTTATAGCAAGTCATGCTACAGCAAAGAATGCTAAGCATAAAGCCAAAACAATATCAAGCATGGCATAACAAAGCATAGGCCACAGTAAAAAACGAGCTCTTTTTACCACATAAGCATGAACTTTCCTACTCTTTTCCAAACCAAACCAAACTATTTGCAAACCATTATATGAAAGAGGGGGTCTAAACAATTTATTCAAAAAACTAAGAAAACCAAACAAACGAAAAACCAAAATGAAAACAAAAAAGAAGATGCTCCAAGAACAACACAACTGTGCATAAAACAATAAAAATGAAGCGTTTGGAAGAAACCTGGGATTTTTATTGATGAAGAAGGGGATGCCTTGGGCATACCCAAGCTTTGACGCTTGTATTTCTTGGATATTTCTTGGGGTGACACGCGTGGAATCCCCAAGCTTGAGCTTTAGTCCATCCTTCATGTCATTACTCATTCCTTCCATACACCTGAAATTTTTCCTTCATACAAAACTTCACACAATCTTTATTAGCAACATTAGTGCACTCAAGATAAATAAGTCTTAAGGTTAAGTTCTAACACCAATAAACTTCCATTAAATACTAGCTACTGTAGCACTTCCCTCAGTAAGCTCAATTCCCCAAAAGAACTCAAAAAGGAACCAACGAGAAGCAAATGCAGAAAATGGCAGAAATCTGTCAAAACAGACCAGCAGGTAAAAATGAATTTTTCAGAAGACCTTCTGTTGCTCAAATCAAAAAAGTGTTGACTTAACGAAAGTTAGATAACAACCTGGGGCAGAAGCACAAAAATTCACGCCTCAAAAAGACGTTCACGGATTTTACACGAATTTTTACGGTGAAGCACATAAATCTGTTTCGGGACAACAACTTTCCCAATCATTACTTCTCTCTCATTAGAGGTTACTCTTGGCAAAAAAAAGCAAATAAAAAGGATAAGGAGCGGTTATTACTAAAGTAATAACTTCTAAGACTCATCTAAAACTTTTGGGTTATCTCCCAATAAGTACTTTTCTTTAACGCCTTTAAGTTAGGCATAAGAAGCAAGAAAAAATCAAGTGTTCTCAAATGAAGAAGCATTAAGACCAAATTTTGTTTTCATAGGAGAAGCAAAAGAAATCTTCTCTCTCTTCTTAGGGAACTGTTCTATACCTTTCTTGAGTGGGAGTTGATATTTAATGGTGCCTTCTTTCATATCAATAATGGCACCAACCGTTCTAAGAAAAGGTCTTCCCAAAGTAATAGGACAAGAAGCATTGCATTCATCATCCAAAACATAGAAATCAACGGGGACATAGGCATTGTTAACCATAATAAGAACATTATTAAGACTCCCCATGAGTTTCTTTTTAGCATTATCATCAAGTGGGACATTCAAATAACAATCTTCAAGTGGAGGCAAATCAAGCATATCATAAATCTTTCTAGGCATAATAGAAACACTACTATCAAGATCACATAAAGCTTTGAAATCAAAGTCATTCACTTTCATATTAATGATGGGTTCCCAACCATCTTCTTATTTTATAGGAATAGAAGCTTTATGTTTCATCTTTTCTTCTTTAATCTTTATGAGAGAATCAGTAATGTGTTTTGTAAAGGCCATGTTCATAGCACTAGCATTAGGACTTTTAGCAAGCTTTTGTAGGAACTTAATGACTTCAGAGATATTGCAACCATCATGATCGAAATCAAAGTTATCATCTAGAGTGGTAGAACCATTACTAGCCTCAACACTAGTGGTGGTAATAGTAGAAACACTAATGTTTCTAGCAATTTCATCTTCTCTTTCCCACTTAGCATGTAATTCAGCTAATAGTCTAACATTTTCATCAATTCTTACTTGTATAGCATTAGTAGTTGCAAAGGGATTATCATTAGTTTCAGGTTTAGCAGCCATTTTATTCAAAGAAGATTGAGCTTCAGCCAAAGATGCTATATTTCTTTCAGCATTAGAGAGTTTTTCCTCAATAGTTTTATTGAAAGCAGTTTGCTTACTAATAAAGTCTTTAAGCATAACTTCAAGTTCAGAGGGAGCACTCCTATTATTGTTATAGGAACTTCCATAAGCATTACCATTGTTAGGAGGATATGGCTTATAATTGTTGTTACCAAAATTATTCCTATAAGCATTATTACCAAAGTTGTTATTTCTTATGAAGTTCACATCAACTTGCTCTTCTTGAGCAACCAAAGAGGCTAAAGGAACATTGTTTGGATCAATATGGGCTTTCCCATTCACAAGCATAGACATAATAATATCAATTTTATCAGTCAAGGAGGAGGTTTCCTCAACAGAATTTACCTTCCTACCTTGTGGAGCTCTCTCAGTATGCCATTCAGAATAATTAACCATCATATTGTCCAGAAGTTTTGTTGCAGCACCCAAAGTGATGGTCATAAAGGTACCTCCAGCAGTAGAATCCAATAGGTTCCTTGAAGAATAGTTCAATCCAGCATAAAAAGTTTGGATGATCATCCAAGCAGTCAGTCCATGAGTGGGACAATTCTTAACCAAAGATTTCATTCTTTCCCAAGTTTGAGCAACATGCTCATTATCAGATTGTTTAAACTTCATTATTTCACTTCTCATAGATATAATCTTAGCAGGAGGATAGTATTTTCCAATGAAAGCATCTTTGCACTTAGTCCAAGAATCAATACTATTCCTAGTTAAGGAATTCAACCATTCTTTAGCTTTTCCTCTCAAAGAGAAAGGAAACAATTTAAGCTTAATAATATCACCATCTACATCCCTATGCTTTTGCATCTCACAAAGTTCAACAAAGTTATTTAGATGGGCAGTAGCATCTTCATTACCAATACCAGAAAATTGTTCTCTCATAACAAGATTGAGTAAAGCAGGTTTTATCTCAAAGAAAGTATCTTCGGGCACAGGTGGAGCAATATGTGTGCTCATAAAATCATTGTTGTTGGTGCTAGTGAAGTCACACAACTTAGTGTTTTCAAGGGTAGTCATTTTTTGTGTTTTCAAATAAGAAAGCAAACTAGTAAAACTATTTTTTTTTGCGTTTTTGATAAAGAAACAAGCATACAAAGCAAAAAGAAACTAAGCAAAACAAAAACAACAAAGTAAAGAGATTGGTTATGAGAGACTCCCCTTGTGAAGATGTCCTTGACTCCCCGACAACGGCGCCAGAAAAGTGCTTGATGGCTCGTGTTGATGTAGAGCTCGTTGGGAACCCCAAGAGGAAGGTATGATGAGCACAACAGCAAGTTTCCCTCAGTTATGAAACCAAGGTTTAATCGAACCAGTAGGAGCAAGGAAACACCCCAAAGGTGTTGCTAGCTGAGCCTTGATGGCTCAATGCACGACGCCCAAAAAAATGCTTGATGGCGGTGTTGATGTAGAGCTCGTTGGGAACCCCAAGAGGAAGGTATGATGAGCACAACATCAAGTTTCCCTCAGTTATGAAACCAAGGTTTAATCAAACCAGTAGGAGCAAGGAAACACCCCAAAGGTGTTACTAGCTGAGCTTTGGCAGGGCGCACTACCGGTGCTAGTAGCAACGTGGAGACCTGCACAATAGAACCATAGAACTTTGTCCCCAACTTGTGATGAGGTTGTCAATCTCACCGTGTTTTGCGGAAAACAAAGGATTAAACGTATCGAATGGAAAGAAGTAAAAGTTTGCAGAAAGTAAACACAAAGTAGTAAAAAATTGTAGATTGTACGTAAAGAAAAAGGACCGGGATCCATAGTTCACTAGAGGTGGATCTCCTTAAGATAGATAACATGCTGGGTGAACAAATTACAGCGGGGCAATTGACAAACACCGAGAAAGCAATACATGCATATACTAATCATCTTGACTCCTCTGAGACTTGATTGGGCATTACAACATAATACATAGACCGCCATCCAACTGCATCTATGACTAATAATCCACCTTCAGGTTATCATCCGAACCCCCTCCAGTATTAAGTTGCAAGCAACAGATTATTGCTTTACGAACTGCGTGTAAAGTAAACAATACGATTGTTCTATGAACAAAGGATTGTTGTTTTCTCCCTAGTAGCAACATCACATCTAGTACCTTAGAGATTTCTGTCACTTCCCAGATTACCAGAGGCATGAACCCACTATCGGGCATAAATACTAACTCTTGGAGTTGCTAGCATCTACTTGGCCAAGATAGCTACTAACAACGGAAAGCATGCAAGATCTCAAATAACAAAGACATGATAGAATCAATAATCAATCTGAAATAACATCTCAATATCCATCGGATCCCCGCAAACACAACATGTATGAATTACAAATAGATGATCTTGATCATGAACGGAGCTCACAAGATCTAAACATGAAAGCACAAAGGAGGAGAAACCAGCCATCTAGCTACTACATGGATCCGTAGTCCAAGGAAGAACTACTCACGCATCACACCAGAGGCTTTCATGGTGATGAAGAAGGCCTCCATGGTGAATTCCCCTCTCCGGCAGGGTGCCGGGAAGAGCTTCAGATCCCTCCCGATCTAGGGATGGAGATGACGGCGGCTACAGACTCTTGCGTGGATTTTTGATCGGGTACTTAGGGTTTTCGTCCTGAGGGCAACTTATAGGCGGAAGGAGAGGCCGAGGGGGTGCCGGAAGCCACCACACCACCCCCTTGGCGCGGGCCCAGCCTGGCCGCGCGGCCAGGTGGTGTGGCCGGCCCCTGGCCCTTCTTCGTCTCGTATTCTGGCACTTGATCACTTCCGGAAAAATAGGCACTTTGGCTTTTGTCCCGTCCAATTCCGAGAATATTCATTTTCTGACTTTCCTGGAACGAAAAACAGCAGAAAACAAGCAGCTGGCACTATGGCTCTTGTTAATAGGTTAGTCCAAGAAATCATATGAAAAGTACTCCAAAGTTGGAACAAAACACAAGAAAGTGGATAAAACCAAGCATGGAACATCAAAAATTATAGATACATTTGCAACGTATCAACATCCCCAAGCTTAACTCCTGCTCGTCCTCGAGTAGGTAAGTGATAAAAAGAAAGAATTTTTGAGGTGACATGCACCATCAAAGACTTGATCAAAGTATTTGCAGAACATTCAAAGCTGGGATCATAGTACTTCAATCATAACATGAAAGACAAAGTTCTAGCAATAAGCAAAGAAACTATGATGCAACATGAAAATGCACAAACAAAAGATTCATGAATAACAATGCTTTGCAAGACGTTTGTTTGTTTCACATAAAGAAAACATAACATAGAAGTATTCAGCTTGTCCCTCAATAGAGTAGCAAATATAAATGCATAGGACACCTTCAAAGTTCATAAGAGTGACTAGATACAATAGTTTCAAACAAGCAATAACAAGTTATGCATCAATCAACTAGTCTTGGGACAATGCACATAGAACTAAGAATGGCCACTATGCTCTCAAAGTAGGTGCATAAAGTTAGAAGGTGGAGACTCAATATAATGGTGGAAGAAAGGCCTTTTGTAAAAGGAAGTAGGGATTCAAGTCTCATAAAGAGCTTCCAAAAATCATGGTACTCATAGCTTTCAGCTCTCATTGCCCCTATCATAAGCATCTTGAAGTGATTAAGGTTAAAGTGAAACAAACTATGGTGTACATGCTTGACGAAGTATAAGTCAGAAATCTCATATCCCTTGTATACGAGGGCCGCTCCTCATGCTACTCAAGTTTAGTCACCGGTAAGTTCTTGTCATCGTAAGTACATGTGTATCATTGAGAACCGCCAACGGGGTACCCCTTGCCCGATGATATGGAAGAATCCCCATATCAAAATGACAAGGCAAGCAGACAACGAGCATCTCAGCATTCATCTTATTTACCATGGGAATATGGTGCTTTTTTCTCTCTTTCCTCATTTCATAGTATCTCTTTTTTTTCTCTTTTTTTCTTTTTTTCTCAATATTGGACTCTTTTTTTATAAGAAGGATGCTTCATAGACAACTCATTATGGTTACGCTGTAGGATTCCACCATGTCAGCATGGATTAGACCAATGGCCTAGGCGTTTCTCTAACACATAACATAACTCCATGGACTTACAAGCTCCCCTTTCATTTCACACCAAGGACATCCATATACAAAAGAGCATGATATCAACTAGGTACAAGTACCAAGTGCAATGTTGAAAGCGTTCCCCATGAAAGCATGGTTCTGATAATTCCCAACAAATAAGTGCAAGCATATAAAACATAGAAGACACAATGGTTCATGTTTATTAGGGAAAAAAAGTAAAGTGTGCCATCAAGTTCGTGAGAGCTTTAATCACTAGTTTTCTCATAACAAGTGAAAGGTAACAAAAGCATGAATGTACTTGGAATAGCATAAGCTAGTAGGTAGGTATGGTGGACTCTTTGGAAAAACTTGGTTTAGGGAGTTGCATGCATGAGTGGAACTCATACTTTGTTGTGGAGGCTAGCAAAAGACTGGGAGCGAAAAACTAAGAGAGCAATAATGGCCATAATCATGCAGAGCGACAAAACATCATTGATCAAAGCATAAAGTGATACTACAAGTTGAAAACTAAAGGATCATAAAGGCTAAGGTGACTTGAGATAGTCATAACATGGTGTGAACATGCGCCAAGTCAACCCAAATAAAGCATCAAAGGAGAATACCACTATACTATGCTTTAATATGCTAAAACAACGCATGATTCATCCAAGGCACATTAAGAAATCTCAATTGTTTATAACAAGTCATGCTACAGCAAAGAATACTAAGCATAAAGCCAAAATAATATCAAGCATGGCATGACAAAGCATAGGCCACAGTCAAAAACGAGCTCTTTTTACCACATAAGCATGATCTTTCCTACTCTTTTCCAAACCAAACCAAACTATTTGCAAACCAAAGTATGAAAGAGGGGGTCCAACCAACTTATTCAGAATACTAAGAAAACTAAGCAAACTAAAAACCAAAACAAAAACGAAAAAGAAGAAGCTCCAAGAAAAACACAACTGTGCATGAAACAATAAAAATGAAGCGTTTGGAAGAAACCTGGAATTTTTTTGATGAAGAAGGGGATGCCTTGGGCATCCCCAAGCTTTGACGCTTGTACTTCTTGGGTATTTCTTGGGGTGACAGGCGTGACATCCCCAATCTTGAGCTTTAGTCCATCCTTGATCTCATTACTCATTCCTTCCATACACCTGGAATTTTTCCTTCATACAAAACTTCACACAATCTCATTAGCAACATTAGTGCACTTAAGATAAATAAGTCTCAAGGTTCAGTTTTAACACCAAATAAACTTCCATTAGAACACTAGCTACTGTAGCACTTCCCTCAAAAAGCTCAATTCCCAAAGGAACTCAAGAAGGAACTAACAAGAAGCAAATGCAGAAAAATGGCAGAAATCTGTCAGAATAGACCAGTAGGTAAAGACGAATTTTTTCGAAGACCTTCTGTTGCTCAAATCAAAAAGTGTTGAACCCATGAA